>CM024639.1:6655345-7255345 GCA_014182715.1 Eucalyptus cloeziana | reverse complement strand
ATGGAGAAATCTCAACAAACTGGGAAGTTGCATGAGTTTAAGTGATTTAAGAATTGCTGGAAATAACATTACTGGTAGCTTGCCTCTTGAGATAGGAAACGCGACTAAACTAAGTGTAATTGATTTATCTTTCAATGGTTTAGTTGGTGAGGTTCCAAAAGAATTTGGAAAATTGACTTCTTTGGAGAATTTGAATCTAAGCAGGAACCAACTTTCTGGCCAAATAAGTCTAGAGATTGTATCGAAACTTGGTCTTCTAAAATTGGATTTGTCGAGGAATAGATTAAGCGGGTCTATTCCACAGGCTATTGGGAATTCTTCAAAATTAACCCACTTGTATCTGAGCAACAACCAGTTGAGCCAAGATATTCCAGGGCAATTAGGGATGCTAACTCATTTAAATGAGCTAGACTTGAGTTGTAACTTGTTAAGCGGTGACATCCCAATTCAATTTAACAAGCTGCAAGACCTAGTGAAACTCAACCTTTCACACAATAATCTTTCTGGCCTTATATACAAGACTTTCAAGGATATGCGAGGTTTGGCGGAGGTGGACATCTCCCACAACAAGTTTGAGGGTCCCATCCCCAACACCACGGCATTCCAAAATGCAACGAAAGAAGCGTTTGAAGGCAACAGCGGATTGTGTGGCAATGTCGAAGGACTTAAGACATGTAATCAAGCGGTGGTGGATAGGGAAAACTCTCGGGCTGGAGGCAGAGTGTTTCTTATTGTGTTTACTCTGCTAGGAGTAGTTCTTCTGTTTATTTTCTTTGGAATATTCTTCATTTTCCGTAGAAAGAAGATCCATCGAACAGCGGAACTAGCACCCAAGACAACTGGAATCTTTCCTCTATCAAAGTACGATGGAAAGATCTTATATGAAGACATCATAAAAGCCACCGGGGCATTTGATGAGAATTATTGTATTGGACGGGGGGGCTGTGGAAGTGTCTTCAAGGCCAAATTAAGATCGGGTGATATAGTAGCTGTAAAGAAGATCCATCAAAAGGTTGATAGTGGGCAAACGGATCAAAAGGAATTTCTGAATGAGATCAGGGCTTTGACAGAAATTCGACACCGCAATATTGTGAAACTCGAGGGCTTTTGTTCGCATCCACAACACTCTTTCTTAGTGTATGAGTACTTGGACAAAGGAAGCTTGTCTACAACCTTGAGCAATGAAGAAGAAGCTAAAGAGTTGGACTGGAACAAGAGGGTGAATATCATAAAAGGCATGGCACATGCTCTTTCTTATATGCACCATGATTGTAACCCTCCAATCGTTCATCGGGATATTTCCAGTAACAATATTCTGCTTGATTCTGAGTATGAGGCGCATGTTTCAGACTTCGGCACGGCTAAGCTTCTTAATCTGGATACATCAAACTGGACTGCAGCCGTTGGCACATATGGTTACGTAGCTCCAGGTAAACTCTAAAATCAACTCTGATCTGAAGGTTGAGCTATAGCAATGTCTTCATGCTAATACATATATCACCTTCTTTGTGCAGAGCTTGCTTACACAGGGAAGGTGACGACGAAATGTGATGTGTATAGCTTTGGAATAGTGGCCATCGAGGTGATCAAAGGAAGACATCCGGGTGAGAGCATTCCATCTCTAGTAGCTCCAGTTGACATGGAGATCTCAGTTGTTTTGAGGAATACATTGGATTCACGCCTGCCAACGCCCACGCCAGGCATTGAGGATAAACTTCTGACCATCTTCAAGCTTGCAGTCGCTTGCTTATCTGCTAATCCCCAACTCAGGCCGTCGATGGACACGATTTCTCAGAGACTATTAGCTCGTTCATCCACTTTCCGTGGCGTTCAACATTCAGAGACAGCCGCCAATCCTGTGAGAGATACAACAGCTTCAAGCCATTTCCCGGATCAATTCGTAGAAGATATTGTCTGATAAATGATGTTGCTCTGTCAACCACATTGCAAGAAGGTCTAAGATCTTTAATGAAAAACAGAGTCGCTTGAAATAATTGATTTAAGTCTCAAATTTTTTTCAATATATTGTTTCCCTCACTTATGTGTTTACTTTATTTGCATTTAGGATAAATATTTTGACCGTCAACCAAAGTTGAGTGTTTCATATCAGCATGAGGATGCGGGCTATGTTTCGTTCATGCCCAAGTATAGAACTGCCTTTTGCTTTGGAAGAAGCAAAACTAGGACATTCTGGCATCTAGTTTCGTTTGCAGAGACAACAGCTGAACTCAAGTGATATTTCAAACTGTTTCTTCATCTAGTCTTAATCGGACTAGTGTCTTCGGAGTCGATGTATCCATGTCAAGTTAGACTTAGAAAATATTACTTTTGTATCTATGTAAAGTTGATGATGTATCCAGTGTTGTTATCTTGAAACCGAAATGTCCATGTAAGGTTGAAACGGAACATTTATATGAAGTCTCTAAACTCTTGATCATTATTAGTCATTCTATATGTTTATTTCAGATTTATATAGATGCAAAATCTACTTACATGCAGAAGAGTTGCAATCATGGATCTTTTCAGAGCGCATCCAATCATTGTCCCTAATCGTGGTCATCCACCATAATTTTGGGTTTTGTGCAATTACTGCAACTGTGTATCATGACAGAGAGGTTGATCAATCAGTTCCTATTCAGAGTGCTATGTGCATGTTGCCATAGCATGAGTCGTTAATAGAAGTTCAGTAGCTCTTGATTGTCCAAAATAGAGAAATCCGGACTTCATTTTCATTAGAGATTCAAACTTAAAATGCTCAAATTAGGAAGATCACAGGTCATCGTTTCATCTCAAGAGGAGATTCTCCATAGTTTGAGAAAGAATGCAAGTTCTGTTCTGGCACTACCTTACATTTCAAGAGCGTTTAAGGCAGACGACATCTAGCCCTCCAAAATCTTGGTGGTTTTAAATCATGATGGTCTGTTTTTGCTCGGCCTAGCTTCACTGTCAAATGCAAGTAGAACTCATTTGGGTTTTAGCTCATCATCAACCATCTTTTCTGTTCTTCAAAACAGGGAACTTAGATCTGGAAAACAGCTTAGTGCAAAACATGTCAGAACAACGTCCCCTCATAAACTTCATCCGGAAAACAGCAGACTTAGTCTCTGAGAGCTCAGAGTTTTGTGAATTTGAAAAAGGAAACTATAGTAGACCAATGTTTGACCCCACCCTCAATCACTCTTACGTAAAATCCAACATCGTAAAATCAAAGTTTCAGAAAGCTTCACGAATGAACGGTACGGACGGAAAACAATGAAGTAACAGCTATTCGAATCAAGGCGTAGTGAGACAATGAGTTATGTTCACCCAACCTTCTCGAGTAATTGTGTCAGTTCATCTCAATTCTCGAGTGTACTGCTTAGAAGAAAGGCAACAGGAAATATGCAATGTCAAGAAAGAACCACCCGGTGGGAATTGTCGACGCTTTCATCATGCCAAATGGCATATACAAACATGCATTCAACCAGTTAATGCTTGCCAATGCATTATCATTGTCAAATAGGGAAATCACGGGAAAATAAGATCGAGGAATCCTCGTGAAGCTGGGAAAAAGCGACTTCCTGATCAAACGAGAAAAATGGCCATGTATTCGCAAGGCTTCAAGATAGTCCTAATGCTTCCACCTTCCCTAGCCATTCTCAGTCTGAGTCATTCCAAGAAGTGCACTTCCTACTTAATGATGGGCTGGGTCCGCCTCATGGGCCCCAGGACATCTTTAAAGAAAAAGAAATAAAAATTATGGTGGAATGTTTTTTATAGTGAAAAGAGGAAAATAAGTGTTCGCACAAAAAGAGAAATAAAAGAGGGGAGAGAGACCAAGGTTGAAAGGAGGAGAGGCAGTTCAAATTTAAAGGTGAAATCTTGTCGGAATCAACCAAAATTTTAATATATTGTTCGTGAGATCAAGATCATTATTGAGATCCTTCTTCAATTTGTCTTTCAATTTCTCTAGTACTGATTAGAGTTTTCTTATTTCTTTTGTTAATCCACTAAGGATATATTGTTGTATTGTTGATGTGTTCATTCTCTAACTGTGTGACTCGAGATGAACTATTCTATATTCTGCTATTCCTGATGATTAGTGAAAGTTTTGAGTGACATGTGATTTTTTCCACATTGAGCACGTAAAATTTAAGTGTTGTTTTTGTATTTCGCCATTAAATTTTTATATTAGTTGATTGAGTTTTGGAGAAATTATTGATACTGGACAAGTTTTAAGTTCTCAGTGAATATTTGCTCTTCCATCAATTGATATAAATAATCTTTTAGATTTATCTAGTATTATTCCTAGTAAAGCATCGGGTCAAGTATGAATGGGTAGAAAATGGATCTAATTCACATTGACCATATATAAAACATATTGACCCATATTTCTGTAATACGATTTTGACAGCTCATACTCAATCCCACTTGGACCCAAAAAATACCAAACTCAACCCAAGCTCCAATTTTTAGCAATTTTCCACTTCAAATATGCCATTTTTAACCGTGCTCTCGGGGGCCATTTAGCTAGATCATCAATTGTCGTTTTTGCAATAACGGTCAACCGCGTGAGAATTTCGCTTCATGAATGCCAAGTGAGAAGACTTTCCTTTTGCGCTTTGAAGTCAAAATTTTGTGCAGCACAAACTAGGGGCTAATCTTGTGGAAAGTTAAGTGTTCCCAAGCCACACAAAAGGCCTCGACTTTACATCACTTTCCTCGAAGACTTCTCAGTCAAAGTCAAAGTCTCCGATTTCATATAATGAGTGGAGCTCAATTCCGAAAAGAGGACTGACCAAGTCAAAAATGTCTCAATGAAGACTTCAAAAGTGAAAATTCTATTCTTCAAGGAACCAAAAATTCGTCCCGGTCAGTTCTCAGTTGACTACTCCCACAGCGTGCAGAGCAATATCACCCTACCTTTTTTGTCTTCACTGGTTAGTGGTCGTTTTATTGCATACCCATTAACATGGAAAATGATAGGAAGGTGAGTTTTCACGGCCTTTTTAAGCATCCCTCGTTGCCTCGCGAAAAGAAAAACCAACTTGCCAGAACCAAAAGAGAAGAAGGAGAAGAAGAATCGATGGATTCTTCATTAGAATTTAAAAGGGTCATGAGCCTTGTGGCTGCCCTTGCCCTTTTCAATACCTTTGCCATTCCACTTCCTGCTCATGCTTCCCCTGCAGAAGCCCAAGCTCTCCTCACGTGGAAGTCCAATCTTGGCAACCATTCGATTTCTCGCCTCTCTTCATGGACTCCCACTCCTCATAAAGCCATTGGTTCCAATTTGACCGTGAGTCCATGTGCCTGGTATGGCATCTCCTGCAATTGGGCTAGAAGTGTGATCAAGATAAATCTCACTAGCTCTGGTGTTGAAGGTACGCTAGACGAATTCCCATTCTCATCTCTGTCTCATCTCATGTACATGGACCTGAGTATAAATAGTCTCTCTGGTCATATTCCACCTCAAATTGGTCTCTTGAGCAATCTCACCTATCTCGACCTTTCTATCAATAGGTTCTTGGGGAAAATACCATAGGAAATTAGCCATCTAACGAAACTAACAGTCCTACACCTATTTTCCAATGAGTTAAATGGCTCTATTCCCCAAGAAATCGGGCAATTGCAGTTGCTCAATGAGGTCGCGTTGTATTCGAATAAGTTGAATGGACCCATACCTTCCTCATTGGGTAATTTGAGCAAATTGGCTATACTGTATGTCTACAACAACTCCCTTTCTGGTTCTATTCCTCCTGAAATGGGAAATATGACAAATCTGGAAGTGCTCCACATGGACACCAACCTCCTAACAGGACCGATTCCTTCCGCTTTGGGGAACTTAACCAAATTGACAGGGCTACACCTATTTGCTAATGAGCTTACTGGTTCCATCCCACAGGAGCTAGGAAAATTGAATCTTCTTAGCGAGTTGTGCCTTAATGATAATAATCTTACCGGTTCAATCTCACCAACATTAGGCAATTTGACAGAACTCGCCATTCTTTATCTCTATGATAACCAACTTTCGGGTCACATTCCTGATGAGATTGGATATCTTCGCTCTATGCTTGACTTAGAGCTGGCTAGAAACCAACTCACTGGCCCAATTCCTTCTTCTCTAGGTAACTTGACCAACTTGGAATTTTTGTTCCTCCGCGAGAATCACCTTTCTGGTTCAATTCCTAAATCCTTAGGTGATCTAGTGAACTTGGTGGCGTTGCGTTTGGATACCAACCAGTTAAATGGCTCCTTACCAGAAAACTTGTGCCAAGGTGGGTTGCTCCAAAACCTTACAGTGAGTCACAATAACTTAACTGGTTCTATCCCTAGAAGCTTGAGAAATTGCACAAGCTTAGTCGTATTAATCCTCCATGACAATCAACTTTCAGGACAGTGGCCAATAAAAGGTTTCTCAAAAACCTCATTGTCAACAATTAGTTTGTCTGACAACAAATTTGAAGGTCCACTTCCACTTCCATCATCATTCACAAATTACTATGATGTCGCAAATAATAAAATAGTAGGGAAGATCCCTTCATCGATATGCAATGCCACCAACCTTGGGGTCCTCATCTTGTCTAATAATAGCTTAGTTGGTAACCTACCTAAGTGCTTATCAAACTTGAGCATTGGTTTATCCTTTTGAACTTGCAAATGAATAATCTTTCGGGCACAATCCCATGAACATTTTCTTCACGAAGTAGCTTGAGCACTCTTGACTTGAGTGACAATCAATTTGAAGGAACATTGCCACAATCCCTTCTCAATTGTACAAGGCTAGAAGTTCTGGATTTCAGCAACAATAAGATAGAGGATAAGTTCCCAGCATGGCTAGGAAAACTGCCTAAGCTAAAAGTTCTTATTTTGAGGTCCAACAATTTTAAGGGTTTATTAGATTTTCCAAGGGCAGCTCATCTCTTTCCTCAATTGCACATTTTGGACCTCTCGAACAACAACTTCGTTGGTCCTATACCAGCCAATTTGATAGAGAAACTTCAAGTGACGATGAATGGACAAAATACACATGAGCCGCAAGACAAATCATTGTACATGAGGCGGGAAGTTGGATCTGAAAGGATGTACTATGAAGATTCTGTGAATGTGATCATGAAAAAAAAGGAGATTCAGCTAAAGAGGATCTTGACCATGCTTAGAACCATCGACTTATCGCTCAATTCTTTTCAAGGGAACATCCCAAGTGTTATTGGAAATCTTCATTCTCTCATAGGGCTCAACCTTTCTCACAACCACCTCATGGGTTCCATTCCTTCAACCCTTGGAAATTTAACCAACCTTGAGTGGCTGGATTTATCTTCAAACAAGCTTAGTGGGAGGGTTCCTAGAGAACTGGGAGATCTGTCATTCCTTGGGTGTTTGGACCTCTCAAAAAACCAACTCATAGGCCCCATACCTCAAGATAAGCAACTAAGCACATTCACGAGTGATTCATTTCGTGGAAACCCGAGTTTATGTGGAACTCCATTACAAAACACATGCCACGGTGATGCTCAGCCTTCTCCACCACCACAGTCATTCTTTCAAGTGAATAGTACAAGAGAGCATGGTAGTGGTTTTGATAGGAAAGTAGTTGGGATAGGATATGCATCCGGAATTGTGATTGGAATCTCCATAGCATACATTTTATGTGAAACCAGAAGACCCAAATGGCTTGCGAGAGGAATGGGAAGGATGGAGAGAAGAATCAAATTGATGAACGAGCCAAAGCGGAAGGCCATCAAATTTCATGGAGGCCGATGAAATTGTTGGGGAGTGGTCCCTTTGAAATGTGTAATGTAAGTTCAAGGAATACACATTTTGTCAGATTGAAATGCAATTTTGCATATGGATGCTCATTTTATTATGCTGCCATCTTCTTCTTTAAGTGTGATTTCTGAATCGGGTTGAATGAATAGAAGAACACGAAAGAGAACTTTCGAAAACTTGCCCGGCATCATTAACACCATGTATGTCATTTTCTTGTTTAGTGTACGCCGTTCTTATTTATCCATGGGAAAGAAAGGAAGATGAAGAGATGTCAAAGCCCATTTAGCCTAGGGTTGCATGATCAAATGAGCCATTGAAATGTTTCCTTAAGGATTTTTAAATCTGTCATGGTCCTACTACACATTCTTGTTGAAGTTGCAGGCTGATATTAGTTCTTTGACTCACTTTTGCACTTATCATACTTGTCTGCAATAGGGAACAGGGGCACTGAAGGTTCAAGCCTCAAAGCATCTCCGAATTTAGATTCAAGGTTACCTAATTGAAAATTCTTGGGTCTTCTAGGCCAAAAAATTGAAATTTTTTCATGTTCGTGGATTTTTGAAGTTGCTAGTAATTTGCAAATACCGTTGGCAAAAAAATATAGCCGGTAGCTTGCTCATAACTTAACTTGTCAATAACTACCAACATCATAATGAATTTATCAAGTCCATAGTCAATTAGTAACTTCTTCTAAATTCTACCGTTAGTATAACCAAAAATCTCAAATAGGTATACCTATATCACATTTAACCAGACTAAACAAAAAATCCCAAATTGTTACGCTCGTGTCATATTTACCTCAAATTAATTTTTGTGTTGCAAAAAAAATCGAAATTAGTACACTCTTGTATCACATTTAACCCAAAATAATTTTCAAGTCATAAAAAATTATGACTTTTAGCGGATTTCTAAAACTTGAAGCTCTTAGAGCAAAATTAGCATATTTTAGCAAATTTCCCAATCAAAGATTTTGGTGATTTGAGGAAAAATATATCACTAGCGTACTAGTTTGGCATTTTTGTAACAAGAAAATTAGTTTAAAGTAAATGTGACATGGATATATCAATTTGAAACTTTTTATGACACGAAAATTAATTTAAGGTAAATGAAACATGAGTATGCCTGTTGCTATGATGCGACCCTCTCGATAGACAAGTTTAAAGTTAATTTCGAGTAGAAATCGACAGTCCTCAATCGGCATGGATTCTCTCAGAGCCTTATCTCACATGAGGTTGGAAAATTACAATTGAAATATATTTATCTATGAAGTCCAACATAACTAACAATCATCACTAGCCTATTGAGGCGAGTTTGGAGCTAAACGAAGCATGGGAGGTACCTAACTCTTACACAACAAAAGATTTGAAATTGGGACTTGATTACACTAAATCTCTAACTATTATGCCCTTTTTGTACCTTAATTTGATTGAATAGTTGCTTTAATAATTCACATGATCCTATCAATGACTATATGCCATTAAACGATGCCCATGCATGAGTGTGAAATTAAGGAAAAAAAGAAAAAGACAATCACAATCAGCACTATAAGAATAATGTTAGGAAAATTTATTGTGATGTTTTGAAGATGACGAAATAATTAAATGCAACTAATGTGTTTAATGGTTGAGTTATTAGGTGAAAGACGCACAAACCGTCATGCAGATTGTGACATCCTGAATTTTCAATTTTGTTCTCAATTAAATAAATTGGGCATTTCATCGACGCGCCTATAGTGCTATTCTTAGAGTTGATAACTCCTGAGATAACTAGACTATCTGGGGAAGTCATTAAGGGATTTTAATACAATAAACTTGAGAATTTGACCAGGAATCAACTACTCGATCGTACTCATCTACAGAGATCATTACAGCACAGTTAAAAGTCGATTAGAGATCAAAGATAGGTCGGTTTGACAGAAATGTGTGGCTAAATGTGGGTGATTCCACCAAATTAAAAAATTCTCGTCGATCGGCATTAGACTGATTTTTCTATTGTTTTGGTACCCTATGTCCGTATTTGAAACCTCGAGATTTTCACGACCATCGAGAGTCACCAATGTGTCGAAGGGGTTTATTGTGGCTCAAAGAAAATCGACCACGGGTCATTTGCACTAAAAATTTCTGAAAGCTACCCAGTAGGCTAGGTCATGCTAAAATCGCGTCAGATTGAAATTAATTGCGAATTTAAATCCGATTTTAGAAATTGAAAGTTGTGTCATGTCACAAGTCATTTTAGGAACGTCGACTCATCCTTCGAAAATTTTTCTTCAAACCGAGATTTTTGGTGAAATGTTGATATAGGACCGTTTTCGACCGGAATATTCAGGGAACCATTTTTTATTGCGTTTTTGGGATGTAAGTTGGTTCTATTGGCGAGGAAAAATACCAATTTGATCGAGGACTCGATAATGGAATTTATGGGAGCCGAATTGAGTTGATTCAGGATGGAATTGAAGTGGAAGTAAAGGGAAATTGTGCAAAATTCGTATCCCCCCCTTGCCTCAACCTTTGGACCATCTCCAAAGCTTCTAAGACAAGTTAATGGGCTGGAAAAACTGCCGAGGAAGCCAGCTAGCAAGGTGGGGTCAACCAAGGAGACAAAGAGATAGGTTGGAGACCAAATGGCCCCTCCATAGCAGCCGGTCCCCTTCCTCCTTCCCTGGTTGTCGACCCCTCCATCTCCAGCAACCTTGAGACTCTCAAGAACTAGAGAAACTGAACCAACGGCCTTCCCTTGCCCGTCGACACCTGCCAAGCCGCGTGAAGCCATCGCGTCGTCGTCGTGCCGTCCGCGAGTCCCACGCCCGTCCCACGGGTCCCTAGCCGTTGTTCCGCCCAAACGCGACCCCCATGTTGTCCCCCAAGCTGTTCAAACTTCCCTCGCCGTCGCCGGAGCTGCCTGGTCGCCCGTCGAATCGCCGGAAGCCTACTGCAGCCGTCCGCCACCTATCCCTGGCCATTTCTAGCCCAACCAACCACCCAGCCTTCTCCTTCGGCCCAACCACAGAAACCGAAGTCCTGGCTTTGTAGCACACTATTTGGCCCATTTCCAAGCCCTTCTGGACCTCGCTTGGTGCACCCGCTTTGGAGTTTGTGGCTCATCTCCGCCTTGCCGTCCTCGTAAACTCATCGGAACGCTAATCCGGTGAGTTTACTCACTAATCTCCGCTTATGGAGTTAATTATGCTTAATTGTTGATTATTTTATGTTAAGTATGGATTATGTGGTTAGTTAAAACGGATTAATGATTTAATTGTTCGATATTGCATGTTAGGTGGTTAGAGTAGTGCAATTAGCAGGTAGATAGGTCATAGTATTTATCTAGATAGGTTCGGAAATTTTCCGGGCTCGTTTTGGTATTTAATTTGGCTTTTCCGACCTAAGTGTGCATTTTTGCTATTTATGGGTATTTATTAATTACTTTTCGAAATTATTTAATTAATTATTATTTTTCGGAAATTAGACCGGGATAGTCGGTGATCGGAATTTTGTGCTGATCGCAATAGTATGTGTGGTTTATTTAATTGAGTGCTGTATTGTGCAATTTGAGTGTGAATTGTAATTTTGGGAATTTATCCCAAAATTTAATAATTTCAGTATTTAATTAGAAAATCACCGGGCATCGGTTTACAGCGCCAAAAATGTTTTTATCGACTATATAACTAGTGAAAATTTATAAAGTAAAGATATTATATTTTTAACTAAGGCCGACCGTGTACCCACACACGATTATTTTTATCAGGTATGATAAAAGTGATGAAATGGTTGATTGAGTAGAATGGTATACTATATCACTCTAAGGGTTGGATATATCAACTTAGAGTGAGTAGTATACGTTGTTGTAGTTGTTGGCAAGCTTTTCTATCTATATTCAGCTTAGAGTGAGCAGTCATTAATGTGATCGGACTTTATATATAGTATTGATTGGATTGACCGAGAGATGGTCTTGCTGACATGGGATCGACTGGTTCGATTGATCGATGGCTTGATCGGATTTGATGAATCAATTTGTTGAAATGATTGATTGAGTGATTGAATTGTATTGATTTACAAGAAGGGATTGAGGCAAAGGTAAGTCTCCCGACTTGTGCTTGTGCTTAGGCAGCCCTTAGGGCGTATTTCCTTCCTAGTTGGGACTTAGGGGGTGAACTTGCTGAGATGTCATCTCATCCCGTTGTGGGATAACATTTTCAGGACCCTAAATGGTAGCTCCTCCCAAGCATTTTGGACAACTGAAGAAGGTCATCGAGCAGAAGTGTTTCATTCCGCTTCATGGAAACCTTAGGGGATGAGTTTATGAGCTCGTGAAGTCCGTGGTTTGGGTTGATGCCAGTCTACCTCATAAGGTACCCCAATAATACAGATCATGGTATCGTCAGGAGTGGAATGGTCAGAGAGAGGGTCCCATACTGGAGTCTGAGGTCCCTATGTATGTGCTGGAAGTAGCTTTTGGAAAGGGTACGGCTGACCCTCCAGGTGGTTCAGTGGTGGACTCGAACCTGTTGGATCCAGAGTCTCCAATGTATTTTGAGGAGGACTCGACTGCTTGAGAAGCTATAGCACAAAACCCCATTTTTTTTTTTTTTTTGCAGACATTGTATATAGATCGGCTAGTATTATATATGACATAGTTTGTTATGTGTATAAAGGTGTGATGTGATTTGGTTTTCAAAGAAAAATTTGTGGCCTTGCTTTTCTATCCCATCTTGTTGTTGTCTGGGAATTGATTTATTAGTTTCTGCATGCACATTAAAATGAATGGGTCGGCGACGCGTTCTGGGACGTCGCTATTTAATCGACCACCTAGGGATGGGCACGCGCTCGGAGGATCGGGGCGTGACATACATGATGTCCTAATAAGATCATCTGAAGATGAGGAGAACACTATTCTATCAATGGTGAACATGGCATTGGGTGTAGAAGTGTCTACAAGCTGGAGGTACTTAAGTAGAAGGTGAATAAGCCTAGGCAAAGCTTCGAGGTACCATGGATAGGTGAATGGTGAGGTAGAGTGATGATTGCTAATATACTTGGAAGGATTGGAAAATAGAAGCTAGAGTGAAGTTGAATATCAACCAAAAGCTTGGTATACACAACATACCGCATGGATATCAGTAGTGTATTAAGTGGATATTAGTAGAATATTATGAAAAGGGGGTATAAGCAAAATAATGCAAAAGTCTGATATCATCAGATAACTAGAAAGCTAGATATAATCAGAACACTCAAACTACCTACGACAACAACCTTGTTATGAACTTCAAGATTATTATTTGAAGATATTTTATCTCATTCCATAGCAGCTTATGATCTAGTATGGATTCCTTATTTAGAACATCTTAAATGATTATCAATATTAAAGATTATCAACGTGAAATATTCAATCTTGTGAGATATTTTGATTGATTGACAATCATCCTAAAAGCATGGTACTTTCCGTAGTTGAAGCACTCTATTTTTTGAAACCAAAAATTGATTTTATGGGCGATTAAATCTACGAGAATTCTGATTGAGCAACTTCAACGGCTAATTAATCTTTTCAACAATTGTCCAACGGCTAGTTTGGAGATTGATTCTCTTAAAGATTGTCTAACGGGAAGTCTGGATGGCCATGAGCATAAAACAAGATCAAGATATCAAAGAAGAGAGATAGATCAAGAGTTCATAAAATTTAAATTTAGAGAGAGCTTTACATTGTCTTATGTGATCTTTAAAATTGTAATTTTTCGAGAAGTGTTGGCAATGTTATAGTTTGTGCTTAGGTGTAAGATAGTGATTCCTATAAGCTTGAGTATAAGCACCACCAGTTTCGAGGAGAAGTGATTGAGTATAAACGACACATTGTACTGTAACTTCAAGAAGATTTCTAGTGGAATCCAGTCAATAGACGGTTAATATGGGAGAGTGGACATAATCTTATATCAAGCCAAGCCACTATGATCTCTATGTGCATTGTTCTTTATCTCTCTACTCATATTCATGTATTGTTTGATAGAAGCATTGCACTACATTGCTTGATATAACCAGCTTGTGCTTATATTAACACTTTGTCTCACCTAGTTCAGCTTATATTGAACTTGATTGTTTTAATTCCGCAATATTTGTCGATCTTCTTGAAATCAACTATTCTCCCTCTTTTAGGTGATACTTGTAGCCAACAACAAATATAACATACGAAAGTAAATTAATGAAGTGTCAAACAAATAATATAATATATTACCTTGTTATTAAGCCCCAGGACAGCATCCTCATGAACTATGTTCAAATTGAATCCAATTTTTTCTACCCTACCTAAACCTAAACTAAACTAAACTAAACTAAACTAGAATGCTATGACATGAATCCTATGCCTATGTGGCTACATGAACTAAGAAATTTAGTCACCAATCACATCAATACACTTCAAAATCACGCCCAATCCACAGTCCGCAGCATCGCTCGGTATGCAAATAAGGCCATTTCGCTCATGCAAATGATTTTCAACCATGCCAAATTGACTAGGAGTGAATTGCATACTTTCGTAGACATCTAAATTATACTCAAATGGGACCAGAACTTTTGCATAACAAGCCCAGGCGTCTCCAGTCAGCAACATTCTAAGTGCAAAACCCACAATTCATCTAAACAGTAGACATAAAAACATGCCAACGTTGTCAGGAAATTGACATGCTAATACTTTAACATGAGTAAACACCTGAACAGGGCTTGACTCAAGCGCCCGAAAGAACGGAAGTGACCCGCAACGTTCAGTACGAAGGTAGAAGCAACAAGCTTGAATTTCACATGAAAATAACGACTAAGCATACTAAAACGACCAGAAAATGAAGACGGTTTAGAAAGCAATCCAACTGACATGTTGACTAAACCTTTGCCTACTGCCAAATTCAAGCATTGCTTGGATTTGGTTAATGTTTGTTGCAACTGAGTTTTACTCTAATGGAAGGAGAAGATTGTTTGTTGCTTATGTAGAATTCAAGCCTGGAGATTTGTTGAGTAGGTCTTGAATATTTTATGGGCTTGGGGGCAATATAAATATTATTTTTCTCAAGTTATTAGATCAAGAAATTGAGAAAGAAAAAGTCTTAACTTTGTAGAGCCACCTTTTTTAGTCCTTGAAATTCTATAGTGAATTTTGCTTTTTCCTTCCCTCGTGGTTTTTCCCACAAAGGTTTTCACGTAAAGCTGGTGTTTTATTCATTCTTCTCAGTTTCAATTTCGTTATAGTTTCCGCATCTACTATAACAATTTTCTTTCCTAGATTCATCACAAGACCCATGGCATCAGCTATTATCTTGAACCATTGCCATTCGCCGGACATTACCCTCTTACTACAACTTACCGGAACGGATGGAAACTGAGGATATGAAGTAAGACCACAAAGTGGAGATAAACTAGAATGATTAATGAACAATCGGTGAGTGTGACATCAACTCTAGCGAAGCTCTCACCAGTAACCATCATTTATAAAACACAAAAACAATGAGCCCAGAGTTGAGAAACAAATTTAGCGATTGAAAAATCACTGGGACCCCAAAGTAAATCGCCATACTTTCAGATTACACAAAAAACACGGTAAACTTGCATTAAATTCTCATAAATATTTCATCGAATAAGTGATGGGCATCTCAACCGAATGGTCTAGATACAATGACTCAATTCCATGTTGATACTAAAACTGCACAATAAGCTCGAAACACTTATAGAAACTCGTTTTCATAGATCTAAACATAATCGATACCAAAACTCACTGGCCCATATTTCATAGATATTTCTTTCCGAAGAGAGATCGTTTCTCACCCCGAAAAATGCTCTCCCTCCAGCGTCTAAACCAATTCCCCACAGAAAGTAAAAATCCGGCGTTCGCCCTCTCTCTCCTCAAAACCGATTCCTCCTCTGTGTTGGTCACCCTCCCGAACGATTTTTAGTGGTTATGGACAGAGGAATTGATCACCGCCTCCTCCACCTGCTGCCCTGTCCCTTGGCCGTGTCTGCGTGCTCTGCTCTTCCTCCTCGCGTTTCAGACGTGATGGATTGAACTTTAGAGATTGAAGTTCAGGCTCGATGGGTCTTGGTTTTATTTAATAGAAAAGCTTATGATCCTCGAGAGCAAGTGTGTTATTTTAAGGAATTTGATCTTTATTCAATGTCTCATTTCTCTTTCGCTTTTTTCATCAAGCATAATGATAACAAGATATAAGCTCAAAAAACTATAAATGAGTTATAAGAATTTTCAAATTTTGTACAGTATATTGTATTAAATTTACAGTATGATAATTTTAATCAAGTTAGTTATAATTGAATTTTTCACTTGTTTAAGTATACAAATAAGACTATCGATTTTAACAAAGTACACTAAAAATAAGTTTTATCAATTTTATACACTAAAAATAAGTTTTATCAATTTTATCTCTTCTTTACTAAATCCATTAAATTATCTTTACTAATTTTCATAAATCTCCAATATTTCCTCAATTTAAATGAATGTTTGAGCTTTAGTCTTCATGTGAGTCTTATAATTAAAAAATCCAGTGTCTTATCTCTTACTTTGCAGTAAAAATGTATAGTTAATTTCATATATATTGAGTGGATTCCATTTTCTAGGGAAAAAATGGCATCGGCAGTGAGATGACGGCCAATTGAATATTTATGAAAAGATTTAAAATTCAATTGACTATGAGACCGTGGGTAATACGTTTGAAATTTGTTTCGCACTTATCCCAAGAGTATTTTTATTAATTTGTGCTGGATAAAGAGCTTATAGACTTGGACTTACTCCATCATTAGCAATTTGATGACACGTCCTAGTTTGATGAGGAATGTGAACATGGCGCCTTAAGTAATATTTTGGCGCATGACATTGTAAACTCCTAAAGTCCTATGATCCTCCATAACAAGTAGGTTATCAATGTGGTATCGCTAATTTCTCTTAGCTATTCTCTATTGTGCCATTGAGTTGTTGGTTTCTAGATTCTGCTTTTTGGTCATTTAAGCTCCGAACCAGGTTATTAGGGGACATCCAAGCTTGTTGCACCTTGTTCTTCGTTCGTAGTAAATTGGATAAAATTTGCACTGACGTGCCATTAAGTAGTGGTGGTTGTATCTTTTAGGGTCGCGTGTGATTCCCTCTCATTCTCTGCTGCAACTGATAGTATGATTTTCAGGTATAGAGACGAATATAGAAACGCAATCACAGGAGAAGAAGTCGCAGAAGAAGCTGGGGACGAAATGAATGCAACAGGTACAGAGACAGGGAAAGGAGTTTACCGTCATCGGAGCAGGAGCTAGAGCAAAAGTCCAAATCGTCGTGGAGACTAAAAGGCGCCCAAATATGATCAGGAGAATTGAAAACTCATCATGAAAGTGAAATTGTATTCTAAAAACTTTCAAAAAGTATGATTAAATCATAAAAATTATCATACCAGTCGAATAAAATCCTTCTGTTAATTGCATTTATTATAATTTTAGTATTCGATTGTATTTTCGAGATAAATTTTAGGACTTGTTTATATTATACTTTTTGAAATTTTTTAAAATTAAATTACACTTTTTAAATAAATTTTAAGATCTTTGGTGCCTTTATCCTTTTTTTAAAAAATAATTTTGGTCGTGCTCTCGGTGCCATTTGGCTAGATCAATGGCTGTCGTTTTTGCAAGAACGGGTCAACCGGGGCAAGATTTTGCTTCATTAATGCCGAGTGAGTAGACTTCCCTTTTACGCGCTCAAAATTGCACAATGTGTGGCGCAACCTACGATTTGATCCCGTGGAAAGTTGAGTGTTCACATAGGTCACGAAAGACCATGACTTTTACATCACTTTCCTAAAAGAAATCTCTGCCAAAGTCTTTGGATTTCATTTAACGAGTGGGACTCATTTCTGAAATAGAAACATATGAAGTTAGAAAAGTCACCAATGAAGACTACAAAATAAAAAATTCCAAAGTCTTCGGAACCAAAAATTCGTTCAATCGGATTTTAGATGCTACCTACAACCTTTTTAAGCATCGCTCAGTGCCTCAAGAAAAGAAAGACCGACTTACCAGAACCAAAAGAGAAGACGGAGAAGAATCGATGGATACTTTAGTAGAATTCAAGAGGGTCATTAGCCTTGTGGCTGCCCTTGCCCTTTTCACTACCTTTGTCATCTCACTTCCTACTCATGCTTCCCTTGTGGAAGCCTAAGCCCTCCTCAAGTGGAAGTTCAGTCTTGGCTACCATTCGGTTTTTTCCCTCTCTTCCTGGACACCTTCTCCTCATAATGCCACCCATTCTAATTTGACTATGAGTTAGTGTGCTTGGTATGGCATCTCTTGCAATCAGGCCAGAGGTGTGATTAGAATAAATCTCACCAAAGCTAATGTTGAAGGTTCGCTTGACGAATTCCCATTCTCATCTGCCTCATCTCATGTACATGAACCTGAGTGAAAATAGTCTCTCTAGCCACATTCCGCCTCAAATCGGTCTTTTGAGCAATCTCACTTATCTTGACCTCTCAATCAATCGACTCTCGAGGATAACACCACTAGAGATCGGCCGTCTAACGAAACTGGAGGTCCTACACTTGGCTTTCAATGAGTTAAATGGCTCCATTCCCCTAGAAATTGGGCAATTGCATTTGCTTAGTGAGGTCGCGCTGTGTTTGAATCAATTGCATGGATCCATCCCTTCCTCATTGGGCAATTTGAGCAAATTAGCTAGGGTGTATGTCTATAACAACTCTCTTTCTGGTTCTATATCTCCCAAAATAGGAAATATGATAAATTTGGAAGTGCTCCACATGGACACCAACTTCCTAATAGGACCAATTCCTTCAACTCTAGGTAACTTAATCGAATTGAGAGAGCTTCACCTATTTGCTAATAAGCTTAACAATTCCATCCCCCTAGAGCTAGGGAATTTGACGAGCTTACCCTTCTTTACCTCTATGATAACCAGCTTTTGAGTCACATTCTTGATGAGATGGGAAATCTCCGCGCTATGCATGACTTAAATTTAAGTGGAAATAAGCTCATCGACCTAATTCCTTCATCTCTGGATAACTTGAACAGCCTAGTTTACTTGTGCCTCCACCTCAGTCAACTTTCTGGTTTGATTCCTAGATCCTTAGGGGATGTAATGAACTTGGAGGTGTTGCTATTGAGCTACAACCATCTTTCTGGTAGCATTCCTAATGACTTAGGAAAAATTCAAACTATTGACCTGTTGCATTTGAGTGCAAATCAGCTCACCGCTCCAATTATTTTTCTTTTGGTAATTTGACTAACCTAGTCTACTTATGCCTAGTGAGAATCAACTTTCGGGGAAGATCCCTCCATCGATTTGCAATGCCACCAAATTTGCACTCCTCATCTTGTCTAATAATAGCTTTAACCGGTAGCCTACCCCAGTGCTTATCATACTTGAGCATTGGTTTGTCTGTTTCGAACTTGGAAATGAATAGTCTTTTGGACACGATCCCTCGAACATTTTCACTACGAAGTAGCTTGAGAACTCTTGACTTGAGTCCAAATCAATTTGAAAGTGTTGGATTCGGTCGGATCCCGAAAAACCGGATTCGGCACCTAAACCGAACCCCTAAATCATATGCGGAAGATAAGCCCGGGAATGTCACGTATCACCGATCAAAAGCACACCACGGATTCGAGCGTACCTTGTTGGCCACAGATTAGACACCGACGCCGCAAAGAGGAAGAGGATTCGGTCTCGTTCGATCCGATGTCGAAAATTCGCCAAAAAGTGGAGATGGCGTCGCTTCTTGGCCTTGGAGAGAGAGAGAGATTTGGGAGAGGAAAGGAGAACGTGCGTCAATAATGCCAAGAGGTGTCATCTCCTTCTCTCTCATCCCTTTTATACCTTTCCCTTCCACGGGCCTTATTCCCGTGGGCCGGGCCTTTAGGCCCATCGTGGCCGGGCCAACTTAGGCCCATTTATTAAATCCATCATCTCCCACTCGCACATGGTGGACCAAAACTAACATGGGCGGATAGGCCCAACTTAGGCCCATCAACTGAAAATCCTCTTTTCCTCTTTCAACATTCATACCGGTGAATAATCCGTGCGACCAGCATACTTTGAGAGCTCGTTGCTATACATCTGTTAGGAATATATAGCAGCTCATAATGGGCATCATTTTCCGAGTAAAAAATAGTATGCAGTACCCTAGATCGATCGATCACATTTATATCTCTCTTAATCTCATTTAAACAATGATATATTTATTGTATTCACAATTATGATTATCCCAAAGACAGTCATAATTGGTCGACCTGTGAATACAAAACCACAATGTGATTCTACAAATCCGATCTTCCTCTTTCCTTCAAACTCTCAATTTCAGTTCAACTTGCTTTTCTAGAAATGTCCCATTAGATCGAATCAACTCATGACCATTGGCAACATTCTAAGATAGCAAACACTAAATAGAAATCTTGAGAATAAGTAAGAGTCATGAGGGCACTAAAAACGAGGAACTCTATTCCTCAAGAGTCTCACACGTCATAAAAGTTGAGATCAAACTTTTGCCACTCTTATAGGTCGTCTAATGCATACGTAGTATGAAATACGTATTACGGTATTAACTCCTTTCCCATGGAGCGTATGTCTTCACCATCAATACCGGACAGATGATAGTTCGGACATACCCAATGTCTAACTTGAGTTCACGTATTGACTCATTCATAAAATTCATCGAACTCGCATCGGCATCTTAGACAGATAAAGTAAAATGTGTGGGTTATTTTACTTTCGGACATCGTGTGTACTATGTCCTCATCTTAACACTCAGTTAAGGCGACATACGTATTTTAAGCTTGAGTTCTCAATTATCACTTAGATAATAAGCTTAAAAACAGTCTCATCTCTATCTATCACATAGTAAATAGAGGCGATTACCCGTGTGAGTGGGCTAATCTCTTATCTGTCCGACATACTTTCTCAACATAATATAATGCATTAAGCATTAAGATGCATAAAGATCAAACAAAGATACATAGGCATTAATAATGAAACAACACTAGTTCATAAATGTGAACAACTCGGGGAAATTACAATCCAGACATCAAACTCTACGCAATCCTAGAGATTTCACATGACCACAAAACACATCTCTAGGTATTGGCTTTGTCATAGGATCTCGCTACCATTCTATGCGTAGATATGTACCGCAAGTTCACATCCTTTCGTGCAATCATATCTTTTACAAAGTTATACTTGGTATCTATATGTTTGGTCTTGCCATGATATTTTGGATCTTTAGTGTACGCTATAGCTTTCTTGGCTATCACGGTTAACCAATAACGGATGTGCAGCTTTCTCAATAACACCTAAATGATCCAAAAATCTCTTAAGCCAAACTCCTTCTTACACCGCTGCGATAATGCCACGAACTCAGCTTCCATCGTGGATAAGGCTATACACGTTTGCTTCTTACTGCTCCATGATATGGCGCCATTGTTCGATAGAAAGCAAAACCAGAGGTAGATTTCCTTTCATCTAAATCTCCTCCCCAATCGCATCGAAATAGCCTTCAAGTCGCAGATCCTTTCCTTGATAATTCAACTTGAAATCAGCGGTTCCCTTCGGATACCTCGCATTCTCTTAACGGCTTTCCAATGTCTTGGACCTGGATTGGATTGGTATCTACTCACCATTCCAACTGCAAAACATATGTCGGGTCTTGTACATATCATAGCGTACATCAAGCTCCCAATCAGCACTTGCATAAGGAACATGTTTCATCTGTTCCTTTTCTTGTGGAGTCCTCGGACACGTCTATGGCTCAATCCTTCACCTTTCGCAATAGGAGTGTCTATGGGTTTACTATCTTGCATACGAAATCGTTCAAGAACTTTATTTATATATGTTTCTTGCGAAAGAGACAACGATCTCTTCGAACGATCCCTTGAAATCTTAACTCCAAGAATGTATGCAGCCTCACCCATATCCTTCATTTCAAAGTTGGAAGACAACCAACTCTTGACAAGTATAAACAAACTCCATATTGCTTCCGGCAATCGGTATATCATCAACATATAATGATATGATCACAAATTGATCCTTGGATCTTTTGATATATACACAATGATCCTCATCAATCATTGTAAAATCATATGCCATTATGGCATTATGAAAACGTATATACCATTGTCTCGATGATCGTTAAGGCCGTATATCGATCTCAAAAGTCGACATACCTTTTCTTCTTGACCTTTCACTATGAAACAAATAGGTTGTTCCATGTATATTTCTTCCTCTAATTTTCCATTGAGAAAAGCAGTCTTTACATCCATCTGATGTAACTCAAGATCCATACTAGATACTATTGCCAGAATTATGCGAATCGAGGTAAATCTTACTACAGGAGAAAACGTATCTTCATAATCAATCCCTTCCTGTTGATTATACCCCTTCGCTACAAGGCGAGCCTTATGCCTTTCTATCGAGCCATCAGCCTTTCGCTTTACTTTGAGAACCCATTTGTTCCCAATAGCTCTGCGTCCTTTTGGAAGATCAACCGGTTCCCGGACTTGGTTTGATTTCATTGACTCCATTTCCTCTTCCATTGCATGAATCCATTTTTCCTTCTCGGGGCAATTTAGAGCCTCATTAATATTTCTAGGCTCATCCTCATCTTGTGGAGCAACCATAAAAGTTTCCCCTTCAATGTCAAAACGTCGACGGGGAATACTTTGGCGACTTGTTCGCCGTATGGGAGTTTGTGCTCTTTGCACATCATTCCCCATTATGCTCTCACTGGGATTAGATAATGATGTCGTCTCATCATGTGGTTGCAATTGAGAATGAGTCGAATTCAATTCATCACTTCTCATATTACTCCCACTTGGACGAACTCCACTAAGATCATTATCTTGATCCGAGGTTTCAAATAGGGTGTTGTCTTCCCTATTTCGCCCTTCTTAGGAAATTCATCCTCTAAGAATGTGACATCTCGTGATTCAAATTCAGTTATACTCCCACTTTCCTGCTCACCTATGAACACATACCCTTTTGAGTGTTCGAGTATCTTATGAAAATACTCTTTTTGCCTCTGGGACCTAATTTCCCAAACTTGTGAGAGGATTCAAGTGTATAGGCAGCACAACCCCATGGCTTAAGAAAACTTAAGTTTGGTTTTCTACCTGTCCATAACTCATATGGAGTGGAAGCAACTGATTTGGAAGGCACACGGTTAAGTATATAGGTAGCGATAACAACGCATCACTCCAAAAAGTGATAGGTAAGTTAGCATGTGCCATCATGGACCTAACCATTTCCAGTAGGGTTCTGTTTCTTCTCTCCGCAACACCATTTTGTTGAGGAGTATATGGAATAGATAACTGTCTTTCTATTCCTTTTTCATCACACAATTTTCTGAACTCATCGATAAATATTCTCGACCTCGATCGGATCTCAATGCTTTTATTTTCTTGTCTAATTGATTCTCTACCAGGTTCATAAACCTTTTGAAACAACTTATTGCTTCAGATTTGTGAGAAATTAAATAGACATATCCGAATCGAGTATAATCATCTATAAAAGTGATGAAATAAACAGCCCCATGCCTTCCTCTCACATTCATTGGACCACGAGATATCGAGAATGGATTAAATGCAGAGGAAATTCAGCTCTTTTACCTTTTCCAAATGGTTTCCTTGTCGTTTTCCCTTCTAGACAATGCTTACAGATAGGCAAATCGACTTTTTCAATTTTGCCCAACAAGCCCTCTTTGGCTAGTCTATTCATACGCTGCTGGCCAATGTGACCAAGTCTAGCATGCCATACATTCACATCCTTATCATATGTGTTAGGAGACGTGAGAAGGGAATAACAAACATTTGTATTAACATAATCAATATCTAATACAATGAAACCATCCAGAAAATATCCACAACCATAGTAATTTGTATTCAAAAACAAATCCACACCTCTATCATAGAAGTTCAAATTAAAACCTAATTTAACCAATACTAAAAACAGACACTAAATTCCGACGAATCTCCGGAGTATACAATACATCATGAAGGAACAAAGTGCGTCCACCACGCATATTCAGTTGGCATGTGCCAATTCCTTTCACTTCAGCTCGAGTTGTTTCCCACATAGATCCACTTAGTTCCGGTTGGTATTCGTCGGAATTCCACGAAGGATCCTCTATCCTTCGCTACATGGTCTGTTGCTCTGAATCCACAGTCCACAAAGGATTAGATTCAGTTAAGAATACGTAACTCGACACATAAGCTAAGTTCTGAAAAATACAAGGGGTGCTTACCTTCTTTGGCTCACGACAGTCGCGAGCATAGTGACCCTTCTTGCCACAGTTGTAGCATTTCACCCTTGTTAGCTTTTTCATGCGAGGACGCTTTCCTCTTTCATGTTGGTTAAACTTGGGTTTCTTCCCGAAGGACCAGCTTCCTTGCCTTTCCCTTTATCAAACCAGTTAGGGCGCTTGCGCTTGGAGCCCGCTCCATTTGAGCTAGAACTAGCATGATAAAGTTCAGCTTCCGGCTTAGCCGCCAATAGGCGGTCATCTTCCAGCTCAAGATGACGCAATGCATCCTCAAAGGTTTTGATATTCTCATTATGAGTTAGGTGCACCTTCATATGCTCCCAACTCTGAGGCAAGGAACGAATCACTGCTTGCACTTGCTGCTCATCTGTCAGGACATGGCCAGCATCTTTAAGCTCATTAATCATGTTTGACATCTTTCTAAGATGTTGCTTCATGGTCGACCATGAGGCTTCTTATAAGAGTCAAACCTAATAGTGAGCTGCCTTAGTCAGGTCACCGAAGTATGACCAAATCTTGCCGCCAATGCTTCCCACATGTCTTTGGCATTTTCAAAACGCCTAAACTCTCGCATAACGTCATTTTCCATGCTGCTCAAGAACGTGATGCGAGCAAGAGAGTTCTTTCTTTTCCATGCAGCAAATGCTTCTTTGTCTCTCTTATGCTTTGTGCGGTGGTTCCTTCTTCGGGTTCTACCATGGTCGGGATAAGAGTCTCAAGTGCTTCTTGCTCTTCCAAAGCACATACTTGGATTTTCATTTGCCGATTTCATAGTTGTCACCATTGAGCTTTTCACCTTTGTTCAGCTCGGCAACTATGCTCTTTGTGGTCAAAGCCATTGATCTCGAACACATCGAGACATATATGCACGAGTTATTAATGCCTATTATTTATGCATCTATTTTGCACAAACCCATCATATTAATTAACAATTTTAAGTAAGGTTTCAGAATCAAAAGGTCACTTTGTTTCCAATCATCCTCCAAAAATCCTAACTTAAAACTATCATTAATATGATTGTTATATGCAAAATCAATTCTATGAAGCTACATGAAACTTCTATTACTACCCACAAGAACCAGACAATTAACGAGAAAGTGACAGATAATTGACATACAATAATATGATAATACTTTCAGTTAATATAACAAACATATAGGTCGTTACAATAACAACAATCAGGTAGATAACATTACATAGGATGTTCACATAGCACACTCAACAAAAAACAGCTAATACATTTTACAGATAACCTTCACACGAACTGGGAAAGATCCTATTTTGGTCAATTTCTTGACCTTTTCCCTTGCAACAATGCAGTAATATTCGTTTACAAAATCTATCACAATCTTCTTATATGAAGCAAAGACCGTTGACATCCCATATGCGATTCAACACATCTTGCCATTCGATGGAAGAGTGTTAATGAAAAATCGCACCATCTCTCGATCGCGACATGGGATGACCATTCCATATGACCTGTTGAATCTTCCCGTTGACTTCAAGAACATGATCAATTAAGTCACCTTTCTCCCATCGATAATCGTCAACTCATTATCAACTTAGAAAGCTTTGCCTTTTTGTTTATCGGTAATCACGCGAATAGGCGTACGTAATCGAAGGGGAGGCATTGTTCCTGCAACAAATGCAGAACAATATTGGATTACATATAATCCACATAGACATAATTGAAAAAAGAAACAAATTCCTTTTTTTTTTTTTTTTTTTTTTTGGGTCAACGGTCAACGGTCGGTCAACGGTCAACGGTCAAGTCAACGGTCAACGGTCGCGGTCAAACGGTCAACGGTCAACGGTCGGGCCGGTCGCCGGCCGTCGGTCGGACCGGGTCTGCCGGTCGGACGAACCGACCGACATGTGCCGACGCGTGCCGGGATGACGTCATGATGACGTCATCCGCACGTGCGTGGCACGCGCGGGCCGAACGACGCGCCGTTTGGCGCGCGCGCGCATCGCACGCGCTGGGCCGAACGGCGCGCCCGTTTCGCTCGCGCGTGCCTCGCACGCGCCCAGGCCGAAACGGTGCGTTCGACGCACCGTTTCGCGCGCGTGCGTTGCACGCGCCGGGCGAAACGGTGCGTTTCGCGCGGGAGCCGAGTCGGCGCGTGCAACGCACGCGCCGATGACCCCGCGCGTTCCGGCCGCGCGTGGCGGTGCGTCCGGCGGCCTCCGGCGGCGCGCAACACGTCGCCGGACTCGTCTCGACGTCGCCTTCCTCCCTATGCCATTATATTTTGATTTTGACTTACGAAAAGTAGGAAAAAATGGCGAAGTATGCTCGGGTGTCGGGATTTAAGGCCACGATCCGTACGGCCGAAAAAGGATTATGCGAAAATCAATCATAAAACATCATACAACATCATAAAACATCATACAAGTCGGGAAAACGCTAACACGGGCTCTGATACCAATGTTGGATTCGGTCGGATCCCGAAAAACCGGATTCGGCACCTAAACCGAACCCCTAAATCATATGCGGAAGATAAGCCCGGGAATGTCACGTATCACCGATCAAAAGCACACCACGGATTCGAGCGTACCTTGTTGGCCACAGATTAGACACCGACGCCGCAAAGAGGAAGAGGATTCAGTCTCGTTCGATCCGATGTCGAAAATTCACCAAAAAGTGGAGATGGCGTCGCTTCTTGGCCTTGGAGAGAGAGAGAGAGATTTGGGAGAGGAAAGGAGAACGTACGTCAATAATGCCAAGAGGTGTCATCTCCTTCTCTCTCATCCCTTTTATACCTTTCCCTTCCACGGGCCTTATTCCCGTGGGCCGGGCCTTTAGGCCCATCGTGGCCGGGCCAACTTAGGCCCATTTATTAAATCCATCAGAAAGCACATTGCCACAATTCCCTGTCAATTGCAAAAACCCGAAAGTCCTAGATTTGGGCAATAATAAGATAGTAGATAAGTTCCTCACATGGTTGGGAAGATTGCCAGACCCAAAAGTTCTTACTTTGAGGTCCAACAATTTTAATGGTCTTTTAGAATTTCCAAGGGTAGCTCATCTCTTTCATAAGTTGCACATTTTAGATCTCTCAAACAACGACTTTGCTGGTCGTTTACCAGCCAATTTGATAGCGAAACTTGAAGGGATGATGAATAGACGAAAATAACAAGAGCCGCAAAATAAAAAATCACTATACATGAGGCAAGAAGCTGGAATGCGATTCTATGAAGCTTCCATGAATGTGACCATGAAAGGAAGGGAGAATCAGCTAGAGAGGATATTGATCATCTTTACAACCATCGACTTATCGCACAATTCTTTTCAAGGGAACATCCCAAGTGCTATTGGAATTTTTCATTTTCTCATAGAGCTCAACCTTTCCCACAACCATCTCGTAGGTTCCATTCCTTTAACTCTTGGCAATTTGACTAACCTTGAATAGAGTGGGAGGGTTCCTAGAGAACTAGGCGATTTACTCTGGACCTCTTAGAGAAACAGGCCCCATACCTTGAGACAAGCAACTAAGCACGTTCACAAGTGACTCATTTTGTGGAAACCTAGGCTTATGTGGAACTCCATTACGAAACACATGCCCTAGTGATCTCAGCTGCCATCACCACCACGACCACCATCATTCTTCCAAGAGGAAAACACAAGAGAGCATGGTAGTGGGTTTGATAAAAAAAAGCAGTCAAGATAGGCTATGCATCTGGAATCGTGATTGGAATCTCCATAGCATATGTTACATGTGAAATTGAAAGTCCCAAATGACTCGCGTCAAAAGTGAGAAGGATGGAAAGAAGATGAGCCAAATGGATGAAGGAGCCAAAGCGAAAGGCCATCAAATTTCATGGGGGCGGATGTTGGGAAGTGGTCCCTTTGAACTATGTGCAATGTAGATCAAGGAGTACAATTTTTGTCATATTAAAATGCAATTCGTCATATGGATACTCGTTTATATTATTTTATCCTCTTCTTCTTTTAATTGTGATGTCTGAATCGAGTTGATTGACTAGAAGAGCATGCTCGCTTTGCATCATTAACTCCTATATGTCCTTTTTCTTGTTAGTGTACGCCATTCTTATTTGTCCATGGGAACGAAGGTCAAGAGCTATCAAAGCTCATTTGGCCCGGGTTTACATGATTGAATGTGCCATCTAATGTCCTTAAGGATCACTAAATTTGTCATTGTCATACTCCAGATTTCTGTTCAAGTCGTAGGTCAGTATTAGATCTTTGACTTGTAGTCCTGCACCTATCATACTCGTTTGCAATAGTGAAAAGGAGTAGTAAAGATTCAAACCTCAAAGCATTTTCGAAATTTAGATTCAAAGTAATCTCATTACAAAATTCCAGGGTCCCCTAGGCACGAGTATATTAGTTTGAATCATTTTGCAACAAGAAAATTAGTTTATTATAAATGTGACATGGACGTATCTGTTGCGACCCTTCCGGCAAAGCAAAGATGAGAGAACAAGTTTAGAGGTAATGTTGACTCGAAAACCAGTAATCTTCAATTGGCCAGGGTTCTCCCAAACCCTTACATCGGGTGTGATTGGAAAATTACAATTGAAATAGACCTATCTATGAAATCCAACCTAACCAGGGGTCATCACTAGCCTATTGAGGCTATTTAGGAGCCAAGTGAAAAATAATTTTACGTAACTAAAGATATGAGATCGGATACTTGATTACACTAATTGTCGAACTAGTGTTCTTTTGGTAGGCTAACTAATGTCGGCTAACGGTATTACCTAGTGTGGGTGAATATGTGGTTTCAATGAACTTGACAAGTATTGCGGAATTAAAATAATCAAGTTTTATATAAGCTTAATCGGATGAAACGAAGTCTTGAAATAAGCAGTCTGTTTATATTCTTATAGCTGCAGGTGTTCCACTTTGGCAATTTTTTTGGGTCCTGACGAAGTTTCCAGAAAATGGGTTCGATTCGTTGGCCTTACTTTCGGCCAACGCATTAGTTGCGAGATTCTGACATGCGACGGCGATGAAAAGTCATGGCATTAGCGGTCTTGTAAAAAGATATAGCGCGATTGATCTTATCAAGTGTTCGGACTCCGTGACCATGCGCTGCTTCCTTTTCTCTCGATTCTTTACAAGGGTCTCCTCGTATCTGAAAGTGCAGGGTCAACCCGTAAATATGGTGGTTTTGTGAAGATTCAGGGCGATAAGGAATAATCACGTTCATTTATTGAATGGATCTGCCGGAGGTTGGGGTGGCCCAAATTGGTGTGTTCTGGTTGGGGAATTAGCATCACATTTTGTGATCTCGGAGCAACAAATCCGAGTGCCCACATCTAACATATAATTTTCATGAGCTCGGCTATCTTATTGGTGCCGTACTTTTAATTTTCTAACCCTCTAATACCAGCCTCGGCTTTTAATGGAGGAAAACAGGACAATATCTTTTTTTAACGTCGTTTCCATTTTCTTTGGCTTAATTTAGGATTAGAAATATATATATATATATATATATATATTTTTTTTTTGGTCGAAAGGATTAGAATATTTATGAAGGCCCAAAAAGCACCTATCCGAATGGGAGAAACTCTACAATCCCAGTAAGTTAAAACCCTTGAATTTGAAAAAAGAAAAAAGAAATACATACATTCCACAAAATAGATAATCACAAGTAAAAAGGTATTATCACTAAGTTAAAAAGAAATCGTTAATGTCATTAGAAAGATCTATTAAATTCCGAAGATGAAAAACACTTGAAATGTTGGCTTTACAATTAACAACCAAATCATTATGCATTGTGAGTCTCATTCGTTCCGCTCGATTCATTGCTCTAGAAGGACTCTCTAGTGGCCTAAAAACATTAGCTTTCATTACTACTAAGGATTGCTTGGTGTCATGACTCATTCATCACTAGCATCTTCAATTGAGTTGTTCATCTCATCTTAATTGCTAACATTATTTTCATTAGTAAAGTTGCTTCCAACACGAAATCCATTCATCCGAACAAGATAAAAGGAAATGTCTGTAATGTGTGTGTGTGTATCTTGTAATCAAAGAAGTAAAGATTAGTAACTTTTCTCAACCGTTATGTGTTAATCCATTGCAATATCCTAAATATAATCGAAAGTTCAAAGTATACTAGATATTCACATTCATTTTTTTTTTTTTTGAGTTCTTAAATTTCTTTTATTTAGGAGCGAAATCCACCAAATCTTTTTTTTTTGTGGCCAGAGATTAATATTAACTATTCAAAAAGTTGCGATTGAATTCTTCCTATACTACTTATTGTTCAAATATTATGACTTTGATTTTTTTAAATAAAAGAGAAAAATGAATAAATCCCACCAATTTGTTGACAAATTTTTTTTTATGAAACCGGCAAGTCAGTATCCTTGCTCCCAACTTCAAAATCATTGGCTGACATTCCACTATATATTTTGTAAAATGACCATACAATCATGTATTCACTTTCCAGTTACAATTTACTATCGTCTTGAATGTTCTAAGTTGCAACAAAATGGTAGGTTGTATTTGACCATATTGAAAACTTATCTTTCCTCCAAGCTAGAGAACCTCGTGAAGCCTTAGCTTTATTCCAAAGAAGTAAATTCTAGAATTTTAAGAATAGGTAAATAAGATTAGCTCATTAGCAGCTCGAGCTCATATACATTTCTGTTTTGTTTGGATTTGAGGTCCTTTGGAAATTATGGTCATTTAGGAAGGAGAGAAGTGCCTAAAAAATCGAAGTGCCTTTGTGATTATCTAAATAGGTCTTAAAGAAATTTGGGCTACATCATACAACATTTATTATAATATAATTATTGATTATAGTTTTCTTTACATTTTTAGAATCGATAATCTTTTAAATTTATCTGGTATTATTCCTAAGAAAAGATAGGTTAAATATGAATGGGTAGAAAAAAGATTCAATCTAACCACTATTTCTGTAATATAATTATGGCAATCCACACTCAATCTCACTTGGACCCAAATCATATTCAACTCAACGCAAGCTCCAAATTTTAGCAATTTTCCACTTCAAATATGCCGTTAGTTTTCTTTTTTACCGTGTTCTAGATCAGCTGTCATTTCTGCAAGAATGGGGTGGACCGCGTCTAGATTTGGCTTCGTGAATGCCGTGGGAGAACACTTTCCTTATACGCTTTGAATTCAAAATCGTGCAGCACGACGTGGGGTCTGATCTTGCGGAAAATTGGGTGTACCCACACCTCACGAAAGACGTTGACTTGACATCACTTTTTTCAAAGACCTCTCTGTCGAAGCCTCTGCTTTTCATACAATGGGAGGGTGGGACTCATAAATAGGTCAGACCAAAAAAAAACAAAAAACCTCCGAAATGGGGACTGACCCAGTCAGAAAAGTGACATACGAAGACTTCAAAAGTAACAAGTCTTCAAAGAACCAAAAATTCTCCACTTACGGCGTAAAAGTAATGTAAACGTACCTTTTGTCAGTCTCCACTTAGGCCATTTTATTGCATTCCCATTATCATGGAAAATGATAGGAACGTGATTTTTCACAGCCTATTTAAGCATCGCTTGTAGCCTCGGGGAAAGACAAACCAACTTATCCTAACTAAAACAGGAGAAGGAGAAGAAGAATCCATGGATATTTCATTAGAATTCAAGAGGGTCATGAGCCTTGTGGCTGCCCTTGCCCTTTTCACTACCTTTGCCATTCTACTTCCTGCTCATGCTTCCCCTACAGAAGCACAAGTCCTCCTCAAGTGAAAGTCTGGTCTTGGCAACCATTCGATTTCTTCCCTCTCTTCGTGGACTCCCTCTCCTCATAGTGCCACTGGTTCCAATTCAATCACGAGTCCGTGCACTTGGTATGGCATCTTTTGTAATCGGGCAGGAAGCGTGGTCGGCATTAATCTCAATAGTACTGGAATTGAAGGTACACTTGATGAATTCCCATTCCCATATTTGTCTCACCTCATGAATATCGACCTAAGCAGAAATAGTCTTTTTGGCCACATTCCGCCTCAAATCAGTCTCATGAGCAATCTCACCTATCTTGACCTCTCTATCAATCAGTTCTCGGGGAAAATACCGCCAGAGATTGGTCGTCTAACGAAATTGGAGGTCTTGCACCTGGTCTCCAATGAGTTAAATGGCTCCATTCCCCAAGAAATTGGGCAATTGCATTTGCTTAGTGAACTTGCGCTATATTCGAATAAGTTGAATGGACCCATACCTTCTTCATTAGGCAATTTGAGTAAATTAGCTATCTTGTATGTCTACAACAACTCCCTTTCTGGTTCTATTCCTCCTGAAATAGGAAATATGACAAATTTGGAAGTGCTCCACATGAATTTGAACAACCTGACAGGATCAATTTCTTCTACTTTGGGGAACTTAACCAAATTGAGAGAGCTGCAGCTATCTGCTAATAAGCTTACCGGTTCCATCCCCCTAGAACTGGGGAATTTGAAGCTTCTTTGCTCCTTGATCCTTTGTAATAATAATCTTACGGGCTCAATCCCGCCAACATTAGGCAATTTGACGAAGCTTTCCTTTCTTTATCTTTATGGTAACCAACTTTCTGGTCACATTCCTGATCAAATAGGAAATCTCCGCGCTATGCTTGACTTAGAGTTGAGTAGAAATCAGCTCACTGGCCCAATTCCTTCTTCGTTGGGTCACTTGACTGACCTAGTATATTTGTTCCTCCGCGAGAATCGGCTTTCTGGTTTAGTTCCTAAATCCTTAGGGGATCTGATGAACTTAAAGATGTTGGAATTGGATGCCAACAAGTTAACCGGCTCCTTACCAAAGAACTTGTGCCAAGGTGGATTGCTCAAAAACCTCTCAATGAGTGGCAACAAGTTAACTGGTTCTATCCCTAGAAGGTTGAAAAACTGCACAAGCTTAGTCAGACTCCGCCTCGAGAAAAACCAATTGACTGGAAACATATCCGAGATCTTTGGTGTCTACCCCAACCTGACCTTTATTGACTTGAGTTCCAACAAGTTCTATGGAGAAATCTCAACAAACTGGGGAAGTTGCATGAGTTTAAGTGATTTAAGAATTGCTGGAAATAACATTACTGGTAGCTTGCCTCTTGATATAGGAAACGCGACTAAACTAAGTGTAATTGATTTATCTTTCAATGGTTTAGTTGGTGAGGTTCCAAAAGAATTTGGAAAATTGACTTCTTTGGAGAATTTGAATCTAAGCAGGAACCAACTTTCTGGCCAAATAAGTCTAGAGATTGTATCGAAACCTGGTCTTCTAAAATTGGATTTGTCGATGAATAGATTAAGCGGGTCTATCCCACAGGCTATTGAGAATTCTTCAAAATTAACCCACTTGTATCTGAGCAACAACCAGTTGAGCCAAGATATTCTAGGGCAATTAGGGATGCTAACTCATTTAAACGAGCTAGACTTGAGTTGTAACTTGTTAAGCGGTGACATACCAATTCAATTTAACAAGCTACAAGACCTAGTGAAACTCAACCTTTCACACAATAATCTTTCTGGCTGTATATACAAGACTTTCAAGGATATGCGAGGTTTGGCGGAGGTGGACATCTCCCACAACAAGTTTGAGGGTCCCATCCCCAACACCACGGCATTCCAAAATGCAACAAAAGAAGCGTTTGAAGGCAACAGCGGATTGTGTGGCAACGTCGAAGGACTTAAGCCATGTAATCAAGCGGTGGTGGATAGGGAAAACTCTCGGGCTGGAGGCCGAGTGTTTCTTATTGTGTTTCCTCTGCTAGGAGTAGTTCTTCTGTTTATTTTCTTTGAAATATTCTTCATTTTCCGTAGAAAGAAGATCCATCGAACAGCGGAACTAGCACCCAAGACAACTGGAGTCTTTCCTCTATCAAAGTACGATGGAAAGATCTTATATGAAGACATCATAGAAGCCACCGGGGCATTTGATGAGATTTATTGTATTGGACGGGGGGGCTGTGGAAGTGTCTTCAAGGCCAAATTAAGATCGGGCGATATAGTAGCTGTAAAGAAGATCCATCAAACGATTGAATGTGGGCAAACGGATCAAAAGGAATTTTTGAATGAGATCAGGGCTTTGACAGAAATTCGACACCGCAATATTGTGAAACTCGAGGGCTTTTGTTCGCATCCACGACACTCTTTCTTAGTGTATGAGTACTTCGACAGAGGAAGCTTGTCTACAACCTTGAGCAATGAAGAAGAAGCTAAAGAGTTGGACTGGAACAAGAGGGTGAATATCATAAAAGGCATGGCACATGCTCTTTCTTATACGCACCATGATTGTAACCCTCCAATCGTTCATCGGGATATTTCCAGTAACAATATTCTGCTTGATTCTGAGTATGAGGCGCATGTTTTTCGGCACGGCTAAGCTTCTTAATCTGGATACATCAAACTGGACTGCAGCCGTTGGTACATATGGTTATGTAGCTCCAGGTAAACTCTAAAATCAACTCTTGATCTGAAGGTTGAGCTATAGCAATGTCTTCATGCTAATACATATATCACCCTCTTTGTGCAGAGCTTGCTTACACAAGGAAGGTGACGACGAAATGTGATGTGTATAGCTTTGGAATAGTGGCCATCGAGGTGATCAAAGGAAGACATCCGGGTGAGAGCATTCCATCTCTAGTAGCTCCAGTTGACATGGAGATCTCAGTTGTTTTGAGGAATACATTGGATTCACGCCTGCCAACGCCCACGCCAGGCATTGAGGATAAACTTCTGACCATCTTCAAGCTTGCAGTCGCTTGCTTATCTGCTAATCCCCAACTCAGGCCATCGATGGACACGATTTCTCAGAAACTATCAGCTCGTTCAACCACTTTCCATGGCGTTCAATTTTCAGAGACAGCCGCTGATCCTGTGAGAGATACAACAGCTTCAAGCCATTTCCCGGATCAATTCGTAGAAGATATCGTCTGATAAATGATGTTGCTCTGTCAACCACATTGCAAGAAGGTCTAAGATCTTTAATGAAAAACAGAGTCGCTTGAAATAATTGATTAAGTCTCAAATTTTTTTCAATATATTGTTTCCCTCACTTATGTGTTTACTTTATCTGCATTTAGGATAAATATTTTGACCGTCAACCAAAGTTGAGTGTTTCATATCAGCATGAGGATGCGGGCTATGTTTCGTTCATGCCCAAGTATAGAACTGCCTTTTGCTTTGGAAGAAGCAAAACTAGGACATTCTGGCATCTAGTTTCGTTTGCAGAGACAACAGCTGAACTCAAGTGATATTTCAAACTGTTTCTTCATCTAGTCTTAATCGGACTAGTGTCTTCGGAGTCGATGTATCCATGTCAAGTTAGACTTAGAAAATATTACTTTTGTATCTATGTAAAGTTGATGATGTATCCAGTGTTGTTATCTTGAAACCGAAATGTCCATGTAAGGTTGAAACGGAACATTTATATGAAGTCTCTAAACTCTTGATCATTATTAGTCATTCTATATGTTTATTTCGGATTTATATAGATGCAAAATCTACTTACATGCAGAAGAGTTGCAATCATGGATCTTTTCAGAGCGCATCCAATCATTGTCCCTAATCGTGGTCATCCACCATAATTTTGGGTTTTGTGCAATTACTGCAACTGTGTATCATGACAGAGAGGTTGATCAATCAGTTCCTATTCAGAGTGCTATGTGCATGTTGCCATAGCATGAGTCGTTAATAGAAGTTCAGTAGCTCTTGATTGTCCAAAATAGAGAAATCCGGACTTCATTTTCATTAGAGATTCAAACTTAAAATGCTCAAATTAGGAAGATCACAGGTCATCGTTTCATCTCAAGAGGAGATTCTCCATAGTTTCAGAAAGAATGCAAGTTCTGCTCTGGCACTACCTTACATTTCAAGAGCGTTTAAGGCAGACGACATCAGCCCTCCAAAATCTTGGTGGTTTTAAATCATGATGGTCTGTTTTTGCTCGGCCTAGCTTCACTGTCAAATGCAAGTAGAACTCATTTGGGTTTTAGCTCATCATCAACCATCTTTTCTGTTCTTCAAAACAGGGAACTTAGATCTGGAAAACAGCTTAGTGCAAAACATGTCAGAACAACGTCCCCTCATAAACTTCATCCGGAGAACAGCAGACTTAGTCTCTGAGAGCTCAGAGTTTTGTGAATTTGAAAAAGGAAACTATAGTAGACCAATGTTTGACCCCACCCTCAATCACTCTTACGTAAAATCCAACATCGTAAAATCAAAGTTTCAGAAAGCTTCACGAATGAACGGTACGGACGGAAAACAATGAAGTAACAGCTATTCGAATCAAGGCGTAGCGAGACAATGAGTTATGTTCACCCAACCTTCTCGAGTAAGTGTGTCAGTTCATCTCAATTCTCGATTGTACTGCTTAGAAGAAAGGAAATAGGAAATATGCAATGTCAAGAAAGAACCACCCGGTGGGAATTGTCGACGCTTTCATTATGCCAAATGGCATATACCAACATGCATTCAACCAGTTAATGCTTGCCAATGCATTTCCCATTGTCAAATAGGGAAATCACGGGAAAATAAGATCGAGGAATCCTCGTGAAGCTGGGAAAAAGCGACTTCCTGATCAAACGAGAAAAATGGCCATGTATTCGCAAGGCTTCAAGATAGTCCTAATGCTTCCACCTTCCCTAGCCATTCTCAGTCTCAGTCATTCCAAGAAGTTCACTTCCTACTTAATTATGGGTTGGGTCCGTCTCATGGGGTCCAGCACATCTTCAAAGAAAAAGAACTAGAAATTATGGTGGAATGTTTTGTTGGATGCAAATTATGTAATCCCGTAATCACCATAACCAGAACAAGAACATGCATAATTGAGTAGGAGAATTAACGCACCTGTTTTGGAATCCATCGATCTTGAAGCGGAAGCGGAAACACAATGTTCCACACGCAAGTCCTTCTCCTCTATTGCCCTCCGTATCACTGGCTCAATGAGGCGGCCCCCTCACGTTTAGCGTTAGGCAAACGCCCCTTATGTGAGGATACGTGTGAGAATTAGGGTTAGAGGAGAGACTTAGCGCTATTTATAGGGTTTCCAGCTAGGCCCCTCATTACGGGCCAGGCTCAACTCAGTCCACACTAGCCAGCCCATATTAGACTAATTAAGAAACCTTCTATCTCACCTTAGACCAATCCCCGTAAAACGGTAAACGTTAAACGGTAAATTACAATATCAATTAATGTAGTCCATATTAAGAAAACTTTTACGTTCTCCCACTTGAACTATATTAATTGAAATCGTACTCTATGTGCACACATTGGTCTAGAGATAATTCTTAATAGTCAATCCTATCCCATAAAGTCTCAAACACCGAATCATGGCGGTAACTGCATGTATACACACAGAGCCTTCTATGGTCGCGAGTGTTCTCAACTCTATTGATATGGATCCCATATGGTAGTGTGTCAAATGGATAACATCTCTCATAGAGAGATCTCATTTGTCAGTCACCATTCTCTTACCTTAAGCGTCACAAAAAACTTGTGCCACTAGAGAATGTCCATTCTCTTACCTTAAGCGTCACAAAAAACTTGTGACACTAGAGAATGCATTTATGGTTCCATGAACCCACATATGTCTTGTCCTTACGGTTAACCATTATTTATATATAACAAGACATATGGACAAGGCTAATAACCGTATGCCCCTAGCCTTCACTCAAGGTTTAAGCAATACCTTGAGACTTTAACAATATATATATTTTCAACATAATAACAAACCATTCAAAAACATTTTATTGAATGCAAAAGTTGACATATATATATATATATATATATATATATATATATATATATATTTTCCATCAAAATGTTACTAAATTGTAACAAAAAAAAAAAAACAGATGTAAACATTATTCAAAGAAAAATAAAACAGCTCCCACTAAATAACAGCATCCCAAGATGCTCCTAAGCCCATGCTAATGACATGTCGCTCAAATATACATGGACGTAGGCCTTTAGTTAGTGGATCTGCAACCATATCATCTCGTAGGAATATAATCTACTGCAACGTCACCATTCTGTACCGATTCCTTTATAGTCAAAAACTTGACCTCCATGTGTTTAGACCCCTTGAGACTTCTGTTGTTATTAATAAACAACACTGCAGAGTTATTATCACAATGCAACTGTATGGGCCTATCCACGAAATCATAAACTGATAACTTCCTAATGAGGTTCCGGAGCCAAATAGCTCGAGTAGCAACTGTAAAGCATGCTACAAACTCCGCTTGCATGGTAGAAGAAGTTATGGACTTCTGTTTCTCGCTCTTCCATGATATTGCACCTCCAGCCAACATAAATATGTATCCAGTCGTTGACTTCTTTTCATCTTGACAGCCAGCAAAATCTGCATCTGAATACCCTACTAGCTGCAAGTCTGGAACATGTCTGTAAATCAGCATGTAATCTCTTGTTCTCTTTAAGTATCTTAAAACCTTTTTGGCAGCAACCCAATGATCATGTCCTGGATTTGACTGATATCTGCCTAGAAGCCCTGTTGCAAAAGCAATATCTGGCCTAGTGCAAACTTGAGCATACATAATATTACCAAGTGTACTAGCATAAGGTACATCCTTCATTTGAGCTTTCTCAAAATCTGAATTAGGGCATTGTAAAAGACTCAATTTATCATCCTTAATTACAGGAGCAATTCCTGGTTTGCAATGCTGCATTTTGAATCTTTCTAAAACACGATCAATATATGCCCTCTGAGACAAACTCAATGAACGGCGAGAGCGATCCCTATGGATCTCAATGCCAAGAACAAAAGACGCCTCACCAAGGTCTTTCATGTCAAAATTTTTCGATAACATCCGCTTTGTCTTATGCAATAAACCAATGTCACTACTTGCAAGCAAGATATCATCCACATAAAGTATGAGAAAAATATATTTCCTCCCACTGACCTTGGTGTATATGCACTAATATACTTTGTTCTCAATAAATCCAAATGAAGTAACAATGCTATGAAACTTCAAATACCACTGTCTAGAAGCTTGTTTAAGGCCATAAATAGACTTTTTCAATCTACAAACAAGCTTATCTGAGTCATCTGCTGTAAAACCTTCAGGCTGCACCATATAAACCTCTTCATTAAGGTCTCCATTTAGAAAAGCAGTTTTAACATCCATCTGGTGTAACTCCATATCAAAATGAGCTACCAATGCCAATATCACTCTAAAGGAATCTTTAGAAGAAACAGGAGAAAATGTTGCTTCATAATCTATTCCTTCTCTTTGAGTGAAACCTTTAGCTACCGATCGGCTTTAAATTTTTCAATCTTCCCTTTGGAATCACGTTTAGTCTTGTATACCCATTTGCAGCCAATAGGTTTACAACCTTCAGGCAATTCAACAAGCTCCCAAACACCATTGTGTTTCATAGATTGCATCTCATCATTCATCGCATCTAACCACAAATCTGATTGAGGAGATGAGATGGCATCCGTATAAGTTACCGGATCAACAATACAACCAATATCATAATCATGCTCTCCTAGGTAGACAAGATAATCGGTGGTATAGCCGAACGTCTTTCCCTAGTTGATCTTCTGAGTGGAGCTACTTCATCCTCATTCTGAATCTGAGGAGCTTGTGGAATTTCTTCATGAACTGTCTCAACAGTAGGATCCTAGGCCATAACAGGCTCATTTTGTGGAGTAGGAGGCTCCACAATTGTCTGCACAGGATGAGACAATGATCCAGTAATCCCCACCATACTATCATCTTCAATCGTTCGTGAGCAATTACCATTTTCAGCTACATCAAATTCTAGACATTTTGCAGTCTGAGACTCTACAATTCTTGTACCTCCATTAGGGTTTTAAAATCTATACCCCTTTGAATGATCTGGGTAAGATACAAAATAACATCGAGTAGTTTTTGGATCCAATTTACTCAATGTGGGATTGTATAACTTCACCTCTGCAGGACATCCCCAAACTCTAAAGTGATTCAAGCTAGGCTTACGTCCAATCCATAACTCAAAAGGAGTCAATGGAACCGATTTAGTAGGAACACGATTTAGAATATAAAGAGCTATTTTCAAAGCTTCACCCCATAAAAAATCGAGTAAATTTGTCCTACTAATCATACTTCTCATCATGTCCATAAGAGTGCGATTCCGCCTTTCAGCCACACCATTTTGTTCAGGACTTCCAGGCATAGTAAACTGACCTATTATCCCAGAATCTTCTAAGTATTTAGCAAACGGCCCTTTAAGTTGTCCAGCATCACCGTGCCTACCAAAATACTCACCACCACGATCAGATCTGACGATCTTAATAACTTTTCCCAACTGTTTCTCCACTTCAGTCCGAAAAATCTTGAATTTATCAAGAGACTCGGACTTTTCTTTAATCAAGTATAAGTATCCATATCGGGAAAAATCATCAATAAATGTGATGAAATAAAAATTTCTGCATAAGGTAGCTGTGTACGGTCCACTAATATCAGTGTGAATAATCTCCAACAAATCAGAACTTCGTACGGCGGATTTCTTCTTTATCTTAGTCATCTTACCTCTACAACAGTCCACACAAGTCTCTAGATCACTTTTAAGAGTAGGCAGGATGTCAGCCTTTATTAGCCTTTCTACTCTTTCTTTGGAGATGTGACCAAGACGTTTATGCCACAATGCATAAGACTGTTCCTTAAGTAGAGGTCTTTTCGAAACAACCTTTTTAGCTGAATAAGCAACGTACATGTCGTTGGGAGATAAGCTCAATCGATACAATCCATTGGATAAATTGCAACACCCAATCTTATTTGAATTATAAAACATGGAAATAGTATTACTCTTTATCTCAAAAGAGTATCCACACACATCCAAACAAGACATCGAAACTAAATTCCGCCTAAAAGAAGGTACGTAAAAGGTGTTCCTTAACATCATCCTGATTTGGCGTCCTTCGGTTTATGAACCCCTGTATGGTAAATGCAACATGAATAGTTGCTCCACTATCTAGCCACCAAGAATTGGTTGGGGTTTCAGATAGATTGGATTCACAAACAAACGCCAAAGAATTATTACCTTTAGGCTTATTCTTAGTTCTCTTGGACAACCAAACCTTAAACTTATTGCAGTGTTTCTTCACATGTTCTCTCTCTCTACAAAAGTAGCAAAGAACACCATAGTTCTTGGTGAATGCTTTCTTAGGACCCAGAGTGTTAGAAGGACCTGCACCTTCAGAATTTCCTTTGTAGTTGGAAGGACCAGCAGCTTCAGAATTGCCTTTGTGGTTATAATTCTTCAACTTCTTACCCTTGTCTCTAGTAGAAGTGGAAGCATAAAGAGCAATGTGCCCTTTATCTTTCTTCAATTTATCTTCCTCTGCCACCAACCTAGCAATCAGGTCATTAACAGACCAGGTTTCATCTTGGGAACTATAATTGGTCTTAATGATCCCAAAGTCAAGAGGAAGAGTATTTAGAGCTTGATGGACGATGCAAGCTGTAGGAAGTTCAACATTAAGAGCCTGAAGCTTTGTCTGCAAATCAACCATCCTCATGACATAATCTCTAACTCCACAAGAACTATCATACTTCATTGTAAAAAGTGTTTGTAGATGTGTCCTTATCTCTGCATTAGGTGACACACGGTTTCTAGCCATCAAAGCTTCCATCATTTGCCTAGCATTGCAGTCTGCAGGCAAACCACTTTTCAAGTGTTCTTGAATGGAACGCTTCATGGAAAGTAAGCAAATTCTATTGCTCTTTTCCCATGCAGCAAAATTTGCTTTCGAGCCTCTATACTCTCGGCGATCGGATCTCGCCACCGATCGATAGTAAGAGCCATATGAACATCTGCCATCTCCATAGCAAACATAAAATCCTCTCTCCATTTCTTAAAATTCGAACCAGCAAGAACCTTAATAGTGACGGAGTTACCAATTACAGAAAAAGTGACTGAAAAATCAAGCAATGTATATATAATTAGCATCATGTGAGCATTGTGTAACTTGACACACAAGTACACATCCAGAGAGTTACATGCAAAATCACATAATCACCTTTGTGCAGAATACATGACAAGCAGTTGTACACTCCCCCACATGATAGTGGTTATAAGAATATATTCTAATTTTCGTGAATTCATCACCTTTGGGCATATGAACCACTAGGATCAGTCAATCCTCCACCACATAATCATGTATCCCTCCATGAACTAATACATAATCACCCCATTTGGGAGTATGAATACACATTAGAGCAGGAGACATCCCAATCATTATACGAGACCGAAATTCCTCAAACCCAATTAAGTGTGCCACTTTGGTGGTCACAACTCAATTGAATTATTGAAACTCTCTCATACCAGGGATATAAAATTCACATCTCACATAAACCACACACATGTGATTTTAACTTTAGTGACAGGGGCAGTAAATTACTAAAATCACATAACATGCTAATTACATTGCTTCATTCATGAATAAAAATAAATTTTATTGTATAATATTGATGAACAACACTCACAAAGATCATGTTATAACATACCAGTAACCCAGCACCTGTATTTCCAAAATCACAGAAAAAATACAAGCAAAATACGCGAAAAATACACTAAAAAACACACATTTAGGGTTCCGTATGCATTTTTACATCCATAAAATCATCAAAAAATTAATATAAACATACCACGACGTAGGAAATCATCATACGAGCCGAATGCCACAAGCCACGCGCCGATCAGAGACCGCACGCGCCCTCACGCGCCGCCTGAGTTCGCGGCGCGTGGAGCCCACGCGCGGGTCGTCAAAGGACCAGTCAAACCGGTCCGACCGGTTCCCGGTCCAGCCGCCCGGTCCGACCGGTTGACCGGTCCGGTCAATGGTTGACCGGGTCGGGTCGGGGTCCGAGTCGGGTCGGTCGCCATCCGGGTCGGGTCGGTCGGTTCGGGTCGGTTGCTGACATCAGCGTGACGTCAGCGGGTCGGGACCCAGTGTGACGTCAGCGTCGACGCAACGGATCGAATCCGAGTCCGGGTCCGGGTTGCTGACGTCATCGTGACGTCAGCGCCCGCGTGCGCCACACGCGCGTCCAGCGCCCCGCGCGTGGGGGCGCGTGAGGGCACATGAGCGCACGTCCTCGACGCCCGACGGCGCGTGGCTACGCGTGGGGGCGCGTGGGGCCTCCCCCGGCAACACGCCGCCCACGGTCTTGATCGTCTCGTCGAGCCCAACAATAATATGTGATTTAATTTTACTTTTACAGTCTTTAAAAAATTCGAAAATCACAAATTAGGGCAAAATCGAATGCGTTCAAGTTCTAGGGTTATGGAGGCTCTGATACCACATGTTGGATGCAAATTATGTAATCCCTTAATCACCATAACCAGAACAAGAACATGCATAATTGAGTAGGAGAATTAACGCACCTGTTTTGGAATCCATCGATCTTGAAGCGGAAGCGGAAACACAATGTTCCACACGCAAGTCCTTCTCCTCTATTGCCCTCCGTATCACTGGCTCAATGAGGCGGCCCCCCTCACGTTTAGCGTTAGGTAAACGCCACTTATGTGAGGATACGTGTGAGAATTAGGGTTAGAAGAGAGACTTAGCGCTATTTATAGAGTTTCCAGCTAGGCCCCTTCATTACGGGCCAGGCTCAACTCGGCCCACACTAGCCAGCCCATATTAGACTAATTAAGAAACCTTATATCTCACCTTAGACCAATCCCCGTAAAACGATAAACGTTAAACGGTAAATTACAATATCAATTAATGTAGTCCATATTAAGAAAACTTTTACATGTTTTTTTATAGTGAAAAGAGGAAACTGAGTGTTCGCACAAAAAGAGAAATAGAAGAGGGGAGAGAGACCAAGGTTGAAAGGAGAAGAGGCAGTTCAAATTTAAAGGTGAAATCTTGTCGGAATCAACCAAAATTTTAATATGTTGTTCTTGAGATCAAGATCATTATTGAGATCCTTCTTCGATTTGTCTTTCAATCTCTAGTACTGATTAGAGTTTTCTTATTTCTTTTGTTAATCCACTAAGGATATATTGTTGTATTGTTGATGTGTTCATTCTCTAACTGTGTGACTAGAGATGAACTATTGTATATTCTGCTATTCCTGGTGATTAGTGAAAGTTTTGAGTGACACGTGATTTTTTCCACATTGAGCACGTAAAATTTAAGTGTTGTTTTTGTATTTCGCCATTAAATTTTTATATTAGTTGATTGAGTTTTGGAGAAATTATTGATACTTGGACAAGTTTTAAGTTCTCAGTGAATATTTGCTCTTCCATCAATTGATATAAATAATCTTTTAGATTTATCTAGTATTATTCCTAGTAAAGCATCGGGTCAAGTATGAATGGGTAGAAAATGGATCTAATTCACATTGACCAATATAAAACATATTGACCCATATTTCTGTAATACAATTTTGACAGCTCATACTCAATCCCACTTGGACTCAAATCATACCAAACTCAACCCAAGCTCCAATTTTTAGCAATTTTCTACTTCAAATATGCCATTATATATATATATATATATATATATATATATATATATATATAAACCGTGCTCTCGGGGGCCATTTAGCTAGATCATCAATTGTCGTTTTTGCAATAACGGTCAACCGCGTGAGAATTTCGCTTCATGAATGCCAAGTGAGAAGACTTTCCTTTTGCGCTTTGAAGTCAAAATTTTGTGCAGCACAAACTAGGGGCTAATCTTGTGGAAAGTTGAGTGTTCCCAAACCACACTAAAGGCCTCGACTTTACATCACTTTCCTCGAAGACTTCTCAGTCAAAGTCAAAGTCTCCGATTTCATATAATGAGTGGAGCTCAATTCCGAAAAGAGGACTGACCAAGTCAAAAATGTCTCAATGAAGACTTCAAAAGTGAAAATTCCAGTCTTCAAGGAACCAAAGATTCGTCCCGGTCAATTCTCAGTTGACTACTCCTACGGCGTGCAGAGCAATATAACCCTACCTTTTTTGTCTTCACTGGTGAGTGGTCGCTTTATTGCATACCCATTAACATGGAAAATGATAGGAAGGTGAGTTTTCACGGCCTTTTTAAGCATTCCTCGTTGCCTTGCGAAAAGAAAAACTAACTTACCAGAACCAAAAGAGAAGAAGGAGAAGAAGAATCGATGGATTCTTCATTAGAATTCAAAAGAGTCATGAGCACTGTGGCTGCACTTGCCCTTTTCAATACCTTTGTCATTCCACTTCTTGCTCATGCTTCCCCTGCAGAAGCCCAAGCTCTCCTCACGTGGAAGTCCAATCTTGGCAACCATTCGATTTCTCGCCTCTCTTCGTGGACTCTCACTCCTCATAAAGCCATTGGTTCCAATTCGACCGTGAGTCCATGTGCCTGGTATGGCATCTCCTGCAATTGGGCTAGAAGTGTGATCAAGATAAATCTCACTAGCTCTGGTGTTGAAGGTACACTAGACGAATTCCCATTCTCATCTTTGTCTCATCTCATGTACATGGACTTGAGTACAAATAGTCTCTCTAGTCATATTCCGCCTCAAATTGGTCTCTTGAGCAATCTCACCTAACTCGATCTCTCTATCAATCAATTCTTGGGGAAAATACCATCGGAAATTAGCCATCTAACGAAACTAACAGTCCTACACCTAGTTTCCAATGAGTTAAATGGCTCTATTCCCCAAGAAATCGGGCAATTACAGTTGCTCAATGAGGTCGCGTTGTATTCGAATAAGTTGAATGGACCCATACCATCCTCATTGGGTAATTTGAGCAAATTGGCTAGATTGTATGTCTACAACAACTCCCTTTCTAGTTCTATTCCTCTCGAAATGGGAAATATGATGAATCTAGAAGTGCTCCACATGGACACCAACCTCCTAATAGGATCGATTCCTTCCACTTTGGGGAGCTTAACCAAATTGAGAGAGCTACACCTATTTGCTAATGAGCTTACTGGTTCCATTCCACTGGAGCTAGGAAAATCGAATCTTCTTAGCGAGTTGTGCCTTAATGATAATAATCTTATCGGTTCAATCCCACCACCATTAGGCAATTTGACTAAACTCACCCTTCTTTATCTCTATGGTAACCAGATTTTGGGTCACATTCCTGATGAGATAGGAAATCTCCATGCTATGCTTGACTTAGAGCTGAGTACAAACCAACTCACTGGCCTAATTCCTTCCTCTCTAGGTAACTTGACCAACTTGGAATCTTTGTTCCTCCGCCAAAATCACCTCTCTGGTTCAATTCCTAAATCCTTAGGTGATCTAGTGAAGTTGGTGGTGCTGCAATTGGATACCAACCAGTTAAATGGCTCCTTACCAAAAAACTTGTGCCGAGGTGGGTTGCTCCAAAACCTTACAGTGAGTCACAATAACTTAACTGGTTCTATCCCTAGAAGCTTGAGAAATTGCAAGAGCCTAGTTAGAGTACGCCTAGAGGAAAACCAGCTCACTGGAAACATATCCAAGACCTTTGGTGTCTACCCCAAATTGGACTTTATTGACATGAGTTTCAACAAGTTCTTTGGAGAAATCTCAACAAACTGGGGAAGTTGCACACACTTAACTAATCTAAGAATTGCTGGAAATAACATCACCGGTAGCTTGCCTCCTAAGATTGGGAATGCGACTCGATTGGGTGAAATTGATCTTTCTTTCAATGGTTTACTTGGTGAGATCCCGAAAGAATTTATAAAATTGACTTCTTTGGTCAATTAAAATCTAAGCAGGAACGGCTTTCTGGCCAAATAAGTCCCAAGATTGTATCATTACCTGGTCTTCAAAAATTGGATTTGTCCAAGAATAGATTAAGCATGTCTATCCCGCAGGCTATAGGGTTTTCTTCAAACTTGGTCTTCTTGAATCTGAGCAACAACCAGTTGAGCCAAGATATTCCAAGGCAATTAGGGATGTTGATTCACCTATGGGAGCTAGACTTAGAGTCATAACTTGTTAAGTGGTGGGATCCCAACTGAATTCAATAAGCTGCAAAGCCTAGTGAAACTTGACCTTTCACACAATAATTTTTCTGGCCTTATATACGAGACTTTCAAGGATATGCGAGGTTTGATGGAGGTGGACATCTCTTACAACAAGTTTGAGGGTCCCATCCCCAACACAACGGCATTCCAACATGCAACAAAAGAATCGTTTCAAGGCAATGGTGGATTGTGTGGAAATGTTGAAGGACTTGAGCCCTGTGATCAAACGGTGGTGGATAGGGAAAGCTCTCTAGCGGGAGGCAAGATTTTTCTTATTGTGTTCCCTCTGCTAGGATCAGTCCTTATGATTATTTTCTTTGGAATATTCCTCATCTTCCGTAGAATGAAGTCCCATCCAACGGTGGAACTAGCACCCAAGACAATTGAAGTCTTTTCTCTATCAAAGTACAATGGTATGATTTTATACGAAGATATCATGGAAGCCACTGGGACTTTTAATGAGATTTTCTGTATTGGAAGGGGAGGCTATGGAAGTGTCTTTAAGGCTAAATTAAGATCCGGCGATATAGTAGCCGTAAAGAAGCTCCATCAAACTGCTGATAGTGGGCAAACAGATCAAAAGGAATTTTTGAATGAGATTAGGGCATTGACGAAAATTCGACACCGCAATATTGTGAAACTTGTGGGCTTTTGTTCGCATCCACGACACTCATTCTTGGTGTATGAGTACTTTGACAGAGGAAGCTTGTCTACAATCTTGAGCAATGAAGAAGAAGCTAAAGAGTTAGACTGGAACAAGAGGGTCAATATCGTAAAAGGTGTGGCTCATGCTTTATCTTATATGCACCATGATTGTATCCCTCCAATCGTTCATCGAGATATTTCAAGTAACAACATTCTGCTTGATTCGGAGTATGAGGGGCACGTTTCTGACTTTGGCACGGCTAAGTTTCTTAAGCTAGACACATCAAACTGGAGTGCAGTTGTTGGCACATATGGTTACGTAGCTCCAGGTTAATTTCTAACATCAACTCTTGATCTGACGGTTTAGCTAAAGCAATGTCTTGTACTAACACATATATCTCCTTTGTGCAGAGCTTGCTTACACAATGAAGGTCACGGAGAAATGCGATGTGTATAGCTTTGGAATATTGGCCATCGAGGTGATCAAAGGAAGACATCCAGGTGATAGCCTTTCATCTCTATTAGCTCTGGTCGACATGGAGATCTCAGTAGTTTTAAAGAATATGTTGGATTCACGCCTGCCAACGGCCACGGCAGGCATTGAGGATGAACTTCTGACCATCCTAAAGCTTGCAGTCGCTTGCGTATCTGCTAAACCCCAACTCAGGCCGTCGATGGAAATGATTTCTCATGTGCTATCTGCGCGTTCAACCATTTTCAATGGAGTTAAAAAATCACAGAAGCTCACTGACCCGGTGAGAGATGCAACAAATTCAAGCCGTGAACTGGATAAATTTGTAGAAGATGTCGTCTGATAAACGATTTTGCTCTGTCAACCACATGCAGGAAGGTCTGGCCTCTAATGAAAAACACGTTTAAACTAAAAAAATTAGTTTCAAACTTTTTTCTAATTTATTGTTTCTCTCATTATTTTGTGAACTTTATTTGCATTTAGGAGGAATATTTTGACCGGAAACAAAATTACGTGTTTAGCGCGCACCAGCATAAGGATGAGGTCTACGTTTCCTTCATGCCCAAGTAAGTATACAACTGCCTTTTCTTTTGGAAGGAGCAAACCCTGAAGTTACTAGCATCTAGTTTCATTTGTAGAGAGAACAGCTGAACTCGAGATATTTCAAACTATTTATGTATCTAGTCTTATTCAGACTAGTGTCGTCGCAGCAAAAGCTATGTACCCATGTCTAGTTATAGTTAGTTAGAAAAAATGACTTTCGTGTCAAAGTTGCTTATGTATGTAGTGTTATCATCTCGAGAGCAAAATAGTCGCAATGGAATATTTATATTAAGTCTCTGAAATCTTGTCCTTTGTTACTCCTTTTATAAGGTTCATTGTGGATTTGTGTAGATATAAAATCCTCTGAAATGTGGAAGAGTTTCAATCATGCATCTTTTCAAAGTGCGTTCAATCAGAAACTGAACGTTCTAATCGCGGCCATCAACCAATCCTCTGACATGCAGAAGAGTTTCAATCGTGCATCTTTTCAAAGTGCGTTCAATCAGAAACTAAACGTTCTAATTGCAGCCATCAACTATGTTAATTAAATGTTATTAAGTGGTGTAAGATGACATTTCAATACACCCTCTTACGTAAATGCACTAATATGAAAGAAATGGGATTGGTTCCAACACCATGTAAAAGTGCTTAAATTACAAAGATCACTGATCGTCTTTTTATCTCGAGTGGAGATTCTATGGTACAATGCTTTGTCTCTGAAAGAATGCAAGTTCTGTTCTGTTACTATCTTATACTTCAAGAGCGTGAAGGCAGACTAGTTTCAAGATAGTCATAATGCTTCTTGCTCCCCAAGTTACTACCTTATACTTAAAGAGCGTGAAAATGGACTAGCACGATTTAAGTCCCTCAAGTTTTTGGCATCTAGTTGCAAGATAGTCCCAGCCATTTTCACTGTCTTAGGTCACTCCACCAAGTGCGCTTCCCACTTGATAATGAACCTACAGGTTCCATCCAACCAGAGCCAGGGAATTTGAAATTTCTTCAATAATCGAGCTTTTACAATAATAATCTCACCCTTTCAATCTTGCCGTCTTTAGGCAACTTGGTAGAGCTTACCCTTTGGTTTCTCTTTTGGGTAACCAGCTTTACACTACCATTCCTAATGAGATAGAAAACCTTCAAGCTTGACTTAGAGCAGAGCGAAAATCAACTCACTTGGCTAGTTCCTTGTTCTTTCAGCGAGACATACTAGAAATATGTACTCCTTTATTAGACTCAATGTTCGGGTTCTATTCCAAGAAACTTGGCAAATTGCATCCGCCAAGTTATTGATTCTTATTCTTTTAGTATTTGAGATCTAAGCAACATATCTCGGCCGAAGCGTCACCGGCGAAGCCAACATAGCCAGGGCTACGGCGTTAATCCTCGAACAAGAGCTAACTTGCAAGAGGAAAAGAACAACAGGGAAACGCTTACCAATCACATGCAAAAGGCCTATTCCGGCATTAATTTAATGTTTTCCAACCAACCACCGCGACCTCTCTTTATTTATTTATTTATTTTATCTCGGTTCCTCAAGGCTCTGTTTTCTCTTTTCTCTTCTATGTAAGAATGCAACAGCAAGAGGAAGGAGAAGACTCTTGAAGCTAATTTGGGCTGAGGAAGTATACTGGGCTGGGCCTCTCTTGTTTATTTGAAATTCGCTTTCTTTAAGCTCATATTTTATAAAAATGTCACTGAACGTTTTTATTTTACGGTATTATTGATAAAACTTGTAATTGTCTTGAAATACCAATTTTAGATACTTGACCGAACCTTACGACTCGATTAGATCCCGAATAATTTGAAGATCTCGATTCCCGATAGATATCTTGATTTAACAACTATGGTAAGGGTACATCTTGACAAAAGGAAAAAAAAAGGAAAAAAATCACCAAAATCTGCTCACTATAATATATTTACTCAAAACTTTTTTTTTTGAGATATCAAAAATCTCAAACTTGTAATTTAAGTATTGATTATGCTTCTCTATGTCCTTTTAGGATTGATAGTCTCTGAAGTATATCTAGTATTTTTCCGATAAAATTGATGATCGCACTACCTTTGTATAAACTTGTCAAACTGTTGGGTCAAGTTAGATCAAATAAAAAATGAGTTTATTCAAATTAACCCATTTAACTCATATAGTTCCATCTTTACATAATAATTTTAGCAATCTACACACATCTCCACTGGACTTAACTCATATTCAATCTAATTAGGTTTTAATTCTCAGTAATTTTCCCCTTGGTTATGGAAAATAGCATATGGAAAGAGATAACCAATTAAAAAAATTTCCATCACTTTCTTGCGGCCATTGGATTTTTTAATCAAAGCAAGGCAATGGTACTCACTAATTTGATTTATTACAAAAATAGTGAATGCAATAAACTAAAGAAAAAATGAATCGCAATGCTTATAAATGAAAGGAAAATGAGTTCTTATTATGCGTAGATTCCAGTGGTTGTCATTACATTTCGATATAATCCAACAACACAAATTCATAATCCAACAACAAAATCATTACTCCGTGTAACGTGCGGATATATTTGTATTGGAGCCATCGAGCACTTTAAAATTCCAAAATAATCATAGGGAAATCTTTCTCAATAATTGAATAAGGGTCCATTTATTACACTGAAAATTTCTTCATTAAAAAAAAAACTGAAAATTATTTTCAGCTAGAATGGTTAGTTTTCATTTAATTAGTGGTTTAGGAAAAGTGATTTCCTTCTTGGTAGAAGTCGAAGTGGTTTTCTCTTAATGTAAACTTGTTGTTTTTAATCCATAAAAAACTTTTTCCGCAATTCGATTAGTTTTTTGTCATATAATACAAAAAGTTTGAAAAATAATTTCCATAATAGTTTTCCTTCAAATAGGTAGACCCTAAATCATGATCACGAATATTCTTCTACTTTTAAGTATAATAAAACAAGGAAGATTTTCAAATAAGGACATGCAGTGGAACCGTTTTCTCAAAAAAAAAAAAAACTTGAAATATGCATTATCTCAAATGAGGGTCTCAAATAAGTCTCAAATAAAAGACTCAACTTACAAATTACCCAAATCTTATTTGCAGGTAGGGGTATTTTCCTTTGAGGATTTCTTTATTCTTTTTCTTTCTTTCTTTCTTTCTTTCTTTTTTTCTCTTCATCTTGCTTACGCCTCCTCCTTCACTCTGCATCACCTCTTTCTTGACATCAGCATCGGCCTCCTGGCCAGCGAGCTTGCATAGGAGCGGAACAATTTGAACAATTTAGGAAAAAAAGAATGAAATATTTTTTGAAAACTGTGTAGTTTTGCAAAACTGCAAACTGCGGGATTCAGTTTTGCACCCTCCCTGTTAGCAAACTTCAAAAGTGCATGCTTCGCATCCTCACGTAGGCACTCATCAATTTCAGCAGAAGTCGGATTGAAATCTTCAAGATGCTCGCCCTAGGAACTCCAGGTTGAAGAGCCTCTTGAGCTGCCACTTCAGGTTTGGCTTTCTAGCATCAGGCCAAAGAGACTGGCAATGGTGATGAACTTGATAATTGAGAAATATCGATAAATGCGGGCCTCCACAGCCACGTTATCATTTGTCAGAAAAGGCTGGAACAAGTGGGCCAAAGACAATTTTGATTTCTCTTCAATTTTCCTTTCGATTGATGTGAGTTTGCAAGTGGGTGTTGTCTAGACTCATTAGCTCGATCATCAACTATTGTTTCTGCAAGAGCGGGGCCAAAACCGGGGCAAGATTTGGCTTCATTAATGGCGAGTGAGAAGACTTCCCTTATGCGCGCTTGGAATTGCATAATGTGTGAAACGAGTTACGATTTGATCACTCTCCTCAACGACTTCTCTGCCAAATTCTCCGGATTACGCAAAATGACTGGGAATTGATGGGACCAAATTCCGATACGGGGACCAATCCAAGTCAAAAAGCCGCCAAAGAAGACTGAATGGAGAAAGCTCCAAAGTTTTGGTGGAACCGAAAATACATCCAACATACATTAAACTAGTGGCCGTTATTGCGTTCTCGTAATTATAATGGAAGATGATAGGAAGGGGAGTCCTCACAAGCATTTAAAGCATCACTCATTGCCTCAGGATCAAACAAAACCAATTTACCGTAACTAAAAAGCAGACGAAGAAGAAGAAGAATCCATGGATTCTTCACCAGACTTCAAGAGGGTCATGAGCCCTGTGGCGGCCCTTGCCCTTTTCACTACCATTGTCATTCCACTTCCCACTCAAGCTTCCCCTACAGAAGCACAAGCCCTCCTCAATTGGAAGTCCAGTCTTGGCAACCATTCGGTTTCTTCCCTCTCTTCATGGACTCCCTCTCCTAATAATGCCACCAGCTTTGGTTCGATTGTGAGTCCCTGTGCTTGGTTTGGCATTTCTTGTAATCAAGCAGGGAGCATGATTAAGATTAATCTCACCAATGCAGATTTGAAGGTACAATCGACGAATTCCCCTTCTCATTTTTGTCTCATGTCACGTACATGGACTTGAGCGTAAATAGTCTCTTCGGGCACATTCCGCCACAAATCGGTCTCCTGAGCAATCTCAACTATCTCGACCTCTCTATCAATAAGTTATCAGGGAAAATACCATCAGAGATGGGCCGTCTAACGAAACTAGAGGTCCTACACTTGGTCTCCAATGATTTAAATGGCTCAATTCCCTAGGAGACCGGGCAGTTGCATTTGCTCAATGAGGTTGCACTATATTCAAATCAGTTGAATGGACCCATACCTTTCTCATTGGGTAATTTGAGCAAATTAGCTACATTGCATGTCTACAACAACTCCCTTTCTAGTTCTATTCCTCCTAAAATAGGAAATATGACAAATTTGGAAGTGCTCCACATGGCTTCCAACTCCCTGATAGGACCAATTCCTTCTACTTTGGGGAAGTTAACCAAATTAAGAGAGTTGCACCTATTGGATAATAAACTTAACAGTTCCATCCCCCTAGAGCTAGGGAATTTAAACCTTCTTGGCTTGTTGAGCCTTTACGATAATAATCTAACTAGTTCAATCCCACCGACATTAGGCAATTTGATGGAGCTTACCCTTCTTTATCTCTATGGTAACCAGCTATCCGATCACATTCCTGATGAAATAGGAAATCTCCATGCTATGCTTGACATAGTGCTTAGTAGAAATCAGCTCACTAGCCCAATTCCTTCTTCTTTGGGTCACTTGACCAACCTATCATATTTGTTACTCCGTGAGAATCGGCTTTCTAGTTCAATTCCTGGATCCTTAGGGGATCTGACGAACTTAACGGTGCTAGAATTGGATGCCAACAAATTAACTGGCTCATTACCAGAGAACTTGTGCCAAGGTGGATTGCTCCAAAACCTCACACTGAGTGGCAACAACTTAATTGGTTCTATCCCTAGAAGTTGAGAAATTGCACAAGCTTAGTCAGACTACACCTCGAGAAAAACTAGTTGACTGGAAACATATCCAGGACCTTTGGTGTCTACCCCAACTTGGACTTTATCGACATGAGTTTCAATAAGTTCTATGGAGAAATCCCCACAAACTAGGGGAGTTGCACACATTTAACTAAACTAAGAATCGCTAGAAATAACATCAATGGTAGCTTGTGTCCTGAGATTGGGAATGCGACTCGATTAGGTGCAATTGATATTTCTTTCAATGGTTTACTTGGTAAGGTTCCAAAAGAATTTGGAATATTGTCTTCTTTCGTGAATTTAAATCTAAGCAGGACCTAACTTTTTGGCCAAATAAGTCTCGAGATTGTATCATCACCTAGTCTTCAAAAATTGGATTTGTCCACGAATAGATCAAGCATGTCTATCCCGTAGACTATAGGGTTTTCTTCAAACTTGGTCTTCTTGAATATGAGCAACAACCAGTTGAGCCAAGATATTCTAGGGCAATTAGGGAAGCTAATCACCTATCCGAGCTTGACTTGAGTCATAACTTGTTAAGTGGCGGGATCCCAACTGAATTCAACAAGCTGCAAAGCCTAGTGAAATTGGACATTTCACACAATAATCTTTCTAGCCTTATATACGAGACTTTCAAGGATATGTGAGGTTTGATGGAGGTGGACATCTCTTACAACGAGTTTGAGGTCCAATTGTCACACCCTAAACTTATAGGGATGGAGATGATACGATCTTCCTTCCACCTAAAGGATGTAGCCTTAAACCATCAAAATCCAACTCCCAAAAGCCCCCGTTGACGACACTCTTGCTCTACTAGCTTTTATATAAAGAACTTGAGAAGGTTGGGAAAGAGAAGGATGAATAACCATAAGCTTAGTGAGTAGTACATATCTTCTAAACAGATTGAACAACTACAATGCATGTATACAAAAACAATACTAGAAACTCATAATCCAAACTCAAGGTATAAAATATGTATTGAATCACATATGACTTATTTAATTTCAACAAGTTTTATACAATTTAGAAAATACTCATTTAATCATCATAAACATTAATGGTCAAATTCATTGATCAATCTCAGCAACTCATGTATCAATGGTCTATTTCATTGATTAATCTCATCAAATCATACATTGACGGTCCATTCTATCGACTGATCTATTGCTCAATATCCTACCATGATCACGGCACAACGCCTAAGTACAAGCCAAGCAAAATTCCTCCTTGGAAAGGTCTCCACTTACAAAGCTGATAGCTCGGTCTAGAAGGATATTCTAAACCCGGTATGCATACCCCTTAACCCCTCACTAGGTTCACAGTCCTATTGAGCATAAATAATCATCATTCAATACCAGAAATCCAATTGAGAAATCAATCTCATAAACCACACAAATAACTTTTCGCCTGAACATAATCATCTGTCATTTCTTAAATCATTTATAAATCTTTCCATAAATCAATTGCAAAGTAGTCATAGGTATATATTACTTTACAGTACTTTGCAAACACACTTTCTAAACATCCGCAAACAACCAAAGAATAGTAAATGCTCAATCCGGCTTTTATGTAATAACAATGCCCTTTCGTAATTCATAATATATATAATTCATAGCATTTTTGGAACATGAGTTTTACAAATTCAAAGAAATATGGTACCATTTACCTCATCGCTTATGATCAAACAATAAACGATACTCGTATCATTGAACTCGTGGCCCTATCAAATAACCGAGGAATAACATTAAAATCAAATAAAACTCTACCTCAACTACAAAACGACTAAACTACACCTTAATGCTAACAAACAACTCCTACGCACTAATAAATCGCATACCCAAAACGATTATTCAAGCCGTTCGCAATGCGGAGTTTGAGCACAAACTTGGTTACATTATAACTTTTTCCTCTAAACCCCATTTCGAAGGTACTTACAATCAATAGAAAGGCCTTCAGACAGATTATAAGAATCCCAACTTGACCGTCCCAAAATCAAGCCGAAAAATGACAAAATAAGGGCCTAAAGATTTTGGAAGCGCACTGTTTATCGAGCGTGGGAAACTTCAAAATTTTGTTTTAGGCAAACTGTAAGCTCAAATCACAATCAGCAAAATCTTGTGGCTCCACAACACCCTAAACTATCATTTCTATAAAAATACGTGGTTTAACGACTCAAAAATTGGACTTTGCCGCTCGATTTTCTCAAAATTCTGAAATTGAGCTCTAAACTCGGAAAATACTTCGATTGGACAAACGAGAGGGTTAAGTTCTTACCGACCGTTGCGTTACGGAGTCGAGTCAGCTTGGCAAGGCATCTACGGTGTACACACGCCAAACCCCCGTCCTATTTTTCCTTCTTCTTCTTTCTTTCTTTCTTTCTTTCTTTTCCTTTCTCTCTCTTCTTTTCTCTCTCTTCCTGAACTGGTTCGGGCTCTCTTAAAAGAGCTGAGCCCCCACTCACTTCTTTTTCCTTGTCATTTTGACTTTTCAAACTTCTTTTGTTTTTTTTTTTTTTTTGCATGGGCCCCACCACTTATCTTTTTGTCTTATTCAAAATCTCAAGAATTACATTCTATCCTCCCTAAAAATAATTTCGTCTTCGAAATTTGAACTCACTTTTGAACTTTCAAAAAAAATTCCACTTTGCCTATTTCTCAAGCTCCCATTCATAACTTTAGGAGCTAATTTGTGACGTCTCGAAATTTGGCCTTTGTTTCGAATATATGAAATGGTTATTTCATCGACGCGCTTATGGTTATTTTACTCGAAACTGATCACTTACGAGTTAACTAATTTATTAGGTAAGGCCGTAAAGGGTTATAAACGCGACAAACTAAATAATTCGATCAGAAATCGACCGCTCGACCATAATAATCTACAAGAGTCAATACTACACTGTTGTAAATCGATTAGCGAATGGATATAAGACGATTCGATGGACGTAAATTCCCTCTTCTTGCAAAACGCGCACATAGTTTTCCAAACACACCAAACGTGCCTTACTTAAATGTACATAAGTTGCACGTTCTTGTCTTGCAACTCCTTCACTATTTGTCCGACACACGCAAGGTCAAGACTTGCCTACCCTACTTGGGAGGGAACACTTTAGAGCACCAATTTAAGCTCTTAATTTCTTCTTGCAAAGACTTTGCATCTCTCTTTAACCTCCTATTTCTGCCAGTCAATGCGTCACACCTACCTTAAACTTTTAGATTCTCTTCATCACTAGGTTTGCAACCACCATTTACACAGACTTCAAAATCTGAAACCTCGACTATTAAGTCATTTCCATTATTAAATGGACATTCCTTTGCAACAGTTTCCACGACAAGGCCCCTCCTCCGACCTTGACCACCACAATCCTTGGCTCCAGCTAAGGTTTCTTCCCTTCCACCACTAATTCTATCTTAGCTTGCTGACACTACACTTTCTGATGCACTAGAGACTAAAAGCTCCTTGTCTTCTTGCTTGTCCATGGTAGATGACAATTGGGTCCTGTTCAAGAGTACACCTCTTGAGTCGTGACTCGCCATATATCTTCCCCTTTAGTTTCCTGCCAAAACTGCACGTCGAGAACCTTAAGATACACCACTCTAAATCAGAATCAATGACTACTTGGACCTAAAAAGAAATGTACAAAAGACTGACGCATTACAAACTAACACACAACCTCACAATGTCCTATAAAATCTATACCCAAATAGATCATAACCTAAGAATATCATCATTTAAGAGATCATCACTTACGGCTAAATGCCTATAACTCCTCAAATTGCTGAGATAAGAACTTAGCTAGCTTCTATTAAATCTAATGAGCCTCAAGTTCTCAACTTAAATAATCATCACTTAAAATTTATCACTTCTTAAATCAAAGACTTAAATATTCACCTTGCCTCCAGGAAAACTACAATTGAAACTAACCATGTCTATTAGCGGCAAAAGTACACCCTAAGTGCCAAAACTTGGCACGGAGGGACACTTAAGTACCAAAACTTTTGAAAGGTACACTTAAGTGCCAAAATTGGAGTAAAATGGATCACTTGAGTGCCACTTCGGCCAAAGTCCAGCTAAATTGTTGATGTGGCAATTTTCCGGCGAGGTGAGTGCAAAACGGTGTTATTTTGCATGCTGACGTGGCGAGAAAATGCAAAAACGACGTCGTTTTGTCTATGATTTGTAAATAATTAATATAAAAATTAATTAAATTATATTTAAAACTAAATTTATTTAAAATATTCAAAAAAAAGGGGGGGCATAGGGAGGCGGCTGAGGGCTGAGCCCTCGCTGCCACCACCTCCCTGCCGCCACCGGAAGGGCCGGCGATGGAGGGGGGAGGGTTGGCTTGGGTTGCCGACCCCTAGCCGACCGGCGGCAAGGGCCGCAAGCCCCGGCGACCCCGGCCGACCCTCCCCCTCTCCATCGCCAGCCCTTCCCGACGACGGCGGGGAGGCGGAAAGATCCGATGAGGGCTCGCGACCCTCGCCATCGGTTGGCCGGGGCTGGGTTGACCCTCCCCTCCGTTGCCGGCGCTTCCGGCTGCGGCGGGGAGGGCGAGGGCTTGCGAGCCCTCGCCCCGGGCTTGGCGAGGGCTCGCAGCCCTCACCGCCGATCGACCGGGGGCCAGCAACCTTAGCCGACCCTCCCCCTCCGTCACCGGTCCTTCCCGGCGGCGGTGGAGAGGCGGTGACGGCGAGGGCTCATCCCTCAATTGCCTCCCTTCGCCCCCCTTTTTTTCAATTTTAAGTTTTTTATTTTTAAGAATATTTTAAATAAATTTAGTTTTAAAATTAATTTTTATATTAATTATTTACACATCAGAGACAAAACGACGTCATTTTTGCATTTTCTCGCCACGTTAGCGTGCAAAATGACGTCGTTTTGCACTCAACTCGTCGGAAAATTGCCACGTCAGCAATTTGGCCGGATTTTGACCGAAGTTGCACTTAAGTGATCTATTTTACTTCAATTTTGGCACTTAAGTGTACATTTTCAAAGTTTTGGCACTTAAGTGTCTCTCAGTACCAAGTTTTGGCACTTCAAGTGTCTGTACCTCTCTATTAGCTTCACAAAGTTGCTTAGAGTAAAATCATCACCTACAGTTCAAAAGTTCACAAACCAATCCCACCTATTCACCATAAGTAAATTTATGTCTCACATGACCATTCAAGTTTATGACTTCTAAAATCAATTCTTATTACACCAAATATCATCATGTAACACCTCAAGACTTTCAAGATAAATTCTCTTTGTCAAAATCGCACCTCAAGAACCATAAGATCCATTTTTGGTATCAAAGATAATAACTCGCCCATCTCTATTATCGCTCACAAAGCTAAGCATGCTTCTCTGAATCATAATCGATGAACCCTTGCACCAAAAGGAACATATATCCAAGTATCTCCCAGAAAACTAACGCAGTATACGCCAGCATACAAGCTCACTATGACCCAAAGAATCTATACCCAAAAATTATAACTCAAACTCTGATATCAAAAGATGTCACACCCCGAACCCTACGAGGATGGAGATGACATGGCCATCCTTCCACTCGAAGGACATAGCCTCAAACCATCAAAATTCAACTCCCAAAAGCCCCCGTCAATAGCACTCTTACTCTACTAGCTGCTAACCAAAGAACTTGAGAAGGTTGGGAAAGAGAGAGGCAAGCAACCATAAGGTCAGTGAGTTGTATATCTTCTAAGCAAATTGAACAACTACTATACAAAAACAATACCAAAAACTCATAATCCAAACTCAAGGTATAAAATATGTATCGAATCACATATGAGTTGTTTAATCATCATAAACATCATAAACATCAATAGTCAAATCCATTGGTCAATCTCAACAACTCACATATCAATGGTATATTCCATTGATTAATTTCATCAAATCACACGTCGATGGTCCATTCCATTGACCAATCACGACACAGTGCCTGATAATAAGGTGACCAAGATTCCCCCTTGACAATGTCTCCACCTACAAAACTAGTGGCTCGACCTAAAAGGATATCCTATACCCGGTATGCATAACCCTTAACCCCTCATTAGGTTCACAGTCCTATTGAATATAAATATTCATCATCCAATACTAGGAATCCAATCGAGAAGTCAATTTCATAAACCAAAAAAATAACTTTTCGCCGGAACATAATCATCCTTCATTTCTTAAGTCATTTATAAACCTTTCCATAAAACAGTTGCAAAGTAGTCACATGTATATATTACTTTACAATACTTTGCAAACACACTTTCTAAACATCCGCAAATAACCAAAGAGTAGTAAATGTTCGATCTAGCTTTTATGTAATAACAATGCCCTTTCACAATTCATTATATATATATATATATATATATATATATATATATATAATTCGTAGCATTTTCGGAACATGAGTTTTACAAATTCAAAGAAGATATAGCACCACTCACCTCGTCACCTACAACCAAACAATAAACAATATTCATATCGTTGAACTCACAACCCTATCAAATAACCAAGGAATAATGTTAAAATCAAATTAAACTCTACCTGAACTATGAAACGACTAAACTATGCTTCAACGCTAGCAAAATGACTCCTATGCGCTAACAAATCACATACCTAAAGCGATTATTCAAGCCGTTCGCAACGTGTAGTTTAAGCACAAATTTGGTTATGTCATAACTTTCTCCTCTAAACCCCGTTCTGAACGTACTTACAGTTAATAGAAAGCTCTTCAAATAGATTACAAGAATCCTAACTTGACCATCCCAAAATCAAGCTGAAAAACAACAAAATAAGGGCCCGAAGATGCTGGACGAGTACTGTTCATCGCACGCGGGAAACTTCGAAATTTTGTTTTAGGCAAACCATAAGCTTAAATCACGATTCGTAAAATCCTAAGGCTCCACAACATCCTAAACTATCATTTCTATAAAATACGTGGCTCAACAACTCAAAAATTAGACTCGTTGCTCGATTTTCTCAAAATTTCGAATTTGAGTGTGAAGCCCATAAAATACTTCGATTGGACGAACAAGAGGCTTGACTTCTTGCCGGGCCTTGCGTTACGGAATCAAGTCGGCTTGGTGAGGTGTCCATAGCATGCACGCACCAAACCCTCTTCCTCTTTTTCCTCGTCCTCCTCCTTTTCCTTCTTTCTTTATTTCTTTCTCTCTCTTCCTGAACTGGTTCGGGCTCTCTTAAAAGAGCTGAGTCCCCACTCACTTCTTTTTCCATTTTATTTTTACTTTTCAAACTTCCTTTTTCTTTTTCTTTTTTGTGCAGGCCCCACCACTTCTCTTTTTGTCTGATTAAAAATCTCAAGTATTTCACCAATCCCCAACACCGCGGCATTCCGAAATGCAACAAAAGAAGCGTTACAAGGCAACAGTGGATTGTGTGGTGTGGAAGGACTAGAGCCATGTAAGCGGTGGTGGATAGGGAAAGCTCTCCTACGGGAGGCAGAGTGTTGCTTATTGTGTTTCCTCTGCTAGGAGCAATTTTTCTATTTATTTTCCTTGGAATATTCTTCATTTTCCATAGAAAGAAGCTCCATCGAACAATGGAACTAGCACCCAAGACTACTGAAGTCTTTCCTCCATCAAAGTACGATGGAAAGATCTTATACGAAGACATCACAGAAGCTACCAGGGCATTTAATGAGATTCATTGTATTGGAAGGGGAGGCTGTGGAAGTGTCTTCAAGGCCAAATTAAGATCAGGTATATAGTAGCTGTTAAGAAGATCAATCAAACCGTTGATAGTGGGTAAACAGATCAAAAGGAATTTTTGAATGAGATCAGGGCTTTGACAGAAATTTGACACCACAATATTGTGAAACATGAGGGCTATTGTTTGCATCCACAACACTCTTTCTTAGTGTACGTGTACTTGGACAGAGGACGCTTGTCTACAATCTTGAGCAATGAAGAAGAAGCTATAGAGTTGGACTGGAACAAGAGGGTGAATATCATAAAAGGCGTGGCTTATGCTTTTCTTATATGCACCATGATTGTAACCCTCCAATCATTCATCAAGATATTTCAAGTAACAACATTCTGCTTGATTCCGAGTACGAGGCGCGTGTTTCTGACTTCGGCACGGCTAAGCTTCTTAAGCTGGATACATCAAACTGGACTTCAGTCGTTGGCACATATGGTCATGTAGCTCCAGGTAAACTCTAAAATCAACTCTTAATCAGAAGGTTGAGCTAAAGCAATGTCTTCATGCTAATACATATATCACCCTCTTTGTACAGAGCTTGCTTACACAATGAAGGTGACGGAGAAATGTGATGTGTATAGCTTTGGAATAGTGGCCATCGAGGTGATCAAAGGAAGACATCCGGGTGTTCAACCACTGGTCATCGTTTCATCTCAGAGACTATCAGCGTGTTCGACCACTTTCCATGGCGTTCAATATTCAGAGACAGCCGCTGATCGTGTGAGAGATGCAACAGCTTCAAGCCATTTCCCGGATCAATTCATAGAAGTTATCGTCTGATAAATGATGTTGCTCTGTCAACCACATGCAAGAAGGTCTAAGATCTTTAATGAAAAATAGAGTCGCTTGAGCTAATTGATTAAGTCTCAAACTTTTTTCAATACATTGTTTCCCTCACTTATGTGTTTACTTTATTTGCATTTAGGATAAGTATTTTGACCGTCAACCAAAGTTAAGTGTTTCATATCAGCATGAGGATGCGGGCTATGTTTCGTTCATGCCCAAGTATAGAACTGCCTTTTGCTTTGGAAGAAGCAAAACTAGAACATTCTGGCATCTAGTTTCGTTTGCAGAGACAACAGCTAAACTTAAGTGATATTTCAAACTGTTTCTGTATCTCGTCTTAATCAGACTAGTGTCTTTGGAGTTATCCATGTCAAGTTAGACTTAGAAAATATTACTTTTGTATCCATGTAAAGTTGATGATGTATCCAGTGTTGTCATCTTGAAACTGAAATGTCCATGTAAGGTTGAAATGGAACATTTATATGAAGTATCTAAACTCTTGATCATTATTAGTCCTTCTATATGTTTATTTGGGATTTATGTAGATGCAAAATCGACTTACATGCAAACGAGTTTCAATCATGGATCTTTTCAGAGTGCATTCAATCAGAGACTAATTGTCCCTAGTCGTGGCCATCCACCATAATTTTGGGTTTTGTGCAATTACTACAACCGTGTATCATGACAGAGAGGGCGATCAATCCATTCCTATTCGGAGTGCTATGTGCAGTTGCCGTGGCATGAGTCTTAATAGAAGTTTAGTAGCTTTTGATCGTCCAAAATAGAGAAATCCGGACTTCGTTTTCATTAGAGCTTCGAACTTGAAGTGCTCAAATTAGGAAGACCACTGGTCATCGTTTCATCTCAAGAGGAGATCATCCATTGTTTCAGAAAGACTACAAGTTCTGTTCTAGCGCTACCTCATATTTCAAGAACGTGAAGGTAGACGATATCCAGCCCTCCAAAATCTTGGAGGTTTTAAATCATGATGGGCTGTTTTTGCTAGGCCTGGCTCCATTGTCAAATACAAGTAGAGCTCATTAGGGTTTTAGCTCATCATCAACCATCTTTTCCATTCTTCAGAACAGAGAACTTAGATCTGGAAAATAGCCTTGCGCAAAACATGTCAGAACAACGTCTCCTTATGAACTTCATATGGAAAACAATAGACTTAGCCTCTGAGAGCTCATAGTTTTGTGAATTTGAAAAAGGATACCATAGTAGACCAATGTTTGACCCCGCCCTCGATCACTCTTACGTAAAACCCAACATCATAAAATCAAAGTTTCAAAAAACTTCGTGAATGAATAGTTTAGACAGAAAGCAATGAAGGGACAGCTATTCGAATCGAGGCATAGCAAGACAATGAGTTCGGTGCACCTAACCTGCTTACGTAGTTGTGTCAATTCATCTCAATTCTTGATTGTATTGCTATGAAGAAAGGCAAGAGGAAATATGCAATGTCAAGAAGGAACCAGCCGGTGGGAATTGACAACATTTTTATTATGCGAAATGGCATATACCAATAGGCGTTCCACGAGTTAATGCTTGCTAATGCATTTCCATTGTCAAATAGGAAAATCACAGGAAAATAAGATCGAGGAATCCTCGTGAACCTGAGAAAAAACGACTTCCAGACCAAAAGAGAAAAATGGCCATGTATTCACAAGGCTTCAAGATAGTTATAATGCTTCTAGCTTCCCTAGGCATTTTCAGTCTGAGTCATTCCAATAAGTGCACTTCCTACTTGACGATGGGCTGGGTCCGCCTCATGGGGCCCAGCACATTTTTAAAGAAAAAGAAATAAATCATGCTCTCGGGGACCATTTGGCTAGATCATCAGCTGTCGTTTCTGCAATAACAGGGTCGACCGCGTCAAGATTTTGCTTCATGAATGCCAAGTGAGAAGTCTGTCCTTTTGCGCTTTAAAATCAAAATTTTGTGCAGCACAAATTAGGGTCTGATCCTGTGGAAAGTTGAGTGTTCCCAAACCACACGCGAGGCCTTGACTGACTTTGCCTCACTTTCCTCGAAGACTTGTCAGTCAAAGTCAAAGTCTCCGAATTCATATAATGGGTGGGCTCAATTCCGAAAAGAGGACTGACCAAGTCAGAAATGTCACTACGAAGACTACAAAAGTAACAAATTCCAGAGTCTTCAAAGAACCGAAAATTCGTCTTAGTCAGCTGTTATATGACTACCCCTGGTCCCCTACGGGGTACAAAGCAAATAAACGTACCTCTTCTTAGTCTACACAGGTTAGTCGCCATTTTATTGGGCAAAAGATCTCTTCAATTACCATAACTTGGCACAAAATGACATTTAAGTGTCATAACTTACGAAATGTACACTTAAGTGCCACATTTTAAGAAAAGTGGGACACCTGAGTTCCACTTCCGACGAAGTCGGTCGGAAATTATACGTGGCATTAAAATATTAATATTTCTCGCCAAGGTGGCTCATTTGGAGAGCTGAGTCGCTCTTAATCACCCAAAACGACATCATTTCGAGTGTTGGCCAAAATAGAGCCCTTAAATTAGCCAAAACGACATTGTTTTGGCATAAGTTGAATTTTACTATAATATAAAAATTAATTAAATTTAATTTAAAACAAAATAATAATATAATTTATATTTATTAAAAAAAAAAAAAAATAGAGGAGGAAGGCGGCCGGCGGCTAAGGACTAAGCCCTCGCCGTTGCCGCCTCCCGCCATTGCTTGGGAAGGTGGGGAAGGGTCTGCCGGGGGCCACCGGCCCTCGGCGGCCCCGCCCTCGCTCGCCGACTGCCTCCCTCCTCTTCCACCCCCCCTTTTTCCTTCCTCCTCCTTCCCCCCCCCCCCGAACCGGATTTGGGCGAGGGGCTGCGAGCCCTCGTTGATCCGGGCAAGGGTCGTGCCCCGATCCAACGAGGGTTGGCGGCCCTTGCCGGGCCAGCCAAGGGCCGCCACCCACCTGGGGTCGCCTCGGCGGGTGGCGGCCCTTGGCCCGATCGAGCGAGGGCCGTCAACCCTCGCCCCAGATCGGGGCGAGGGCTCGCGGGCCCTCACCACCGGTCGGCCAGGGGCCGGCGACCCCAACCAACCCTCCCCCCTTGCATCACCGGCCCTTGTCGACGACGGTGGGGAGGCGGTGACGAAATTTAATTAATTTTCATATTAATTTTTTACCACGTCAGCACCAAAATGATGCCATTTTGCACATGTTTCGCTGGAAAATTAACACGTCAGCATTTTGGCCGGATTGGCACTCAAGTGATCCCTCTTGCTTCAATTTTGGCACTTAAGTGTACCTTTCGTAAGTTATGGCACTTAAGTGTCCCTTTCTGCCAAATTATAGCACTCCAGGATCCGCATCCCCGTTTTATTGCATACCCATTACCATGGAAAATGATAGGAAGGTGAGTTTTCACGACCTATTTAAGCATTGTCGTTGCCTTAGGGAAAGACAAACCCATTTACCCGAACCAAAACAGGAGAAGGAGAAGAAGAATCCATGGATCCTTCACCAAAATTCAAGAGGGTCATGAGCCTTGTGGCTGCCCTTGCCCTTTTCACTACCTTTACCATTCCACTTCCTGCTCAAGCTTCCCCTATAGAAGCCCAAGCCCTCCTCAAGTTAAAGTCCAATCTTGGCAACCATTCAGATGCTTCCCTCTCTTCATGGACTCCCTCTCCTCGTAATGCCACCGGTTCCAACTCGACCGTGAGTCCATGTGCTTGGTATGGCATCTCTTGCAATCGAGTGGGGAGCGTGATTGGGATAAATCTCACTAGCGCCTATGTCGAAGGTACACTGGATGAATTGCCATTCTCATCTTTGTCTCATCTCATGTACATGGACCTGAGTATAAATAGTCTCTCTAGCCATATTCCACCTCAAATCGATCTATTGAGCAATCTCGCCTATCTCGACCTCTCTATCAATCGACTCATGGGGAAAATACCATCGAAGATCAGCCATCTAACTAGACTAATAGTCTTGCACCTGGTTTTCAATGAGTTAAATGGCTCCATTCCCCAATAAATCGGGCAATTGCATTTGCTCAATGGGATTGCGCTGTATTCAAATTAGTTGAATGGACCCATACCTTCCTCATTGGGTAATTTGAACAAATTGGCTAGATTGTATGTCTACAACAACTCCCTTTCTGGTTATATTCCTCCTAAAATGGGAAGTATGACAAATTTGGAAGTGCTCCACATGGACACCAACCTCCTAATAGGACCGATTCCTTCCACTTTAGGGAACTTAACCAAATTGACAGAGCTACTCCTATTTGCTAATGAGCTTATTGGTTCCATCCCACTGGAGCTAGGAAAATCTAATCTTCTTAGCGAGTTGTGCCCTAATGATAATAATCTTATCGGTTCAATCCCACCAACATTAGGCAATTTGACAGAATTCGCCCTTCTTTATCTCTATGGTAACTAGCTTTCGGGGCAAATTCCTGATGAGATAAGTAATCTTCATGCTATGCTTGACTTAAACCTGAGTACAAACCAGCTCACTAGCCTAATTCCTTCTTCTCTGGGTACCTTGACCAACCTGAGATCTTTGTTCCTCCACCAGAATAACCTTTTTGGTTCAATTCCTGGTTTCTCAAAAACCGCATTGTGGACAATTATTTTGTCTTACAACAACTTTGAAGGTCCACTTCCACTTCCATCACCATTCACAAATTACTATAATATCACATATAATAAAATTGTGAGGAAGATCCCTTCATCGATATGCAATGCCACCAACCTCAGCATCCTCATCTTGTCTAATAATAGGTTAGCTGGTAGCCTACCCAAGTGCTTATCAAACTCGAGCATTGGTTTATCAATTTTGAACTTGTGAATGAATAGTCTTTTGGGTACAATCCCGGGAACATTTTCTCAACGAAGTAGCTTGGGCACTCTTGACTTGAGTGAAAATCAATGTGAAGGAGTATTGCCACAATCCCTTGTCAATTGTACAAGGCTAGAAGTTTTGGATTTCAGCAACAATAAGATAGAGGATAAGTTCCCAGCATGGTTGGGAAAACTCCCTAAGCTAAAAGTTCTTATTTTGTGGTCCAACAATTTTAAGGGTTTATTAGATTTTCCAAGGGCAGATCATCTCTTTCCCCAATTGCACATTTTAGACCTCTCGAACAACAACTTCGTTGGTCCTTTACCAGCCAATTCGATAGCGAAACTTCAAGGGATGATGAATGGACAAAATACACATGAGCCGCAAGATAAATCATTGTACATGAGGCGGAAAGTTGGATATGGATGGAGGTACTATGAAGATTCCGTGAATGTGATCATGAAAAGAAAGGAGATTCGGCTAGAGAGGATCTTGACCATGTTTAGAACCATAGACTTATCAGTTAACTCTTTTCAAGGGAACATCCCGAGTGTTATTGGAAATCTTCATTCTCTCATAAGGCTCAACCTTTCTCACAACCACCTCATGGGTTCCATTCCTTCAACCCTTCGAAATTTAACTAACCTTGAATGGTTGGATTTATCTTCAAACAAGCTTAGTGGGAGGGTTCCTAGATAACTAGGAGATTTGTCATTCCTTGGGTGTTTAGGGGTGCGTTTGTTTGTATTTGTTTTTTTTTCTGTTTCAGGAAAGAAATAGAAAAAACTATTTATGTTCCGGGAACAGTTTTGAACAAAAATAAGCGTTTGGTAAACTTGTTCCTAAAATAAAATAAAAAAAGAACAGAAATATGTTTGGTAAATTTTGTTCTTTTTTTATTTCTTTTAAATTTTTAATGTTTTTTTTATTTTTCATTATTTTTCTTTCTTTTTATTTTTTATTTTTTTCTTGCTTTGGCCGGCGGCCTCGCCCAGCCACCGGCGAGGCTCGTCGGCCCCCGGCGAGGCCGAGCTGGTTGGGCGAGGCTTGGCCTCGCCTTGGGCTGGGGGCGAGCTCGGCCTCGCCGGATCTGGGCGAGCCCGAGCTCGCAAGCCTCGCGGCCGGCTGGGCGAGCTTGGGCTCGCCCGGATCCGGCGAGGCCGAGCTCGCCCGCCAAGGCGAGGCCAAGCCTCGCCTAACCACGGTGAGGCTCGGCCTCGCCGGGGCCGGCGAGCCTCGCTGTGGCTGGGCGAGGCCGTCGGCCCTCGTCGGCCGGTCGCCGGCCATGGCCGAGGCCGGTGACCGGCCAAAGCAAGAAGAAGAAGAAAAGAAGAAAAAAAGAAAAAGAAAAGAAGAAAAAAAAAAAGAAAAGAGAAGTGTTTCTTTGTTTTTGTTCCAGAAACAAGAAACAACTTTTTTTTCTTGTTTCTGTTCTTTTTTTGTTCCCTGAACAAAAGAACGGAACAAAAACACACAAACGCGTTTCTGTTCTTTTCTTGTTCCCGGGAACAAAAAAACAGAAAAATTGTTTAAGAACAAAAAAAAAAGAACATAAACAAACACACCCTAGACCTCTCAGAGAACCAACTTATAGGCCCCATACCTCAAGATAAGCAATTAAGCACATTCACAAGTGATTCATTTCATGGAAACTCGGGTTTATGTGGAACTCTATTACAAAACATATGCCGCAGTGATGCTTTGCCTTCACCACCACGGTCATTCTTTCAAGAGAATAGTACAAGAAAGCATGGTAGTGGTTTTGATTGGAAAGTAGTCGGGATAGGATATGCATCTGGAATTGTGATTGGAATCTCCATAGCATACATTTTATGTGAAACTGAAAGACCCAAATGGCTTGTGAGAGAAGTGGGAAGGATGGAGAGTGGAATCAAATTGATGAACAAGCCAAAGTAAAAGGCCATCAAATTTCATGGAGGCCGATGAAGTTGCTGGGAAGTGGTCCCTTTGAACTATGTATAATGTAGTTCGAGAAACACACTTTTTGTCAAATTGAAATGCAATTTTGCATATGTATGCTTATCTTATTATGCTGTCATCTTCTTCTTTTAAGTGTGATTTCTGAATCGGGTTGAATGAACAGATGAACACGAAAGAGATCTTTCAAAAACTCGCTCTGCATCATTAACACCATATATGTCCCTTTCTTGTTTAGTGTATGCCACTCTTATTTATCCATTGGAAAGAAAGAAAGATGAAGAGCTATCGAAGCCCATTTAGCCAGGGGTTGCATGATTGAATGTGCCATTGAAGTATGTCCTTAAGGATTTCTAAATCTGCCATGGTCCCACTACACATTTTTGTTGAAGTTGCAGGCTGGTATTAGTTTGTTGACTTGCTTCTACACCTATCGTACTTTTCTACAGTAGGGAACAAGGGCACTAAAGGTTCAAGCCTCAAAGCATCTTTGAAATTTAGATTCAAGGTTACCTAATTGCAAAATTCTCGAGTCTTCTAGGCCAAAAAACTGATTTTTTCATGTTCGTGGATTTTTTAAATTGCCAATAATTTTCAAATACTGTTGGCAAAAAAATATAATCAATAGCTTGCTCATAACTTAACTTGTTGATAATTACCAACATCATCATGAATTTATCAAGTCCATAGTCAATTAGTAACTCCTTCTAAATTCTACCGTTAGTATAACTTAAAATCTCAAATTGATATATCTATATCACAATTTAACCAAACAACAAAAAATCCTAAACTATGCTCGTATCATATTTACTTCAAATTGATTTTTGTGTCGCAAAAAAATTCGAAACTAGTACACTCTCGTGCCACATCTATTCCAAACTAATTTTCAAGTTATAAAAACTTATGACTTTTAGCATATTTCTGAAACTTGAAGGAGCTCTTAGAGCAAAATCAACATATTTTGGCAAATTTCACAATCAAATATTTTGATGATTTGGGATTTTTTATGACACAAATTAGTTTAGGAAATGTGTGTCACTAGCATGCCAGTTTGGCATTTTTGTAACACGAAAATTAGTTTAGAGTAAATAGGATATAGATATATCAATTTGGAATTTTTATGACACGAAATTAATTTAAGGTAAATGTAACACGGGTACACCTGTTGCTATGATGCAACCCTCTCGGTAGATGAGTTTTAAGTTAATTTCAAGTAGAAATCTGATAGTCCTCAATCAGCACGGATTCTCCCAAACTTTTATCTTACATGAGGTTGGAAAATTACAATTAAAATGGATCTATTTATGAAGTCCAACATAACTAACCATCACCACTAGCCTATTGAGGTGAGTTTGGAGCCAAGTGAAGCACGGGAGTTACCTAACTTTTACACAACAAAATATTTGAAATTGGGACTTGATTACACTAACTCTCTAACTATTGTGCCTTTTTGGTACCTTAAGTTGATTGAATAGTTGCTTGAATAATTCACATGATCCTTATCCATTTTATAACTCTATGCCATTAAACGATGTCCATGCATGAGTGTGCAATTAGAAAAAAAAAAAAATAGACAATCACAATCAGGATGATAAGAACAATGTTGGGAAAATCTCTTGTGATGTTTTGAAGATGACAAAATAATCAAATGCTACTAATGTGTTTAATGGTTGAGTTACTAGGTGAAAGATGTACAAACCATCATGCAGATGATATTCTAATAAGATCGTCTAAAGATGAGGTAAACACTATCCTATCAATGGTGAACATGGCATCGGGTGTAGAGGTGTCTACAATCTAGAGGTACTTAAGTAGAAGGTGAATAAGCCTAGGTAAAGCTTGGAGGTACCATGGATAGGTGAATGATGAGGTAGAATTACGATTGCTAATATACTTGGAAGGACCAGAAAATAGAAGCTAGAGTGAAATTGAATATTAGCCACAAGCTTGATATAAGCAACGGACCATGTGGATATCAATAGTGTACTAAGTGGATATCAGCAGAATATTATGAAAAAGGGACATAAGCAACATATTGCAAAAGTCTGATATCATCGTATAACTAGAAAGCTAAATATAATTAGAATTGCTAATATAAGCAAAACACTCAAACTATCTACTATAACAATCTTGTTACGAACTTCAAGATTATTATTTAAAGATATTTTATCTCATCCCATGACAGCTTATCATCTAATATGGATTCCTTATTTAGAACATCTTGATTGACTATCAATGTTAAGATTATCAACATGAAGTATTCAATCTCATGAGATATCTAGATTGATTGACAATCATCCTGAAAGCATAATACTTTCGATAGTTGAGGCACTCTATTCTTTGAAACCAAGATTTGATTGTATGGGTGATAAAATCTATGGAATTCCGATTGATCGACTTCAATGGCTAATTAATCTTTTCAACAATTGTCCAACGGCTAGTTTGGAAATTGATTGTCTTAAAGATTGTCTAATGGGAAGTCTGGATGGCCATAAGCATAAAAGGAGATCAAGATATCGAAGAAGAGAGATAGATCAATAGTTCATAAAATTAAAATTTAGAGAGAGCTTTACATTGTCTTATGTGATCTTTAAAATTGTAAACATTTGAGAAGTGTTGGCAATGTTATAGTTTGTGCTTATGTGTAAGATAGTGAGTCCTATAAGCTTGAGTATAAGCAGCACCAGCTTCGAGGAGAAGTGCTTGAGTACAAGCAGCACATTCTACTGTAACTTCAAGAATATTTCTAATGCAATCCAGTCAATAGGTTGTTAGTGAGGGAGAGTGAACATAAGCTTATATCAAGGTGAACCATTATAGTCTTTGTGTGCATTGTTCTTTATCTATCTACTCATATTCACTTATTGCCTGATAGAAGCACTGCACTATGTTACTTGATATAACCAGCTTGTGCTTATATTAACACATTGTCTCACCTAGTTTAGCTTATATTGAACTCGATTGTCTTAATTTCGCAATATTTGTCAATTTCCTTGAAATCAACTTTACGCCCCCTTTTAGGTGATACTTGTAGCCAACAACAAATAAAGTATACATAAGTAAATTCAATGAAGTGTCAAACAAAGAATATGTATAGCCTTGTTATTAAGCCCCACGACAACATCCACATTAACTATGTTCAAATTAAATCCAATTTTTTCTACGCTACCTAAACCTAAACTAAACTAAACCAGAGTGCTATGACATGAATCCTATGCCCATGCGGCTACATGAACTAAGAAATTAAGTCATCAATCACATCAATACATTCAAAATCACGCCCAATATACAGCTCGCAGCATCGTTTGGTATGCAAATAACCCATTTCGCCCATCCAAATTATTTTCAACCATGCCAAATTGACTAGGAATGAATTACATGCTTTGTGTACAAGTTTAATTTATACTCAAATGGGACCAAAACTTTCGCATAACAAGCCTAGGCGTCTCCAATCAGCAACATTCTAAGTGCAAAACCAACAATTCATCTAAACAATCGACATAAAAGCATGCCAACATTGCCAGGAAATCGACATGCTAATATTTCAACGTGAGTAATTAAGCCAACACCTAAACAGGGTTTGACCCAAACGCCCGAAAGAACAGAAGTGACCCACAACATTCAGTACGAAGATAGAAGCAACAACCTTGAGTTTCACATGAAAATAACGACTAAGCATACTAAAACGACCAGAAAATGAAGATTGGCACATAAAATAATATAGCTAATATGTTGACGAACCCTTTACCTATTACCAAATTCAAGCATTGCTTGGATTTAGTTAATGTTTGTTGCAATTGAGTTTTACTATAATGGGAGGAGAAGATTTTTTGTTGCTTATGTAGAATTCAAGCCAAGGTGAAGATTTGTTGAGTAGGTCTTGAATTTTTTATGGACTTGGGCCAATGTTAGGGCTTGGGGCAATATAAATATTATTTTTCTCAAGTTATTAAGTTAAGAAGTTGAGACCGGAAAATTTTTTGTTTATCAGAGTCACATTTTGTAGTCCTTGAAATTCTAGAGTAGATTTTACTTTTCCTCTCCCATGGTTTTTTTCCGAAGGGGTTTCCACGCAAATTTGTTGTTTTTTTAATTCTCAGCTTCAATTTCAATATAGTTTTCACATATGCCATAACAATTTTCTTTCCTAGATTCATCACAAGACCCATGCCATCAGCTATAATATTCGACCATTGCCGTTCGCCAGACATTACCCCCTTTACTACAACTTAGTGGAATGGATGGAAACTGAAAATATGAAGTAAGACCACCATGTGGAGATAAACTAGAATTATTTACGAACAATCGGTAAATGTAACATCAACTCCAGCTAAGCTCTCACCAGTAGCCACCATTTATAGGCATTAGAACATAAAACACAAAAATAATGAACTTAGAGTTTAGAAACAGATTTAGGGGTGCATGACAAAATTTCTGTTCCAAAATTGGTTTAAATGCAAAATAGATTTTTCTATTTCTATTTCTGAAGAGTTTAAGCGAAAATAACCGTTTAATAACGACACAAAATTTATACTCTAAAAATAGAAATTCGTTTGATAACGACACAAAATTTCTTCCTTTCGGACGGCGGTGGCAACGACCCAGGCGACTTTTAATATAAAAAATAAAAATAAAAATGATTTATTAACAAAATAAATAAATAAAATAAAATAAAATAAAAAATAAGAATATCATTTTATTTTAAAATAAAAATATCCTTAAAAATAAATTTATTTTATTTATACTATTTTATTTTATTTTACGAATAAATTTATTTTAAAATGTATAAAAATAAAAAATAAAAATAAATTTATTTGGAAAAACACTCAAGACAAATAAAAATAAATTTATTAAATTTATTTTTATTTATCATAAATAAATTATTTTTAATAATTTTAATAAATTTATTTTTAATAAACTAAAAAGAAAATGATAAATAAAAATAATTTATTTATTTTTAATAAATTTATTATTTATTTATTTTAAAATTTTTATTTTTATTTTTAAATGAATAACATGAATATTTTTATTTTTATTTTTAATAAAATGATAGTTAATTAAATTTATTTTTAATAAATAAATTTATTTCGATTAAATTTATTTATTAAAAATATAAATATAAATAAATTTATTTATTAAAAATATAAATATTATTTATAATAAAAATTTAAAATTTAAAATAAAAAATGAATAAATGATATTTTTATAATAATTTTTATTTTTAAAATGATATTTATTTATTTTTAAGGATTTTTTAATTTATTTGTAGAAATAAAAATAAATATCATTTTATTTATTCAAATAAATTTCATTTTAAAATGATATTTATAAAAATAATTTATTTGGCGACCGTCGGCGGTGGCGATCGGCGGGCGGTCGGCGATTTGACGACGGTGGTTGGCAGTAATGGATGAAGGACCGGTAGACGAACGATGAGAAAATTTTTTATTTCTCATTTTTGTTCCAGAAATCAGAAGTAGAAAATTTCAACTTCTGATTTCTATTCCAAACCTATTTCTAAAATAAAATCTATTCCGAAATAGAAAAATGGAATAGATTTATCAAACGGATTTCTATTTTAGAAATGGGTGTGGAATAGAAAAATTGTTTCTGAAACCGAAATTATCAGTTATCATAGCTATTGAAAAATCACTAGGACTCAAAAGTAAGTCGGTATACTTTCAGATTACACGAAAAACACGGTTAACTTGCACTAAATTCTGATGAACATTTCATCGAATAGGTGATGGGCTTCTCAACCGAAAAAAAAAAAAAAAAAAAAAAAACAGTTAACTTGCACTAAATTCTCATAAACATTTCATCGAATAGGTGATGGGCGTCTTAACCGAATGATCTAGATACAGCGCCTCAATTCCATGTTGATACCAAAACGGCACCATAAGCTCGAAACACTTATAGAAACTCGATTTTCATAGAGCTAAACATTTTTTTTTTGTTGGTCTTATGCTAATCCTACTCTAACACTCACTCTCAGACTTTTGCCCTGCTTCCTTGCAAGGTGTGAGAGTTGAAACCCACTTTTGAAATAAAATCGTCCCACCCCAATCCCCCCTGAGAAGGTGGGGATTTAAACCCCCAACCTCCCCCTTCCAAGATGGAAGAGTGGCCACTGGGGCGAACCCCCAGTAGTTTCATAGAGCTAAACATAATCGGTACGAAAACTCACTGGCCCATATTTCATAGATCTTTCTTTCCGAAGAGAGATCGTTTCTCACCCCGAGAAATGCTCTCTGTCCAGCGTCTAAACCAACTCCCCCCAGAAAGAAAAAAATCCGGCGTTCGCCCCCCCTCTCTCCTCAAAACCGATTTCTCCTCTTTTTGTTGGTCACCCTCCCGAACGATTTCTAGTGTTTATGGATAGAGGAATTGATCACCGCCTCCTCCACCTGCTGCCCTGTCCCTTGGTCGTGTTTCAGACGTGATGGATTGAGCTTTAGAGATTGAAGTTCAGGCTCGATGGGTCTTGGTTTTATTTAATAGAAAAGCTTATGATCCTCGAGAGCAAGTGTGTTATTCTAAGGAATTTGATCTTTATTCAATGTCTCATTTCTCTTTCTCTATTTTCATCAAGCATATTGATAACAATATATAAGCTCAAAAAACTATAAATGAGTTATATGAATTTTCAAATTTTGTAAAGTATATTGTATTAAATTTACAGTATGATAATTTTAATCAAGTTAGTTATAATTGAATTTTTCACTTGTTTAAGTATAAAAATAAGACTATCGATATTAAAAAAAGTACACTAAAATAAGTTTTATCAATTTTATCTCTTCTTTACTAAATCTATTAAATTATCTTTACTAATTTTCGTAAATCTCCAATTTTTCCTCAATTTAAATGAATATTTGAGCTTTAGTCTTCATGTGAGTCTTATAATTAAAAAATCCAGTTTCTTATCTCTTACTTTGCAGTAAAAATGTATAGTTAATTTCATAAATATTGAGTGGATTCCATTTTCTAGGGAAAAAATGGCATCGGCAAGTAAGATGACGGCCAATTGAATATTTATGAAAAGATTTAAAATTCAATTGACTATGAGACTGTGGGTAATATGTTTGAAATTTGTTTTGCACTTGTCCCAAAAGTATTTTTATTAATTTGTGCTGGATGAAGAACTTATAAACTTGGACTTACTCCATCGTCAGCAATTTGATGACACGTCCTAGTTTGATGAGGAATGTGAACATGGCGCATTAAGTAATATTTTGGCGCATGACAGTGTAAACTCCTAAAGTCCTATGATCCTCCCATAACAAGTAGGTTATCAATGTGGTATCGCTAATTTCTCTTAGCTATTCTCTATTATGTCATTGAGTTGTTGGTTTCTAGATTCTGCTTTTTGGTCATTTAAGCTCCGAACCAGGTTATTAGGGGACATCCAAGTTTGTTGCACCTTGTTCTTCGTTCGTAGTAAATTGGATAAAATTTGCACTTACGTGCCATTAAGTAGTGGTGGTTGTATCTTTTAGTGTCGCGTGTGATTCCCTCTCATTCTCTGCTGCAACTGATAGAAAGATAGTTTTGCAGGTGTAGAGACAAATGTAGAGACGCAATCACAGGAGAAGAAGTCGCAGCAGAAGCTGGGGACGAAATGATCACAACAGGTACAGAGACAGGGAAAGGAGTTACCGTCATCGGAGCAGGAGCTATAGCAAAAGTCCAAATCGTCGTGGAGACTAAAAGGCGCCCAAATATGATCACGAGAATTGAACACTCACCATGAAAGTGCAATTATATTCTAAAAACTTTCAAAAGGTATGATTAAATCATAAAAATTGTCATACCAGTCCAATCAAATTCTTCTATTAATTGCATTTATTATAATTTTAGTAGTCGATTGTATTTTCATGATAAATTTAAGGACTTGTTTCTATTATACTTTTTGAAATTTTTGAAAATTAAATAACACATTTTAAATAAATTTTAAGATCTCCGGTGCCTTTATCCTTTTTTTTATAAATAATTTTGGTCGTGCTCTCGGTGCCATTTGGCTAGATCATTGGCTGTCGTTTTTGCAAGGACTGGTCAATTGGGGCAAGATTTTGCTTCATTAATGCCGAGTGAGTAGCCTTCCCTTTTGCGCGCTTAAAATTGCTCAATGTGTGGTGCAACCTACGATTTGATCCCGTGGAAAGTTGAGTGTTCACATAGGTTGCGTAAGACCATGACTTTTACATCACTTTCCTAAAAGAAATCTCTGCGAAAGTCTTTGGATTTCATTTAACGAGTGGGACTCAATTCCGAAATAGAAACTAATCAAGTTAGAAAAGTCACCAACGAAGACTACAAAATAAAAAATCCCAAAGTCTTAAAGGAACCAAAATTTCGTTTAGTCAGGTTTCAGATGCTATCTACAACCCTTTTAAGCATCGCTCAGTGCCTCAAGAAAAGAAAGACCAACTTACGAGAACCAAAAGAGGAGAAGGAGAAGAATCGATGGATACTTCATTAGAATTCAAAAGGGTCATTAGCCTGTCGCATGTGATTCCCTCTTATTCTCTGCTGCAACTGATAGACAGATAAATTTTTAGGTGTAGAGACGAACATAGAGACCGCAATCACAAGAGGAGAAGTTGCCGCAGAAGCAGGGGACGATATGATTGCGACAAGTACAGAGACAAGGAAAGGAGTTACCGTCACCGGAGCAGGAGCCATAGCAAAAGTCCAAATCGTCGCAGAGACTAAAGCGTGCCCAAGTATAATGATAGGACCAAAAACTTATCATAAAGTGCAATTGAGTTTTAAAAACTTTCAAAAAGCATAATTAAGACATAAAAGTTGTCATACTAGTCCAATCAAATAGTTCTGTTGATTGCACTTATTTAAATATTAGGACTTGATTGTTTTTTTGTGACAAATTTTAAGACTTGTTTATATTTTCTTGACAAGTTTTAAGATTTTATTAGACTTTTTAAAAAAATTTAAATTAAATTACACTTTTTAAATAAATTTTAAGATCTTCGTGCCTTGATCCTTTTTCTGTTGACCATGCTCTCGTTTCTACACGAACGGGTCAACGTGGGGAAGATTTGGCTTCATTAATGCCGAGTGAGTAGACTTTCCTTTTGTGCGCTTAAAATTGCATAATGCGTGGCGCATATTACGATCGCGTGGAAAGTTGAGTGTTCACACAGGCCATGACTTTTACATCACTTTCCTAAGAGACTCTGTCAAAGTCTCTGGATTTCATTTAACGAGGGGAACCCAATTCCGACATAGAAACTGACCAAGTCAGAAAAGTCACCAACGAAGACTACAAAATAAAAAATTCCAAAGTCTTCGAGGAACCAAAATTCGTTCAGTCAGCTTTTAGATGCCACAGTACAGACAAACTTTTTAAGCATCGCTTAGTGCCTCGGGAAAAGAAAAACAAACTGGTCCCCTATGGGGGACCACGCAAATAAACGTACCTTTTCTTAGTCTCCATTGGTTAGTCGCAATTTTATTGCATACTCGTTACTATGGAAAATGATAGGAGGGTGAGTTTTCACTGCCTATTTAAGCATCGCTCATTGCCCTGAGGAAAGACAAACCAACTTACCCGAACCAAAACAGGAGAAGGAGAAGAAGAAGAAGAAGAAGAATCTATGGATCCTTCACTAGGATTCAAGAGGATCATGAGTCTTGTGGCTGCCTTGCCCTTTTCACTACATTCGCCATTCCACTTCTTGCTCATGCTTCCCCTGCAGAAGCCCAAGCCCTCCTAAAGTGGAAGTCCAGTCTTGGCAACCATTCAAATTCTTCCCTCTCTTCATGGACTCCCTCTCCTCATAATGCCATTGGTTCCAACTCGACTGTGAGTCCATGTGCTTGGTATGGCATCTCCTGCAATAAAGTGGGGAGCGTGATCGGGATAAATCTCACTAGCACCAATGTCGAAGGTACGCTTGACGATTTCCCATTCTCATCTTTGTCTCATCTCATGGACATGGACTTGAGTATAAATAGTCTCTCTGGCCATATTCCACCTCAAATCGGTCTCTTGAGCAATCTCACCTATCTCGACCTCTCTATCAATCAGTTCTTGGGGAAAATTCCGTCGGAGATCAGCCATCTAATGAAACTAACAGCCCTGTACCTAGTTTCCAATGAGTTAAATGGCTCCATTCCCCAAGAAATCGGGCAGTTGCATTTGCTCAATGAGATCGCATTGTATTCAAATAAGTTGAATGGACCCATACCTTCCTCGTTGGGTAATTTGAGCAAATTGGCTATACTATATGTCTACAACAACTCCCTTTCTAGTTCTATTCCCCCTGAAATGGGAAATATGACAAATCTGGAAGTGCTCCACATGGACACCAACCTCCTAACAGGACTGATTCCTTCCACTTTGGGGAACTTAACCAAATTGACAGAGCTACACCTATTCTCTAATGAGCTTAGTGGTTCCATCCCACTAGAGCTAGGAAATCTCCGCACTATGCTTGACTTAGCGCTAAGTGAAAACCAGCTCACTGGCCCAGTTCCTTCTTCTTTGGGTAACTTGACCAACTTGGGATCTTTGTTCCTCCGCCAGAATCACCTTTCTAGTTCAATTCCTGAATCCTTAGGTGATCTAGTAAACTTGGTGGTGCTGGAATTGGATAGCAACCAGTTAAATGGCTCCTTACCAAAAAACTTGTGCCGGGGTGGGTTGCTCCAAAACCTTACAGTGAGTCATAATAACTTAACCGGTTCTATCCCTAAAAGCTTGAGAAATTGCACAAGCCTAGTCAGAGTACGCCTAGAGAAAAACCAGCTCACTGGAAACATATCCAAGACCTTTGGTGTCTACCCCAAATTGGACTTTATTGACATGAGTTTCAACAAGTTCTTTGGAGAAATCTCAACAAACTGGGGAAGTTGCACACACTTAACTAATCTAAGAATTGCTGGAAATAACATCACCGGTAGCTTGCCTCCTGAGATTGGGAACGCGACTCGATTGGGTGAAATTGATCTTTCTTTCAATGGTTTACTTGGTGAGATCCCGAAAGAATTTAGAAAATTGACTTCTTTGGTCAATTTAAATCTAAGCAGGAACCGACTTTCTGGCCGAATAAGTCTCGAGATTGTATCATTACCTGGTCTTCAAAAATTGGATTTGTCCAGGAATAGATTAAGCGTGTCTATCCCGCAGACTATAGGGTTTTCTTCAAACTTGGTCTTTTTGAATCTGAGCAACAACCAGTTGAGCCAAGATATTCCAGGGCAATTAGGGATGTTGATTCACCTATCCGAGCTAGACTTGAGTCATAACTTGTTAAGCGGTGGGATCCCACTTGAATTCAACAAGCTACAAAGCCTAGTGAAACTTGACCTTTCACACAATAATCTTTCGGGCCTTATATACGAAACTTTCAAGGATATGCGAGGTTTGATGGAGGTGGACATCTCTTACAACAAGTTTGAGGGTCCCATCCCCAACACAACGGCATTCCAAAATGCAACAAAAGAATCGTTTCAAGGCAACAGTGGATTGTGTGGAAATGTTGAAGGACTTGAGCCCTGTGATCAAGCGGTGGTGGATTGGGAAAGCTCTTCGGCGGGAGGCAGAGTGTTTCTTATTGTGTTTCCTTTACTAGGAGCAGTTCTTCTGTTTATTTTCTTTGGAATATTCTTCATTTTCTATAGAAAGAAGTTCCATCCAACAGCGGAACTAGCACCCAAGACAACTGAAGTCTTTTCTCTATCAAAGTATGATGGAAAGATTTTATATGAAGACATCGTGGAAGCCACCGGGGCTTTTAATGAGATTTTTTGTATTGGAAGGGGAGGCTATGGAAGTGTCTTCAAGGCTAAATTAAGATCCGACGATATAGTAGCCGTCAAGAAGCTACATCAAACTGTTGATAGTGGGCAAACAAGTCAAAAAGAATTTTTGAATGAGATTAGAGCATTGACGGAAATTCGACACCGCAATATTGTGAAACTTGTGGGATTTTGTTCGCATCCCCGACACTCATTCTTGGTGTATGAGTACTTTGACAGAGGAAGCTTGTCTACAATCTTGAGTAATGAAGAAGAAGCTAAAGAGTTAGACTGGAACAAGAGGGTGAATATCGTAAAAGGCGTGGCTCATGCTTTATCTTATATGCACCATGATTGTATCACTCCAATCGTTCATCGAGATATTTCAAGTAACAACATTCTGCTTGATTCGGAGTACGAGGGGCACGTTTCTGACTTTGGCACGGCGAAGCTTCTTAAGCTGGACACATCAAATTGGAGTGCAGTCGTTGGCACATATGGTTACGTAGCTCCAGGTTAATTTCTAACATCAACTCTTGATCCGACGGTTTAGCTAAAGTAATGTCTTGTACTAACACTCATATCTCCTTTGTGCAGAGCTTGCTTACACAATGAAGGTCACGGAGAAATGCGATGTGTATAGCTTTGGAATATTGGCCCTCGAGGTGATCAAAGGAAGACATCCGGGTGAGAGCCTTTCATCTCTATTAGCTCTGGTCGACATGGAGATCTCAGTAGTTTTAAAGAATATGTTGGATTCACGCCTGCCAACGCCGACGCCAGGCATTGAGGATGAACTTCTGACCATCCTAAAGCTTGCATTCGCTTGCGTATCTGCTAATCCCCAACTCAGGCCGTCGATGGAAATGATTTCTCATGTGCTATCTGCGCGTTCAACCATTTTCAATGGAGTTAAAAAATCACAGAAGCCCACTGACCCGGTGAGAGATGCAGCAAATTCAAGCCGTGAACTGGATAAATTTGTAGAAGATGTCGTCTGATAAACGATTTTGCTTTGTCAACCACATGCAGGAAGGTCTGGCCTCTAATGAAAAACACGTTTAAACTAAAAAAATTAGTTTCAAACTTTTTCTAATTTATTGTTTCTCTCATTATTTTGTGAACTTTATTTGCATTTAGGAGAAATATTTTGACCGGAAACAAAATTACGTGTTTAGCGCGCACCAGCATGAGGATGAGGTCTACGTGTCCTTCATGCCCAAGTAAGTATACAGCTGCCTTTTCTTTTGGAAGGAGCAAACCCTGAAGTTACTAGCATCTAGTTTCATTTGTAGAGAGAACAGCTGAACTCGAGATATTTCAAACTATTTATGTATCTAGTCTTATTCAGACTAGTGTCGTCGCAGCAAAAGCTATGTACCCATGTCTAGTTATAGTTAGTTAGAAAAAAATGACTTTCGTGTCAAAGTTGCTTATGTATCTAGTGTTATCATATCGAGAGCAAAATAGTCGCAATGGAATATTTATATTAAGTCTCTGAAATCTTGTCCTTTGTTACTCCTTTTATAAGGTTCATTGTGGATTTGTGTAGATATAAAATCCTCTGACATGTGGAAGAGTTTCAATCATGCATCTTTTCAAAGTGCGTTCAATCAGAAACTGAACGTTCTAATCGCGGCCATCAACCAATCCTCTGACATGCAGAAGAGTTTCAATCGTGCATCTTTTCAAAATGCGTTCAATCAGAAACTAAACGTTCTAATCGCAGCCATCAACTATGTTAATTAAATGTTATTAAGTGGTGGAAGATGACATTTCAATACACCCTCTTACGTAAATGCACTTATATGAAAGAAATGGGATTGGTTCCAACACCATGTAAAAGTGCTTAAATTACGAAGATCATTGATCATCTTTTTATCTCAAGTGGAGATTATATGGTACAATGCTTTGTCTCTGAAAGAATGCAAGTTTTGTTCTGTTACTATCTTATACTTCAAGAGCGTGAAGGCAGACTAGTTTCAAGATAGTCATAATGCTTCTTGCTACCCAGGTTACTACCTTATACTTAAAGAGCGTGAAAATGGACTAGCACGATTTAAGTCCCTCAAGTTACAGGCATCTAGTTGCAAGATAGTCATAATGCTTCTAGCTTCCTAGCCATTTTCACTGTCTTAGGTCACTCCACCAAGTGCGCTTCCCACTTGATAATGAACCTACAGGTTCCATCCAACCAGAGCCAGGGAATTTGAAATTTCTTCAATAATTGAGCCTTCACAATAATAATCTCACCCTTTCAATCTTGCCGTCTTTAGGCAACTTGGCAGAGCTTACCCTTTGGTTTCTCTTTTGGGTAACCAGCTTTACACTACCATTCCTAATGAGATAGAAAACCTTCAAGCTTGACTTAGAGCGGAACGAAAATCAACTCACTTGGCCGGTTCCTTCTTCTTTCAGCGAGACATGCTAGAAATATGTACTCCTTTATTAGATTCAATGTTCGGGTTCTATTCCAAGAAACTTGACAAATTGCATCCGCTAAGTTATTGATTCTTATTCTTTTAGTATTTGAGATCTAAGCAACATATCTCGGCCGAAGCGTCACCGGCGAAGCCAACATAGCCAGGGCTACGACATTAATCCTCGAACAAGAGCTAACTTGCAAGAGGAAAAGAACAACAGGGAAACGCTTACCAATCACATGCAAAAGGCCTATTCTGGCATTAATTTAATGTTTTCCAACCAACCACCGCGATTTCCCTCTCTTTTATTTATTTATTTATTTATTTATTTTATCTCGGCTCCTCAAGGCTCTGTTTTCTCCTTTCTCTTCTATGTAAGAATGCAACAGCAAGAGGAAGGAGGAGACTCTTGAAGCTAATTTGGGCTGAGGAAGTATACTGGGCTGGGCCTCTCTTGTTTATTTGAAATTCGCTTTCTTTAAGCTCATATTTTATAAAAATGTCACTGAGCGTTTTTATTTTACGGTATTATTGATAAAACTTGTAATTGTCTTGAAATACCAATTTTAGATACTTGACCGAACCTTACAACTCGATTAGATCCCGAATAATTTCAAGATCTCGATTCACGATAGATATCTTGATTTAACAGCTATGATAAGGGAACATCTTGACAAAAGAAAAAAAAAAAAGAAGGAAAAAAACCACCAAAATCTCAATTTATGCTCACCATAATATATTTACTCCAAAATTTTTTTGCAATATCAAAAATCTCAAACTTGTAATTTAAGTATTGATTATGCTTCTCTATGTCCTTTTAGGATTGATAGTCTCTGAATTATATCTTGTATTTTTCCGATAAAATTGATGATCGCACTACCTTTGTATAGACTTGTCAAACTGTTGGGTCAAGTTAGATCAGATCAAAAATGAGTTTATTCAAATTAACCCATTTAACTCATACAATTCCATCTTTACATAATACAATTTTAGCAGTCTACACAAATCTCCATTGGACTTAACTCATATTCAATCCAAGTAGGTTTCAATTCTTAGTAATTTTTCCCTTGGTTATGGAAAATAGCATATGGAAAGATGAATCGCAATGCTTATAAATGAAAGGAAAATGAGTTCTTATTATGCGTATATTCCAGCGGTTGTCATTACATTTCGATATAATCCAACAACACAAATTCATAATCCAACAACAAAATCATTACTCCGTGTAACGTGCGGATATATTTGTATTGGAGCCATCGAGCACTTCAAAATTCCAAAATAATCATAGGGAAATCTTTCTCAATAATTGAATAAGGGTCCATTTATTACATTGAAAATTTCATCATAAAAGAAAAAAAAATTGTGAAAATTATTTTCAGCTAGAGTGGTTAGTTTTCATTTAATTAGTGCTTTAGGAAAAGTGATTTCCTTCTTGGTAAAAGTCGAAGTGGTTTTCTCTTAATGTAAACTTGTTTTTAATCCATATAAAAACATTTTCCGCAATTCGATTAGTTTTTTGTCATATAATGCAAAAAAGTTGAAAAATAATTTCCATAATAGTTTCCCTTCAAATAGGTAGACCCTAAATCATGATCGCGAATATTCTTCTACTTTTAAGTATAATAAAACAAGGAAAAATTTCAAATAAGGACATGTAGTGGAACCGTTTTCTCAAAAAAAAAAAAACTTGAAATATGCATTATTTCAAATTAGGGTCTGAAATGACCAATTTAGTCACAAATAAAAGACTCAACTTACAAGTTACCGAAATCTTATTTGTAGGTAGGGGTATTTTCCTTTGAGGATTTCTTTATTCTTTTTTTTTTTCCTTTATGTTTTTCTTTTCTTTTCTTTTTTCTTCATCTTGCTTATGCCTCCTCCTTCACTTTGCATCACCTTTTCTTGACATCAGCATTAGCCTCCTCGCCAGCGAGCTTGCACAGGAGCGGAACAATTTGAACAATTTAGGAAAAGAAGAAAATGGAGAAATTTCGAGAAGTGTGTGCAGTTTTGCAAAATTGCAAATTGCGTGATTCAGTTTGGCACCCTCCCTATCAACAAACTTAGTAGTGGCGACTCCCTTTTGCATGCTAAATATTTGAACCCAAGTCGTGAATTGATATGGGCTTGGGAGAGCCCAAGCTAAGTTAGACTTAGTAGTCCATTAGCCTAATCCTAGGTGGTGCACCCAAAAATTAGGTCGCGACAATGGTGACAGAAGAAATAAAAGTGAGAATCGACAGATTTGATGGGAAGGATTTTAGTTTCTGGAAGATGCAGATTGAAGATTATCTTTACTAGATGAAATTGCACTTGCCCTTATCTAGGGAGAAACCAGAGTCGATGAAGCAAGCCGATTGGGATTTGCTGGATAGACGAGCTATGGGTGTTATTCGACTGGCGTTGGCTCGTAACGTCGCGTTTAACATCGTGAAGGAGAAGACCACTGTTGATTTGATGCAAGCCTTATCAAATATGTACGAGAAACCCTCTACGATCAACAAAGTCTATTTGATGCGACGTCTGTTTAATTTGAAGATGAGCGAAAGTGCGTCAATTGCAAATCATATCAATGAATTCAATGTGATTGTAAGTCAATTGAGTTCAGTTGAGATTAACTTTGAAGATGAGGTATGTGCTTTGATTCTATTATCCTCATTGACTGATAGTTTGGAATACTATTGTTACTACCATCAGTAATTCCTTTGGGTCAACAAGTTTGACGTTTAATGGGGTTCGAGATTTGATTCTGAGTGAGAACATCCATAGAAGAGAATCTGGCAAACCCATATCTGCTGCTTTAGTAGGTGAAAATAGAGGAAGATCTAGAACATGTGTGGGTAAGAATAGTACTAATATGAATAGGTGTAGTCAGTCTAGGATTGGTGATGTTGTCTATTGGAGTATGGCAAGAGGGGGCATCTTAGAAGGAATTGTCTTAAGCTAAAGAATGAGAAGGGTAAGGGAATTATAGTTGATTCTACAGATAATATTGTAGCTATAGTAGATAATGTTGATTATGTCTTGTCTATCACTGATCATTCATCGTTTAATGGATGGATTATGGATTCTGGCTGTTCTTTTCATGTTACACCAAATAGAAACTTGGTTTACTACTTATCAGTGCACGAATAGTAGTAAAGTACAGTTGGGGAACAACACTGAATACGATGTCATCGGTGTTGGCAATGTTAAAATTAGAATGCATGACAATATCGTGAGCACATTGACTGGAGTGAGGCACGTTCCAAAATTGAAGAACTTAATTTCCTTGAGTGCCCTAGATTCAGCTGGGTATCGATATATTTTAGAATGTGAAATTCTAAAAATTGTTCAAGGTGCTTCAATAATAATGAAATGAATCAAGCACAGTGACCTATATGAGATTCACGATGAGACAATGACAAATTTTGTTACGGAGACATCGGATGCATCTGCTTGAGAGTCTGAATTGTGGCATATGCGTTTAGGGCACATTGGCGAGAGAAGCCTGAAGGTTTTAAGTGAAAGAAATCTGTTATCTGGTTATGTTTCTAGCGAACTAAATGTATGCATGTGCTGTGATTTAGATCAACGGCGGAAAGTGCAACGGAAAGTGCAATTCAGTACGACTGTTAAAAAAACCATGGAAATTGCAAAGTTAATTCACTTGAATATTCACAGGTTGTTGCAGTTTCCTTCGAGGATGAGTGCTAGATATATGCTAATAGTTGTTGATGACTACTCGATGAAGACGTGGGTATTTGTGCTTAGGCACAAGTTTGATGTTGTTGTCAGGATTAAGCAGTTGATAGCTTTGATCGAAAATGAGACTGATAAGACGATCAAGCATGTGCGGGCTGACAATAGCATGGAGTTTTGCTCAAAACTATTAAACGAATTCTGCATGAAGGAAAGTATAGTGAAACACCGCACTAATGTTAATGAACCACAATATGTTGCGGAATTGATGAGCAAAATGTTGCTAGAGACGGCCCATAAAATGCTTTCTAATGCTGGTATGGCTAAGAGATTCCTAGTAGATGCGCTAAGTACAATGTGCTACCTAATGAATAGATCCCCATCGACTGTGATTGGATATGAGACTCCTAAAGAAATGTGGTCAAATAACGTTGGTGATTATTCTGTTATTAGAATATTTGATTGCCTATGTTATATTCAAGCGAGTGATGGTAAGCTCGATAGAAGGGTAAGAAAGTGCATATTCCTAGGCTATGCACGAGGTGAGAGGGGTTATCGATTGTGGTGCCCGGATTTAAATTCACCTATTATCAGCAGAGAAGTTACGTTTGATGAGTCTCCAGTACTTCTGGCTATGAGTGATTATAGCAGTATTCAAATAGATCTGAACGGTGTTCAGCTTGAGGTGGAGTTGCGACCAGATCTCTTAAGGTAGCATATATGGGTACTAGCAAAATAATCGACACATATATGGTGTTTGTAGCGAGGTGGAGCTTATAGAGCCAATGGTTACTGTAACTACTACAATTAACAAGGTACGTATTCGATCTCCTTACAGATATGGATGCAACAATGGTTTTGCTTTATTTGCGGTTAAGGAGGTTGTGTCGTAAAATCCTTGTGGAGTAGTTAAAGGTGCATGTGGAGTTGGTATTCTGATGAGGTCCTTGGTTATGACGAAGTTCAAGCGAAGCTTGGACTTGGATAATATCTGTGGCTATGGGAAAGTAGTGGTAGAGTTTAAATTTTTGCGAAGCGATTGCAACTTAGTTCAAACGTCGAGCCAAGGTGGAGATTATTGAAATATGTCTCAAGTTTGAACCCAATGCGAAATTCTGAATATTCCGAATTGGATATGTTGCAGATATTTGAAATCGAGCAAAGAAGATCCAAAGATCAATTCCCCAAAATTCCAAATCTGCATTGAAGAGTTTGGTCGCTAAAATAGGAACGTCCAACTTTCACTTGGACTTGAATTTTGTTTAAAATATATAGAGATATATTTTGGTTAGGCAAGATAGGAAACAAAATCCTATGAGAAGTCAGCAAAAGAACAAAAGTCTCACTTATTAGGGGTGAGCGGTTCCTGGTTTCGGTTTGGTTCCGTCTGGAACCTGGAACCTACCCTCGGGTACAGGTTCCTCATTTTTTGGAACCTGAAACCTACCCGTCAGAACCAAGAACCTGGAACATACCCTGTTACAGGTTCCAGGTTCCAACAAGTTCTTTTTTCTTTCTTTTTTCATTTTCAGATTTGAAAAGCTCTTTTGAAACAATTGACAGTTAGGCTCACAAGATTAGAACAACGGACAACATGCATCATCAAGCACTGTTCGAAAAACTCTAGGTTGATACCTGCAAGGTTATGAATTAATTGAAGCTTCATTCATGAAGCAACACATAAAATAGGGAAAACAATTAAACTGGATCAGCAACATGTCGGCAAATTTGAAATGGAACTACAATAATTTTCCAAATAAAATGTAAAAGCAACGAATCTTCTATATATGACCACACAAGGTCAAAGAGACATATATTACCTATAATTAACCGAACTACTGACGAGAGACCTAACAGCTCATCCCAAATGCTTCAATAAGGTGCAAGGTACCCAAGCATATTACAAGTTAGCTAGTTATTGGAGTGCAAGCTTGAATCTAGAGTGGACCTTCAAATAAAAGAACAGCCAAATTGCACAATCAAACAAAAGAGAACCCTTTCTAAATACTAGTACTAGAAAAACCAAAAAGCAACCCCCTTGGGAAGTTTCCATGGTACCATTGATTCTTGCTAGCCCAACGAAAGTGACGTGTGGTGGAAAAAGGGAGGGACCCCCGCTAACAAAGAATTCCAATCTCAAGTGCATTTACAAAACCAGATTCCAATTCCAAAATATCAAAGGAAATCAGACTGTCAAAAAGCAATCTGCCCAAAACTGGTACCACCCACGAGCCCAACTATCTTCCACTTTAACAGCATGAACTTTCACAGTTCACCTAAAAAAACTACGAATGACATGAACAACACTCCATTTGGTTTTGGTGCGGTGAAGACGGCGGCAGTTGCAGCTCAACCCACGGCCAAGGGGGGAAGAGCTCGGTTTTGGCGGATGTGGAGGCGATTCGGAGCAACGATGGCTCGAACGGCCAAGCAAGCGGCGGCAAGAGGTGGTGATGGTGGCTTGGGGATGGCGGTGGTGGCTCACAGCGGCGAGGGGCAGTGCGGATGGCGCGACAGCTCATCGGGCTCAACGGCGAGATGACTCATCGGACGAGCGGTGGGTGGTGGTGGTTCGGTGGCCAAGAGGTGGTGGTGAGTAGGGCGTGGGGCGGCGATGTGGTGGTGGGTGAAGCAGTAACTAGCAAGAGGAAGGAAGAAGAAGAAGAAGAAGAAGAAGAAGAAGAAGAGGGAGGGTTTGGGCAGAGAGAGAGGGGGAAAGAAAGAAGAGAAAGAGAGAGAGAGAGAGAAAGAAAAGAAAAAGTTTTGGGGGGGAGGAAGTGACATGAGGAGGAAAAAGGGGAGAAAAGAAAGAGAGAGAAAAAGAAAGGGGAAGGGGGAATCACATGGGGGAAGTGCTAGGTTTTTTTTTTTTTTTTAATCTTGACCGGTTCCAGTTCCTAAGGAATCGGAATCGGAACCGGGAACGCGGGTTCCCAGAAAAAGGGAACTGGGAACCGAAACCGGTCTCTGTAGAACCGGGAACCGTGCTCACCCCTATCACTTATATATATATAGACTTGTGGCCATGGGTGGCAGGTTGTTGATCATGAAGAATTGGTCTTAAAGCGCCGTCTCGTTGTCGAATGCTTGGGAGGGATTTTCTTTGTCATTCTTGTCCGTGAATTACATCCAAGAAGATTTAGTGTTCAAGCCAATTAAATCTTGTGGTAAGATTTGTGTGTAATTCCTTCGTGAGATTGAGATATTATTTCTTGAGAAATTTTGGGGTTAAACACTGTGTGCGTTATTGGGTGTAATTGGGGCTTGAGAAACACCAAGAGAGTGTTTGAGTGACTCGAGTGTGTAATCTCCTTATATCGCTTGATCTATAGTGAAATTCGTCGCTGCTCTCCCCGTGGACGTAGATCTTTACGACTGAACCACATAAATCCGGTTTCCGATATATTTTCTTCTTCTGTCTATATTATTGTTCGATCGCTCGCTTTTTACAACAAAGAAGACCTGGTCATCATTTCCTCTCAAGAGGAGATCATCCATTGTTTCAGAAAGACTACAAGTTCTATTATAGCGCTACCTCATATTTCAAGAGCGTGAAGGTAGACGATATCCAGCCCTCCAAAATCTTGGAGGTTTTAAATCATGATGGGCTGTTTTTGCTAGGGCTGGCTCCATTGTCAAATACAAGTAGAACTCATTAGGGTTTTAGCTCATCATCAACCATCTTTTCCATTCTTCAGAACAGAGAACTTAGATCTGGAAAATAGCCTTGCGCAAAACATGTCAGAACAACGTCTCCTTATGAACTTCATATGGAAAACAATAGACTTAGCCTCTCAGAGCTCAGAGTTTTGTGAATTTGAAAAAGGATACCATAGTAGACCAATGTTTGACCCCGCCCTCGATCACTCTTACGTAAAACCCAACATCATAAAATCAAAGTTTCAAAAAACTTCGTGAATGAATAGTATAGACAGAAAACAATGAAGGGACAACTATTCGAATCGAGGCTTAGCAAGACAATGAGTTCGGTGCACCTAACCTTCTGACGTAGTTGTGTCAATTCATCTCAAGAAGGAACCAGCCGGTGGGAATTGACAACATTTTTATTATGCAAAATGGCATATACCAATAGGCGTTCCACGAGTTAATGCTTGCTAATGCATTTCCATTGTCAAATAGGAAAATCACAGGAAAATACGATCGAGGAATCCGAGTGAACCTGAGAAAAAACGACTTCCAGACCAAAAGAGAAAAATGGCCATGTATTCACAAGGCTTCAAGATAGTTATAATGCTTCTAGCTTCCCTAGCCATTTTCAGTCTGAGTCATTCCAACAAGTGCACTTCCTACTTGACGATGGGCTGGGTCCGCCTCATGGGGCCCAGCACATTTAAAAAAAGAAAAAGAAATAAATCATGCTCTCGGGGACCATTTGGCTAGATCATCAGCTGTCGTTTCTGCAATAACGGGGTCGACCGCGTCAAGATTTTGCTTCATGAATGCCAAGTGAGAAGTTTGTCCTTTTGCGCTTTAAAATCAAAATTTTGTGCAGCACAAATTAGAGTCTGATCCTGTGGAAAGTTGAGTGTTCCCAAACCACACGCGAGGCCTTCGCCTCACTTTCCTCGAAGACTTGTCAGTCAAAGTCAAAGTCTCCGAATTCATATAATGGGTGGGCTCAATTCCGAAAAGAGGACTGACCAAGTCAGAAATGTCACTACGAAGACTACAAAAGTAACAAATTCCAGAGTCTTCAAAGAACCAAAAATTCGTCTTAGTCGGCTGTTAGATGACTACCCCTGGTCCCCTACGGGGTAAAAAGCAAATAAACGTACCTCTTCTTAGTCTCCACTAGTTAGTCACCGTTTTATTGCATACCCATTACAATGGAAAATGATAGGAATGTGAGTTTTCACGGCCTATTTAAGCATCGCTCATTGCCTCAGGGAAAGACAAACCAACTTACCCGAACCAAAACAGGAGAAGGAGAAGAAGAATCCATGGATTCTTCACCCGAATTCAAGAGGGTCATGAACCTTGTGGCTGCCCTTGCCCTTTTCACTACCTTTACCATTCCACTTCCAACTCATGCTTCCCCTATAGAAGCCCAAGCCCTCCTCAAGTGGAAGTCCAATCTTGGCAACCATTCAGATTCTTCCCTCTCCTCGTAATGCCACCGGTTCCAACTCGACCGTGAGTCCATGTGCTTGGTATGGCATCTCCTGCAATCAGGCGGGGAGCGTGATCGGGATAAATCTCACTAGTGCCTATGTCGAAGGTACGCTTGACGAATTCCCATTCTCATCTTTGTCTCATCTCATATACATGGACCTGAGTATAAATAGTCTCTTTGGCCATATTCCGTCTCAAATCGGTCTACTAAGCAATCTTACCTATCTCGACCTCTCTATCAATCGATTCATGGGGAAAATACCATCGGAGATCAGCCATCTAACTAAACTAACAGTCCTGCACCTAGTTTCCAATGAGTTAAATGGCTCCATTCCCCAAGAAATCGGGCAATTGCATTTGCTCAATGAGGTCGCATTGTATTCGAATCAGTTGAATGGACCCATACCATCCTCATTGGGTAATTTGAGCAAATTGGCTACATTGTATGTCTACAACAACTCCCTTTCTGGTTCTATTCCTCCCGAAATGGGAAATATGACGAATCTAGAAGTGCTCCACATGGACACCAACCTCCTAACAGGACCGATTCCTTCCACTTTGGGGAGCTTAACCAAATTGAGAGAGCTACACCTATTTGCTAATGAGCTTACTGGTTCCATTCCACTGGAGCTAGGAAAATCGAATCTTCTTAGCGAGTTGTGCCTTAATGATAATAATCTTATCGGTTCAATCCCACCAACATTAGGCAATTTGACAAAGCTTGCCCTTCTTTATCTCTATGGTAACCAGCTTTCGGGTCACATTCCTGATGAGATAGGAAATCTCCACGTTATGCTTGACTTAGAGTTGAGTACAAACCAACTCATTGGCCTAATTCCTTCTTCTCTAGGTAACTTGACCAACCTGGAATCTTTGTTCCTCCGCCAAAATCACATTTCTGGTTCAATTCCTGAATCCTTAGGTGATCTAGTGAAGTTGGTGGTGCTGCAATTGGATACCAACCAGTTAAATGGCTCCTTACCAAAAAACTTGTGCCGAGGTGGGTTGCTCCAAAACCTTACAGTGAGTCACAATAACTTAACTGGTTCTATCCCTAGAAGCTTGAGAAATTGCAAGAGCCTAGTCAGAGTACGCCTAGAGGAAAATCAGCTCATTGGAAACATATCCAAGACCTTTGGTGTCTACCCCAAATTGGACTTTATTGACATGAGTTTCAACAAGTTCTTTGGAGAAATCTCAACAAACTGGGGAAGTTGCACACACTTAACTAATCTAAGAATAGCTGGAAATAACATCACTGGTAGCTTGCCTCCTGAGATTGGGAACGCGACTCGATTGGGTGAAATTGATCTTTCTTTCAATGGTTTACTCGGTGAGATCCCAAAAGAATTTAGAAAATTGACTTCTTTGGTCAATTTAAATCTAAGCAGGAACTGGCTTTCTGGCCGAATAAGTCTCGAGATTGTATCATTACCTGGTCTTCAAAAATTGGATTTGTCCAAGAATAGATTAAGCATGTCTATCCCGAAGGCTATAGGGTTTTCTTCAAACTTGGTCTTCTTGAATCTGAGCAACAACCAATTGAGCCAAGATATTCCAAGGCAATTAGGGATGTTGATTCACCTATGGGAGCTAGACTTGAGTCATAACTTGTTAAGTGGTGGGATCCCAGCTGAATTCAACAAGCTGCAAAGCCTAGTGAAACTTGACCTTTCACACAATAATCTTTCTGGCCTCATATACGAAACTTTCAAGGATATGCGAGGTTTGATGGAGGTGGACATCTCTTACAACAAGTTTGAGGGTCCCATCCCCAACACCACGGCATTCCAAAATGCAACAAAAGAAGCGTTTCAAGGCAACAGTGGATTGTGTGGAAATGTTGAAGGACTTGAGCCCTGTGATCAAGCGGTGGTGGATAGGGAAAGCTCTTCGGCGGGAGGCAGAGTGTTTCTTATTGTGTTCCCTCTGCTAGGAGCGGTTCTTCTGTTTATTTTCTTTGGAATATTCTTCATTTTCCATAGAAAGAAGCTCCATCCAACAGTGGAACTAGCACCAAAGACATTTGAAGTATTTTCTCTATCAAAATACGATGAAATGATTTCATATGAAGACATCATGGAAGCCACCGGGGCTTTTAATGAGATTTTCTATATTGGAAGGGGAGGCTATGGAAGTGTCTTCAAGGCCAAATTAAGATCCGGTGATATAGTAGCCGTAAAGAAGCTCCATCAAACGGCTAATAGTGGGCAAACATATCAAAAGGAATTTTTGAATGAGATTAGGGCATTGACGGAAATTCGACACCACAATATTGTGAAACTTGTGGGCTTTTGGTCGCATCCACAACACTCATTCTTGGTGTATGAGTACTTTGACAGAGGAAGCTTGTCTACAATCTTGAGCAATGAAGAAGAAGCTAAAGAGTTGGACTGGAACAAGAGGGTGAATATAGTAAGAGGCGTGGCTCATGCTTTATCTTATATGCACTATGATTGTATCCCTCTAATCGTTCATCGAGATATTTCGAGTAACAACATTTTGCTTGATTCGGGGTACGAGGCGCACCTTTCTGAATTTGGCACAGCTAAGCTTCTTAAGCTGGACACATCAAACTGGAGCACTGTCGTCGGCACATATGGTTATGTAGCTCCAGGTTAATTTCTAAAATCAACTCTTGATCCGACGATTTAGCTAAAGCAATGTCTTTGTACTAACACATATATCTCCTTTGTGCAGAGCTTGCTTACACAATGAAGGTGACTGAGAAATGCGATGTGTATAGCTTTGGAATAGTGGCCATTGAGGTGATCAAAGGAAGACATCCGGGTGATAGCCTTTCATCTCTATTAGCTCTGGTCGACATGGAGATCTCAGTAGTTTTAAAGAATATATTGGATTCACGCGTGCCAACGCCGACGCCAGGCATTGAGCATGAACTTCTGACCATCCTAAAGTTTGCAGTCGCTTGCGTATCTGCTAATCCCCATCTCAGGCCGTCGATGGAAATGATTTCTGATGTGCTATCTGCTCGTTCGACCCTTTTCGATGGAGTTAAAAAATCACAGAAGCCCACAGGGCCTGCGAGAGATGCAACAAATTCAAGCCGCGAACTGGATCAATTTGTAGAAGATATCGTCTGACAAACGATTTTGCTCTGTCAACCGCATGCAGGAAGGTCTGGTCTTTAACGAAAAACACGTTTAAACTAATAAATTAAGTTTCAAACTTTCTCCTAATTTATTGTTTCGCTCACTATTTTGTGAACTTAATTTGCATTTAGGAGAAATATTTTGACCGGAAACAAAGTTACGTGTTTAGCGCGCACCAGCATGAGGATGAGGACTACGTGTCCTTCGTGGCCAAGTAAGCATAGAACTGCCTTTTCTTTTGGAAGGAACAAAACCTGAAGTTACTAGCATCTAGTTTCATTTGTAGAAAGAACAGCTGAACTCGAGATATTTCAAACTGTTTATGTATCTAGTCTTATTCAGACTAGTGCCGTCACAGCGAAAGCTATGTGTCCATGTCTAGTTAGAGTTAGAAAATATGACTTTCGAGTCCGTGTAAAGTTGCATATGTATCCAGTGTTATCATCTCGAGAGCAAAATAGTCGCAATGGAATATTTATATTAAGTCTCTGAAATCTTGTCCTTTGTTACTCCTTTTATAAGGTTCATTGTGGATTTGTGTTGATATAAAATCCTCTGACAAGCAGAAGTGTTTCAATCGCATCTTTTCAGAGTACGTTCAATCAGAAACGAAATGTTCTAATGGCAGCCATCAACCATGTTTATTAAATGTTATTAAGCGGCGTGAGATGATATTTCAACGCACCCTCTTACGTAAACACACTTATGCAAAAGAAATAGCACTGGTTCCAATAGCATGTAAAAGGGCTTAAACTAGGAAGATCATTGATCATCATTTTGGAATGTCCCAGCACTTCATTGTAGTATAGTGGTACTGAAAACAAGTTTATAAGAGCTCATCAGTCCAGCAACAAAAATGAAAATATAGAACAGCAACATCAAGAAAAATGACCTGCATAGAGCGATGCGCACAAAAGTCCAACAACACACCAAGTTAAAATGCCCTGCAGCATAGGCCAAAGAAAAAAATATAGAACATCAATGGACTCTGTCAAAGCTTGTGGACAGTTTAAAACAAATTTCTTGAGCTCTGTACACAACGAAATATAGAACAACTGACTTAAATTAAACCTAAGACAACTTGTAGTATCAAAAAGTATCATCATTAACTCATCATTAAACACTTAAATTAATTGAACTTCAATATTTCATTTGCAAAAAGAGATAACAGCATATGAATTTACAACCTTAATATGTGCGCACAACGCATGACACTACAAGAAAGAGAAGACATCAAATAAGTTTATAAAACAAACTCCCACTAATCATATGCTGTGATTACAGGCCATCCTACTACAGTCAATCTAAAGCACAAAATAAAAGCCGGAAGACTTCACTACTCGACTGATGAATTGATGGGATATCGTGCTGTCAAATATTTAATCAAGACATTGTAGGATGTTGTGCTGTTGAATCCACTGGTTGGTTTCTCGAGGAAGAGAAGCTTCAGGCAGACGACAATTTCTTAGCAAATGCTAACTCTTCTCTCTTGACCACTTATAAAAGTACGGCATAAGTACCAAAAATTGACATGGGAGACATTTAAATGCCAAAAGTTACAAAATATACATATAAGTCTTATTTTTTATTGAAAAATGAACATTTAAGGGCCAACGCCAGCGAAGGGTGCTAGAAATCCTATGTGGCATTTTTTAAATAATATAACTCGCCTACGTAACTTGCTAGAGAGCTAAGTTAGTAAAGAAAAGCCAAAACAACAACATTTTGCCTTGAAATTTAATATTAATATTAATTTAATTAAATTTAGAAACGGGGATGTGATTGCAGGATGGTGAGAGCTGAGCCCTCGCCGCTACCTCCCCACTGTCGCTGAGAAGGGCATGTCGCCAAGAAGGGCCGGTCGGTGACCGTGGGGGAGGGTTAGTCGAGGTCTCTTGGCCTTGATCAATGTGTTGGTGTTTGTTTCCATAAACAAGCATACGTGCATAAGTAAATTAAGATGAAAAGTCTGATCACAGCGGAAGTAAAAATGTTTATACACGTGTTTTCAAAGCATTTTCGTACATTTTAACAAAAACACTTAAAATAGCTAAATGGGCTAATCATATTAACCTTATACTGTGCTCCAAATTTGATTCAGAAGTTCTTCGGGTTCTGAGCACAAACGTCTGATGTCCTCACAACAGTAGTTCTGTCATTTTTACCACAAATATCTAACGCCTTTTGGTAATACCAGTTCTAACGTTCTTCAAATGCAGAATGTCTAATCTTTTTATAGGCTCTGACATTCTTCAGATCCAGCCCCATAAGTGTCGAGCCTCTAGTTCTGACACACCACCAATTCTCACGTTGAACAGAAGAGAGAAATTGAGAGATCTCACAATTACAATTGTGCTAGCAATTGCTCTCGTGTGTGAATAATTTTGTTGATCGGTATCAGCGCTTTCAATCGTCCATTGCCGATTGTCAATCATCCAGTGATCTACTCTCTATATTACCTTTTATAGCCAATGTAGATCACATTTAAATTGGCACATTAACTCCAAACTGTTTTAGAATTAATTCGGACATAAGTTATAATATTGTTATAAACACTAATTTGAGCATTAACTCTATAACTATTATAGAGCATTATTCCAGACATTTATTTGTAACTATTACAAGTCTTTATTCTAGGTATTAACTTTGTAACTGTTACTAATATTTAATTTGACCGTTACTTCTGAAACTGTTTCAGAGCAATAATTGGTCATTTAAATCTGAAACCGTTTTAGATCATTAAACTGTCCATTTATTCTAAAACTGTTTCAGATCATTAATGTGACATTTAAGTTCTGAAACCGTTTCAAAATTTAATGTGATTGTGATCTTTAATTTAGCCATTAAGTCCGAAACTATTTTAGATCATTAATTTGGCTATTGATTGTAAACTCACTTTAGATCATTAACGTATCTATTAATTCTGAACTCACTTCAGATTATTAATTCGGTCACTGAACCTAAACATGCTTCAGATCTTAGATTTGACCGTAGAGTCTAAAATCTGCTTCAGGCTTTGTAAACTTTGAAGTCCCTTCATCAGAACTTTTATTTCTAACCCGACTCAATCTGATTGACTCAATTGCAAACATATTTGCAATATTCTCTCTCTCATTCAAACATCATTCTAATTAGTTATGATGTATGACATCCCTAGGTTCATCACTAAACTGGCTGCAAGACTTGTACTAACACGTTAGGACAACCAAGAGAACTGATTGTCCAGATCAATCTCATGTTCTTACAAACCATGAGTGACATCTAGCAATATATCGTGGCTACCCAGACAATGTGAAATATTTTCAAATCATAATGAACTTGTCAACTTTGGCAACCGTGTAATTCAATCCTTCTATCTCATCATGTCTCGATTGAACAAAGGCCATGGAACTATTGGTCAAGCCACCAATTCGATCATATTCCCAAATATAATTGACATGTATTTCTTCGAGACATCCATTCATTCTTGATTGCAACCCCGGCCAAGGATTTCAATATAATGTCATGATTAAATCGCATAGGATATCAATCTTGTATATCTATATATAATAAGAAAACAGATTCCATAGTGCACACGCATGTGGCTTCATATGTGAACAAACTATGACCATTAAGTACAAAGCCGGTTTGACGAAGCGTCAATATGTTCACTTGTGAACCATAGCCATCCAACATACAAGTCAGCATCATGGCTCAGATCTAAGGATCTTACACCTGACCAAAGCATGAATGATCAGACATTGACCTCGCTAAAAGCTTCCATGTCGCCAATCATTCTATGTATGTCACGTTTAGTGAACTTATCCAAGACAAGCATCTGTGTTCTAGCTCGGATATCACAATACCCAATAACTTGTGACTCATCAACCGCTCAAGTATCCAATACTAAATAGTGAAACTTGAGAACACACTAATCTCAATAGAATCATCAATATCATCTCAATGATCCATCACCGGGAACTATTTAAAGATTCAGCAAAACTGTAAACATATCACACATATTCTTAACACCTTAAGAATAGGTTTAGTTTTGACTAATCTTATGGACTTCATTTATATAAATTCGACGATGAATGAAAAACCTTATTTGCCATTGAATAATCCCTAACATGTAGGTTGATTTAGGGTATATAGCTAACACAACAACCCTCGTCGAATCTAGAGGAGGGCCACGACCTTTGCCCCAGATCTAGGCAAGGGCTTGCAGGCCCTCGCTGCTAGTCAGCTGAGATCGCCAAGGCAATGACGGTGGGGCAATGACAGTGGGGAGGTGGCGACGACGATGGGGAGGTGGCGACGAGGGTTGAGCCTTGCAATTCTGCAATCAGATCTCTTTTCTTTTAAAATTTAGTTTAAATTTAATTTAATTAATATTTATATTCAAATTCAAATTCGAGGCAAAATGACGTCTTTTTTTTTATTTTTCTTTCCATGTTAGCTTGCAAAACGACTTCGTTTTGCACTTGTCTCGTCAGAAAAATGCCACGTCAACATTTTAGTCGGATTTTCTCACCATTAACACTTAACTGATTCATTTTACTCTAATTTTAGCACTTAAGTGTACCTTTCCTAATTTTTGGCACTTAAATGTCCATCGTACCAAGTTTTGGCACTATAGAGGTCCAGGCCTCCTTCACCACTACTTAGGGTGCGTTTGGAGAGACTTTTGGAAAAGTTTTTGAGAAAATGCAAAGGCTTTTGAGTTAAATGAGCTTTTAAAAATGCAAATTGTGTTTAGTAAATTATATTTGTAAAAGTCCATTGTGAAAGACCTTTAATCAAAATAGTGTTTGAAGAAATTAAATTTGCAAAAGACTTTTGTTATTAAAAAAAAAAAAGGAGAGTTGGCCGGCTAAGGGCTTGGCCAGCAAAGAGTAAACAGTCACCAGTGAAAGGCAAGCGGTCTGGCAAAGGGCAAGCGCTCCGACAAGGGTCAGCGCGCGGCGCGACAAGGGTCACGGCCCCTCCGGCGAGGGTCTCTGCATGGCACAGCAAGGATTGCCACGACCCTTGTTGCGTCGTGCGGTGACCCTCGTCGAACGATCGCAGGACTCATCACACCATGACCTTAGTGCGAAGGTCACCAAGGCCATGAGATCTGGGTCATGGCAACCCTTGTCGCACCGTGCAATGACCCTCGTAGAACGGTCGCACAACCCAAATCTCGCAATGCAACCTCTACAATCTTGGCAACCCTTGTCGCGTTGTGTGGCGACCTTCGCCAAATAGTCGCGTGACCTACCGCTCTATGACCTTCGTGCAAAGATTGCATCACGAGATCTGGGTTGCAACAACCCAGATCACGAGATCTGAGTTGCAACAACCCAGATCACGAGATCTGAGTTGTGGCGACCCTCACCAGATGATCGCGTGACTCGCGATGCCACGACCTCCATGCGAAGGTCGCCAGGGCCGTCCAATATGGTTGCGGGATCTAGGTCATGGCAACCCTCGCCGCATTGCAACCTCCGCACGGCGACCCTCATCAGAGAGTCGTGCAACCCTAGCCGAACCACCTGCCCTTCACCGGACTGCCTATCCTTCGCCGGCAACTACGTGAAAATGCTGGTCCTATTAAACAAAGAGAAGGGAAAAAGATGAAGATGAACAGTTATCAGGGGCAAAACTAGAAAAAACAAAAGATGAGTGAGGATAATTTCGAGAGAATTTTTTCACTAGCCCCCAAGGCTAGCATGCCGAGTTGCCTTGGGCTTTCAGCCTTTTGAAGGCTTGCCTTTGGTAAAGGGAGCTCAAAAATTTTTTGTCAAACACCAAGTATTTGATCCAAAAGGCTTTGAACGCCCAAGGGGCTTTGGGAAGACAGTTCCCAAACACACCCTTAAATCATTTGATCCCCCAGCTTGCAATTCTTGTGTCCATGGCATTTTGCAATCACATTTCTCTTATTGCTGTTTCTGCTCTTTTCTCTTCTCGAATACCAGCATGGAGCCTGGCAATTGTAGCCAAGCAATGTAGTAAACAACTTCTATCATAGTTAGCATTGTTATCGATATGTTGTCTTGCATCACATAAGCTTGAATTAGTAAGAATAGAGAATCCTGATGAGTGATGAGAAGATAGTTCCTGATCATTCACCATAATCAACCTCATGAACTCTGTTTTGATAGTCTCGAGCAGCCCTTGTTGTATCCATTTCCGTTTTCATCATCGCAGAAGTTGCTTCTATTTTCATGCTAATGCTGATTTCTGTGGAATGCATGGCCAAGTAAGTGGAAAGAAACATATCTGCGAAAGACTATGAATTGTGACGACACGCAATGAAGGAAGGGTTTTATAAGTCGATGACACTGGACACTATTTAATGACCACGTTGATGTTTTGAGGACATGCTATCTTTCTCGTTATTGAGAAGTAAAATATCGTGCAAACTCATGCTAATGGCAACATGCGGTAGACAAATTAGATCTGGTGATTTACTAGAAATACAAGGCAATCAACCCTCAAGTGCACTTTAGAATTAACAGAGACGAAATTTTGGAAAGAAAGCCGTATCAGGGAACCATCTCAGAATAGCACAATGCATTCATTATCCACAAAACATACTCTAAACAGATAGAAACATATAAAAAGAATTACCTGTATTCGTTGCACAAGAGTTAGTCCTCCAGCAGTTTCCTTCACACTTGGATTAACGTGAATCTCCACCCAGCCCTCTGGAGATGGAGCATTTCTCACCATATTTAGAAAGAAATCAGCCAATACTTGTTGAATTTTCAGCTTGTCACGATAGAGAACTACAGTTTGATTTCATTTGGACTATCACGAATCAATTGCAAACCTCGTTCTCTCAGCAATATCATTAATTGGCTAACAACAGCATTCGTAACACTTCCAAGAAAGAATTCGACCTTCTCAATCTCCAATGAACTAACCATCTGTGTACTGCAAACAAAAGTCAAATTTACCAGAAATACGAGGCCAAAATTCCCTCCCACCACGCTCTCAAGCATTGAATATTTTCCAGAACTCCAAAATTTCAGCAACAGAATAGCACCTCATCTGATTAAAGAAGGCATCTGAAACAGAGATGGACGAGCAAAATGCGACTAAAATGTAGTCATCGTTACCTGGCTGTCGAGCATTGCGACCGATGGAAGCGCCTCCTAGAGAGACAACCCCTCTCTGCTAGGGTCGCCCAAGCTTGTGGACAGCGAAACCTTGGAAAGAAGAGACGACGGCGAACGATAGACTGATGCTTGCGAGGGTCAGGCAAGGAGCGACGAGGATCGAGCAAAAAGTGGCATGGACCGGGCAGCGATTTGGTTGAGGAGCGACGGGGAAGAGGAAGAAACGTAAACAAGCAGACTTAATTCAATTTGGGGATTTCTCCTCTCTTTTTTTTCTTTGACAATTACAAGTTCCAAACGACATTGCCCCTCTTATAATAGCCAGAAACTGTCCACCGGCAAACATTTGGTCAACCGACGAGTTGAGATCCTTATTTGAAATTAACTTGGCCACGTTCGGTCCTTATTTGAGACAAAATCAACTTCGAATTCTTATTTGTGAAAATGAGTCCACTTTAAGTCCTAATTAATGCCCGGTGATGCACGCATTCTAGTAGTCAAAGATCAGTGATTTATCGACCAAAAAAAAAGATTAGTGATTTAGCAAAGCAAAAGAATGGTCCCATTGGGAAAAAAAAAATTAGTAAGGTGGAGTCAAGTCAACCCCTTACTTCAGCATATATGAGACTCTATATAGACAAAATAGACAATTTGTCGGTAGCTGAAATATTGGAAAATTGTCCAACAAATTCTAAACCCATTATACTTTTGTCAATTCAACCCTAAATCTTTCAATTTTGTCAATTGAATTATAAATATTTTCACTTATTGCCAATTGAGTCTATCCAACTAATTTTGACTGGAAATTGCTAATATAGATATAAGCGGTCTCATGTAAGATTGTTAATATAGATGTTAATAATATTTAATAATTTTTTAATAATTTCTTCTTTTTTTTTTTTACTATTTCTCTTTTCTTTTCTTTTTTGCTTCTTCTTCTTCCTTTTGTCAGTGACCAACCACCAACCATGCCGAGTCGACTAGCCTCACTTGCTGCAAGCAAGGCACGGTCGGGCGAGGGCAAGCCCCAATGAGACTTACCCTCGCCTAAGTGAGACCTGATCACAGTTGGCCTCGCCCAATCTGTCCTAGAGAGAGAGAGATCAGAAAAAAAAAAATTTCAAAAAATAATATATTATTAAAATTTGTCAACGTCAATGCCGGATTGCCGGTGGTCCTATGTAGCACTGCTGGCTTTCACATCAGCAATTTCCAGCTAAAATTAGCTAGATGAACTCAATTGGTAAGGAGTGAAAATGTTTATGACTCATTAGCAAAATTGAAAGGTTTATGACTAAATTAACAAATGTATAATAAGATTAGGACTTTTTGGACAATTTTCCTACTGAAACATCATAATGAGAAGCATACAAAATCCTGAAATGGGAGATCCTTGAAAGCTGGCCTTTCATGAATGGATTAAAGAACAATGGCGGCCAAGCCTTTGTATACATGCCTCTATGTTGATCATCATGCTCCAAAACCACACCAGAAAATCAAGGATTGGCAAAAAGTTCGAGAGGGAAGGGGTACATCTTCTACCTCCCGTTGCCCTTCTCGCAATGCTTGTAGCCATTTCACAAGGTGCAATTCCTGCGTATGCATGCTATTGTATAATCGCATCGTTCGTTACTTGATTTTTACAAAAGTGGTGATTATCACTTACTGAGCGGGGGTTTTGCTCACCCCTTTTATTTCCATTTCAAATTTTAAGAATAGAGGAGAGTTATGGATTCAATTTAGGATTTATTTTGCCATTTTTATTAAGCTTATTTGACTGACTCGGAAGGAATTCCAGCTGGGTACGTCCATGATATCTTGGACCTTATGATTATTTTCATTAATGCAAGGTTTTATCCAACTAATACATTTCTGAAAATGGTTTATTTTAATTAAAAGCTTCGTCCTTTATTTTATGAAAGGAAGGGGTCGTTCCCCAAATACTAAATACAGACTTGGAGGGTGACGGTGACTATGACCAAGTTTGCTATTGCCCGTTCTTCTTTCTTACCTTTTTTTTTCTTTTTATAAAGATAACATTCCAGTCATTCTCGTAGAAATACAAGAGAAAAATAATTTAGTCCAATAGCAAATCAAGACAGATCGTAGACAGCTTCAAATCAAAATAAGCTCTAAATAACACGGTAAATTGTCAAAACAAGGGTAGTGATCATACGCTCAAAAAGTAATCACAAAAGCAGCCACTGATCATCGAATCCGTCTTACCGACCAAAAAAAAAAAAAAAAATCATCGAATCCGTCTTTACTAATAAGCAGCCAATGAAACGTCAGGCAAGTATTCGGGCCTTTGGTGGGAATGCTCACAGAGAAAGCCTGAAAGACCTATTACATCCGCATGCATATATTGTTGCATGAGAATGGCATTCCCTTGATGCCAACACTAATCCATCATTTTCCCAAACTCAAAATGCATGATCTTTTGGCTTCTGTCTTCCCATGAAACAGAAAACTTGTGAATATCAGCCGCCGTGTCTTTCGCATGATTAACGTTTTAACTGCTCATCTGTTCCTTAAATCTTTTTCCACTTACTTTTAAAATTAAAGTTTGTCCTTCAATAGCGTCTCAAGTTTGTCCCACTGAGAACGTTAACTTATAAGAAGGGCCCTTCCAATGCATCCAGTGGAGCATACTCACTTGATTTTTCTGTCCTCCTACTTCATTTAACTTATTTCTAGATACTTTGGCCTCATCCTTTTCTAAAAAAAATGGTCCAAATCTTGGTACAGTCTCTAATGTACCTCTCTCTCTGCCTAATGATGCAAATCTGCACACCGCAAGCCAAGGTCGTGGTGCCCAAAAATGCAACAATCTCGGCCGTCTTCATGTTTGGTGACTCCATAGTGGATACAGGCAACAACAACAACCTCCTTACACTGGTTAAGAGTAATTTTCCTCCATATGGAAGGGATTTCATGGGAGGAAAACCGACCGGCAGGTTCAGCAACGGCAAGATTCCCCCGGACTTCTTTGGTAGCACCAAAACAATCATGCTTCGATCACTTTCATGACTTTCTGAATATATTTTTCACTTTGAAAACTTGTCATTATGATTTAAGCTTCAGCTACTTCATTTTGCTTCAATTATCAGTGGAACAACTGGGGATCAAAGAACTGTTGCCCGCATTTCTTGACCCGAACCTGCAACTTCAAGACCTCATCGGAGGCGTCAACTTTGCCTCTGCTGGCGCAGGATTTGATCCTCTGACATCGGAACTTGTGGTAAACAAATATTCCTCTCTCGCATTATGAAAGCTACCTTTCACCAAACAATTCTTTCAACGCTGCTGATGGTTTTTCTCTTTCCTCGGGATGAAATCAGTCTGCCATACCAATGTCTAAACAATTACAACTCTTCGATGAGTACAAAATGAAGCTGAAGTGCTTTATAGGAGAGGAGAGAGTGGATTCTATTGTTGCCAACGGCCTGTATATCGTGTCTGCAGGGAGCGACGACATTGCGAATACCTATTTTCATACCCCAACCCGGATATTTGACTACAGTGTTTTTTCTTACACACAACTTTTGGTGCGTTCGGCTTCATCATTCTTGCAGGTACTTCAAATTCAATGAACTAGTGTAGCTTTTGATCGTTCTGTGTAACTATCCATGCCATTTATGGCGGTTTGTTGTCCCGATTATTGGGAAAAGCAATCAAACACCAGTTCTCAACAAGATTTTGATTATTGAACTCATGAATGGCACTCTGCCCATACATAGTTTGTCGAGCTGCACTAGAGAAGCTAGAATCTCCAAGACGACATGCTAATGTGCTCTAACCAGTCATGTGTAACCACTCTAGGAACTCCACGCAAAGGGTGCTAGGAGGATTGGCGTCTTCGGCTTGACTCCCCTTGGGTGCATACCCTCAATGAGAACTCTGGCCGGTGGAAACAAGAGAAGATGTGCAGAGAATTACAATCAAATGGTTCAACTGCTTAACTCAAAGTTGTCATCTGAGCTGCATCGCCTCAACAAAGCCTTCCCTCATGCCAGGATGGCCCTTATCGACATTTACGGCCTTATACTCGACATCGTGAAGAGTCCTAGAAAATATGGTAAGATTTGGTACATAGATGTCCATGTGACAAATTACATACAAACCGATTAAACCTTTTGGATGTCAACGGTGGTTGCACACTGAACTTCAACTTGGCACCGGAGACAGAGGTCTCGAGCTCGATTTTCTCTCAGTGACGACAGTTATCTTGGCTTTCCCATCGTGACAGGGTTTGAAATCTCAGACCGGGGGTGCTGCGGCTCGGGCCTAATAGAGACTGCGTTCCTGTGCAACCAGTGGGATTTCTTGACATGCTCAAATGTCTCAGGATATGTGTTCTGGGACAGCTATCATCCCACTGAAAATGTCTACAAGATCGTGGTCCAGGAGAAGTTGCGGAAGCTCCTGGTCGAGCTATGCTCATGATGACGGATGACAATGACTATGATCTTTTACTATGCTCTCCATACTCCAGACAATGATTAATTCTTGTACGTTGAGGAACATGTATAAGTATACTCTTGACATAACGGACATGGTAGATAAACCTGATCATCGTTTGTTGGTCAAGTTCGCGCACAATTTGTCAAGTTTGTAAATGACTTAGTTACTGTCATATGTTGAGTTACATACCATCATCTAGCATTTGACTCAAAACTCCAAATCTAAATATTTTCATCGAGAAACAAGCGTACCAAGCTCGCTCATTTAAGGACCTTCAAAAGTATGTATGCAATTATGTCACAAATCTGTTTATCGTATCCAAAAATCCAAATTCAATTTATATTTATCATCCAATTTATGATTGGAAGTCTTCCGGCTTTGCCGGAATCTGGGCACAGATATATACTTACCTTACGTCTTTGCACACCCGTTCGATTGGTTCTCTAACAGTCTTACCATCGAATCGCCTCTTTCTTTCGAAGCATCTAGTTTTAGTCTTTGGAAATGATACAATCTTGAGCAGGTTTTTTTTCAACTTATCTTATGCGCGCTCCAAATTTTTCAAGGATATCCATTTCGAGCTATATCAATTCTTGAGCAATCACATCCGCTGAAACATCTTCAAATCGCTTCTTGCATATTTTATACCTTGAAAGCCAAACACCCACCACCCAGTATGGCTGGTGTGAGGATCTTTCCTGAGTACAGGACAACATACTGTACAAGATTTTGCACTTCAGCATCCCTATTTTACTGTCCATTTCATGGAAGATCTGAAAACCGCAGATGTTGACTTCCGTTTCAATCCCGGATCACCTCCTTTACGAGGCTTGGACTAGCCATATAGTGGCCAGCTAACTTGTTCTATGCCATCGTATTCATGTTTGTTTTTGGTTTTTCTGTCGTACTTGTATTGGTCATTTGTGTCATCTTCATAATAGTATAAATTTCGATTCGATGTGATAATATGGATCAAAAAATGTCAAGCATGTCGTCTCTGAGGCAATCATAGTCAGCGCATGCAAATGTCTTTCAGTAAATTTTTTTGCATGAAAATGTTCACCCTTTGGAGTCGTATTCTATCGTGTTTTGCCTGGCATTTTGTGTGCATCTATTCTCGTTCTTAACAATAAGTGACTGTTAAAAGTATTGAAGTTTAATCAAATATATTTGTTTTCTTAGAGTATAACACTAACCTTCTTTGCCATAGAACTTACTCATGCTCCTTGGTTTCTATTTATTAGGTTTCCAATGCAGCGGTTTCAAAGTGTACGGCTTGTGGAACGGATTTGTGATTGCAGGGTACATACTTTTCTACTGTCACTTGTCTCTTCAGTTTTCATCTGTATCCTTTTCCCTCACAGCTTTGGTTTTTTCGGATTCAGCTTTCAGCAGCACTGCAAGAACCGTGGAGATATTGTCTGTGAAAAAATGTACCTCGTGCACAGCATCAAAATACTGTCTCATGCACGTAGTGACTTTTGTACATGGATGAACTGCAGAATTGTCAGTGCAGGTACTGCGGTGATGCATATCGCGCACCAGCGGCTTGTCGCTTTTTACCTTTCGATGTAAAAATCACTTGATCACGTTGATCTTTGCTTTTTGCCAGGATATTCTTTGTAGTTTAGTTCTAGCTACCGTTCACTTAGGCATTCCCCGTCACTTACCTTATAGTCATCGAGATCCGGCAGTAAGTTGCAATAAGAAGGCTTGACTGTGTTGGCGTGCAGTTTCATCATGTTCGTTTATGCCGTGGGTCTGGTGTTTTCCATACTGGAAAAAATGAATTCATCGTCGCACACTGACCTGAGGTTTTTTCTGGGCGGTCGTGAGGGACACCGATGACTATAACCTGTGCTTTTCCTTTTCATATACGGACCTAAGTGAAAAGCCGATGCCCTTCCGCCACAGGGCATCCAATTGGTCAAGATTGGACAGAGTAAAATAGGGAATGACCGTCATCTGACGGAATGCCTATTCGCTCTAAAACAAGCACTCCAGCTCTTTCGAGTCGAGGAATCATGCCCGGAATGGCGATTCCAACACGAGACCGCCTCCTTCCCACCAGACACGGCGGGAAAGTACTAACAATCATCTGTCATCGATTTTCCCATTACCAGGCACATGCATATTTTGTTGCGAGAGATGTGTAGGGCATTCCCTCCATGCCAACAATCATCCATCATCGATTTTCCCAGACTCGGAAGGCATGATCTTTTTGGCTTCTGTCGTCCCATGAAACAGAAAACTTGCAAACATCAGCCGCCACTGTTATCTTTCACGTGGTTAACGTTTTATTTGCTTTATGCTCCATAGATCTCTTCCCACTTCTTGCAGAAGTAAGTTTCTGCTTCACTAGTTTCTCATGTTTGTCCCACTGAGAACGTTAACTTATAAGAAGGGCCACGCAGAAGCACCCAACATAGCATACACAGTCAATTTTTCTACCCTCCTGTTTTCATCTGATTGATTTCTAGATACTTTGGTCTAATTCCAAAATGCTCACAACCTTGGCACAGTCTCTGATTCTTCTCTCTCTCCTCCTCATGATGCAATTCTGCACACCGCAGGCCGCAGTGGTGGCGCCAGAAAACGCAACAATCTCCGCCGTTTTCATGTTTGGCGACTCCATATTGGACACAGGCAACAACAACAACCTCATTACTCTGGTCAAGAGTAACTTTCTTCCGTATGGAAGGGATTTCATGGGAGGAAAACCGACAGGCAGGTTCAGCAACGGCAAGATTCCCTCGGACATCTTGGGTAGGACCAGAACATTTACACTTCAATAACTTTCATAACTTTCCGAATATTGCATTCCGAAAATTTCTCACACTTTAAAAACTTATCGTTATGATTTAAGTTTAAGATGCTTTGTTTCGTTCCATCCATCAGCACAGCAACTGGGGATCAAAGAACTGTTGCCCGCGTTTCTCGACCCGAACCTGCGACTTCAAGACCTCATCGGAGGCGTCAACTTTGCCTCAGCCGGCGCAGGATTCGATCCTCTGACATCAGAACTCGTGGTAAACAACTCTCCCTTCCTAGCATTATGAAAACGACCTTTCACCAAACCATTCGTCATCAACGCTGCTGATGGTTCCTCTCCTTTTCTGGGATCGAAATCAGTCCGTCATACCGATGTCGAGACAACTGCAACTCTTCGATGAGTACAAAATGAAGCTGAAGAGCTTTATAGGAGAGGAGAGAGCGGATTCTGTCGTTGCCAACGGCCTGTATGTCGTGTCTGCAGGGAGCAACGACATTGCGAACACCTATTATCATACCTTGACCCGGCTATTTGACTACAGCGTTTCTTCTTACACGGAACTTTTGGCGCGCTCGGCCTCATCCTTCTTGCAGGTACTTCAAATGTACCGAACCATTGTAGCTTTCGATCGTTCATATAAGTATACGTGCCATTTATGTCGGTTTGGCATCCGAATCATTGGGAAAGCAAGAAACAAACACCTGTTCTCGACAAGCTTTCCATCATCGACTCAAGAATGATACTCTAAGCATGCATGGTTCGTCGAGCTGCACTAGAGAAGCTAGAATCTCCAAGGGGACATGATGCTAATCTGCTCTAACCTGTCTCGCGTAACCGCTCTAGGAACTACACACAAAGGGTGCTCGGAGGATCGGGGTCTTCAGCTTGGCTCCCCTCGGGTGCACACCCTCAATTAGAACTCTGGCCGGCGGAATCGAGAGGAGATGCGCAGAGGATTACAACCAGATGGTCCAACTGCTCAACTCGAAGTTGACATCGGAGTTGCATCGCCTCAACGGAGCCTTCCCTCGTGCCAGGATGGCCCTTATCGACACCTACGGCCCCTTACTCGACATCATGAAGAATCCCAGGAAATATGGTAAGACATGGTACAAAGGTGTCCTTGTAACAAATTAACTATAATCCGATCAAAGCTTTTTGAACGATATCGGTGTGGCTGCACACTGAATCTCAACTCGTTACCAGAGACGGAGGTGACGATAGATTTCTCGGCTTTCCCATCGTGACAGGGTTCGAAATCTCGGACCGAGGGTGCTGCGGCTCGGGCCTAATAGAGGCAGCGTTCATGTGCAACCAGTGGAATCTCTTGACATGCTCGAATGTCTCAGGATATGTGTTCTGGGACAGCTTTCATCCCACGGAAAATGTCTACAAGATTCTGGTGCATGGGGTGCTGGGGAAGGTCCTGGTCGACCTATACTCGTGATGACGGCGGCAGCGGCGATGATCTTTTACTATGTTCTTCATATTATGAGCGACGACTAGCCCTTGCGTGTTGAGGAGGATGCATAAGTATTACTCTTGATACAACCGATAGGGAATGATCGATACACCTTATCATCTTTTGACAACTTATCAAGTTTTTCAAATGACTTCATTTGTATGTAGTATTGAAGTACCAAATCAAAAGGGAAAAAATTAGAATATTTGCAATGCGGAATCTTCTATCAATCAATATGAAGATAACAAATCAAATAGAGTATTAACGAGTTGATCATTTAGAGATCTTTCTAATTTGCTTTTTTTTTTTTTTTGTAGATAAAATTGTTATGTTTTGTCTTTATCTTTCACTATAATTATAGGTGATATTATTATATAATATATCAATGAAAAGTAACACTTCATCGACTCAATTTTTTAGTTTCTTTATTGAGTTGCATACCATTATTTATGCAAATTCCATCGTTAAGAACCTTAAAAAATATTCATGCCATTATAATGCAAGTTTATTTATGGTATCCAAAAATTCAAATTCAATAATATTCATCACCCAATTAATAATTACTGCCAGGTAAATTTTTATTTTCATTTTCACGACCAAATCCTGGAAAGTCAATTATTTCAAAATAATTTCTTCTTTTTTTTTTTTTGGGGGTGGGGGGCGGCGCGGGCGGCAAACATATATTTACAGGATAAAACCAGGAGAACCGATTAAAAAGGGCTTCGCTACAAAGCAAGTCTGAAAGACCCGCAGAACGGCCCGACCGTCGGGTCTGCTCGACTTCAGGCCCGGTTTATCCGGTCCGGTTCGCCAATTCCAACCCGCTTCTCCTTCTCCTTCGTTGCGAGAGGGAAACGCGATGCGCGCGAGGTAAGACGGAGGAGGAGGAGGAGGCGGAGACGGCGAGACCGCGCCGCCCAGCTCAGCTCGGCTCGGCTCAGCCGCTTCGGGCGCCCGGCTCTCCGGCGGGGACCGTCGCATGGATCCGATCGCGTCGTTCGTCGAATCGCTCAAAGGGGCGGCCAAATCGGGCCAGGAGTTCGTCGCCGGCGTCCTCAACCGCCGCGACGGCTCCGGTCGCCGCCGTCCGGTAACCTCCTATTCCCCCGTCGCTTCGTTCTTGTCTCTATCTCCAGGTCTTTTGCCGCTTCTTGCCTCCTGCGCCTCAGTCCTCTAATCCATTCATCTGCCGCGTAGCTCCGTGCTTCGCAAGATGTGAACTTCTTGTGCACTTCGCAAGAGGCCGATGATGATGATGCTAGAGCGGTTGGGTGTTCGGTTTTTTCTCTGTCTTTACGTAGAATTGGATAGAAATTTTATATCTTCTTAGTAGAACTGTAGAGAAAGAAAGCATTTTTATGTAAGATGATGGATTCCCCGAGCTGGATGAGATTCTATGCTTGTTAAGCTACAGGATTAGAGTGGCAACGCAATTTCTATGATGAGCGTATTGTATGCGATCAATCTGTCCGATCGATTGGTGCGATGATGGTTTTGACTTCCTGTGTGGATAGTAGAACAATTTTCTTAGGAAATGCTGCCCCGATTCTGAGGCTTGTCGTCTCATTTTATACTTTTACGTGTAAATCCATGTACATGAATGGTTGGTCCTGCTTTATCGTATGTTTCCATACCTGGGCTTTGATTTTTACTTGGTTTTACTATTCAAGTAGGTTGCTTTGCGGTTGCGACATCGACTGATATACAGATTTCCTATGTAGCGCTAGGTTGTATGACAGGGCTTCGTTGTTCTTCCCATGATTTTGTTCTACTATTCAAGTAGGTTGCTTCACGGTTGCGACATCAACTGATATACAGATTTCCTATGTAGCGATCGGTTGTATGACAGGGCTTCGTTGTTCTTCCCGTGATTTTGTTCTCAGATTGAAATCTTAAAGCGGTTGCAGAGGGAAGCATTCTCGGATATTATGAAACTGAGGGACAGGCAAGACAAAGTTGAGCGCGTCCTCTCTTTTTATAAGGTTTCCAAGGACAGTCCTTTCCAGGAAGCTAGTACCCATGTGAGGGGGGAGGTTGATGTCTTGGGAGGTCTTCTGAGGATTAATAACGTTGATCAGCAGGATTATGGTGCTTTCCCAGGAGCCGGAATTAGAACTGGAATCGACACGAAATTCACTTTCGAAACAACTGTCCGTGAGAAAGATGTGCTTGTGGCACAGTTTGTTGCCGGTCAAAGGGGCAGAGAACATGTGAATGGTTTTCTAGAAAGCCCACCACTTTCCCTAGCAAAAGTGTTCTACAGGGCATGTCTCAGTGATTGGTTTTCTGTGATGGCAGTCCCAGTTGGAGCTCAATGCAGAGATGTTGGTGTCATTTCAAGTTGTTTTCATCAGGTACAAGCTGTCAGTCAAATTTTCTCATGACTTTGGTTTGATATATTTTTTAATAAAACAAAGTGCAGAACAAAAAATGGCATTCATAGGAGATAACCAGGCAAATAATTTCAGCACTAGGATCTACTTTGTCAAATAGATTTTCAAGAATAAGTAGAGCTTTCATCAATGATGCCATGTACATTGCCCCTCTCCTTTCCAGCAACTCTGTGACTTCTCTGCATTCTAATATGTACTCACGTGATCACATCACCCTATTTCAACTTGAAACGCATTTGTCAAGGAAATTCTCCCAAATCAGCTTCTTGTTCCCCCTATATATCCCTAGTAACATCTTCTATGTGGCAGGGAAAGGGTCTCACTGAATATCCGTGTTCTGGACCTCCCCTGATAAATCATCACAGTGGCAGTGCCATCGGACTAACCGTAAGAAAATCAAATATCACTGCTTCGCTTGGTCAATGTGTTTCTGGATTGCGGAGGAATATCGGTTCTCATGGAATTGAGCAGTTGTTTAGTACTTTCGGTCAAGTTGTGTGTCAAATTCCAGGAAAAACAAAACTCTCTCTTTTGGGTCTTCATGAATTTCATAGGCTATCAAATCAACATCTTTCTTGTGGACCCCTTTCAGTTCCTATAAGTTTACTGAAGCAAGACAGGGATCCTACCACATTTGGAGAATTTTCCAGTCAAACCATGGGAGAGAGCACAGAAGGTTACGCCCCATCTGGATCTGTCGCTGTGATGCTGGAGTCAGAGCTGGACGAGGATATAAGACTGGGAGCTTGGATGGAGATGAAAAGGTCAAATCCCAAACACATGGAATGGGCTGTCAACTTGTCTAATGATTGCAATGAAGAACTTGGCTGGGGTCTGAGTCTCAGTGGGATGTCTGAAGGTCAGTCTAGATGGAATCGGTTTCAGGCTGAAAGTTATATTAATTTCAACATAGGCAAGAAATTCAACCTGCGCCCTGGTGTTGTACATGTAATGGATGGGAAGGCCGGATTAACGGCTTTTATGGTTCGGTCTAACTGGTCCTTTTAATTTCTGACACGGTCGAGTTCCAATTCTTTTTGAGGTAGGGTGCTAGCATTCTTCAGTTATGTTGGTGGCAGATTACTTTCTTTTCTTTATAACATGTAATCACTTAGATTATGACCATATGATAGCGGATTGGCATGTTTGAGAAAAGGGTAGGAACCTTGGAAAGCTGTCTAGTTCTGATACACTGTCAGAACTTGCAAGCCGGAATGCTGCAGAACAGCTTGTCAGTGAGGTGAAATGAGAAGGCCATCGAATAGCACACTGCACTGATCATAATCGAAAAGTCCGATCAGAATTAAATGGCGACATTTCACCTCAACCAATCAAAAAGATGAAAAAAAACCGACTCTGTGATACCTATGTCTCCTATGTGTTTGCCATTCTCGGAGGGAGCTTCAGTTTAGAGTTGATTTCCTGACATCTATCAGGTACTCTTGCATGAATAGTTGGATGGGACTAGTATGTTTCGGTATTAAGAGATCTCTATGTTGTTCGGCTCGCTCCATCACTTGTCAATGCCACGTGATAAACAAATGCGGCTAGCAAAGCTGTGACACCCTCATCTTGCTTGGTTTCTCATGTTTGTCGTAGCAGGGCTGCTTGTGCAAAGTTCTAATTTTTGGTGGAACTGTCAAGTCTACAAAGAAATGTGAACGAAATAAGCCTCAAACATTTCCAATCTCCATAGAGGAAAATATACCATACGATCAGTATCTGTAACCAAATTAATCGTTTCTATGGTGCCAGATTATGGAACTTCCAATAGTTGATAAAATCATAAACAATTGAGCTTATTATTAGCTCAATCTCTGATCAATTCTCAGCGTCTTTCAAGAGGTTTCTATACTTCCGGCACTAATCTCATTATAGTCGGATGTCTTAGTTGGGCTTTTCCACTACCGGAAATAACTGTCAACCTACTCGGACTATTTATTCCTGCAGAGAGAGAGAGAGAGAGAGAGGGAAGGTAGGTGGAGTGATCTCAAGAGGGCTGTTGGGGTCCTGGGAGACCCTTCATTGTATCCCTACGATGTAGCATGAAAATCAGCATTTGCTGTTAAGATGAGAACATTCTCTTTTTATCCTACCCCCTCCAAAAGTAGGATCCACTCGCCACTCTTCAACCGAACTGGTTCTTCGATCTTTTTGGCGGCTCGCATTTCGCTCCGCGTTATCTTCTTCCTTGACCCCCTCTAAGTCCGCGTGCTCCCGTGTTCATACGGTCATTTAAACCATTCGCAAAGCATCAATTTTCTCATCTCCGTCTGCTTGAGCATTCTACATTCACAGTCAAGATCTGCTTCGCCCGGGTTATGTTGGCTCGTTCATCAGACAATCCAAATTCAACGTTTTCTGGTTTGTTTGCAATGCTGTTTCATTGAAAGCTCAATCTTTGATGAAGTTTTCGGCCTCTGCATTGTCCATATATGGATGACAAAAGCATGCCTTCTGCGATTAAAGCTCACAGGACACATTTTCTTCCGTTGGGTAGAGAAGAATCTCTCTCCACTCTCACCTTTGGTGATGTTCATAGGCAGATGGGGAATCTTGGCAAACCCTTCAACGGCATGACTTTAAACGAATTAACTAGAGTCACACCAGCTGAAGAAGGCCTTCAGCTGCAGAATCCTGATTCGAACCCTTCCGTCTTCCTCGGAAACTTCAACCTGAATGAGACGCTGAATAAGAAACCAGAGGAAGATGTTTGGGGTGAGATTGTGGATACTGAGCAAGTCGGCTCCGTAAATAACCAGTCCCTTGATCCACAGATGACTCTCGGAGAAACCACACTCGAGAATTTTCTTGTCGGTGCCGGCGTTATCAACTTGGATGTCCAAGAGAATCCCATCAATCAGGAGCCAACCGCGGCAATTGATCCCATGATGGTGGTTTCGCAGCCAATGGACTGGGTGCAACTTCACATGGCTTCAGTCCAACAGCAGCAGCAGCCATTGGTAGTGCTTAATTCGAATTTCAATGTCTCAAGTTCTGCCTACGAGAACCAAGGTTTTGAAACAGGTTATGCAGAGAACCAAAAATCTCTGCCCATTTCAGCGCCGGCCATATCTGCTACATCACCTGATTCTCAGGGATCTAGCGAAAAGAAGTATAGATACTCAGATGAGGTCATGGATAAGACCGTAGAGAGGAGGCAAAAGAGGATGATCAAGAATCGCGAGTCAGCTGCCAGATCAAGGGCAAGGAAACAGGTTAGCCACGTGATTGAAATCTTCCACTTGCCACCTTCAAATTTGTGTTCTATCTTCTGAGCTGTATTCCTCCTGTGTTGATGAAGGCCTACACCAACCATTTGGAACATCAAGCTCTTCGCTTGAGGAAAACAAATAGCTGGCTCAGGAAACAGAAGGTATAATCTTCGCCATCTTTGTTGACAAAATATAAATGACTTCTTGAGCTCCTTTGGCATGACATTGTATGAAACGAAATTTAGAATTTCCATCCTTTATGCGACAAGAATATTGGCCTTTGTTCTATAGTTTCTAAGTCGATCATGGAGTTATTTGGGAAAGGATAGAACGACTACATTCTTCATGGCATTCTTATCGTGGATCACAGCTTTGTTTACCTATCACCGTTCATCTGTTTTGTCACGTCTGTTTGTCACTGTCTGGTGGAACCAGCGGAATTGGACCGATTAGATTTATTGAACTGCCCTGTTAAGAGTCTGAGATTGTAAGACCCATTAGACTCATTCAGGTGCATGTGGAGGCTAGGTTCTGCGGTGCCTTTTATTGAGACGTGTTGTAATCCAACTTCAATATAGTAAAAATCTGTTTCAGATGCATCATCGCGTGCATCTCTGTTTCTTAGTTTTGCACGTCGTTCGCTGCATCCCTTTCGCTCACAGTAAAAGAATCACTAATTTCCCCTCTGGTCGGGAATTTCCAATCCCTTGGAGAATTTCGGCTTGCTCATCATGGGGCGTTCTGTTGCCTGCATCGTGGAAGAACTCAAATGTGTTTTTAATAGATACCACACGACCGCTAGATTTTCAGTATCATTTTTCCCTTTGTGGACTCTCATTTGGTAAATGTTCATGGATATGCGACTCTTGGGGAGAAAATCAGAATTAGCAAGCACGATAGAATGTAGACACATTTGTATCCCTCCAGTAGAGAGGTTCCTTTCGTGACGTCTTCAATCATTTCTCCATGGAAGAATTTCTGCAGCAAGTCCTAATTGGGCAAAAATCGATGGGTCGTCTCGGAATTTTGGAAGGGTTTCTTTGTGCCATAAGACTCCAATTATGGTCTCTGAAGTAGGTACTCTGGGTTTCCAGCATGAACTGTGTAAATGTTTCTCGTAGGCCAAGGTAGTCGAGGATTCGACCATCCTTAAGTTGGTCATCAAAAGTCTGTCCGGCTGAAATTCAGTCCTGCTTTGCTATCTTGTTGCACTTGCACTCCTTTGAATCTCGTTATTACATACTTGAAAGGATTTCATTTTCCTACTCAAAATCACTGAAAACGTACGTTCTTACTAATTCTGAATTTTTCCTCTTGCGTAGGAACTGGAGCTGCTCTTTTACTCAGATTCGAGCTCCATGCCCAAGTACCAACTGCGGCGCACGAGCTCATCTCTTTTCTAGTATATATAAAACATAGAATATGCGATTTTTTATTCTTTATTGTTTCGATCTACTTGAGTCATAAGATTGGTTTTCTGGAAACTTCGCCCATCAAATTTTGTAAAGAACTCGTCAACCAGTTTTTGCTGCTATTGCGGAAGAAGACATACCAATAATAGCATCACTTTAAAAACAGACAGAAAAAGTGTTTTTTTTCTGGGTCTCAACCTGCTGGATTTTCATGTTGTTGCTCTTACTCAGAAGCATCTAATGCCCAGAATGGATGTTCAGCTCGGAAAAGACACAGAGACGTCTCTGCATGTAGATGAGTGATGTATAATGCACATATCAGGCACATTTCCTTCGCCACCAGATCCCAACAGCAGAAGGTATATTCTGCACTTTTGGGAACCCCGAGCAGGCATATGCAGCATTAAATACAGTGGCTCCTGAATTAACTCATCACAGCTATCAGGATTCCCAATTCTTAGGCGCGAAGCTTCCTCGGAAAACATTGTGACAACTCCAGTTCTTGAAAGGCCACTACGAATGACTGCATTTCTCGTTCTATAGTTGTAGTAGACATTGGCAATCCAGCCACGGTTCTACAAGTTTTTCCACGGGCAGGTTAACTTAAGTTGGGAAGAGGACAAGAGCCCCATTCAAATTCCAGGCTCCAGCTCCCCATGAAAGATTCGTCGAGTATAGCATGACCGTCCGCAATTACAGTTGCTCGTTATCTTAAGAGAATTGGTGGCATAAATACGGATCTGTTACAGAGAGAGATCAGACAGACCTGCACAAAACTATTCAGATTATGATATTCAGCACAAAGTGCCACTGCCTCAATCATCACATTTGTTCCAAACATCACATAAATTCCCAAGGGTTTTGCAGGCTCGCTGCAGAAGGGCATGAACCTTACATAGATCCACTGAATAATGAACATAGCTTGCTTCACAAGGCATTATGACTTCAGACTAAATGAAGATGGGAAGAATTATCAGGAACATAAGTGAATTTCTTTTTCTTCAATTTAGTCCTTGCTGCAGGGGAATGTACATCTTCAAGGTGTAGTCTAGTTAGTATCTGTCAAGTACTTACATGATCCGACAGATCACAGAAAGAAACTCTACAACCAAATTAGTGACTAGAGACAGCCCTTTTGTATTTACATGTCAACACCTGATCCCTATCCACACATATTCACAACAAGCAATGCTCATTCCCTGCATTGAGCAAGTGCTTTTCTTGTATGCCCTTTCCATGATGAACCTCCCACCTGTAAAGAGAAGATTCCAGAACCCTTATAAGAGAGCAGCAGAGCTAGCTCTGACAGAAAAACAAGAGAAACCTGCATAAAACAGCCAAGCAGATGTTTCACATGCTGTAGTAGCTTATAATGATGCAACAAATGACTTTACAATTTACTTGTCTGAGATTTTTATCCTTTTCCATGAGGTTTTCTTTGAATCAATCAACTGATGCATAAAAACGATTGCCAAAAGGTCAGAAGTATACTAACACAGACAGAAGAATCAACGAAGTTCTTGTCCTAGAAAGAAAAGCGTACCAAGATGACAGATTTTAGTCAGCAAAGTATCTTTAGTGCATCTTAAGAAACTCTGACTATATAATTCAGGGCCTGAATTGAGACTCAAGAAAATGCAGAATATGACCAAAGTATATCAATCAACTGAAAAGAAGAAAAAAAAATCCCCAAGTAGAAATCTGTTTTAAAACTCCAACCAGTTTTTCTTATAAATAAAACAAAACAAAATGCCTACTGAGAAGTCATAACACTTAAAACTGGTTCTCTTTCCTTCTAAATCTTTAAAGGATACTTTTAACACATCTCACATACTTTTCAAAAGGCAAAAGCACAAACCAAAAGCTCAGGCACATGCTTTTAGCTTCTACTTCTGGGATTTACTTATTGGCTTTTAACTAGGTTCCAGTGCCAACAGCTTCAAATTCAATTCAAAGCAAAAGCCAGGACTAGAAGACAGTGCGAAAAGCCCTCTTAAACAGGCTAAAAGTTCTGCATAAATTTCTGCACAAGTGGAACCTTAGCATTGATACTGCATAAATACAAGGGCCACTGAGAGTGCTGATCACTGTAACTCAACAACATCATGGAATAAGCAAAGAAGTTGACAGCTAAATACCAAGGCTAAACTTGTGGGAATTCACAGAGGCCAAAGCTCCTGCCTGCTTCCACTTTGCCAGGCATGATTGAAAGAATGATAGGTTCCTTTCTACATCTTTTAAGTAACTGGCAAATAAAGTGCACTAGTATGGTAACTTACATAAGGTGGGAAGGTTGTTCGGTTGCCAAATCATTTCTTTGTGGCATCAATAAACATCGCTCGGGTCCAATGCTCAACATCCTCATTTTGTGATGGTGGCGGAGGAAAAGTAGGATGTTCCACTATATCCCATCCATCAATAAGAGACTCATTCTTTCCCATATCCGACAAATCAGTAGCATAAAGAAAGCTGGCAGTTGAATTAGGAGGATTGGCATCACCAATGTTTTTCTGCAAGGCACGGCAAGCTCGTCAAAACCAGTGAAGGTGTAAACCAACCAAGATTATGCAAAAGGAATCTCATCTTTGGAACCTGTCCTCTGAACATAAAAGAAAAGAGAAGACATATTGGTAATATCAGTTCTAATCACATAACCATGAATTTATACGATAATCTCATACTAATTCACCAAAAAAAAAGGGTCAAATGATATCTTAACAACAGTTGTAATAGATAGAATATAACTCTACCATAGAAATCGACCACGTTGCATATCATGGCACACAATTCACATTCACAGTCTCTATCTTTTTACGTATGACATCACCACTCCCTTTGGCAACATCCACTAATTCGGAAGGGGGAAAGTATAGAGAAAAGACAGTTCTTTTCTATTCTGTTAGTATTAGATTGGTATTAGTTTGTGACACCAATAGCGAAAAATTAGATTTAGTGATCACAATTGCCCACCATCTTAATGTAGCCAAGAGAAGAGGGGGAGTGACGGTGTAATAAGCAAACCTGTCCCACTAGCACAATGAAAGCAATCTAAGTACCAAATCTCAAAATCATTTTAAGATATGCCAGTTTTAATTCTATGTAAGCAAAGGTCAAGTGCAAAAGGATCAAATTTCAGAATACAAGTCAGCTAAAAGTACTCAAATAATATAAGGAACTATATAAATATGAATCAACTGTGAAAATCTAAATACATTCTCACTCATACCACAACAGGAAGCATATGTGCACTTTCCAGTAAAGTGCTTGATGTGATAGCTGAGTTCACATTCCACACGGACTTATTTAACTGTTGAACTTGCTTACTTGATCTGCAAATCAATGGAGATATAAAAGTGAGACACGGAATGCAAAGAAAATGTGGCATATTAGCAAAAACTAGTATTGAGTTTGCACAATGGCCAATATGCAGAATGCTGCATTTACAGAATAACATAGAAACTATGTCACCTGACCTCAAAGTCATGAAGTCCTCGAGGTTCTGGCACAAACTCCAAGTTACAAGTCAACTTTAAAAGGAAAGCTTTTAAGTTCCTGACAAACATATCTACTTCTCATCTTTTTGAACTAATATACCTCCTATCATCATCATCTCATCCAGTTCAACATGGTTATTACTGAAGAAACAAATGATCTAACTCTGGCATATCCATACAAGTACACACCCAGAAAGGTGACAAACTAACTCAAAGTCAGACTGAAAACACAGTTTCTACTTTCTTCATTGCGCTAAAAGGCAATGAAAGTGTGTACCTTGAACAAGCCATCTTCAGAGAAATTACAGAGCGAACTTCCTTCGAAGAAGAGAGTATGCTCAATAATCTAGCAAATGCCTCAAAAGTAGACGCCTCAGAAGGGACATCTAAACAGAGAGAATCGAAGCAATATGTTGTGATGCATGCCACACTTGTCTTCAAAAGGGATATTCCTCTCTGCAAATCCTTGTGTGTTTCGACAGAATGAGGAGAAGCAGAAGAATAACTAAAACTGCTACTTCTACAAGAATCAAGCTGGGCCTTTCTCTCTGACTCCATTGAAGCAACACCAAAATTACTTGAGCTTCTGTCTGACCACGAATTTTCTCCACTAGTGGAGCAATAGTTTTGGCGTGGTATGAAAAGGGGACATTCATTGCTGCAAGGCACACAAAAATTTCAGACAAGCAAGCTTGAGCACCCAAGTTGTCAAATGTCATTGCACAAGAATCTACCTTCGAGAAGATGGACGAGCATCCCAATAAGAATCTCGTTGCCAAATTCGAGAGCAAGAACCCTATTATACAGAGGGGAAAAATATCAGTCAATCAACACAAAGAGTTTATTTTTAATTAAGAGACATAGAATCATCCATTTTTTTTAATAAGATGTGAGTGAAAAAAGTTTGGAACATTTAATAATCAAATATAGTATTGCACTATTAAAGAAAAACAACTCCAATTTCCATTCCAAGTCAAGACACATAGCCTCATGAGATCCAGGGGTGGAAGAAACCCTAAAATTGATATTAAATCAACATTACAACAAAAGGGACAAATATCAATCAATCAACAAAGAGAGTCTATTCTTAATCAAGAGACATACAGTCATCCATTTTTTAATAAGATATCAGCGAAAATTTTTTGGAATGGTTCATGATGGAATATAGTATTGCACTATTAAAGAAACACAACTCCAATTTCCATTTCAAGTTGAGACATATAGTATCATGAGATCCAGGGGTGGAAGAGACCCTAAAATTAATATTAAATCAACATTATGTGAAACAAAGGAAAGCCCACAAATACAGCTAATTCTCAAAAAAGAATACAGGCATCGCAACACTAAAGCAAATGTAAGTAATATAGTTAGCATATTTATTCAAGCCTTCGCAAAAGTAATGCTGATGCATATCTTCACAAATGAATTGAAAAGATTAACAAGTATTACTTTTGAATCACAGCTGCCTTTCAGTTCAAGGGTGAGAGTCCAACTGATAGGTTACCATCAGAAAGAGCAGCAAGCACTTTTTAATGTTCTCATTTCCTGTCTATTTACATGCCTGTGTTTGGTTGGGAGTCAAAATTCATTTTGTATCACATTCGAGGATCTTGCATATAGGAAAACTATTTTTACTGTAGGCCAAATGCCGAAAGGAAAAAACCAAAACAAAGATGTTGAGAGAATCACAGATAAAACTCAGTGGAAAAGTTCATGTTGTTCAAATTATAAAATTGTCCTCACCGCAAATCCTGAGTTGTGAAGTGCTGGTGCAGCCAAGATCTGAACAACAATATTAAGAAGTAGAGCCATGTATCTGTTATGCAACAAAGTAATTAGAATGTTAGTTTAGAGAAACTCATGTTGTTGAGAAACAAGACACTATCAAGGAAGGACTGCACTAATCATTGAAAACCAAAAGACAAACTATTCCTGAAAGAGGGTAAAAGTAAAAAAGGTTAACTAGAACAGGAGAATCTCTGCAAGTTTTTTGCCATATCCATAAATTACCCCAATGAAGCACCAAGCTCCTCTGAAGGAACAGAGTGGGGATCAAGTCCTCTAGGTAAACGTGCATTGCAAATTTGATCAAATCGACCAACGGATCCATCTTTCCTTTCCCCATCCACAGTCACCTGAGGCATAAATTATATGAACCAATCTATCAAGATAATAGTTATGCAAAAAAAGGATAACTATCAAGTGTTTCACAATGATTTTCGCCAGGAATACAATTATTACACCAATTACACCGGCAATGATATGAACCACGAAATGAAACTATATAGCTCCTTTCTGACAAAACTTATGCAACGAGTAGCACACTTCCTAAGAAAATCTTCGAAAGTATTAACCAAAAGTTATTGTTTGTGCACATTAAGAGTCGGATGCAGAAAGGCAAAGATGCTAAGCCCAAGATTAGATGTTTAGCTGATGCCATTATTAATTCAAAGTCAGCTGAAGCTCCATGAGAAGCAATCTTCAGGATCATCTACTGTAAGCAGTGACAAACTCAAAATCTTAAAAGCTCAGAGAGGAAAGCCAAACACTCTAACTAGAAACAGCTACCCAGCAATGTTCTTTTCAGGTACGGCCACTATTCCAGTCCATGTTCTGTGATGCAGCTTTGCCTCACAGTCCCCCCAACTGAGAGTGATCGTCGTGCATGTGGCTTCAGTTGGTGAATTCTCAAGTCTCAAAAATTTTATGCCATCATTTCTCTCATTCAAAGACACCATGATGCAATAATTTCATACACAAACTCTGTTTATCAAAGATATACATACATTTCACTAGTTGTTACTCAACCTTTTCACTCGAGAGATGGAAAAGGGCCTTCATAGAGCATAACAAGACTAATGGTGCATTATCAATACTCGCAGTTTCTAATTACTCATTAGCAAGCAATTACTATTTAAGATCTTACTCGACGTTGGGGGAACAATTTGCATATCTGTTTTATGACCACAGACTGTTTATGAAGGCGCTCTGAGGTAATAGCCATCTGCAAATAAGAAGACAAAATTTGTTAAAACACCAAAGCTTAAACAGCTCAGAAAGCATACCAGGAATGTAGATCAAGGATTCCATATCAAGGCTGAAAACTCTAGTCTAGAGTTACATGGCTCCCTATGCTAATCCAAAAAATAAATCTATAATGTCCATCAAACATTTATAAACAATGGCTGAAAACTCTACTCCAGAGTTACACAGCCGCCTATGCTAATCCAAAAAATAAATCTATAATGTCCAGCAAACATTTATAAACAATCTCCAATAACATAAGAGCTTATTTGTGCACAGACACGGGTGTTGAAAAGAACTAGTGCATGCATGATGTCAAAGACTAAAAGATCAATCAACTACAGGAAGCTGAGAATAGAAAGCTGAAAGATGCCAAAGGAGTCACCACGCATTTAGTATGTCATGGGGAACGGCAAAAGTAAAATTTAGATAGAAATTATCAAAATAACCCCACTCCAAGAGAGCAATTAAATATATATCACAAAGTATCTAAAATAAAACGTAGCAGGATTGATTACTCACAAGTCCCAAGGTCTGTGTGCGTATAAGGTTAGGATAGAACTTCTCCAGTTGTTCTACACGATTCCTATCCAACTGCATAGAAAAGCCAAAAGTTGACCATCTTATCGTGCAACAGAAACACAATTTGCTTGACACTGAACGTGACAAAGAACGCTACCAAAGTAAATCTGAGAATGAAAATATAAAATTAGGAAAATTGGTTGCACCTTGGATAGTGCAGTATCCAACATTCCATACTTTGCCTTCAAATCGTTTGATAGTCTCTCGACCTTAGCCTTCCCTGCAAGTCATCCTTCAGTCTCACATCTTAGGAAGATTATAGAGCCAAATCTAATACACTGCACTCAAAAATACCTTGAACGAGTTGTTCTTTCTTGCGATAAAACTTTTCCCTCAATTTTCTAAGCTTCTCATCCTGTGTCGCTCTCCAATTATATTGATCGTCCGCCTTGCCCTGATGAACAGAACAAAACTTCAGACTAACTATAACAGCCATGTGATCTTACAAGTACCGAGCTGTCACCAGCATTACCAAAGTGGAAAGAACGCTAATCACACAAATATGACATAGAAGAGTATGATGGGTCCCATCTCCACTGTGTACTTTATAAGTAGTGAAGGCAACCTTCAAAGGGTGACTACATCCCTGATGAACCGAACAAACATCAGATGAATTGGAGTACACGTGCCAACAGACAATTCATCTGCCGTTACCATAATTATCAATAAACGGCAATGATCTCAAAGTGCCCCAGCCTGCTACATATAGATGGCTAACCAGCCAGTAAGATTAACAACGTTTTATCAGCCTCAACTTAACAAAGTGCCATGAGGGCCTGTGACGGGCAAGAACAACACGGTGTTTACATAACCATTCTTATTTGGCACTCTATCAGCACCAGTGACAGATACAAAGCATGCTACGAGAGTCAAGAATGCCATTTTAGAAAAGGGTAGCAGCGAACAGTAAAAGAAAAATCAAAATTCTAGATAGCTTAGGACTCAGGAATCAAAGGGTTCGTGACAAGATCATTCTACTTAAACAGCTAAATCAGCATCAATTAGAGAAACAGAAAAGAGGGGAAACAAAAATCCGAGCCCTCGCTCCTACTTGCTTTATTTCTTTTGGTTTCCCGGAAGCATACAGGAATGAACAAGAGAATGCAGTTGCTCCATACAGCAAAAATCAAACCTTTGCCACAAGCACTTCGCTCAATCTCGAATATAGCGCGTCCCGGCGGCTTCTGAGCGCTTTCAGACCATTGCTGTACTCGTTCAGCCTGCGCACGAAAGACAAAGCACCTCCATGAAATTGCACACCCAGCGAATTCGCAGCTAGATAACCAGCCATCGGCGGCGAAATTCAGGCCCTAAACCGAGAGAATTCCAAACGAGAACCCTATCCAAACACTTCGACACGTTCCACGAACAGGAATCCGAGATACCTGTAGTTAACGCACGCCGTGCAGATGGAAGAGAGATTCAGGTTCTCGCAGATGGCGCAGGTGCTGGGCCTTCGGGTCATCGTCGCAAGCGGCGGCCGACGGCGATGGGATCGCGCTCGAAAAACCGCCCCGAAAACCCGGACCCGAACCCGACGGAGCCCCGCCGGAAGCAGCCGCCGGAGGAGCGTCTGTCCCCCCAGGATCAAGGAGACGATTCAAGGAACGGAGCCCGATCGCGACGGAGCTCGATCGGTTTCGAACACGCAGTCGAGGAAGCAGAGATGATCCGCAGCACTCGTGCAGCTTCGATCGTCGAACATCGGACGATCGCGGACCACGCTTTTCTGCCTTGCTTATTATGTGGTGTTATTTGATTGCTTTCGCGTTGGTTTATCGCTCTTTTATATTCTCTTAACCCGCCCTCGAAAAACGTGCAGCGTGTAAGTAAACTTTTAATTTATTCGACTAGTAAAATTTTAGTTCATAAACTATGTAAAATTAACTTATTAAATATTGCTCTCGAATTTGAATTAATGAAAACATAACATTGAATATTTTACCAAAAATTCAGGGTATTATTGAACAAATTAAAAGTTTGGGACAATATTACATAATAGATTAAAATTCAAAATCGCATTAAACAAATTACAAGTTCATTGATAACGATCGAAGTTGAGCCAAATTTATGAGTCATTTGTGTAATTATTGCTTCGTAGAATGACTCCAAAAACATCAAATTGTGAATTCACAACTGAGTCGAGTCGGATTAAATTAGGCAAATTTTAGGATGCCCTAGTCTTTTAAATGGATTTCAATTCATGTACTGACTTTGACAAGTTATGATGGATTTTATCCATGATTTTTTATCGAACTTGCTCATTCTACAAAATAGTTACTAACGTACAAGATACAATCCAATATTACCTTTGTGTATGTACAAATGTTATTTTTCACATGTATATATTAATAATAGATTAAAACATTCTAATCTTGTAAGTTTTGTTATTTACAAAATCATAATGTACCTAGCATATTGAGTAATTGGTTTTCTTAAGTGGTCAATTTTTTATTTTTTTTGCAAAACATACTAAATCAAACTTATTTTATTATATAGATATAGAGTGAGAATATATCCTTAAACTGACATATAAAATTACTTTGAATAAAAAAATGTTATGATTTGAAATGCTGTATCTAAATCAGATTTTTTTAGATTTAATCAATTGCTCCGTCCCCTTTTATTGAGTTTGTAGTAAAATTCAAGAGACAAAAGTAAAATTTACGATAAGTTTTCACGGGGAATAGTGACACCATTAACCGCTGCATTTTTTAATTTATTCAATATCGTCCCCCTATTTTTCTTTTTTATCAAAATGGCCCGTCGCGAAAGCCGCGTCCTCGCCTTTAAAAAAAAAGTACGAGGCTCATTTTAAGCAAAAAAAAAAAAAGTGAATGAGAAAAATCTGCATTTCGAATAAGAAGAGCCCGCGAATTACCGGGCGACGCCCCAAAAAGTGAAAAATGGAAGACATGAATAGGGGCATTTTGGTCACTTGGGGGCAGATCGTCGGGGCATTTTCCGCCGTGGAAATAGCAATTTGGGAAGTCGCGGCCTGAACTTGCAGTGAAGGCTGAAGACGGAGGAGGAGAGGAACAGAAGAAGAAGACGAAGAAGAAGACGAAGAGAAGGAGGAGGAGGAGGATCGCCGCGAACCGCATTGCGCCCTCCTCGTCGAACGCCGGAGCGGAGCTCCAGAAGAGAAAGCGAGAGAAAAACCCGGGAAATGGCCGCGGAAGACGGCGTCCCGATGGACGACAAGGCGAAGAGGACGAGGGATCTGCTGTCCAGCTTCTACTCCCCGGATCCTTCCGCCGCCTCCGACGCCGCCTCCAAATCCGCCTCCCTCGACGCCATCAACACCACCTCCTTCGACGCCGATCAGTACATGAATCTCCTGGTACCTCTGTTTCTCGCTCTTCCCCTCTTCCCCGGTCCGATTCGCATCCCGCGGTCCTTCGCGATGTTCTCGGTGCGAGGAGACTCTTAACTTTAGGCCGAGCCTGTCGGCGAATCGCTCGGTTCGGTTCGGCAGGGATCGAGGCCCTTGTCCTGCGTTGGCTGAGTTGTGTTGACGTCGTGATCTGCGGTGTCAGTAGTCCTTTCTCGTTAAACATATTTAGGCTTGGCTTTCTATTATCGGTGTTCAGTGGAGATGCGTGTAAATTCCAATTTCGATAAAATTGCAATGACTGAATTTGATGGAGAGGGAGGGCTTAAGCGATGCGTACGATAGGAGCGAGCAAGGTGGCTGTTCTCATGATTAGGATGCGGAGAATCTCGTGGGTGTTAATTGGCGACTGTTGTGAATCATGCAGGTCCATAAGTCGAATTTGAGGGGCTGCTCAAGAGGCATGTGGAAATGGCAGCCGAGATAAAAAATCTGGATACTGACCTCCAGATGTTGGTTTATGAAAATTACAATAAGTTCATCAGTGCTACTGATACGATCAAGAGGTAAACCAGGCATTGGATATTTCAAGTTTTAGAGAGCTTCTTCATGGTCTTGATTGTTATCATGTCATTTTTAACATCTAGGCGGTCTTTATGGTGTGAATGATTGTTTGCTGTGTTTCTGTTGGGTACTAGTTAGCTTTCTATAGGTATCTTCATTATTTACTAAAGGTGAACTGTGTTTTTTTTTTCCTGACAGAATGAAGAGCAACATTGTTGGCATGGAAACAAATATGGACCAGCTCCTTGAAAAGGTATAAGGAATCTCTCCCCCTCTCGCATATGCATGCACGCTTGTTTGCGTGTGTGTGTGCGGCTGCACAGGCGCCTTCTTGTGCACTGACGACTTCTCAACTTTAGATCAGGACTGATTGACTACCCAAACTATGGCAGATAATGTCAGTTCAATCCAGAAGTGATGGTGTCAACACCTCTCTTTTCGAAAAGAGAGAGCACGTCGAGAAATTGCATCGCACACGCAATCTACTACGGAAGGTTCAGGTATGTGATCCATTATATATATGATCCTGCGTTTTTAATGTTCTTATTATTTGGAAAGAATTTGGCATGAAGTCCTCCAAACCTTGGTCCATTGTACCCTCACAAGGAAAGGATTTGATGGTTAGTAGAATAGCTGATTGGGAATTGTCGCATTTCTAGCCTCTAAGTCATATTTGAACAGGCAGCTCTGGTGTTGGCTCTGAGTGTTTTGTAGTAAGACATGCTAGTTGGTTTAGCCTTTTGTTATTGATGTGACTAGTCCTCATCTTTTATGTTACTACCATAATAGTCTCTCAACATATTGTGGGGATATTACGCATAGAGAGAACTTCTTAATTGTACTTATTAAAGTAATGGTGGATGGTATCTGATATTCAGTACTTCTTGTAAGATCTGTTTTTGGTCTTGTAAACAATTTCATCTTCCATGGACAGAACAGTTCATATATGATCTGCCGGCTAGACTTAACAAGTGCATCAAATCCAAAGCTTATGCTGATGCAGTCAAGTTTTATACTGGAGCAATGCCAATTTTCAAGGTCAATTCTTGTCGAACACTCCTGTAGTCTTCTGTGTGCTCCCTTCCTCTTTATCTTTCAAAACAAACCACAGTAGATTGCCAATGAGACAAAGGAAAAGCTCTATCGCTAAAGTGTTACTTACTTTTCAAAATCTCTTTAGGCATATGGGGACTCATCGTTCCAAGATTGTAAAAGGGCTTCTGAAGAAGCAATGGCAACAGTCATAAAGAACTTACAGGTATATTTTCTTTTGAATGATGGTAATTCTCTTTCTAATATCCAAAACCTGATCAAACATATAGACTGTGGATGTTTAATAGGTTTTTAGTCTCCATCTTTCTGTTTTGGCTTACTGATATTGGCTTTACGTCGCTTAGTGAAATCTCATGACAGAAGATGAAAGAATGCAGAACCAACCTCTCATGATTTCTTGTAATGGTTATTGTTCAACTAATTTACTTAAGTTAGAGCTCAAGCTTTCAGTATTGTGTTTCTGTAATTTCCTGTGCCATATTGGAGGATGAGTGTTAATTGTAGTTATGTTACCTGCAATTTCATATCCCATATTGGAGGACTAGCATCGATGCAGTTGTGTTACCCATGATACTTTCCGTCAAAGGATTGGGGGGTTTTCTATCTGTGTCTGAACTATTTAAGTTTGGTTTGGTTGCATGGATCTCTTATAGGTTTTTATTCTTAAGATTATTAGTGGATCTTGCATGTTCATCTTGCCAAAATATTTGAGGAAGAAAAAGATCCAGCCAGGCGAAAAATTGAAATATCTTCTTTTTACACTATCTGTTTGCCCGATATTTTCCAAAAATAAATTAGTCCATCTGTTTATGAAATGTGGCCTTATGTGGGAACAGTCGTGCTAGTGGGGTTTTTCCTGCACCAGTCGAAGTGTCAAGTCCAATAAATACTTTATAAGTCACCTTTGTCATGTGCCCTCGGTGTCCATTTGAAATCAGCCCTTGAGAATGAGATAGTAGTAACCCTGCGCCATGTCATGCCAAAAGGAACTATCAGTGTCAAAGTACATTGTTTATACCTTAATCTGGACAAAAGACAGCAGTTGCACTTTTTGCATCTGGTAGAAATCATAGCATTTACAGAGGGAGTTGTTCCAAAGCTTCACTTTTACCAACTGCAATCGATTAACAAATCATAAAATAGTAAGTTACGATAAGTAAATTTTAGGCTGAGTAATGTGTCCACTATCCCCTTTGTTTTGTTTTTGTTAATTAAATATGTATAACACGCATTCTTCCTCTTGTTTTTTCCTTCTCTTTTGCAAAACTTTTCAGGGAAAGCTGTTCTCTGATTCTGAATCCATTCAAGCACGAGCTGAGGCGGCAATGCTGCTCAAGCAGTTAGATTTCCCGGTCTGTACTGCTCCATGACTTTACTATTTTTTAGCCTAGTAGATGAGTTTTAAGGGGGAAAAAAGAGTTTTAAGGACATTAATGATTTTTTTTCTGTCTCACCTGTTTGAGATTACAAATGGCAAGAAGAATAATGCTTTTGTTCTTGTTATCTCTTATCAAGTTACCATTGGTTATTGCAAACTCCTGGACTTTTGTTCATTTTTATCTAGGTATTTGATGCTTGGATTTTTATGAGCTCATAATAAAATAATATGAGTTCTATGATTTATGCATTATCACCTATATCTATGATTGATCGCTTGGTGTTAGCAGGTAGAAAGTTTGAAGGCAAAGCTACTTGAGAAGTTGGAACTGTCTCTTATGGACCTTAATCTCAAGGCTGAAGAAACAGACAAATCTTCAATGGATCCAAATGACAATTCAAAAGAAGGAAGCTTATCTGAGTTACTCTCCCTCGCCTCTCATGAGGTAAAAACTGAATATGCTGCCATCTGGCAATTTAATGGAAAGGATTTGAAAGATTGTAATTCCAGAGATAGTGAAAGCTGATAACTCTCACTCTGAGTTATCAGCTTAATCTCCCTGATTTTGATGCTGACAGAATAAAGCATGCTTCTTATCGTTATGATGTAGAAGTTCTTCAGGTTTGGCGTATTTTATAAGCGTCTTGAGAAGATACATGACTTTGATCTTTGTGAACAAATGAATCTCTATAATTTGGCGAGGGCTTATCTATTTCCATTCTGCACAAGCTATAAAGTGATCATAGGGATAGCTTTTAATTAACGCCTTCAACAAAAAATCCAGGATAACCTCCAAATTAAGCAGTATTTACTATTTTCATATTTTCCACTATTTCTGATTAGCTTCAGATGTTCTTCTATTACGTTGGAAATTAGATGCCTCTTTTTCAGTGTTATGTGTGAGATTTGTCAATCTGACCAGTGGAAGTCTAGTATCCAAATTCTTGCCGATTACTTGCTTACATCTTTAAGTTGTGCATTGATCATTCGGAAGATTGGTAGGTAATGAACCCAGTTCAACCATGGCTGCGAGTGCAACCAATCATTAGAAGACAATCATACGTCTTTTTTTATTTATTTCGCTGATTAGTAAGAGTATTCATAGAAGTGGCACTAAGGCAGCTCCTGTTTAGCCTCCTTTTTCTTAGAAAGTGACTACATAAATAATTTATTTTTATCTATAAGAAAAAGAATTACTCAAAAAGTTTCAAGGCAGTAACAACCCCTTTAATAACAAAATATCAAATTCTATCAAGCCCAACAAAAAAACCCAAAGCCCAGTTAAAACACCGAAATGGGTGCATTGAACCCTGCAGGATGAATCATCCATTCTTAGATTTACCAATTCATTACTTCTAAAATCCTTCTCTGCATTCACCCCTCCTGATATGAAGTTCTTCATGTTCTCACACCATCTTTTATCTTTTAAATCAAACTCTTGTACTCCCTCTCAAAGAAAACAAAATTTAAGGTAATTCTTTCCTTGGATACAAAATGTGACACTGACGAAAACCTTTTACTAGTTTTACTTGTTAACATTTGTTCCTTCAACCTCTAAGGAAAACTAAAGCTGGTTATTAATAGCGTTGTTTTAGTTCTCTGTCGCCTCATCTAACTGGAATTGAGACGTAAACAGTTGTGATGAGGTTATGATAGAGAAGCATTTATTCCCCTACACTGTAGATGCATATGACTTGCATCTCCTTTTAAAAAAAAAAAAAAAAATTATTATCTTTAAACTGCATGCCTTTTAACTTGTGAAGTAGGCTTCTGTTCGGGAGTTTGTGGAGGCTGTCCGTGCTTATCGGGTCATATTTCCTGATTCAGAAAAGCAGCTTATTTCCCTTTCACGGGACTTAGTTATCAAGTAAGTGTATTATCATGCATGTCTACTGTTCTTTCAGCTAATAAACTCCTTTTGTTGACATATATTTCACACATTGTTTAAGCAGACTTTCTTTGTTTATATAGGCACTTTGAGACAATGGAGCAGTATCTTCAGAAACGAATTTCTTCTACTGATCTTATTACCATCCTTAGTGAGTACTCCTTATTACATTTTTTCAAGGAAAGCTCATCCCTACAGGTTTCTAAATAAGCTTTTGACTAGGATACTGGTTGCTTTCTGGGGTTTTATTTGCTTTTGTTCCCAGTAATCTTAGTTTTACTCTTCTATATCTCTTTCACAATAAATCAAAATGTAATCTTGATCGTGGGGACATATTTATGATGTGTACCTAATAGACTAGGAATGACTCTTTTTCTGCAAGAATGTTTGTTCTCATTTTCTCCTCACTTAGTTGTCCAAAGAAATTATTCAATGCAAAGTTGGAGTTGTTACCTTGAACATGCTTGTAAGTATTATTTTTTACTTCTATTCTAGTCAAATTAGGGTATTGCGCTTGAACGTTCCTTAGTACTTAATAAAGGCATTATTGGTTCCCTCCCTCCCAGCATCTTGAAAATATGGGAAATTACGCAAATGGTCCATGAACTTTGGTTCAATGTGCAATGCCATCCTTGAATTTTTAATTTGTTTAATGTGATCTCTAAACTTTAGCCCAACATGCAATGTCGTCCCTGAACTTTTAGTTTGGTCAATGCGGTGCTTGAACTATTGGTAAATTCTCAATTTACTCTGAAGACTATGTGAAAAATATGCAAACTAAATGACTTTACGAAACAATTAGCAATAGTTCAAGGACCATAGAGAATAAATTAGAAGTCTAGGGACAACATTGCACATCGGGCCAAAGTTTAGGGACGATATTGCACAAATTAAAAGTCCAAGAACGATATTGCACAAATTAAAAGTCCAAGAACGATATTGCACATTGGACTATAGTTTGGGGACTATTTGTATTATTACCCCTAAGAAATTAAAAGGTATAGAAAGGAAAACAGAAGGAAGAGATCTGTAGACATGGAGCTCTACGTAGCCAGTAAGTTATAAACGTCAAAAGATTTTAGGGCTTGCTTTGCTTTGCCAATCCTTCCAGATGACTGTCAGATGCCTAATGAGCTTCTCTTGTGGGCAAACGATGCTTAATGAATTTCAATCCTCATTTAATCTGAAATATTGGGGACCATCTTCTTAATGGTGTTCATCTCTTTTAAATGATTATTACACAATACTCTCCATGATCTGGGTAAAGTAATCAAGTCAAATAGATTATTGGAATTTTGGAAGCATCAATTTTTGGTAAAAGTTCTTGTATGTTTTGGTTTGGTAGTCATATAGTTGGCTTTCCCTATAGCGATGCCAAGAACACAATGCCTGTGGCATGGAGCTGACTGTTCTTTGTATCGTTAGTGATAAGTGATGCTTAGCGTCTTATCAATCAATGTATTGTTCGATAAGATCATGTTTGAATTACATTTAAGAGTGGACTTCCTCCGGCATTGGTTTATGAATTCAGGATTTTCAAGTGTAAATAATAGGGTATCTTATTACCTTGGCATGTCAATCGAGCAATGCTTAACTAAATCCCTATCTTATACAGAAACAATATGGACGGATGTGACTCTGATGGATGAGGTCCTAAAGGAAGCTGCTCTACCTGAGTTCTCACTGGAGGTTAATTAGAAATCTTTACACCATTGTTTCTTCATATTAGAATTCTTTAAGCAATTGATAAAGTGATGACTTCCTTAATGGGGCCTCCTTGTTTGGGTGAATTAGTAGCTCTCTGCAGTGCTGACCTCTTCTATTTCTTCTCAGGCTGCCCAGGTTGCTGTCAAGAAGTATGTGGCTCAAAAATTTTCTTACCTTCGACAAGATATCTCAGGTTAATTCCCTATCCATATTCTCATGGGGATCATTTAACTTGAAAGGAGATTTTCACCGATGATGATTTTATACATTCTGTAAGTGTAATTCTTTGAAAGTATTGCGGGACATTATTATCTTGCCATTGGTGAACTTGTGGATATAATTAAATATATGGCGTTTTACTACATTAATTGATGTGCCACTTCATCTGTGTATCGCTTAACTGCATACTGGAATAACTTTTCTTATTTATTTTTTGACAACTGCTAATTGATCTCATATGACTGTGAACTGGCAGATGACCTCCTTAGGCGAAACGAGAACTCTGAAAGTTATTCCTTGCAGATTGCCTTGGAAGCTGGCAAAAAGAGTGTTCTTCAAGGCAGCATGGATGTTTTACAGGTGAGCTATGCATACCATGACAGTTTTGCTGACCTAAGCATGGAGTAGTTAGTCCGTTAGTTTTATCTTGTATGTCTTTTTATTTTAGGTTCACATCAATCCTCCACATTTGCATTATGCACTAGAAAAGTATCTCAAGCTAATAGTCCCTGTAGTGGCCTCAATCTTCTTAGCTCCTATTTCAGCAAGTTCCTATTTGGAGTGTGAGCATTTATGCAGTGCTTAAATCTTCGCATTGTTTAGCAGTATTTTGTTTGGCTACTGGCTAATATGGCCTTTCTTAAACTTAGACTCTGAATTTTGGTAACGAATCTTTCTGACTATTATTCAGTACATTTACCTTAGGACTTCCGGCAACTTTTGGAAGACAACTTGGGGTTACTAGTTAAACTGAGAAACTTTATTGTGGATTGGGTTCAAGAAGGATTCCAAGATTTCTTTAGAACACTGGATGATCACTTTAACTCGCTTTCTGGAAAGAAGAATCTTGTGAATAAAGAGCAAAATATGATGGAGGTGACACAAAGTGATAAAGGTCTCATGGGCATTATCCTGGTGCTGTCTCAAATCTCTGTTTTCATTGAGCAGAGTGCAATCCCGAGAATCACCGAGGCAAGGAGTTTAATATCATTAGCTGTCAAGTTTCTTATTTATGATTAATGGTCTCCATTATGCTTTTTATCTTGTATCATTGGGGCATGCTTTGGAGTTTTTACCCTCTTTTCTACTTACCAGGAAATTGCTGCTTCTTTTTCTGGTGGTGGTGTTCGAGGATATGAATATGGACCTGCTTTTGTCCCTGGAGAAATTTGTCGCAGATTTCGATCAGCTGGCGAAAAGTTTCTGCACCTTGTATGGTTTGAATTTTATCACTTGAGATATACAAGTCGGAACTTTCATTCATGACAAACTAGTGATAAATCTGACCACATCTGCATGGGTTGGAAATGGTACCATGTTGAAGCATTGATAGTTAGACCGGATGATTCCTTTTTATGGATAGTCGTTTAAATCCTGACATGCTTTTGTCAATGTGGCCTTTAGGGCAGCAAAATCAGCACATTGACTCACAAGTTTTCAATTCAATAAACAGGAAGTGTCTTCAAGCTTTACCTTTTCATAGCATTACTGCCAACTGTGATTGTACTTTGGTGGGGGATCCTCCAATTCGATAAACAGGATGGCTCTTCAATTCTATAAACAATATGTGTCTCTGAACTCAACATTGCAAGTTTGGCCATGATGTTTTTTTGTTTTTCAAGGGGCGAGGTTATGGAAAACTTTCCAATTTTAGAATCTGCAGATGTTTTATGATGCTTCAGCTAGAAGTGATGCGAGAAGTTGTTCTTGGACTTTCTTATCTTTTAGTTAAGAACATTGGGTTCATCTAAACTTATTCTTGTGGGTTTTTCTATTACTAAGACCAGTCAACTATCTAGAGGAATTAGTTCTCTCTCATGAATATTCTTAGTGATCAGTATAGCCAAATTTCATCTGTTCGAGTATTTTGGAATTTGAAAGGAAGTTGATAGTGTATCTCTTTTTCACAGTATATAAAAATGAGTACACAGAGGATCTCTGTCATCCTGAGAAAGAGGTTTACTACACCAAATTGGGTCAAGGTCAGTATGGATATAGTTTCATCGACTGAGATGCATTTATTTTGCATTGACAGTATGTTTCACTATTTTCTTTTCTGACAGCATAAGGAGCCTAGAGAGGTTCATATGTTCGTCGATTTACTATTGCAAGAGGTTGGCACTTTTCTTTTCTTCTGTTCTATTTTTAAAATATTGCAGTATCCAAAAGAGAAGGTACTTACAAAAAAAAACAAAAAAAAAAAGAGAAGGAAGCTATGTCTTCAGATATGCTACTGCTACATTCTTAATGGTTGATCTCCAATTGGATAAATATGAATTCTTCTCTCCTTTGGTTGACATTGAGGTAATTTTATCTGTCATAGTTGGAAGCAGTAGGGTCCGAAGTGAAGCAGATATTACCCCAAGGGCTCCAACGGAAGCATCGTCGTTCTGAAAGCAATGGAAGCACTACATCTTCACGTAGTAATCCATTACGAGATGACAAAATGGGTCGATCTAATACCAATAGGGCCAGGAGCCAGCTTTTGGAAACACATCTGGCAAAATTGTTCAAGCAGAAAGTGGAAATTTTCACTAAAGTTGAATACACACAGGTCTAGTTCCCTTTCTGCTAAGGAAAAAGTGGTTGTAAACAGTCTCGTCATCAAATGATCTGAATCGATATCTCTATTTCAGGAGTCAGTCATAAATACAATCATAAAATTGTCCCTGAAAAGTCTGCAAGAATTTGTTCGACTTCAAACTTTCAATAGGAGTGGGTTTCAGCAAATTCAACTGGATATTCAGTTTCTAAGGGCTCCTTTAAAGGAAAGTGCTGAGGATGAAGCAGCCATCGACTTCTTGCTAGATGAGGTAATTTATTATATAGTGTAAGATTGAGCATATCTGTTATGGATATCAATTTGGGTTGTACTGCAGTTCGGTGTCAGCTTTCATATCCCCCTGTTCTTGAAAAACCTACAATTCTAATTTAGCAAAAAATTTGTGAGAAAGAATTCACACACAAGGGCATCAAACCTCCCTCCAGCATCTACCTTTGAGTTTTTGGCTTTCCATAGTTGTGCTATTCGGTGGTCTTCTATATTATTGTTATGGGGATTTTGAGAGAGGAGTTTAGGACTAGGAGACTTAACTGTTTGCTGGAGCTGGGGTTAACTTAACTCTCATGCTGGACTTCCATGTCCTTCTGTTGTGTTTGACCTTCCATGCATCTTTGACAGCTAAAACTTGTCCCCTGTTGGGATTAAATTTACACAGAAAACTAGCTTCTTTTCATGAGTTGTATGTATGGTTTCTGTTATCTCACCAAGTGTCAAAAAAAAAAGGTTGTGTTCGTGATCTGTGGACTTACATTTCCTGTTCTTTGCTATTTTACATTGCTTGTCTCGAGTTTGTAGAATGTAATCGTGATGGTTCTCGTCATGTATGGGGCAGGTGATTGTTGCTGCTGCGGAGCGTTGTCTTGATCCAATCCCTCTGGAGCCACCAATCTTGGACAAACTAATACAAGCCAAGTTGGCTAAAACAAAGGAGTAGAACCACACTTTTTTATTGGACATAGGGATGATGTCCGCAATTTCTCCTGTTGCTTCGTCTCTTATTTCTCATCATTTCGTCCTTACGATTTTGCCTTTGGTGCTTTACAATGTTTACATTGGCGATTCTTCTGTTCCAAGTATTGCCATTGAATGCAATACCACTGGACTTATAAAGCTCTTTTCATCAATAAATATAGGAATTCCTCTATAAACCCACTTAACTTTTTTGCTTATGCCTTGTATGCACGACGACGGAACATCATCAGCTCCAGGAACTTCAAATGCACGTCCTTTAGTCTTTGGCATACGTTTAAGGCTGTATCTGGCAACCACTTCTCCAAAGGCATTTGGCCCCTAAAAGCCGTTTGGCCAAATATTAAGGCGTTCCGCAAATAGTTTTGGAGAGCTTTGGAGAAACGTATATCTTTTCCACAATTTGCTAAATTCTCTCAGCACGAAGACAGGTCTGATGAAGTTCTGGGCTTTCACATTTTCAGAATGTTAATGCATTTTATTTTTCCTTTCAATTTTGCTCTTGCTTAATTTTCAAAATTCGAAAAATGCCTCAATATATTCTATCTTATGTGTCATCATCAATGCTAGATCTAATCGTTGGTGAGCCTCACCTAAGGTCACACAACCTTAACGAGGGCCATACGAGATCAACCATTGTCAGGTATGCTTGAGGTTTTGCAACTTCAAGCAATGTTTGCCTGTGCTAGATTTGACTTCTCGGCAACCTAAATCCTTTGTCAGTACTCAGTGAAGGGTTTAAGGTTTAGTTTCAAAAAAAAAAAAAAATTGCCTTATATTTAATCAAAGTTGCTTCTCATTACATATTTACATCATAGGTTTCCAAGCATTATTTACTTTTTTTTTTTTTAAAAAAACGGGAAAAGACCACTAAAAATCTCAAATTTTATTCAAAGTAACAAATTTACCTCAAACTTTTTTTTGTAACATGAAGACTACATTTGAGAACCACTTTGCAAAACTCTTTGGGGGTCCAAAGCCTATTTGCCCAAATATTGAGTGTTTGGGAACATCCAATGAAACTTACCTTGAAGGAATGCTGGCATTCCAAAAGCTGAAAGCCCAAGGCAGCCTAGGGGCTGCCTTGGGCTTTTAGCATTTCGGGAATGGCCGGGCACTATTCATCTTCTTCTTCATCAGAGAGGCCGGCGAGGTGTTGTGATGGGTCGGCGACAGGCAAGAGAGGTTGGCGTGGTCACGACACCTCAGCGACCGTCGTCGACTAGTCGCACGACACAGATCTGGGTCGCAGCAAGGTGGCAAAGGTCGTGCGCCTAGGTTGCGGAGGTGGCGGAGGTCGTCGATCACAGAGGTGGCGGAGATCGCGTGCCTAGGTCACAGAGGTGGCGAAGGTCACACTCGCCGCGACCTTCGGCGACCCAAGACGTCGCTGCGACCCAGATCTGGTTCGCGGAGGTCACCTGGGTTGCGGCGCGTGACCTCCTCCACCTCGCCGTGACCGCCTAGGTCACGGTGGTCACAGAGGTCGCCCAACTCGCCGCGACCTCCGGCGAACCATGACCTTGCTGCAACCCAAATCTGGGTCGCGACGTGCGACCTCCTTGACCTCGCCACGACCTCCGGCAACCCATGACCTCATCACGAAGGTGGCCGGAGGTCACCTGGGTCGCGATGCGCGACCTCCTCCACTTCGCTGGACCGCTTGCTCCTCATCGGCGACAACTTGTTCTGGCTGGCCAACTTTCTTTTATTTTTTTTAATGAATAACAAAAGGCTTTGCAAATATAATTTTCCAAAACATTATTTTACTCAAAGATACTTACAATGGACTTTTACAATAAAATTTGCCAAACACAATTTGCATTTTCCCACAAGCTTTCCCCAAAAGTTTTCCCAAACGCACCCGAAAAACCCCAAACTTTACAAACTGTGACACATTTACCCTATTAAGAGCATTTTTGTCTTATTATTTCTATTTTTCCTTTTTCTTTTTTTCTTTTCTCTTCCCTCCACCGGCCATGGCTAAGGCCGCCCGACGTTGGCGAGGGCTGCCCTCGCCTGACATAGGCGAAGGCAGCCCTCGTCGGCATCGGCGAGGCCCTCCTCGCCGGACGCGCCTTCCCTCCGCCGACCATGGCGAGCCGGTAGAGGAAGAAAAAGAAAAATATTTAAAAAGTAAAAAGACCAAAATGCCCTATAATTTAGAATAAATGTGTCACACGAATGAAAGTTCAGGGTTTTTTATGTTCTGAAAAAAATTTTGAGATAAATGTGTCACGATTAGCAAACTTCGGGATATTTCATGTCACAAAAAAAAAAAGTTTTAGATAAATTTGTTACTTTAGATAAAGTTTAGGGTTTTTGGTAGTTTTTTCTCAAAAATAATTGATATTACCTGGAGTCCTTTACATTTCTCCTAGGACTTTTCTCAAAGATTGAGCCAAAATCTTCACTTGGGACTTGATGAGACAAGTTTGGGAAAAAGTCGTATTGCTTAGATTATGGCTAGTTCACTAAATGTAGCCTTGGAAAAAAAAAAAAAAAACTTACTTCATTACAATATAAAATCCAAAGACACCAATTGTCTTATTCAAACTTTCCACACCGATATTTATGCTTACTGTAAGATAAATAACAATACCAAATTGTATTTGCATTTTTTTCCCTCAATTACAGCGATTTGGAGCCAATTTCTAGAAGTTATCTTTTTGACCAAGTTCCTAAACTAGTCCCACTCAAACCTTTTCTTTCGTGAATCTTTCCCCATTTTTTCGCACATACATATATATTTGTTTTTCTTTTGTCGTTGACAGCATCAGAAAAGAACACAAAGTTTCTTTACATTCCTATGATGCCAATTTCTTTGAAAAATTGGACCTCTTTCCCATAAAAAAAATATCCCTAAGAACTGCTGCATTCCACCGTTCGTAGTTTGTCCGCACGCGGGAAAAAGGACACTAGCCAGCATCATATCAAAAGCTCAACCAGAAACTTAAGCTTTAACTTCCTTTCGGACCGACCGACAGATGACATGAGCGACCTCCTCAGACCGATTCTTCGGGAAGGAACTGCATTCCATTTCCGGCAGATGCTCTCCTCCTACACCTTCCTCTCGCCAAGCCTCGCTCCACTCGACACACCCATCTCTCTCATCCGCCAGACGCCTCAAACGCCAAGGCGCCGCCTTTCCTCGAAAGCAAGAACCGGCGGCAGCCGAAGATTCCGCCCCTCGTGCTCCAAGTACCTGTCTTTGACGTCGAAACGTTGCTTTTGCAGCAATGCGTCGTGCTCCCGAGAAAACCCAGATGGCGATTCGCGCGGTGGCCCCTCTGGCGCTCAATGCATGAACGATGGTCTTCTCGCTTCTTGGCTACAGGCGTGTTCTAGCGTCAGAGACATTCAAAAGGTTCAAGCTTTGGCTTTGAAGTGTTCAGGAGCCGGTGCTGCTTACGTTAATAATAATCTGATGTCTGCGTATTTGAGATATGGGAGATTGGACGAGGTCAGGAGGGTGTTTGACGAAATGCCTGAGAGGAATGTGGTCAGTTGGACTACCGTGATTAACGCGTGCGTTCGGTTTGGCTTGGACGGTGAGGCTCTGAGGTTGTTTCTTGAAGCTCTTGGGGATGGGGTCCGAGCAAACTGCAAGACGTACGTGTGTGTCCTGAATTTGTGTAGCAGGAGGTTAGATTTGCAGCTTGGAAAACAGGTTCATGCCTGCGTAATCAAGAATGATCAGAGAAACTTGATCGTCGAGAGTGCTATAGTTCATTTCTATGCGCAGTGTGGGATGCTTGATAGCGCATTCTGTGCATTTGACCGGATGGATGAGCATGATGTGGTGTCTTGGACAACAATAATCACTGCTTGTTCCCAACAAGGACATGAAAAAGAGGCCTTTTCAATGTTTGGGCGAATGTTAAGGGATGAATTATTGCCCAATGAGCATACTGTGTGTAGCATTTTGAATGTCTGCGGCGAGGAGAAGGCATTGAAATTTGGGAGACAGTTACACTGCATCACATTTAAAAGGATGATCAAGAATGATATTTTTGTGTGGACGTCTTTAGTGGATATGTATGCAAAATGTGGGGAGATAGTAGATTCAAGAAAAGTATTTGATGGAATGAAGCATAGAAACACAGTGACATGGACAACCATGATAGCTGGATATGCTCGGAATTGGCTCGGTGAGGAGGCCATAAACCTTTTCAGGGAGATGAAGAGAAGGAATATATTTGCTAATAACCTCACCATTGTAAGCATTCTCCTAGCTTGTGGTTCAATCAAGAAGTTAGAGTTGGGAAGGGAAGTTCATGCACAGATACTCAAGAAATCTGTTCAAACTAATGTCCACATCGGAAGCACCCTTGTGTGGTTGTACTGTAAATACGGAAAGTATTCAACTGCCTCCAATGTCCTCCGCCAGATGCCGTTCAGAGATGTTGTCTCTTGGACGGCGTTAATATCTGGCTGCGCACATCTCGGGCTGGGAGCAGAAGCACTTGAGCGCTTGAAAGATATGTTGGATGAAGGTGTGGAGCCCAATGCCTTCACGTATTCTTCAGCACTAAAAGCATGTGCTAAGCTAGAAGATCTTTTACAAGGAAAGTTACTTCACTCCTCCGCAAACAAGACTCCCGCCTTGTCTAATGTGTTTGTTGGGAGTGCGTTAATTCATATGTATGCAAAATGTGGATACCTAGCAGAGGCATCTCAAGTTTTTGACAGCATGCCACAGCGTAATTTGGTAACATGGAAGGCTATGATAATGGGCTATGCGAGGAAAGGTCATTGCCGAGAGGCTTTAAAGCTCATGTATCGGATGAGAGCAGAAGGTATTGAGGTGGATGATTATGTACTCTCCACCGTTCTCACTGCATGTGGAGATTTGGAGTGGGACAATGAACCTTCATCAGAATATTGCTTGCAGTCTAGTTGACATTTCAGCTCTTAATGCGGTTTCCATGGAAACCAATTGTACATGAAGTAGTCATTGGCTCAGGGATGGGGATAAGTATACAACCATTGGCTCACAAATAGATGATATAACTGCTAAAGTAACGTTCCCTGGGAGGAATAGAAAGTCTGCCAAGAATGTTGATTGGCCTGACTTCTGTGTTATATACGGTATATCCACCCTCTTCCGTGCAGCAGTATCAAGGAACGTGCGAAGGAGGAAAGTGCGGCATCGAACTCCTTAACCCCATATCATTTGTCATCTCCAGGAAATGCCAAAGCTATGTAAACATTGGAGAGCTGGGTGTGCAGGTGGCTGAAGGAAAAGGAGAACTGACAATATATACATAACGAGAAAATTCATCGGTCACCTATAATTTATTTGCGATCAGTACATTGCATTATATTCACATCACTTAAACTGGGAAATTCGTCTGTATCGATAATGATGTGGACGTGCAATTGTACATATATAATGACATCCAATACACAATCCCTTTGTCAAGCACTAGGGAAAGTTTTGCAAGCTGCGCGTTAGTAATTTTGTTCTTGGTATTCCCACTTGTCAAACAAGATAGTACTGACCTGTAAATACTGCCGGATGCATTGACGAGACTACAAGACGACTACCAGGAATTACACATATTTAGATTTGACCATTTTCAACTGGCTATGATTGTTGAATTGAATATGCCTGTGACCTGTGTCTGCAGAAATATAGAAAGCAATTTCCGTTGCTCTGATTGTTAGTATAAACGAGAGAACTAATGCAAATGATCGTGGAAATAGATGTGAGATATTGAGAAAGAAGTCAAGCTGAAAAGGGAAATCGAAACTGACTGTTCTTCTTGCCTCTTGGCATCAGCTTTTGCCTTCAAGTTTCGAGACATGTTCTTCTTGCCTCTCGGTTCCTTTCTTGATTTCGTCACAATGGAGGAATCGAATGACTCGTTCATGTCATTGGTTTCGAAGTTGTTCGGCCACTGCTCAAGTTGTTAAAAGATGTTTCCATGTGATTCATGGAATTGGTATCTCGGGTCAGCTTCAATGCGTTAAAATATTGAGAACGAGTGAAACTCGTGCTAATTCTAAGAATAACAGGAAACGCATGAGGGCGAAGATTTCGAGAATTTGGCTGTCCTTCCGTTAAGTTCCCACCTTGTTTGGCCTTTTTTGAAGGATTTGATCTTAAGACGGCGTCTCAAGACTCGCCAGCTGTAACCACAGGATGGTTACCCAGTGGTTTTCTGAAAATCTCTCTCTCATTAGGACGGATCGCTGAGCATTCACACGATACATGAGAACTAAAATGCGTCGCGAACTTGGTCTAAGTCTTCGGCCTGCTTCATCCTCCCAGATTGAACATTAGATAAATCTCGTGGGAAAAGCTTTTTCAAGTTACCGACCAGCGTGCTAATACATATTGCTGCTTAAAATAATGACATGTCAACAAACAAGGATCCAACATCTTATCTGTGATGTCGGTCTCTGCTAAAGTACCAAGTCAACATGTCAAAACCATGTTTCTTACATTATTGTTTATCGAGAGTCACTGCTCATAGAACAGCTCTCTTTTTTTGACCAAGAAACCTGAAACTCTACCACATATAATTTGCCATAAATGACCATCGCATCCAACGAATCAAGACAGCGGACATAAAACGGATAAGCACATCATGCCATCTTGGCATTTCCGACCGTTACATTCCAGCCATCTATACTAGCAGTGAAAATTCACAAAATTTTGGCCAAAAAGTGAAAAGCTCGGCCTTAATCATACCCTCGTCCAGTCCACTCATTAACGAGAAGGAATGGTTCTCTGAAAATTCATAGTCAAAACATAGATTGAGCTCGCCCACATAACTTGCAGGGTTTGGCATTAGCATGATAATGTACCAATTCCCACCACAACAGATCCATAATCTCCTCACCTAATTGTGTCAGCATGTCTTCTCGAGAATAATGCACCAGTTTGATTTGTCATAAAAACGATCAACAACTATGATGTTGTCCATTCCAGATACCAACCTGCAAATGCCAAGCCAAAAAAAGCGAGCAGAAGAGGTCAATTTTATCAGCTGAACACATGCACCGACTATGGGTGGGAAGTAATTTCTTGCAGAATGGTTGAAGGAATCAAAACATCAAAACATTTAAGAGCAGTGTAAACCCAACAGGTAGAGCTTTTTGATTTGATCTGAGAATTGCTCAACAGTGTATAAAGAAGCATGATGCCAAAAGACCCATAAAGAGCATGTAAAAATAATTAAAAAAAATAGAAAAAGAACACTCTGTTTCTATGTTAATAATGAGTAGTTGTATCTAAAAGCATATAAAAATCGATTTACCTCTCAAGTTCACCCTCACCAAAGACATGGTAATATCTATTATACACTACGGCACCCTTTTTATCGTCCTTTTTTGCCAAGCCACTTGCAAGAGCAGTCATGGAAGCTCCACTGACTTCAGCACGATGATAGGGTAAGTGCCAAGGTACAAAGTATTCCTGTTGATCCTCGATATTCTTGTCTTGTCTCAATGCCATTTCGTCATCTTCTCCATGATGATATGAATTCTGAGTCTTCTCTAGGTTCATGGCTATATTAGCTTCAATTTCCCTCGTGTTCTCTACTGAGCGGTCATCTGTCTCTGGGATGCTTTCCAACATCAAAGATGAAGAAGGGCTGCGAACTCTGGGACTTCCTGGTCCTACCCATTCTTCCACATATTTCGGTGCCAGAGGAGTCCACTTGGTAAGCAATGATCTATCTTCTTGTTCTACAGCCCAAACAGTTATCAGAACCAGCCCACCCTTTTTCACAACATGAACTAACTCTTTAATTGCTCTTTTCCTCCTATTCTCTGTACTCAAGTGATGCAATACGGCTATTGAGATTGCAGCATCCCCGAAACCAGTTCTGTAAGGAAGATTGACAGCATCCGCAACCAGAACCTCATGCCCTCTATCTGCACATATTTTGATCAGGGGAGCACTTATATCACATCCAATGAAATAACAATCGGGATTCAAGCCCAAGTACTTCCCATTTCCACAACCTGCATCCAAGATGAGCGATCCTGGAGGCAGAGATTTTAGAAAGGTGGCAACCTTCGGCCACTTAGCAAATCGAGTGGAACTGAAATGAGGAGCTATAGCGTCATAAACACGGTGAACATACTTCTTTTCTATTTCCGGGGTGGACTCCACATTTATGTAGGAACATTTCTCGTCATCACATGTGGAAGCAGATTCCTGGATTAAGTCACTACCACATCCAGAAGAATGTACGCTGGAAAAACTGTTATCTTCTCGCATAGTACTATAGGTCTTAGATAGCCAGGCACTTGAACTTGCGGGAACACCCAATGCCTTCCAAGTTGCAGATAAGCATCTATTTTGTCTCAGGAAGGTATTGACCATCAACAAGGAACACAGTGGCCAACCAGACACAAGACTGGGGAACAAGAAGACTGGGTTAGAATACTGACGTAACTAACTTTCCAAAACATGCCAATTTAAGGCCCAATCACACATAAGATGGAAAAAAAAAAAAAGTGCAGTTGTCTAGCAAAACGCAAGTAAGAAAAAAGAACACTCAAGTGCCATCTCACGGAATTCAACAGAAAATTGCTAGGGCTGTAAATGTTTCATCAACATACATCACAATGCAAGCAGACCTTCATGAATTTATGGAAGTATGCTGCGGTCCAGCGACATTAAATTAGACCTATCCCACAATTAATTTTTTAGTTTTCTCATGTTCCCCATAATTTCATCAATCAGTTGTAGCTCACACATAGACCTTTGTGGATCATTTAATTTCCACACCACGTGGAGCACTTCCAGGAAGCCAAGTAGAGTGATGGCAGATGACTAAGGCCAGCCGCGTGCCTTAAAAATCAGGAAATAGGTCTAAAGAAGACGAGAACAGCTTCTAGAACTGGCTCTTCAATCATAAAAGGCAAGTGCAGTGCACACCAGTATACGGACTTGTACAATCGGAATGATTGGAATCACGCAATGGCGTGGGCTGGTGTCGAAGATGTCAAATTTCCTTGCCCACGAAACTCTTCAGAACGTACAACAATGCCTAATCAACCCTCAGATGACCCGAAAATATCACTTCCCTACCCCCAAAGAGAGAGGGAACAATGCCATACAAAGCAGGTCGCGAAATAGATTTGAAACGCGTAATCAAACTGCAGCCAAAGTCCCAAACATGCAAATTTAGCAAAGACTCCGACCGATATGAATAACAAGACGGACGCGAACATACTCCAAACTTCAAAACTTATCCAACCCTATCAATGCCCGACTCCTCAGCAGCCATGCCTCGGCCAAATTCACCGAAGAAGCGAAACTCGGCCTACACGAGCAACCGCCCTAATCCAAACCCCGCCCCATCGGTACCAAGAACAACGAACCCAGCAAAGGGAAAACCAAAAAGCCCTCCACTTCCAATCACGCTTTCGAGCAGAACCCAACAGCTAAGAGACCCCACCGAACAGGAAAAGAGCTTCCTTTCAAGGTGAGGCCAGCCAGAGCCACCCACCACGCGCGCGCGCGCATGGAAAGAGGGGGAAGTCGAATCAAGAAATCGCATCACACAAGGAATGGACATAAAAATTCTCAGCAGTAATTTGATCGAGTAGAGAAAGGAGCACCGCCAACCTCTGCAAAGTTTCATCCGTGCAATGTCGAGCTGACGAGCGAGAGAATGAGGGAGATGCGAAGATGGACGAGAGCCGATGCGTTCATGGAGCTGAGGCTTTGAAGAGGGAGATGGGGACTGGGGAGCGTACGCAGTGGTCCGACTCGGAGAAGATGCAGACCAAAGCGGAGCGGGCCACTCGGGTCGGGTCGTATTGGGCCGGGCCCACTTTGGTAACGGAGTTGGACTCCGCCCAGGCCCGACGTCAGGGCCTGCGTCGCAGTCCGGGCCCCCCCGGTAGATGAGTGAGGTGGGCCAGGCCCGCCCACATATATTCAAGTTAATACCACAAAATTTCAAACAGTACACCTATGACAATTTATTGTAAAAAATCCCCAACTGCTATATTTGTGATAAATTTACTTTATGTTAGTTTTCGTTAAATTTAATTAATATTATGAAAAATTATAAACTAGTATACTTATGACAAAATAAGGGTGAAACACCCAAACTGATATATCAATTAATTGTTACGTATCATTGAACTTAACAATTTGATAGTAAAATTTAACAAAAATCATCGGAGGATAAATTTTCCATAAGTGTACCAGTTTAGGATTTTTCGTGGTGTTAACCGTATTTATAAAGAAAAAAAAAATGTCAAGACCAACCTAACGTGGTTGTTTAAGAATGTTAAAAAAAAAAAAAAACCGGAAATTCCTGAAGAAACCAAACAAAACAAATCCTATATCACAAACCGAATGCGAAACCGCAAGCTAAGTAAATATAGAATCACATGACAAAGAAATGCAAAAAGGAAAATGACAAATCGGGGCGTTAAAAATCAAAAAACTACGGGAACAGGAGATGGAAGTGGGGAGAGGCGACGTCTCGAGCTCCGTTTCCTATTTTCAAATCAATCCTCCTCATCATTTTAAGGAGAAAATATTTAGTGATTTCACAATCGATCAAACGATAGAACGTCAACATATAATAAGTCATACATTTTTATAAGATTTCGCAACTTTTATATGAAATATCGTGGTACCAAAATACTTAAAAATTTATGATCGATGAGGAAAATTTACTCATTTTTTTTCCATCCGACGTTGGTCGAGAATCGGCCATCCTTTCCCAAAATTCAACGGCTAACGTTTTACTGAAAAAGCTTTGGGATACTTCGAAACGAAAAGTCAAATTCTCTCAAAGGAAAAAAGCCACCGCCTCCCTCTGTCCTGTGGTGGTAGAGCCGCCGTCCGACGAAGCTCTCCGTTGACCCGTGGTGGAGTGCGGTGGAGACTAGAGAAAAGAGCGCAGCACCGTAGAAAAAGCAAACCTACGGTTCTCTTTGTACAGAAAATGAAAAGTAATAAGTTTGTATCTGGTCATCAATCGCAGAATAATAACTCTTGCACCGAATTTTATTATTTCTCTAATTTAAGGGAAATACAATTGAGGGATAACAATTCATTTCATGTATATTTATATATTGTCGTTTTAAAAAACTTCAGGCCGTTCCGAGCCCTTTTTCCACATGGTAAAAGCTTAAAAACTGATCGACTCAAAGAAAAAAGGAAAAGAAAACAGCCCCGCCTGAACTAATTAGGTCCACTGATGGAGCCGAGTTTTCGAGCTTTGGGATTCTATTTCGCATCCTACCACAATCACAACTTCGATATTTGATTAGAACCGTAACTAACCCGAGTGGTCGTTATAGATGAGAAAACATCTTCTGTTCGAGTTTTTCTAAATCCCTTAGCTTGTAATATATTTTACTTCTTCTTCTTCATTTCGCACTGCACTCATTGGTGATTTTTCGTGATCAATTTCCCATAAATTTGCGGGTTAAATTATTTTCTATTTTTTAAGAGTGTACAATCCCTTGAATATTTTAGGAAATAACTCAATATTTCTCGATCTCCAGCTGGAAATAAGACCCCTCTTATTGGTGGATTATTATACAATATCATCCACGTGCCAACTTAAGTGAAAAAATAGATGGAGCTGATGCCCATTTCTGTAGAATCTATCGATCAAAAAGACTAAATCGAGGAAATTTCCTGGAACAAGCGATCGAGGAAAACATGGTCATTTTTTTTTTTTTTTTAAAGAAAAACACACTTAGTCCATGAAATTGCACTACTTTTTAAATTTCTCTTTCGAACTTTTGCATTTATCCAATCAAGTTCTTGAAACTGTAAATTCGTTCCTTTTTCTTTTTTAATTACGTCCCTTCATCTGTAATGCCAACATATTCTTGAAGCTAACATAGACTGAAATTTTCAGAACAGCATAACTGAACAAAGAAAAATGAAGTAACAAGAAATCGAAATATAAATAAATATTGTCAACTCTAATTTGGCGCCACCATAGTTGATCGTGGCTTTAATTTCAGTTCGCTGAAATCAGAGACGAAAGCATTTGATCATTTCATAATACTAACTACAGATGATCTCTTATATAATTTATAGAAAATGTTTGAACGAAAAATATTTTCATTATTTTTTTTCTGGGTCTTTTTTTTTTTTTTTTTTTTTGGAGGGGGGTGGGGTCGAATTAGGTCGAAGACTTTTGCTGGTTCGGATCGTGGCAATTTGGAATTGTTTCGAGTGGGGCGACTTTCGATAGAAGCATTTACTTCCACGTTCGTACAGGGTCCTTTGGATAATAATCGTGGCGGGCGACATTAACCCACGTTTGTATGTGGTGATTTGGGGACGACAGGGATGAGTCGATGTCACTGAACTTTCTCGTGAAGTTCCCTAGATTCCATCGCTTGTGTTCGTGGAAACTATCGAAGCATCTAAAAACAATATTGAATCATACTTTCCTCCTCCGGTTTAAACTTTTAAGATGAATTAAAAGCGATTTCGTGATTAATTTTTAAGATGAATTAAAAGCATCTATGCACTTATCATTCGCATCTTTATTTATATATAATTCTTGGATATCACGTAATTGTGATATAATTCATTAAATAGGAAAGTAGGAACATTTACATTTTTCAATAGTGAGTTAAGAAGTTTGTTGGTAAATATGTGTTAGAATAAACCATACATTTATTTAAATACCTAAACGTTTAGATTAGTTAATAGTGGTCTAACAAAATCTCATATCAGAGCTAAAAAGTCTTGAATTCGAATCTTCTAGGCAAATTGAAAATTCACATGTGAGGAGGGTATTAAAATATTTTAATAATAAACATTATATTCATCTAATAAATTAAACTTTTAGCGTTGGTAGTGATGTCATAAAATTTCACAAAGTGGAAAAGAAAGAGAAGCACTTTATTACACCATTATAAAAATATATTAGCATATTCTACGGCATATTCTATTGAAGTCATCCTACGTAAGTATATCTTAATGGAATTTACTCTAGATTCACCTGTAGAGAAATGTTTTCACACCACTCTTATGACATATTTATCTCTACGCATGATGAGATGATGCTTTTATGTCTTTTATATAACCATGCCTGTGAAAAGAACAGCACATACTAAGGCCCATGGTACTTTAAAAAAAAAAAAAAAAAACCACCATAATCAATGGTTCATGATGATAATTCTTTATTTTAATGTAGAAGCGTGTAAGGGTAAGCCGAAAATATATTAATTCAATTAGATGGTGGGGTTGCTCGAGTCCAACAAGCTAAATTAGAAGGCAGATACTCTCAGTTCCATCCTTAGATCTAACATCGATGACCGACCTCCCTCCCATGCTACCATCATCTCTCTCCTCATCCTCTCCTCCCTCTGAGGGAGGTGATACCATCACGACGATGACGACGGCAATGATGATAGTGTCCTTAGATCTAACATTGACGACCGATCTCCCATGCTACCATCATCTCTCTCTCTCTCTCTCCTCATCCTCTCCTCCCTCCGAGGGAGGTGATACCGTCATGACGATGACAACGGCGACGACCACCATGATGACAATGGCATTGACGATGGAGTGGAAGATGGCTAAAGGTGCCGGTTAGCAGGAGGAGGGGCTAGGTTTTTCTTCCTTTCATGATAGCTCTGAATTGACATGTGGTGCATATGGGTACGACGACGGTGCATTGGTAAGGACGGGATTGGATATGGAAGGGGAGGGCATGCCTCCCACCTTCCAAGTGAACTTTTTTTCCTACCGCACATTTTCGATGGCATCAATCCAAAGCCACAAGCAATTCTCCCCAACCACGACTCCTGTTTTCTACAAGTTTAGGCTTTGTTTATAGCAGCCACGATCTCTCCACCTTCAAAAGCGATCCATCTTGTCTTGTTGGTCCCGACAAGCGATGATTTAAAAACGTCGATGTCTGGTCCCCAACTATAGTTTTCCACCTCAAACTAAAGTTATGTCGGACCGCAATTTCCAAAAACATATATATATATATATATATATATATATATATATATTATTGAACAGGAAAAATATTCGGCTCCGGCGTCAATCCTCTCCCTTACAAATGTCAAGAGAATCATTTAATTATAATGCCAAGAGGAACCATCGTTCACACTTGTTTTTTTGGGAACGATAGTAAAAAAGTCATAAATCTCTTGTAACTATGTCAATTCAATTATATACTTTCAATTGTATCAATTTAGATTTAAATCTTTTTGATATTTTGCTAATTGAGTCATTTGACCAATTTTAGTTGAAAATCATTGACATAAACATTAACCATCTTATATGATATGACTGACGTTGACGTGTATAATTTTTTAATAATATATATTATTTTTTTGTTCTTTTATTTTATTCTTTCTTTTTTAATTCCTTTCACTTTGGCTAGTGAGAGTCGCAATCACTAGGCGAGAACCCACAAGCCCTTGTTGGTTGTTGGTGAGGGTCATGGCCCTTGACAAATTTGGTTGAGAAGAAGAAAAAAGTGATAATAAAATTTATTTTTGAAAAAATTATCTACGATAATATCAATTGTGCCACATTGCATGGTCGACGTTCATATTGCGATTTCCAATCAATTTTTTTTAGAATAACTTAATTGATAAAGTGTGAAAATATTTATAATTAAATATTTAAAGTGCAATAGATTTATAATTTTTTCTATACTTTTATGATATTGGACTCTCATTCATTTATTGTTGTATTCCGATGTGACGTAATCCGACAGGATTCCAGAGTCTGGCAAGTTTAGGAAAAAACTCCCGTTGATTGTTTCTGCATTGAAGTTTGCAATAGAGAAATTTGCATCCTTATGGGAAACGACTAGCAGGGAAAAAGTCCCTAATGAGTATCTGCATTAAAAGGTCAGTGCAGAGATGTTTTGTTTTCATACCGGCAACAACCAGGCGATGAGTAAGGAAGACCGTGGTTTCTCCTAACATATTTAAATATTAACCCATGTTTTACATAAAAACAATTTTTTTTTTTAAATAGTTGATAGTAATCTTATCATATCTTATGTAATATTGGAATTTTCGTCCCCATACTTTTATGATTGTCTAATTAAGCCTTTCTACTTTCACAAATCTTCATCCCCATGATTTCATGGAGTTTCTAGTCAAATCCATATCAAAATAAGAGGGTCTCAGTTTAAGTCTTGCCAGCCACGTAATTTTGCAATCCTTTTATATACTTTCATACTTTAATCTAGCCAAAACCTAGTGCGTGCTTGAGGGTCATAATCTAACGGTTTGAACTCTTCAACTATCAACTATTGATTTGGTTAAATAAGAACAATTTGTTTGCTTTCAGAACAAAAGGCAACCTACTTCATAAAAACGTGGTGTTGCTGGTGTTGCACTGGTGTTGCAACATCGCACATCCTTTGATCATGGGAACATGCGATTTTTCTTCACCTATCATTTAAGCTTTTGGGTCTGACATTCTAATATTATATTAGAGTTAGATTCCATCCCAGTTTATTTCGCATATGGGTGGATATTCAAATATTTGCAATTGTCAATAAAAAATGAGTTGATGGAAAATATGAACCTTGATGTGTGCCCATAAGATTTTGTAATTTGTGTCATTTCATTTCGTGATCATAAAAAAGATAAGATCATTTATTCTGAATCTTCCATAACATGAACATTTTTACCCATGAGAAAATTTGATCAAGTAATCGTAGACATTTCGAAACCCTCAATTACGAAAAACATAAGTTCTTCAAAAAAAAAAATTGGACGGATTTTTTGGATAGATAAGGGTGCAGCCAATTTTAATTTAGATACACATGTCTAAATTTTTGGTGGACGGCTTATATACGGTAGGGTGGTCTTCGGACTGCCTAGCTTGTTGCCGCTCGGGGACAGGCCAGCCCTGCAACTTAGGCAATTTATCTAACATGTATGGACCTATTTAAGCCATGAATTTTCCCAATATTAAAAAAAAAAAAATTCCCCTACACATTCATGGTATGGAGATGATTCGTGTGTGACAACTGACAAGGATGGTAATAAGACAAAGATTCCACACGCGATGCTTCTATCGGCGTCTCGATCACTTTTCAACTGTCGACGGCTCTTGGAAAAGCCGGGGAAATGATGCATCGCCAATCAACTATGTAAATGACCAAATGACACTTGGCCTTACGCATTAGATCGGCGTATACTTGCGAAACGAAGGGAAATTTCACGACACGAATAGCGGATAACCTATGTAACGTAACATACATCGGCAGATGGTGTGCAACCTCTCTTGTTGAACAAGCTGCGTCCAAAGCGTAGAAGATGGTTCGAAACTTGCTTGGAACCAGCTGGCTCCTTGTTGAATGTTAATTTAGTAAAGCAGATTAGATGAGAATAACGTTGAAGCTGCTGAAAGCAGGGTTCGAAGTATTTTTTTTTTTTTTCAAAGTCCAGTCCTCTTTTCCTACGTTTGACCTCCGCTCTCGGGGGGGGCCGCTAAGTTGCACGGAAAGTAAACTTCGGGGCAGGTTCCTAGAATCCATGCGATGTTTGCTTGGATTTCATTTTTCCTTGTTTAGTCACTAAAGGCAAGCTAATTTGCATGCGACAGTTTGTCTTGGACTCTTAAAGGCCAAAAGGGCAATGCAATTTCGGGGAAAGTATGCCCCTCCGCACAAACTTTCCACATAAACGAAGCACATTTTGAGAGCAAGTACTTTGAAGTTTGAGGGTTTTACGTATGCATGTGGGATGCAAGAGTGTTCATATCTCTCCATGTTAGACTAAGGAACTAATAATTCATGCTAAAAAACGAAGGCCCCAAAGAAAGGAATAGAGAGAGAGAGAGAGAGAGAGAGAGAGAGAGAGAGAGGGGCCAGATGATTGATGGGATTGCGTGAGCACCCGTCTCATCTCCCTTTGTTCTTTTCCTGGAAGTTCCTGAGAAAATACCATATGGCGAGTTAGATATCCGCCAACTACCGAGTGGTCAATTTTTTTTCCAGGTCTTTGTTCGCGAGCCCTATATATTGGGTTCCGACCGGCCCTCTAATTCCTTCCTAAGCTCACATATCATTCGATCTATCGCATCATTCTCTTGCTCTTTCGATACCGAGGAGTGTCTGATCTCGAAGAAGGGAGAGCCATGTATCTTCACCTACCGTCCTCTCGCTTTTGCATGCCTCATGCAGCTTCTTCCCGCCATCCAAGGCTCTATTCGTCCAGGTCTGGTATATCGTGTTACGCATAAGGATTCAAATTTCTCTCTCAATCTCTCTTATTGACCGCGTATGAAGTTGGATTAGATAGCTCGACGAGGAAGATGTATTCGGAGTTATCGTGTAGGTACTCTTCTAAAGTAATTTTCCACGTTCATTGTGTTTTCAGGGTGATTTGCAGTGTGGCATTGGAGGACAAGGCAAGACTTGGTAAGTCTATCCTAGCAGATCTCATGGCGCTGAGAATATGTACTTTCCATAGGACTAGTGCAATCTTGATCCATGGGCGGCATGATTAAACAATTTAAAATCATGACATATCACCCAAACCCATTATTCTTATCGACCATATATACTCATAACTTCATTGGAACAAATCAGCTTTTGATAGCGAGGAATTCTGCATAGGTCGATAGAACCCTTTTCTCTGTTAATCTCACTTTGCTAACATTGCACGAATTTCTCTCTAGAAGTATCACGTGACAAGATTCTCCGATTAGTTTGACCACCAGGAGAAAATGGATTTTTTTTTCTCCTCTCTTTTTTCAACAATAAGAATTGGTTACCCAAAAATTCATTTGTTTAAAGTAAAAGTCCAAAGATGAAAAAATGGCAAAAAGGAAAGAACGTATACATCCAAACGTGAATGATGGTCTTACATGTACGTGGTCGTTGCAAAGTTGGCATTTCAACATCTCTCCATGCGTGCTTTTCTAGAATTCAACCTGGAGAAAAAAATAAATAAATTGATAGTGTCCACTCACAAAGTCAAAAGGGCGTACTTCTGTTCTTCATCTTGAGCAAGTGGGTGGATTATTCTTCGTCAACCCCAAGCGTTATGATCGTCAGTCATGTCCTCGTTCCATCTCTCTCTCTCTCTCTCTCTCTCTCTCTCTCTCTCTCTCTCTCTCTCTCTCTCTCTCTCTCTCTATAAGTTGATCGGTCCATTATGTGTTTGACTTAGTTTTATGTGTACTGATATATTCAAACTTGGGTCGTTCGAATGGACCATTGGCATCGAAGTTTTCTAATAATTCTCGTATCTAACACATACTTCCGAGACCAATCACAGGTCATTGCACCAAAGTCCCCCGAAATGTCAACATGGAAAGCCTGAAAAATGGTTATCTTTTTCCCGAGGTCAGCTCTCATCTGTGACGATCGATCAAGACGAGTTCTTTTCCGTTGAGATTTCGTTTTCTCTCCTGACATATAATTTTTTTTTTTTATTGTTGTTGTTTCGGTTGTGGGATTAAAGATTTCGATTCGCGTGGCTGAACACGCTGAGAAGTACCCGCATGCAAAGTTGATAAAGCTCGGAATAGGCGACACGACACGGCCTATTCCCCACATCATAACATCGGCCATGGCCCAGGTAAAGGACTTTATGCAGACAGATATCGGTAATGTCGATGTTTGAGTTGACCTTCAGGATGGTTCTTTTTAGGTTTAGAGATTTTTTTGGTGGGTCTTATAGACACCTTGGTCCCCCCCTTCGATGGCCCCAGTGGCTAAATTGTCAAAGGACGAAAAGAAAGTGTACCCAGAGTCAATGATAGAGTACAGAACATGATCGAAGATTCAGCCTTTTAATTGATCAATTCAAACCTTCAATTAATTTTATCTAGAATGCAACCGAGTCCTCCCATTGATCAGAGTGATATAAGTTAATTGCGTAGATACTTTTCAATTGTCACGCAAGTCATTTTTCAGAAGGACTATCATAGGACTTATTTGCACCTTTTTAAAGATATTTTGGACTTTGATTGCATTTGGTCAAATACTTGAGACTTGACTGCATTATTACATGCATGAGATATAGTGCTTTGAATGAACCTTTTTTTTTTCGTTGAAGGATAGATAAATCTGCTTCTATAGTAAAATACTAGGCAGCTTAATGTTTATTTTAGTAAATGGATTTACAAAGTGTCATGATGAATTACGACGGTACCTTTGAATGGGTGAATCACATTCCACGTTCAAAGAAGGCCTATCACAAACACTTTAAAAATGAAACTTCTAAACCATGCTTTAGTAGACCTTGAACCGTTCTTCTTGGTATGAATCTTACTCTTCTAAGTAAAAAATTCAATCCCAAATTACAAGTAACTTGTAACCTATAACAGAGTCCACGAAAGAAATAGCAAAGCTATAAAGAATTGAGTCACAAAAATATTTTACAAATCGTTATGAGAAAATCTTACAGAATGCTTGGAAATGGCTTGCTCATTCAAATACCCATTATAATATGTCCATTGCATTATTTTGGAGAAGTTAACACCAAATAAGATCCACGAACGAATCTGGTGACTAAGTTATAAGTCAACAATAATTAAGAACCGACTCGGGGAGGATACCCTTTTCCAAAAGATTGTGCTACGTTCATTGTCTCTGGACTAGAAAAAATAATGTGGAAAATAAGTGAGCGAAGATAACCATGTGTCTGTAATAGCCAGGTAAGACATGATTGTCCAGGACATCATGGTGCCAAACAAGATCCTTCTTTTCCTCCCCTGAAAACTCGTGCAACCCAACATGATAGCGCAATAGCCAGGTAAGGACATGCCAAATGATCAAGAAACTTCCTCAATCTCCGAGTTGCCCTAGCTGAATCTAAACAGAGGTTGAAAGTCAAAGCACGTGGTTCATTTCTCTCTCCTCATACAGGAACTTGTTCTTACGCTACTATTTTTAATGGAACAGTTTCTCTCTCCTCCTCCTTCTTGAGGAAGGTGGTGGGTAGGGTTAGGATAATTTCTTATCTTTCCATCTTATCTAAGTGATTCTTTATTGATTTGGTTTCCTGTTGCAGAAAGCACTTGCTCTTTCCACCGATGCGGGATACACAGGATATGGAGATGAGCAAGGAAACAAGGTAAAATATTAGTTGATTATTCTCATCGGTAAAGTATTTAATTAAATCACGTGGTACGTGCTCAATCGGTATAGAATAGACTCGATGTGTGAATTAGGTGCGCCACATAAATTTATTTCTCATTGTACCAAGTGTGAACGGTCCTTAGATGGGCTATCCACCTAAAATTTGGTTAGCATCTTGTCTAGTCCACGGTTTTAGAGGAATATTTATTGACATGAGATTCACCTTGAAAATTTTTAAAATACTTATTATTGTGGTTGTTGCTCTAGAAACCGCTAATAACATATAAAAATTTGTTACTATTCATGACCATAGGATCCTGTTCATGCTTATTTCACTCAAAAGTCAAAAACGCAAAACGAAAAAGTTAGGGGCAACCTCTACACCTGGCTATTCGTTTTGACTTTTCAAATTAGACTTTGACTTGTTTTTATATTTAAGAGTCAGTCAAATCCAAGTCAGGTACAAGGTATAAACTCCCTAGAGTAAGCTCTTGTGACCCATCTTATTATATGACTTGTTTTTATATTTAAGAGTCAGTCAAATCCAAGTCAGGTACAAGGTATAAACTCCCTGGAGTAAGCTCTTGTGACCCATCTTATTATATAATCTTGCAACAACTAAACATGTTCGAAAGAGATGGACCATATAATCTCTATAATGGGAGTGACTTTTCTAAGGCAGATACTAGGAAATGTCCATACCTCGTTGTGGTAACCTAGCCCTTGCCAAAGTTGGCGAAGACCTAATACTTTTTGCACGTGCATTTATGCCTTGTTTCTTGTACAAGCAATCTCTCATGGCGGAAACAAAATGGGATTATATTCAACATAGATAATTGTCTTCCTAAACTATGTACAATCGAGATTTCGAAGACGGATTGAATTCTACTCACCGGGATTCTTTAAATTTGAGGGTCAGAAAATAAAGGAGGAAGCGTCTTGATTAGGCTTAAACTTGTGAATGAACCTTGAGCTACACATGTACTAGAAATGTTGTGCATGTATGATTGATTGCTTGCGTCATAAATAATGTTAGCTTTCGAGCTGGAAACTCTCGCGGAAAGTTGTTGCTTGACTTCCACGTACATAGTGCATACAAAATAGGAAGAGGGCTGATATAATCCTATCTTTTGTGGGTCCTTTTAGGGTTTCTTTGCATGGAGGAATTACGAGCATTGAGCATTATTTTTCTAGCCATCCCTGACTATATATTAGTGGAAAATTTAAGCTTTTGATGTGAGTTATGTGACCAAAGTGCTCCATCGCCAAGACTAGATTTAAGCTTTTGAATCACGCAACTCCCGAGAACTTGTGTCAGGCTACCTTATAGGAAAATTCGCTTATCTCAAGCCTTCAACGATTTGTCATTGTTTGGGAATTAAGCCCTACATACTGATACAATACTTCCCCGTAAAGATTCTGCTTCAAAGACCATCATTATCAACTGCCAAATCCCAGCCATGAATGAGTACCTCCAAATATGCTTCTCTATCAAATATTTGTACCTAGGAAGTGAAAGAATATACTGTAGCGATCATACATAGGAGAGCAATAGCCATGGATGTTGCCAGAATTTTAGTTATCACGAGCAATAGGTAAAGTTAACACATATAATTATTACATCAATGCCCTCGAAAATCGTTTTTTTTTTCTTACACTTAATTCATAGTATGGATAATAATCAGTATCAACATATAAGATGCCAAACCAAAGAACGATGAAAGATCCTTTTTGGACGTATTAGGTGGTGGCCGCTCTTGAGTTCAGTGAATCAAGCCATACCTGCTCACATGAGAACGTGAGATGGCCAACGGGTTGTTTCGCGTGGCGTTCCCAATGCAAAGGTCAAACTTCTGGTTCGCATACTGACAGCCAAAAATGAGATGGACCACCTTGCTTTGCTTTATAATCCACGACGTTAAGGTTAAAGAATAGTGCAATAATTAGGGTTTCAAATGAAAATTGCAAATGCGTTGCGTCATAAGAAGGACATCATGTGCATGAGTGATCACGTCACGAGGGCTTCGTCTTCTTCTTCTTCTTATTATTATTAGTTTAATGAAGCTTATGTCCAGTCGTTGCTGTCTTGTCTACACTCGAGTTATTAAGATTCGACTTGGCTTCTGTGAAGGATCTGAGGCAGGCTATCGCAAATGTCGTTTACAAAGATAAGGGAGTGGAGTGGGACGAAGTTTTCGTATCGGACGGTGCCCAAGGCGACATCTCTCGCCTCCAGGTAATGCAATGTTACTAGAGAAAGCAAGAAAAAAAAAATTATGACAAGAAATGTTGCTAGAGAAAAAGTGGTCTCCACGAGTCACATTAGATATGTTATATGTAGATTGGCGATTAACGTAATTATACACAAATGTCATTTATCCTGCATCCTCACTTATTAGTGTATAAAATAATATCCCAAAAAGATCTTAATTTTATGTGTATTCCATCATAGACATGTAAATATTGTTGAGAAATAAATGTTCTAAGTATATTATTTACATTGTACATGAAGTTAGGATAACTATTTTTGTCATTTTTTGCCATCATTAAGGATGACAGACCTTTTCTTAGCCGAAAGCTAACGATTATCATTTAAGGTCGTTTTTTTTTTTTCTCCAACAGATGCTCCTGGGATCCGGAGTGACAATTGCTGTTCAGGACCCAACTTTTCCGGTAATTACGATGATAATTCTATAGCATGAAAAGTTAACACCATAAAGCGAACATATGGCGCAAGAAAAGTTGAAAATTTTACGTGGACTAAGCTGTCAAAAGTACTCAAGAAAAAAAACCATGTTTCCCCATGGACAGGCTTACGTGGATTCCAGCATAATCGTGGGTCAAGCGGGCAAGTTCCAGGAGGAAACCGGGAAGTTTCAGAACATCGTGTACATGAGATGTTGTCCTTGGAACGACTTCTTCCCCGACCTGGCGACGACCCCACGAACCGATGTCATTTTCTTCTGCTCTCCCAACAATCCGACCGGCACCGCCGCATCCCGACCGCAGCTCGAGCGGCTTGTGGAGTTTGCCAAGTTGAACGGGTCGATCATAGTTCATGACTCCGCGTACGCTTCCTACATTTCGGACGATAGCCCTAGGTCGATCTTTGAGATCCCCGGAGCCAAGGAGGTTTGTTTCATTTCACACTTATAACCCTCGCGATGACCTAGAAGATTGTTAGAACGTTGCCTGAGCTCGAATGGTGAAAAATTGAGGCGTGATTAAAGTTGACTAGGGTTCTTTATGCGCAGGTCGCAATAGAGATCTCTTCCTTTTCTAAGTTTGCCGGGTTCACGGGTGTCCGCCTCGGCTGGGCCGTCGTGCCGAAGGAGCTGAAGTACTCGAACGGATTTCCGGTCAGAAAGGACTTCAATCGCATCATGTGCACATGCTTTAACGGCGCATCGAGCATCGCTCAGGCAGGAGGCCTAGCTTGCCTCTCTGCAGATGGTTACCAGGTGATCAAATCAATCGACATCGACGTTCTGTCTTAACAGTTTCTCGACCTTTCGAAAGCAACCGAGAACAATAATCTAACAGAAGATTTCCAACTCTTGTCTCAGGCTCTCTGCAGATCCATAGACTACTACCACGAGAACGCAGACATACTCATCGATGCGTTCACGTCCCTCGGGTTAAAAGTCTACGGCGGCAAGAACGCGCCGTACGCGTGGGTGCAGTTCCCGGGCCGGAGCTCTTGGGAGGTGTTCAACGAGATCCTGGAGAGGGCCCACGTCGTGACCGTCCCGGGGGCCGGGTTTGGCCCTGGCGGCGAAGGCTACATGAGGGTGAGCGCGTTCGGGAGTAGGGAGTGCATGTTGGAAGCTTCAAGGAGGCTAAAATCTCTGCTGAAGTGATGCCTCTTTGGTTATTGTGAAGGTTGCTCGTTCTCGTCTGGTTCCTGTAATTCGCCTTGGAGGTTGTAGCTTGTGGTGTCAAATATTTTTCCTTTTTTAAATAAAGGAACGAACGGCGTTCTTCTGATGCATACTAATGACATATTTTCAAACAGTAGACAGCATGATAATTTCAACGGGGTCCATCCCTATTAATCTATTATCCCATCATAAAATCTAAGTTTTTAAAGATGAATTCAAGTCCTTCCTATTCTCTACTATAGCTGAAAAAGTTCCATGATCGTGGGCTGAGGGGAGAATTCGGGCCGAATAGACGAAGAAAAACATAAACTTCGGCCTGCCCGACAAAAAATTAACACGAGAGCTCAAATGCACCGAATAAAAACACGGACTTGAGTCACGATTCCATCCAATCCCGCCATTGGCTGTCGACTCTCTCCATGCCGATGTGCACAATCGAACAATGGTAGATTTATTGACACCCTAAAACAAAGGCTTCGGGCGGGGGCATAGAGAATCTCCGTCTTTGTTCAGTTGTTAGAGAACGGAATTTTATGTGCGCATTAGGCTTATGACACGCCTTTGATTCTCTAGACTTCCGATTGCAAATTTCGGATTCGAGCGGCCCATTCAGGGTTTCGACTCACATCTTGCCTGAATCTTCATAGCTATTTCATGGACCTAAGGTTTACTTACCTAACAAAATAGGAAAATAATTATAAGTTGTTGACACTTTGATCCTCCTTCCTAGGCTCTAAAATTTGCCCATTTGGGCTTGGAACTAGAATGGGCTATTCTGGCGTGCGCATAAAACTGCCATGGGCCAGACAACCTATAATGGACTTCGATTCAGCATGATCTTTGCCCTAAATTCAACTCATCCTGGTCCACATGTTTCGTGGGGTCAACGGAACACGAGCCATTTCAGATCCCACCGGCCGGGACGTCTGTTTCCGAATACAATCATGTTGACGTCTGCTCATGCTCACCCATTGAGAATTGGAAAAACGGGTGCATACATTTTGCTAAATACGAGTGATTTAAAAAACATTTTTTTTAAACATTGATAATTTATCTTGTTTACAAATTAAATAAAAAGCCATATTTTTACAGTTCACGAAAATATCCAAATATAAATTATTATCGATAATGAAAGTATTTTTTTATCAACTAATCATCTCAAGGAATGCAATCAAATCAAAATTGTTTCTAAATAATTCATTTTCCTTGCTGACGTCATCCCCCTCCTCCCGGCCCACCCATCTAGTTTATCCCATGGGGGAACGCCACCTCACGCCCCCTCACCTGACGTCACGCTCCCACTCAAATTCCACTGGAAGTGGTCGTCCGGGCCCGTGCCTTGCCTTGCGCACCAAGATCCGAAGCACGGAGGAAAATGCGCGCACTGCGCCCGCCTGCCGCCCTTCCCCAGCCAAATAATTTCATTCTTTTGACGTCACTTTTTGCTCCCACTGGTTTTGGAATAGAAATGAGAAGTAAAAAAAGTTGAATAAGTTTTAAATAAGTGAAATTTTTTTTTATTTTATTCATCTCTTCTTGCCGCCGCCGCCACCACCGCCCCGCCGCCGCCGGCCGCCGGTCCACTGGAAGTGGTCGCTTTCGGGCGGGCCCGTGCCTTGCCTTGCGCACCAAGATCAGAGGCGAAGCACGGAGGAAAATGCGCAGAACACGCTAAGACGGCGGCGGCGGCGGATCGGCGGCGCGATCCCGCGGCAAGAATAAAAATAAATAAATACAAAAGAGAAATTGCCCTTTTTCTATTCCAAGCCAAACGAGTCAAAGTCAAAAAAAGCTCTTCCCTGCCATGCGCACCCCAAGAGTCAAAGTCAGAATCGCCGTCTCGCCGTCTCTCCCTCCCTCTCTCTCTCTATATATACCACGCCCACATCCGCATGCTCTGCAGAATTTGCAACATCCCCTCCATCGCCCATCACGCCAGCGGAAATCCTCGGGAAAAAGATCTTCGTGTTCGGAAGGAAGGGACGGAAAAATGTCGGGCGCGGGGGTTTGTCAGCCGGGCCCGGCCCTTGCGGAGGCGTACGTGATGAGGAAGCTTTACAAGGAGAAGATGAAGAAGGCGAAGGAGGCGGCGGCGGAGGACGCTGGCGACCGCAAGAAGGAGGAGCGACCGGCGAGCGGCGGAGGGAGAGGACGTTTCTCTCTGTCCCGAGTGTTCGGGAAGGCCCATGTCCATCCTTCCGCTGCAGAAGCACCCCGTGTTGCTCCCTCGGAGTAGCTCCCCGCTCATGAACAGTTTTTAGCTTCAGCTGGGATTTTTTTCCTTTGCTTTCGTTTCTTTTCTGCTTAGCACAAATGTCTATAGCTAAATCTTGTCTCGTGAGTTCGCGAGATTTTTCCCCTTTTTTCCTTTGGAGGGATTTCCTGTTGTATTATTGATGTTGTATTTCTACTGGTGGATTTCTTGAAGTGAAAGTACACTTCGAAGTTAAAGGAATATGCTTCTTCTCGCTTTAGATTTGCTCGGAATATGCTTCTTTTCGCTTTTGCCGATGACCAGCCACCGTCCACAATCAAAAGGGCTGGCCTCATCAGAATTGGCCTTGGCGAGGCCAACCCTCGCCTGAGGATTTGGCGAGGTGAGCCCTTGTTGGGGCTCGCCCTCACCTAGGCTAAGGTGACCTCACTAGGCATTGCCTTTGCCCAGGTGATGCCCAATGAGGCCGCCCTAGATTGTACAAAGGTCGGCCTCACCCAAGCCAAATTTGGAGAGGCCAACCCTCACTGGGGCTCAATCTCACCATGGTCAATGGCCAACTATCACTTGTGGTTAGTCATTGGCAAAAGAAAAAAGAAATGAGAGAAAAAAATCGCAAAATTATTAAAACTTTGTGAACGTCAACATCGGCAGTACCGCATAAGCCAATAGGCATCATATTAGTAAATATCCGGTCAAAATTAGCTGGAAGAACTAAATTGGAGATCAAAAGATGTAAGACTAAATTGCTTTTAGGTCAAAAGATGTAAGACTAAATTAAAAATGTTTATGATTAAATTGGTATAAATGCAATAGTTTTAGGACTTTTTTTAGACTTATCCCAAACTAGTTCCTAGAATCGGCAAAACATCTTTCCATCGGCATTGGCGGCATAACAAGGGGGGACACATCATATTGAATCCTCTCGAAACTAGAACGAATGAAGCTAATGTTGTAACTTGCATTGTTTAAGATAACTTAGGTCTCTTGGTCGATGGATTTACAAGGAAATTGACCGTATCTTCTACAACTCAAGCTGAAGCTTCGGCTCTTCTTGAAACCCCAAATTTCCTTCAACTGCGACCTGAGGAGAGTTTGGAATTGCAGTCAGATCACCCTAATCTGATACGAGGAGTGTTGAACGCAAATTAAATTACTAGGGACGTCGTTGTGCTCATCAATGAGGCTCGGGGCAGAACAAGGTTTTCCATTAATCTTAGCTTAAGCTTCCATGACCCATGCACATGCGTAAGCACTTTGGACACGCTTGGGGCTTTTGAATTACATAATTTTACTTGGACCCATTACTTCAGCCATAACAATAAATTTATATTGCGGTTACGGTTTTAGACTGTCTCAAATGTTTCAATCCTACGTATAGTTCTGTCTTTCAAGCGAGTAAACTAAGGCCCATAGAATATTAATTTTGATGTACCCGCATCGCTTAAGTTTTATTGGACATGGGCATGTGAGAAAGAACAAGTATTATACTTCCTAGGTCATATTCAAATAGAGTTGAAAGAAATCTGCAAAATCCTCGCTCATTACCACCTTTTGTCAATATTGAAGCTGCCATAAACGGTGACTTGGCAAAGATAACATAAAGATATCGTTGATGAGCTATGGACTTGTACCCAGTCACTTTAAAGTCCCTCTATACATGACAAATTAGGGTTCGAGGCTAGTGCTTCATGCTTTGCTTGCTCCCCAAGAACTTGCCACCTCTATAAATGACCTCATCTCCTCATCTCATTAGTTCTTGAAATTATTGTTCTCATCCTACTCCACAAAATTGCGCTTCGTAGGACATGTCCATCACGTCCATGGCAGGACCTGAGCTAGCAGAAGCTTATTTGCTGAGGAAGCAGCACAAAGAGAAGATGAAGAAGAAGAAGAAACGAGGAGATGAAGATGGCACAACAAACATTGATGATCAAGAGAAGATCTCTCAGGGTTGTTTCTCGTGGCTGCTTCACAAAGTTCACCCAAAATCAGTGCCGAAGGCTCGAAGTTGAGTGCCATGTTATGGCTCCCATTAGGGTAGAGAGATCGTCTTCAATATCTTGTTTCATGTCAAAATGTTTATGTCTACTATGGATGTATTACACGTCATCATGGTCAAGACCCAATAATTTCAGTTCGAGTGGGTTTTGTTTAGGTCGGGTCAGTCCGAGTATTATTGACAATCATCAATCATCGTCGAGATGAAAATTAGCGGGTTCAAACTTAAGCATAGCAAATAGTAGTTCATCCAGAGAATTGCTCTAAAGATTGTGGTCAGAGCAAAATATGTCTTTCCACTCAACACTATATTAATAGTTAACGGCTACAAATTTTGCACTCTCTCTAAGTTTGCACAATTTCTCAATTTATAGGGGATAAATTAACTTGATTTATTTTTTTGTAATTATGACATACTCATCCGGACCTATCAAAATGATAAGTTGGGTCGAGTCATAAATGGTTAAACCCAATTTAATTCGTTTGTAATCCATTTAACGTAATACAAATTTTTCAACCAATGCCAACCTCACCCATCCCGACTCATTTAACCAAATGTAGGAAAAGATGAGTCTTATGGTTTTTTAAAAAAACATTGTATTGCTAAAATACTTTTATGTAATATAAATCTAATGTATGATGTTTATAATATTTTTTTTTTTTTTAAAAAATTGAAGCACCATCATAAACAGAGCCGAAATGAATCTAAAACGACCTTCGACGAAAGACGAGCGAGCTGGATACCGCCGGGCCCCGCCCCCCCCGCCCCCCGCCCCATCTGGTCCAAACCCAGGGTGGAACGCCACCTCCTGGCTGGCGTCATCCCCTCCTCTCCCGCCCCGCCAATCGCATCGCGCTCCCGTTCGGATTCCCCTGGGGCAGGTGGGGTCGCTTTCGGGCGGGCGCGTGCCTTTTGCCTTGCTCACGAAGTATGGAGGCGAAGCGCGGAGGAAAATGTGCGGAACACGCTAACCGCCCTGCCGCAGGAGGCAAAGTCAGAGTCGCCTTCTCGCTCCCCCAACCCAACACCACACCCCCCCTTCTCTCTCTCTCTCTCTCTCTCTCTCTCTCTCTCGCTCGCTCTATATATACTGCCACCACATCCCCATGCCCTGCATAATTTGCAGCATCCACTCCATTGCTCATCACGACCGGCGGGAATCCAAGCTTTTCGAGTTCGGAAGGAAGGGCAAAGAAATGTCGGGCGCGGGAGTTTATCAGCCGGGCGCGAGCCTCGCCGAGGTGTACGTGATGCGGAAGCTTTACAAGGAGAAGATGAAGAGGGAAAAGATGGCTGAGGACGCGGGCACTGTGGCAGGCGATCGCGAGAAGGAGGAGAGGACGGCGAGAGGAGGAGGGAGAGGACGTTTCTCTTTGTCTCGGGTGTTTGGGAAGGCCCATGTCCATCCTTCCTCTGCAGAAGCGCCCCGTGTTGTTCCCTCGGAGTAGCTCTCCGCCATGAATGGTTTTCAGCTTCAGTTGGGATTTTTTGTTGTTTATTCTTTCCTTTTTGCTTGTGCAAATGTCCATAGCTGAATCTTGTCTCGTGAGTTCGCGAGGATTTTCCTTTTTTTTTTTTTTTTTTTGGGCGGGGGGTGAGCATTATATTGATATTGATATTGTATTTCTACCGGTAGATTTCTTGAATTGAAAGTACAGTTTGAACTTGAAGGAATTTGCTTTGATTCACTTCGGACTTGCTTGAGATTTGTAGGTCTAATCCACTACGATGAACTAAGTGATTTGGGTCATTCAATTTTTATCAATCTTGGGAGATTCGCACGTATCATGAGGTCCATAGCGGATCTGAGTCTATGTTTCAATTTGGAGTTCAAGCTAGAGCACAGAGATATGGTCGAGAGAAATAAGACTGATGCTAGCTAATGGATGAAAAAGTTCGGATAATATACAAGTGAAAAGAAAAGTTGCTTCGATTTAAATTCTATGCATTTGAAACTTGAGAACTCCCAATTTGAATTTGCATCCTTCGAGCCCAGTTCAAATGAAAAACGAATCTCATGTGGGACCCATTTTATATAACGGTTCATGAGAATCGAGTTTTCATATTTTGGATGCAAGCAATAATCGCTCCTCTTAAAAACTGGAATGACCGAAGCTACCGTTGTAACCTACATTGTTTAAGATGACTTAGGTCTCTTGGTGGAGGATTCGCAAGGAAAGTGAGCGCGTCTTCTGCAGCTCAAGTTGAAGCTTTGGCTCTTCTTGAAACCCCATATTTCCTTCAACTGCGACCTGAGGAGAGTTTGGAATTGCAGTCAGATCACCCTAATCTGATACGAGGATTGTTGACCGCAAATTAGATTATTAGGGACGTTGTTGTGCCCATCAGCGAGGCCAGGGGCAGAACAAGGCTTCCCGCTCATCTTAGCTTAAGCTTCTATGACGTATGCACAAACGTAAGCTCTTTTGACACGCTTGGGCTTTTGAATTACATCATTTCACTTGGACTCATTACTTCGGCCATAATATTATATTTATATTGTGGTCACAGGTTTAGACTTTCTCGATTTTTTCAATCCTACTTACAGTTCCATCTTTCAAGCAAGTAAAATAAGGACCACAGAATATGAATTGTCATGTACCCACATCGCATAAGTTTTACTGGACATGGGCATCTGAGAAAGAACAAGGATGATATTTCTTAAGTCATATTCAAATCGAGTTGAAAGGTATCTGCAAAATCCTCCGTCATTGCCAACTTTTGTCCACAATGAAGCTGCCATAAACAGTGACTTGGCAAAGATAACACACAAAATATTAGCGACGGGCTATAAACTTCTACCCAGTCGCTTTCAAGTCTCACTATAGATGACAAATTAGGGTTTGAAACCGATGCTTTATGCTTTGCTTGCTCTCCAAGAACATGCCACCTCTCACCTCATCTACTCAGCTCATTAGTTCTTAAAATTATTATTCTCCTCCTCCCCCGCAATAATTGCGCTTCGTTTTGCATCGTAGGACATGTCCATCACGTCCATGGCAGGGCTTGAGCTAGCAGAAGCTTATTTATTGAGGAAGCAGTACAAGGAGAAGATGATGATGAAGAAGAAGAAGAAGAAGAAGCAAGGAGGAGATGAAGATGGAAGAGCAACCTTCGATGATCAAGAGAGGAGCTCTCGGGGTTGTTTCTCGAGGTGGCTTTACAAAGTTCACCCAAAAACGGTGCCGGAGGCTTGAAGTTGAGCGCCTTGTTATGGCTCCCATTAGGGTAGAGAGATCGTCTTCAATATGTCGTTCGAGGTAGAAATGTTTATGTTATGTATGTATTACATGTCATCATGGTCAAGACTTGAAAATTTTAGTTCGGGTAGATTCTATTCAGGTCGGGTTGGTTTGGGTATTATTGGCAACCCTTGGTCATGGTCGAAAAGGAAATTAGCAGGTTCAAACTCGAACATAGCAATTAGTATTTCATCCAAGGAATTGCTCTAAAGACTGTGGTTAGAGAAAAAAAATGTCTTTCTGCTCAATATTATACTAATAATTTATTATAACAATTTTGCATTCTCTCCTACTTTGCATGATTTCTCAATTTATAGGAGATAAATCAACTTAGTTTAGTTTTTTGTAATCGTGACATACTCATTTAGATCTATCAAATTTGAGTCAGCTCGGGTCGTGTTGGGTCATAAATGATTCAAACAAAATTGACCCGTTTAATTAAATTTAGAAAAGCTTGTTTCTTATGAATTTTCAAAAATATTGTATTGGTAAAACACTTCCGTGCAATAAAAATTCAGTGTACGATTTATATAATTTTTTTAAAAAATTTTGAGGCACCGTCACAAACGGAGCCGGAATGAATTTAAAACGACCTTCGACAAAAGATGAGCGAACCACATACCGATGGCCCCGGCCCCGCCCCATCTGGTCCAAACCCGGAGTGGAGCGCCACCTCCTGGCTGGCGTCATCCCCTCCTCTCCCGGCCCGCCCCGTTCGAATTCCCCTGGCGGGTGGGGTCGCTTTCATGCCTTGCTCACGAAGTTTGGAGGCGAAGCGCGGAGGGAAATGTGCAGAACACGCTAAGCGCTTCGCCGCGAGACGCGAAGTCAAGAGTCGCCTTCTCGCTCCCCCAACCCAACACGACACCCCACCTTCTCTCTCTCTCTCTCTCTCTCTCTCTCGGTCTCGCTCTACATATACCGCCCCCATATCCCCATGCCCTGCATAATTTGCAGCGTCCATCGCTCACCACGACCGGCAGGAATCCAAGCTTTCCGGGCTCGGAAGGAAGGGGAAAGGAATGTCGGGCGCGGGGGTTTATCAGCCGGGGGCGAGCCTCGCGGAGGTGTACGTGATGCGGAAGCTTTACAAGGAGAAGATGAAGAAGGCGAAGACAGCTGAGGACGGGGCCATGGTCACGGGCGATCGCAAGAAGGAGGAGAGGACGGCAAGAGGAGGAGGGAGAGGACGTTTCTCTTTGTCTCGGGTGTTCGGGAAGGCCCATGTCCATCCTTCCTCTGCAGAAGCACCGCACGTTGCTCCCTCGGAGTAGCTCCCTGCCATGAATGGTTTTTAGCTTCAACGGGGAATTCTTCTTTTTTTCTTTCCTTTCTGCTTGTGTAAATGTTTATAGCTAAATCTTGTCTCGTGAATTTGCAAGAATTTTCCCCCTTTTTTTTTCGGGGTATTTTGTTGAATATTGATATTGTAGTTTTACTAGTGGGTTTTTTGAATTGAAAGTATAGTTTGAACTCGTATGAATTTGCTTTGGTTCGCTTCAGACTTGCTCAAGATTCGTAGGTTTAATCCATCATGATAAACTAAAGTGTTTTGGGCTATTTAGTTTTGATGAATTTTGGAAATTCGCATTTATGAATTCTACGGTGAATCGAGTCTATGGTTCAATCTAGAGCTCAAAGAAATGGTGGAGAGGAATTAGACAGACGTTAGCTAATGGATGAAGGAGCCCAGCTAATATATGACTAAAACCAAAATTTGCCTCATTCAAAATTCAAATTCTTTGTGTTCGAAACTTGAGAACTGTGGTTCAAATTCGCATCGTTTGAGCCCCATTCACATGAAAGGAGGGCCTCATGTGGGACCCACTTTATTTAACGGTCCATGAGAATCGAGGATCCATGTTTCTACGGTAGCCTTTCTTCCTCTATTGGTTTGGCCACATCAACCACCTTTGTGTCGAAAAAGGAAGCAATTACCGTCCGTCCAAACACGATTAGCTGAATAACCGCTGAGACTAAGGCACTTTTACGATGAAAATAAAATTGAGTTATTGGGTAATAACTCTATCATGGAACGATTGATGGGTCAAAGATTTTTGTATCATCAAAGAAATTTCTTATCTCGATGAACATATCTATTGCAGATAAATCCACGAGTGCTTCTTTTACCTTAATGTTGTATGATTACTCTTGTGAATAAAGTTAGATGAATATGAGTAGAGTGCACTTAGAAGCACATCGTATGTCTGAAGAGATCATAGCTAATGGATATGTACGCATGAACTTATTGGAAAAATACAACAAGGAAAACAGAACAAAGAACGAGAGATGATTGATGATGCACAAGTCTTTCAGTCTGGTAGAGCATAGATGAATGATTGTGTAATTTAAATCATACCTCAGTGCCATTTGGACTTCTCTCCATAGTTCTACGGTAGATCTTGAAGTTGCATAACAATTATGTCATTTGAGCTTTGAAACCCCAAGCCAGAAAAGTGTCAAAAAAGCCCTAAACCTATTTTATTAGTACCTTATTTATTATATTAGTACCAATTTAGACATAAATCTTTTAATAGTGCCAATTTAGTTTTAAACATTATAACTTAATGTCAATTTAGTCTCTCTGGCTAATTTTAGCATGATATTGCTAATGTTGATACTAGCGGAGTTACATGATATTACCTGGCATTGATGTGGACAATTTTTAATATTTTTTTTTCTTTTTTATTATTTTTTATTTGTTCCTTTCTTCTTCTTCTTCTTCTTTTTCTCCTTTCTTCTTCCTTTTGCTGATAATTGGCTACCGCCCATGGTTGGGCAGGTTGGCCTTGCTAGATTTGGCGATGGGAGCCCTTGCTGTAGCTCACCTCACTTGGGCCAAGGTGACCTCACTAGGTGTCGACCTCACCCAAGTGACACCCAACGAGGCCATCTTAGCTTGTGTGAGGGTTGGCCTCACCCACGCAAGATCTCGTGAGGTCGACCCTCACCATGGCCAATGGCTAGCAATCACTTGTTGTTGGTCACCAACAAAAGAAAGAAGAAATGAGAGAAAAAAATAAAAATATAAGCAAATAATCAAAAAATAATTAAAATATTATTAAAAATTATCAACGTCAACACCAAAGAGCGCGGCAACGTAAGGAGGTGAGCATCTATGTCAGCAATATCTCGACCAAAATTAACCAAAAGTACTAAATTGGAAATCAAAAGGTTTATTGCTAAATTAGTACCAAGTCAAAAGATTTAGAATTAAATTAGCACTATTAAAAGATTTAAGACTAAATTGATATAAATGCAATAAATTTACACATATCCCTAAAGTAGCTACTAGAATCGGCAAGATGATTTTACGAAACATCTTTCCATCGGCATCAACGGCATAACAAGAAGGGGGGGGAAGCATCATATCGAATCCTCTCGAAACTGGAATGAACGAAGCGATTGTTGTAACCTGCATTGTTTAAGATAACTCAGGTCTCCTGGTTGATGGATTCGCAAGGAAAGTGAGCGCGTCTTCTGCAACTCAAGCTGAAGCTTTGGCTCTTCTTGAAACCCCAAATTTCCTTCAACTGTGACCTGAGGAGAGTTTGGAACCGCAGTCGGATCACCCTGATCTGATACCAGGAGTGTTGAGCGCAAATTAAATTACTAGGGACGTTGTTGTGCTCATCAATGAGGCTCGGGGCAAAATAAGACTTCTCACTTATCTTGGCTTAAGCTTCCATGAGGTATGCACAAACGCAAGGTCCTTGGACACGCTTGGGCTTTCGAATTACATCATGTTACTTGGACCCATCACTTCGGCCATAACAGTAAATTTTTGTTGTGGCTACAGTTTTAGACTGTCTCAAAATTTTCAATCTTACTCATAGTTCCGCCTTTAAAGCAAGTAAAATAAGGCTCGTAGAATATGAATTGTCATGTACCCGCATCGCTTATGTTTCGTGGACATGGGCAAATGAGAAAGAAAAAGGATGATATTTCCAAAGTCGTGTTCAAAAAGAGTCGAAAGGGATCTGCAAAATCCTCACTGATTACAACCTTTTGTCAATATTGAAGCTGCCATAAACAGTGACTTGACAAAGATAACATAAAGATATTGTGAATGAGCTATAGACTTGTACTCAGTCACCTTAAAATCCTTCCATACATGACAAATTAGGGTTCGAAACTGATGCTTCATGCTTTGCTTGCTCTCCGAAAACATGACAACTCTAGAAATTACCTCATCTGCACAGCTCATTAGTTCTTGAAATTATTGTTCTCGTCCTACCTCGCAATAATTGTGCTTCGTTTTTGTATTGTAGGACATGTCCATCACGTCCATGGCAGGGCCTGAGCTAGCAGAAGCTTATTTGCTGAGGAAGCAACAGGAGGAGGAGGAGAAGAAAGGAGGAGATGAAAATGGAAGAGCAACCATTGATGATCAAGAGAAGATCTCTCAGGATTGTTTCTCGTGGTTGCTTCACAAAGTTCACCCGAAATCAGTGCCGGAGGCTTGAAGTTGAGTGTCTTGTTAAGGCTTCTACTAGGGTAGAGAGATTGTCTTCAATATCTTGTTTGATGTCGAAAAGTTTATATCTGCTATGTATGTATTATATGTCATCATGGTCAAGACCCAAAAATTTCAATTTCGATGGGCTCTGTTTGAGTCGATCTTGGTATTATTGACGACCACTAGTTATGGTCAAGATGGATATTAGCAGGTTCAAACTTAAGCATAGCAAATAGTATTTCATGCAGGGAATTGCTCTAAAGGTTTGAGCCAGAGCAAAATATGTCTTTCCACTCATTAATAATTAATAGTTACAATTTTGCATTCTCTCCTAGTTTGCACAATTTCTCAATTTATTAGAGATAAACTAATTGGATTCATTTTTCTATAATCATGACATACTCATTTAGACCTCTCAAATGGGTAGATCTGGTTAGGTTTGAGTCCAACCCAAATTGACTCTTTTGACCCATTATGACTCATTTATCATAATATAAATTTTTTAACCCATACCTAAGCCGATCCATTTAACCAAATCTAAGAAAGTTTATTTCTTATGATTTCTTTAAAATTGTATTGTTAAAACAATCTCATGCGATACAAATCTAGTGTACAATTTTTATAATTTTTTTTTTTAAATTACAGTTTCTTTTGTTTTGTGGAAAATGTTTTCCAAAAAGTCATTTTCAAGAAAAATAACAACATTTTATGGTATTTTCCTTATTTTGAAAATAAATTAGAAAATATTTCTTGTTGTTTGGAATGAAAAATCTAATTTGTTTTCTTCCGTACATTCTTTTTAATTATTTTTTTTATTTTTTTCATTTTATTTCTTTGATCAGTCTGCAGCCACAACAATGGCCAGCGATCAGCCACAAGTGAACCCGAGCCTCGCCACAACCCGATGAGGCTCGAGCTCACCTGATTCCATGCAAGCTGAGCCTTGCTCACTTGAGGCCGACAAGCTCGAGTCTCATCAAATCAATGAGACTTGAGCCTCACCAATGCCAAACATAGGTGAGCTTGAGCCTTGCCAGCACTAGACGTCGGAACTCCTTGACTTGACCAATCAATGAGGTCAAGCTTTGCCAACCATCACCGTGGTTGGCCACCGACCAAGGAAGATGGAAGAAGGAAAAAGGAAAAAGAAAAAAAGAAAAATAATTATAATTTCAATTTTTTAAATATTTTTATAATGTTGAAGAGGGAGGGGAGGGGGAGGGGGAGGGGGAGAGAGAGAGTGTGAGTGAGTGTGTGTGTGTGTAAGGGCCTAGCCAGTTGGAAATGAGTTATAAACTCAACTTATTTAGACCCATTTATTTTAACTTTTAAATTTGAAACTTATTTAATGTTCAAAATTGAAGTAGAGGTGACCCATATATGATTAATTTATTTCTTAAATGGGTTATATATGGATTTTAGACCCAATATGATAGGTTTATACTCATCATAGAGTCTAGTGTTTATTTTTTTAAAATATAATTCTTATACTTAGAGATTGATCGACAAGGATACAAATATAGGAGAAAATTTTTAAAAGTCCTAAAATTTATTATACTTTCCCCAATTCAATCATAAATAGAGCCAAAATGGACGAGCGACCCGAATACCGACGCCCATCTAGTTTACATGGGTGGAGCGCTGCCTCCTCGCTGGCGTCATCCCTCCTCTCCCGGCACGCCAATCGCATCGCGCACCCATTCGAATCCCCCTCGGTGGGCGTCGCTTTCGGGCGGGCGCTTTCCTTTATGCCTTGCTCAGCAAGTTCGCAAGCGAAGCGCGGCGGAAAATGCGCAGAACCCGCGAGAGGCAAAGTCAGAGTCACCTTCTCTAGCTCTCCCCATCTCTCTCTCACTCTACTATATATGCCACCCCCACATCCCCATGCCCTGCACAATTCTTGCGCACGTCCCCTCCACCGCTCATCACGATCCGCAGAAATCCAAGCCTTTCGGGTTCAGAAGGAAGGGAAAGGAATGGCGAGCGCGGGGGTTTGTCAGCCGGGCGTGAGCCTCGCCGAGGTGTACATGATGCGGAAGCTTTACAAGGAAAAGATGAAGAAGGAAAAGATGGCTGAGGATGCGAGTGATCGCGAGAAGGAAGAGAGGACGGCGAGCAGCGGAGGGAGAGGACGTTTCTCTTTGTCTCGGGTGTTCGGGAAGGCCCTTGTCCATCCTTCCTCTGTAGAAGGGCTGCACATTGCTCCCTCGAAGTAGCTCCCTACCATGAATGGTTTTTAGCTTCTGCCGGGATTTTTTTTTTCTTTTCTTTCTTCTTGTACAAATGTTTGTAGCTGAATCTTGAATCTTGTCTCATGAGTCTGGGATGATTTTCCCCTTTTTTGGGGGGAATATCGCGTTGAATATTGATATTGTACTTCTACCGGTGGGTTTCTTGAATTGAATGAATAGTTCGAACTTGAAGGAACTTGCTTCGATTTGCTTCAAATTATGATGAACTAAGCGATTTGGGTCATTCAATTTTGATGACTCTTGGGAGATTCGCACGTATCACAAGGTCCATAGCAGATCAAGTCTATGTTTCACTCTGGAGTTCAAGTTGGAGCACATAGAAATGAGATTGGTGTTGACTAATGGACGAAAGCAGTTCGGATAATACGTGACTGAAAAGAAAATTCGTTTTCATTCGAGAGTCATAGTCTTTGCGTTTGAAACTTTAGAACCTCCGATTCGAATCTGCATCATTTCAGCCCTGTTCAATTGAAAGAGGGGCCTCATGCGGGACCCACTTTATATAACGGTTTGTGAGAATCGGGTTTCGGTGTTTCGGATGCAAGGCAGTAATTGCTCCCGAGTGCTTTTGGTAGCCTTTCTTCCTCTATCAGGTTGGTCTGTGCCAACCACCTTTGCATCGAAACAAGAAGCGATTCCCGTCCATCCAAACACAATTAGCTGAATAACTATTGAGATTTAGGCAATTTTTATGCTGAAAATAAAATAAAGTTATTCGGTAAGAACTCTTTTATGGAAATCGGTTTTCATCATATAAAGTCAAAATTATATAGTCAAATGATAAGCAAACATATAAATTATCACTATTGACCAGAATCAGACGATGAGTCATGATTTGTTCTTATCTCAATAAAAATATCTATTGCAAATAAATTTGTTAGTGGTTCCTTTGCTTTAGTATCTTGCAAAAAAATTTAGATGAATACGAGTACAGTGCACTTAGAAATGCACATCATATTCATTGGAAGAGATCATAAAAATGGAGGGGCAAGGATACTAACAGTGCCAAAAGTAATGTATGGTGCTCACTTTGGTGCCAAAAGTTTATTTTTGATCCCTTAAGTGTCAACAAATTTAAAAAACGATCATTTCAGTGCCAACGCCAATCAATTTAGCCGGAAATCCGACGTGGCAGAGAGAAGGCATGTCGTCTTCTTCCCCGAAGAACAATACCAGCAGTGGCACTAGCAATGGCACCAGCAGTGTCGCGACCAAATTTTCGGATACACTACCTAGGGTTTGGCTAATGGATTATTAAACCTAAACTTAACTCGGGCTCTCCTAAGCTCATATCAATTCGCGACTTATGTTCAAATTTCTTAACATGCAAATGAATTTTATCTAGAAGTCGCCACTAATTAGTTTATGATAGATCATTTAGATACCTACGTAAAATAATTTGAGTTTTACTTTACTCCTATGAACCAAAGATTTTAGGTACGGGGACTTGGTTACACTAGATTTCTCTAATGCCCTTTCGGTACCATTCTTTTATTTTCAAAAATACTTTTGCAAGCAGCTTAAATTGATTTTAAATCTATTTTTCTAACATGTGAGGTGATCATGCGGGTGCGCAAACCACCAATTTAACATCTAAATAAACAATGAATAAATTGCAAAAACTTACCTGCAATGTTAAGTTGATTTTAAATCTATTTCTCTAACATGTGAGGCGATCATGCGGGTGCGCAAACCACCAATTTAACACCCAAATAAACAATGAATAAATTGCAAAAACTTACCTCAAAGCAACGAAAGCATCTGCAATGTTAAAATCAGAATTCATATTAACAACCCTAGATATGATTTCTAATTAACACGCAATTTCTTTTTTGTTTTCACTTAATTAGCGAAAAAATGTTTTATGCAATGCATGCTACTAATCTAACATGAAATGACATGACAATATGACCTAAGCTATATGACCTAAGTAAAGGTAATTTCTAAAGAAATGCAATAATTAAATGTGCAATCTAAATTAATCAATGACCTAACTCTAATGACAGGCAATTTCTAATTAAATGAACCTAGCAACAATGACTAAATGACTGCATTTCAAGATGACGTGCACATAAATAAAACAGGCATGCAATCTATCTTAGAGAATGAAATGAATCTACTCTAAGACAATTTCTTTTGTATTTTTTCATGAAATTCGGACTTAAGAAAAATGCAAAGATTATCTAGTTAGATTAAGATTATATCCAACTTACATTAAGAATTGGGTTAGGTCAAATCTTAATTTAAATTAGGATGTTATCTTAACTTGAAAGTTCCTAATCTATAATGCAATCTATCTCAAAAGATCTATCTAAATAAAATAAAACATGCAATCAACCTAATATGCAATGACGTGCAAATAATGCCCTACTTCTAATTTTTTTCTTTTTTTTGAAATTCGAAATTAAAATTGACACATAATTAAACATGTAAACTAACATCCTAAATGAATACATTTTTTTGGATTTTTTATTTAAAAATTCGAATAAGATTGCAATTCTAAATATGCAAGATAACCCTAAGACTAGGAATATTCTAAAACGAACCTAATCCTAATTCAATTTTTTTTGGATTTTAAATAAAATTGATTCAAATACCACTACAGCAAATCAAGCAATATAAGATTGATATCTAAAAATTGACGAATCATATCTCACGCATGAGATCGTATTGGCCACTTTTAAACAAAACTCGCGAATCGAATCTTGGGCAAGAGATTGAATTGGCGATTTTTTAAAGTAATTGCGAGTCGGATTTCGGGCGCGAAAATCAAATTGACAACTACTAATTCCCAAGCTTTTTCATAACATGGAATTTCAATTTTGCATTAAAAGGATAATTACACTAAAAATAGCAAGTAATATGCAATATCAACAATAATAAATAAATAAATAAACAAAAGATAAATAAATAACCAAAAAAAAAAAAAAAGAAATTACCTAATCTTTTTTTTTTTTTGTTTCTTTTTTTTTCTAAAAAAGAAATGGAAAATAGAGCTGGTGACTGGTTCGACGAGGGGGAGCTCGCCGGCTAGGGTTCCAGTGAGGGAGGCGGGGATGGCACAACGACGGCGTGGCACGGGGCAACGTTGCGAGTGCAGGGGGGGACTCCGACGTGGTGACAACGGGGCAGCAGGGAGCTCAGCTACCGACGTTGGCGAAGGAGGCAGCAGCGACGTCGGATCGGAACGAGGGGGCTGGCGGGCGGCGGGACTCCGGTGCTGTCGATCGGCAATCGGGCGGCACGGCGGCGTCGGATTGGAACAAGGTTGCTGCGGGGACCTCGGATCTGCAGGCGGAGTGGCCTCGGCGTCTAGATCACGAATTTGCAGCGGCGGTGGCTTCACGGGCGGATCGGGGACGGGCGACGCAAGGCAGCGGCGCACGGAGGCGGGATTTCAACGTTAGGGCTTCGGATCTGCTGGTCGGCGTGGGGCGGCGCGGCAAGATCGACAGACACGGCGGAATGTCGGGGCGACGGGACTTCGACGAGGCAGTGACGGCGTGGGCAGACGGTGCTGGTGCCGATAGAGACTTCCCCCCGCCCAAGAAGATGAACCATCGTGCAAGGGGCTTTCTCTTTTTTTTTTTTTTGTTGCTTTTTTCCTCTCTCTCTCACCTTACTTTTTTTACCTATTTGCTTTTCTTGTGCTTCTTTTTTCACCTACGGAAAAGAACCCCCCACATTCAATTGCACGCGAGGTATTTTATAAGTCTAAAAAAACGTATCTTCGCGGTATATATTTTTTCTTTTTTGTTCGCACATGATACCCCTAAATATATCGTTGAAATATACTCACCTCGCGCAATATTCCCTTTTTTATTTTTCATATATTCTATCCAAAAAATTCCCTTTTTGCGCAAAATAGTATATGTGAAAAATCTTAATGGAATATGTAAAAAAATCTTCCCTTCACCGACGGTCTAAAATAAAATGAAAATAAAATGTTTCTAAACTATATGCCATGTGTTTTTTTTTTAAATAAAAATTAACCGCAAAAATTATGCCAAAATTTAGGTGTCAACAAGCAGCAACACCAGCAGTAGCAGCAGCAGCGACACCTTCAACCCCTCTTCTTCCTCCTCCTCCTCCGCCCTCGCCTCCTATTCTTCCTGCCACTTCTTGCTTGAGTAACAATCTTAGTCTCTCCTCGCTCACCTAGTCGAGCAACTACGATGGTGGCCGAGCAACGGTGGCGAGTGATGGTGGGCAAACGACGATGGCCGAGCGGTGAAGACAAAGAAACCTAATTTCAATTCCCATATGAGCTATACGGCGTCGTTTTTATGAGGATGTCCATGTATGACGGCAACACTACGTCGTTTCTTGAGGAGGATGGAAAACGACGTCGATTAAAAGCCACCGCAATTTCTTTTTTTTTAGATATAAAAGCTACATAATTAATCTGGCCGAAATCTCTCGCCGGTGGCACCAAAGTAATCATTTTTTCTCCAATTTGGCACTTAAGTGATCCGACGGAAACTTTTGACACCAAAGTAAACACCGTACACAACTTTTGGCACTGATAGTGTACTTACCCCTAAAAATGGATATGTATGCGTGTATTTATCGGTAAAATACAACGAGGGAAACATGAACAAAGAACCAGAGATGATTGATGATGCACAAGTCTTTTGAGCCAAAGCCAACAAAGTATGCAAAGTATAGGAGAATGGTGGTGTTAATTTAATCATAGCTCGGTGTCATTTGAACTTCTCTCCATAGTTCTATGGTAGATTCGGAGGTCGCAAACAACAATGTCGCTCAACCTTTGAAACCCTGAAGCAAACCAACTGCTAGAATCAGCAAGATGATTTTACGAAAACATCTTTCGATGGGCATCAACGGCAAAACAAGGAGGGAAAAATCAGATCAATTCCTCTTGGAACTGGAGCCACCGAAACAGGGGGCGTTGAAGGTTAACATAGATGCATCTTACCTTAAAAGAACGAACGAAGCTGTTGTAGCCTATGTTGTTTAAGATTACTCAAGTCTCTTGGTCGATGGATTTGCAAGGAATCTGACGGCGTCTTCTGCAACCCAAGCTGAAGCTTTGGCTTTTCTTGAACCCCAAATTTCCTTCAATTGCCATAGAGTTTGGACCTGTAGTTGTATCACTCCAATCTGATACAAGGAGTGTTGATCACGTATCGAATTAGTTACGATGTCAATGTGCTCATCAATGAGGCTCGCGCCACAATAAGACTTTTCACTAAGCTTAGGTTGGCTCATTACTCCCGTGATGCAAATCAAGTGGCAGATCAAGTCATCAAAACCCAAAGACGAAATGTACTTCCTTCAAATTGGGTTGCGTAAGCCCCCTCCCCTGCGACTAATGCACAAACTTAAGCTTTTTGGACCCTCCTGACCTTTTGAATTGCATCATTTTACTTGGGCTCATTACTTGGGCCATAACACTAAATTTATAATGTGGTTACAAGTTTAGACCATGTTAATAGGAGTGTCTCAAAATTTTCAATTCTACTTATAGTTCTGACTTTCAAGCAAGTAAACGAAGGCCCATAGAATATTATAAGTGGCATCGACACCGACATGCAACGTGATATGACACGACACACCTGACACATCGTTTCTAAAAAAATAAAGAATTCTGACACGTTGGGATATATTATATATTAAATATATATTTTTATATATACATAATAAATTTTTATTTTTATGATTATTTCAATCAAATTAGTTTGATTCAAATTCACAAATAAGTAAATAATAATAAAACCTAGAATGAATTTACACTAAAAACATTAATCCATAATTTATTAATATCATTCATTATATCAATTTGACAAATTCAACTTTATTTCAATAATCCATAAAATTTGGAGAATAAAAACAATTCACATTTTGGACTCGCATGTCAAATGTGTTAGAAGAAAAGAGCAAAAAAACTTGAGAGTGAATTGTGTACCATGGAAAGTGAAGAGTAGAAGAGAATAGAAGATTTGATTTTTATTCTTTCCCCTATTATTATTTTAATTATTGTTTTATTATATATATACATTTTGATCTCTCATTTATTGAAAATTTTTAAAATTGACATGATATGTCGAAATCACGTGTCAGAAACCCACATGTTGGAATTCCTACTTGAGTGTCAAAAAATATCGGAAAAGTTGACAAGGTGTCGGATTTTCCAACACGTGTTGACCGAGTATCAGAGAGTGTTGAACGCGTGTCGGAGTGTTCAATATGACATAAAGATTTTCGGAGAATGTTGGTGCTTCCTAAACCCCGCTTAAGTTTTATTGGACATGGGCACATGAGAAAGAACGATGATGGTATTTGTTAGGTCATATTCAAATAGAGTTGAAAGGTATTTACAAAATCCTCGCTCATTACCAACTTTTGTCCACATTGAAGCTGCCATAAACACTAACTTGGCAAAGCTAACACAAAAAATATTATTGATGGGTTATAAACTTCTACCCACTCACTTTCAAGTCTGTCCATAGATGACAAATTAGGGTTTGAAATCGATGCTTTATGCTTTGCTTGCTCTCCAAGAACATGCCACCTCAATAAATCACCTCATGTGCTCAGCTCATTGATTCTTGAAATTATTGTTCTCGTCGTACCTTTCAATGATTGCGCTTCGCTTTGTATCGTAGGACATGTCCATCACGTCCATGGCAGGGCCTGAGCTAGCAGAAGCTTATTTGCTGAGGAAGCAGCACAAGGAGAAGATGATGAAGAAGAAGAAGAAGAAAAAGAAACAAGGAGGAGATGAAGATGGAAGAGCAACCTTTGATGATAAAAAGAAGATCTCTCGGGGTTGTTTCTCATGGTGGCTTCACAAAGTTCACCTAAAAACGGTGCCGGAGACTAAAAGTTGAGCGCCTTGTTATGGCTCCCATTAGGGTAGAGAGATCGTCTTCAATATCTTGTTTGATGTCAAAATGTTTATGTTTGCTATGAATATATTACATGTCATCATGGTCAAGACACGAAAAATTCAGTTCAAGTGGGTTTTGTTCGGGTTGGGTTGGTGTAGGTATTATTGACAACCCCTAGTCATGGTCGAGATGGAGATTAGCGGGTTCAAATTTAAGCATAGCAAATAGTATTTCATCCCAAGAATTGCTTTAAAGATTGTGGCTAGAGCAAAATATGTCTTTCCACTCAACATTATCTTAATCATCAACGGTAACAATTTTCCATTCTCTCCCTAGTTTGCACAATTTCTCAATATATAGGAGATAAAATTACTTGATTTAATTTTTTATAATCATGACATACTTGTTTGGACTTGTCAAACAAGTGGGACAGGTCAGATTTGGGTCGAGTCATAACCCATTTTCATAATATAAATTTTTCAACCAATACCCGACCTAAATCATTTAACCAAATCTAGAAAAGCTTGTTTTTAAGTTTTTTTTAGAAAATTATATTGCTAAAACACTTTCATGTAATACAAATTTAGCAATACATATTTAGTGTACAATTTATATATATATATATATATATATATTTAAAAATTAAAGCTCTATCACATACGGAGTTGAAATAAATTTAACATGACCTTCCATGAAAGACGGGCAAACCGGATACCAACAGGGCCGGCCCCGCTCCCATCTAGTTTAAACCCCAAACCCGGGGTGGAACGCCACCTCCTAGCTGGCGTCATCCCCTCCTCTCCCGGCCCGCCAATGGCATCGCGCTTCTGTTCGAATCCCCGGGCGGGTGGGGTCGCTCTCGGGCGAGCGCATGCCTCATGCCTTGCTCACGAAGTTTGGAGGCGAAGCGCGGAGAAAGATGTGCAGAACACGCTAAGCGCTTTGCCGCAAGACGCGAGGTCAAGATTCGCCTTCGCGCTCCCCCAACCCAACACGACACGGCCCCATCTCTCTATATATACGACGCCCACATCCGCATCCCCTGCACAATTTGCAGCTATCCCCTCCATCGCTCATCACGACCGCCGGGAGTCCAAGCTTTTCGGGTTCGGAAGGAAGGAAGGAAGGGGAAAGGAATGTCGGGCGCGGGGGTCTATCAGGCAGGCGCGAGCCTCGCGGAGGTGTACGTGATGCGGAAGCTTTACAAGGAGAAGATGAAGAAGGAAAAGATGGCTGAGGACGCAGGCGCAGGCGCAGGCGCAGTCGCGGGCAATCGCGAGAAGGAGGAGAGGACGGCGAGAGGAGGAGGGAGAGGATGTTTCTCTTTGTCTCGGGTGTTCGGAAAAACCCATGTCCATCCTTCCTCTGCAGAAGCGTCCCGTGTTCTTCCCTCGGAGTAGCTCCCCGACATGAGTGGTTTTTAGCTTCAGCTGGGATTTTTTTTTTTGTTTTTTCTTTCCTTTCTGTTTGTGCAAATGTCTATAGCTGAATCTCGTCTCGTGAGTTCGCGAGGATTTACTTCTTCTTCTTCTTCTTCTTCTTCTTTTTTCTTCTTCTTCTTCTTCTTTTCCGGGGTATTGTGTTGAATAGTGATATTGTATTTCTACTGGTGGGTTTCTTGAATTAGTTGTACAGTTCGAACTTGAAGAAACTTGCTTTGATTCGTTTCAGATTCGCTTGAAATGTTTAATTAATCCATGATGAGGTAAGCGATTTGGATAATTTAGTTTTGATGAATCTTGGGATATTCGCACGTATCGTGAGGTCCACGGTAGATAGATCGAGTCCATATTTGAATAAGGAGTTCAAGCTGGAGCACAGAGAAATAGTCGGGAGAAATGAGATCGATGTTGGCCAATGGATGAAGGAGTCCGGATAACACACGCCTGAAAAGAAAATTTTGCTTTCATTCGAGATTCATATTCCTCGTATTTATCACTCTAGCCTTGTTCACATGAAAGATGCCTCGTTTGGGACCCACTTTAAATAACTATTGAAGTTTTGGCACTTTTACAATGAAGATAAAATAAAGTTATTTGGTAATAACTCTACTATGGAACGATTGTAATTGACTTTCACTTTATAAAGTCAAAATTGTATAGTCAAATAATAAGCAAACGTGTAAATTATCACTACCGGACCAGAATCATATGATGGGTTGTGATTTTTATATCACCGAAGAAATTTTTTTCTCTCAATAAACATATCTATTGTAGATAAATCCACTAATGGTTCTTTTTACCTTAGTGTTATATGATTACTCTTGCAGGAAAAGTTAGATGAATACGAATACACTTCACTTAGAAATGCAAATCATATGTATCGGAAGAGATCATAGATAATGGAAACGTACGCGTGTATTTATCGGAAGACGATTGATGATGTAGAAGCCTTTCGAGCCTAAACGGGCAAAGCATAGAGGAATGGTTGTGTGGATTTAATTATACCTCGGTGTCATTTGAACTTCTCTCTATAGTTCTATGGTAGATCCAGAAGTCATGCAATAACAATGTCGCTCGACCTTTGAAACGCCGAAGCAAACCAACTGCTAGAATCAGCAAGATGATTTTACGAAAACATCTTTCGATGGGCATCAACAAAAAAAAAAAAAAAGGAGGGAGAAATCAGATCAAATCCTCTTAGAACTGGAGCCACCAAAACAGGGCACGTTGAAGATTAGCGTAGATGGATCTTATCTTAAAAGAACGGACGAAGCTGTTGTAGCCAATGTTGTTCATGATTACTCAAGTCTCTTGGTCGAAGGATTTGCAAGGAATGTGAGGGCGTCTTCTGCGACTCAAGCTGAAGCTTTGGCTCTTCTTGAACCCCAGATTTCCTTCGATTGCCATTGGAGGAGAGTTTGGAACTGCAATTGTATCGCTCCGATCTGATACAAGGAGTGTTGACCACGTATCAAATTAGTTGGGATGTCAATGAGGTCATCGATGAGGCTCGGGCCAGAACAAGACTTTTTGCTCACCTTAGGTGGGCTCATGAGTCATGACTCCCGTGGTGCAAATCAAATGGCAGATCAGCTCATCAAAACCCAAAGACAAAAATGTACTTCCTTTAAATTGGGTTGCATACCCCCTTCCGCCTCCCCCCCAACGTTATGAAGTTTCTATTCTATGAATAATGCAGAAACTTGAGTTCTTTGGACGCTCCTGAGCTTTTAAATTCCATCATTTTTCTTGGGCTCTTTACTTTGCCCATAACACTAAGGCCATGTTTAGTAACGTTTATGTTTCTCCCAATTTCTATTTTTTTTTTTCAAAATCAAAAAAGAACATAAATCTGTCTGATAACATCAATTAATTTTTCGAAATAGAAAAGTAGTCGGGAAATATATTTGAAACGAAAACAAGAATTAAAAAATAGTTTCTTGTTCCTAAGAACAATAAGTTTCTTGTTCCTAATAAGTTATTTTCTCTTTTCTCTTTTCTTTTCTTCTTTTGTTCTTGTTTGACAATTGCCAGCCCCCTTTGCCGCCTTCTGCTGGCCAAACGCCGTAGCTCTTTGCCGTCGTTGCTGACCGACCGCTGTCGCCATTGGCCGCTGACTATTGCCGCCGCCGGTCGCTACAGTCGACACCACCGCCAGTGGTCGGTGGCGAGTAGCCAGTGGCGTCGTCGATGGTCATTGGCGGTGGGCAGCAGCAGTGAAAAAAATAAGAAAAAAAATTAAAAGAAATTTTACATTATAAAAAAAATTATGAATCGTACCAAACACATTTATATTATTTTTCCATTCCAAGAATAGAAATTTTGTGTAATTACAAAATGCGTTCTTTTATTAAGAAATTATTCCAGGGGATAGAAATAAAAAAAAAAAAAAAGACTATTTTTTAAAAGAAATTGTTCTCTGAAACAAAAGCATTACCAAACGGATCATAAATTTATAACATGGTTCCAAGTTTTGACCGTGTTAATAGGAGTGTCTCAAATTTTTCAATTCTACTTTTGGTTCTATCTTTCAAGCAAGTAAATAAGGCCCATAGAATATGAATTGTCATGTACCCACATCGCTTTGAGTTTTATTGGACATGGGCAAATGAAGAACGAGGATGATATTTCCTAAGTCATATTCAAATAGAGTTGAAAGGCATCTGCAAATTCCTCACTCATAACCAACTTTTGTCCATTGAAGCTGTCATAAACAATGAGTTGGCAAAGATAACATTAAGATATTATTGATGAGCTACAAACTTCTACCCACTCACTTTCAAGTCTCTCAATAGATGACAAAATTAGGGTTTGAAACTATTGCTTTATGCTTTGCTTGCTCTCCAAGAACATGCCACCCCTATAACTCACCTCATCTGCTCAGCTCATTAGTTGTTGAAATTATTATTCTCGTCCTCCCCCGCAATAATTGCACTTTTGTTTTGTATCGTAGGACATGTCCATCACGTCCATGGCGGGGCCTGACCTAGCAGAAGCTTATTTGCTGAGGAAGCAGCACAAGGAGAAGATGAAGAAGAAGAAGAAGCGAGGAGGAGATGAAGATGGAAGAGCAACCTTTGATGATCAAGGCAAGATCTCTCACGGTTGTTTCTTGTGGTTGCTTCACAAAGTTCATCCAAAAACGGCGCCGGAGGCTCGAAGTTGAGTGCCTTATTATGGCTCTTGTCAAAGTAGAGAGATTGTCTTTAGTGTGTTATTTGATGTCAAAATGTTTATGTGTCCTATATATGTATTGTGTGTCATCATGGTCGAGGCTCGAAAATTTTAGTTTGGATCGGTTCTGTTGGGTCGGGTATTCTTGACACCCCTAATCACTGTTAAGATGGAAATTAGCAAGTTCAAAACTTAAGCATAGCAAACAATATTTCATCCCTGAAATTGCTCTAGAGATTAGTTAGAGCAAAATATGTCTTTCCACTCAACAATATATTAATCATTAACGTAACGATTTTGCATTCTCTCCCTAATTTGCACAAAGAATGAGATTTCTAAATTTAAAGGAAATAAATTAACTCTATCTATTTTTCTGTGACCGTGAGATACCCATGTGAATGGTTGAGCTATAAATAGTTTATGTGTGAAATATATGTCTAGAAATGATAATTCGAGTTAAGTGCTCAAGAGGATCTGATCTTATTGTTATTGAGTTTAGTGTTTATTTAAGATTTATTTATGGTCAAATGTCCTAGCAATCTTAAACGTTGCATATCTCTTGTTAAAAAGTAGATCCAACTTTAAAACTCGTCCACTGTATCAAACATGTGATGTCGTTTCTCGTCCCTCCTCATCTAGTGTCGAGTAGCATAAATGCAATTGCGCCATATGACATGATACATAAACACGCAATTGAAGACATCTTGCCAAATTGAGGCATCTGTGTGCCATTGACGACTTTATTAAATGTGACACTTATTGATACACCAACCAGTTAACAAAAGTGATTTTAATTGATCAATTCTTTGAAAATCGTCAATTTTACGGCACATCACTCAGCGCGTATCAATAAATACCTTAATCGATACACGCAACAAATGTGTAGCACAATACATGTGCACATAGATCGTGACACGACACCATGGGCCGATAGCTTCGAGCCATTTAACACAGGCGATCAATTATCAATACTATACTAACAATGCTTAACATAAGTATCAATAATGTCTGGACTCCCCAAATATCAATCATAATGCCCTTTTGGCTTTACAATATGATTGTTCTCATGAAATCCGGCAATTCCATGATGTCATGGTTATTGAACTTTTATAAAGGAAGATCTCTAGCAATGATATAAAAGTAATGTCGCAATTTACTAATCCCATAATGTAATTTGAATTATTCCCCTTTTTATATGGCTTTTAGACAAAATGGGTTTAGTAGAAATAAGTAGGACCCCGGAGATCTCGTGCAACGTCAAAATCAGCTTTTGCTTAATGCGATGACCCACCTTCCTTTTTATTTTATTTTTTTGGTTCTCTTATTAATTTTATTATTATGTATTAATTAAATGCGATTTTTCCGCGGGAACACGCTTTTTCCCCGAAGCGAAAAGGCCACGTACTTCCCCCGCTGCCTCCCCACGTGTGGAGCGCACGTGACGGGTGGCAGGGGATCGTCACGTGATAAAGGACGGCCGCTTAGCTGTCGAGCTCGTGACGAATGATGATGCCAGGTCACCGTTTCGAAAGTGATCTTGCCCGGGACTCCACTAAACCAAACCCCATGTGCAAACGGGTCCACCGTTCGGGGCGCACCCACGACCCGTTTTGTGGTCCAAATTCACGTATGGAAAAAACGAGGCAAGTGATTTCTGAATTCGCGGACTCAATTAGCAATATCGGCCCTATATTTTTAACTTATTTAATATGATTTTTGAATTTTGTATTACTAACTACTATGAGACTTAAATTTTTTATTTGTTTGATGTTGCTCTAAAATTAATTTAATCTATAAACTTTATAAAAATATTCAATATTAAACATTTTCATATAATTTATAAACTAGATTGAATATGTAACAAAAGTTCAGGGATTACATTGAACAAATTAAAAATTTATGAATGACTTACGCATTAGGATAAAGTTTTTGAATTATATTAAATAAATTAAAAATTTAGGAATGATATTATATATTATATTAGAATTCGTGAATTATTTATGTAATTACTGCTTCACGGATTTGTTCGTGTGCACCAACGTGCTTCGTCAACAAAAAAGAGAGCAGTGGAGACAAGAAAAAGAGAGCAAAGCCGACGGAGGTGGCCTGTGGGCAATTACAGAAGTGCCCTTGGTGCCCCTTGGATTACTCTTGCATGGAGTCCTGGTTTGCTTTTTCCATTTTGTTTACTTTTCTTCTCTCGTGCAATCATCACGTAAGGAGACTTGGTAGATTCCTAAGTTTCTCACTAACACTTTTACATCACGATAAAGAATTTTAGTATATGACAGATACAAATTAGTTATATTATGTGACATCCTCACCGATAATATCTGAATTTCACCGTTATGAAACTACAAATGAAAACTTCAATTTATATTGATATAATTACAAAAAAGTTAAGATAAAATAGAGATCCCTTGTATGCAAATTAGAATTTTACTTTCAAATATTAGAGATTTTCTTGTTTGAAAGAACCACCCCGAAATCATTACCGTCCAATATATCAATTTTACACTTTCATCTCATAATGTTGTATCAGTTTATTATCACACTATTATACCGATATGTCCATTAAAGATGCTCCATCGAGTTTCAGAAGCTCCCCATCTTTTGCTCTAATTTTTTGCAAGACTGCACATACATAGATATGAAAACGTCTAAATTTTGAAGATTGTGGGTATAATTTGCAAAATATATAGAATTTATTGTGAGTTTAAGGGTATCTTCATGGCTGACAGAAATAATGGATAAATCATATTTAGAATAATCGATGCATTATTGGTGATATTTTCTAAATGTAAATGATATCCAATTTTTTTGTCTCTATAATGCAAACAATATGCCGAAATTTCCGTTGAAATGTTGACATCGCATACACCTAGCAGTAATATGGAGTCCAACTTGGCGACTTGTCAACCCCACTGATACAAGGTTAAAATCATTCGACGGAAAAAAGAAAAAAGAAAAGAAAAGAAAGGGAAACCCCAACGATGCGAGGTTCATCGGGACAGGGCAATATTGGAGCATACTCAGCAAAACATTATTAATTTGTATTTGAATATTGACATGTGTGTTATAAATCTATGATATTTATTAAGGTTCATATCATTAAAATTTATAAATTGGTATCTCCATGACACATTTAGCTTAAATTAATTATCGTTTAAAAAATGATAAATCGGTATATCCACGACATATTTGTTTCAAATTATTTTTCGCTTCCCTAAAAATCATAAATTGGTTCACCTACCCAAAATCTACCTCTATTAGCATTTCATCTCATATCATGTTAAAATGCATGCTTGTCAGCATATGCTGCATTTGTTTGTATGCATACTAGTGGGTAGGGGGTGTGCATGAGAATCAATTGATTTTAGGTAGTTAGCGATTTCAAGTACTTCGAACTGCTTAGATTAGATTGAACCAATTTGAAAAGAAAAGAAAAGAAAATTGCCAAAACCCTAAATCAAGGACCAATCTATTTAGTTCCTTATTATTCAGGAACTAATCTCACCAATAGTGAGATTTTGGGCAAATGTTAAAAGATGGCCGATTCGAATTCAGGTTATCAGTTTGAGATATTTCGTAAAATGAAAATTAGTTTCTAGTAAATATATTATGGCGATACCATTTTGATTTTTTTTTTCTTATAATAGGGTGCTAGTTCGTAAAATGAAAATTAATGAAAATTAATTCGAGGTACAACATGTCAATGAATATCGATTTGGGACTTTTAACCGTGACAAACCCTTTATTATTATTATTAATAACTGTTGTACTATGTGACCCCATCGCCAGTAACAATAATGTTGTCATCCATCCCCAATCTTGTCCATTAATAATGTGCCAGTTCTCCCCTATTTAATCTCAATTGGGGGGAGTAAACAGGCAGTCGATGACTGATGACAGATCCAAATCTTCCTTCGAAGTAAATTTACGTCCAGCTCACCAGCTATAAATGCAGTCAAAGTCAAGGGGGGAGGGAGGGGAGGGGCAGAAACGTCATTCCACTTCCCCCCAATTAGAACTAAAGCAAGCAGTACAAAAAGATAAAAAAAAAATCCAAAATTTTCAAACTCCGGACCCAATTACCGTCCGCGTCGCCATCATCAATCCACCTCAAAAAGCTATTGCTGTTTAAGCTAAGCTTTGAGGTTGTAGCAGCAGCCAGCAGCCAGCAAGGCAGCAAAGGCTTTGGCGGGACGTCCCTTTCCCCGCTTCACCGTCTCCTCCCTCCCCTACCGCTTTAATTTAATTTCTAGACATAATCAGAGAACCTCAAGCGCTCCGAAAGGTGATGTCTCACCTCAAAATCCCACCTTAGTACTGCATTAGCCAGAAAAGCTAACCGCCATTGGCAATTTTTGCTGTAAATGAGGTTGTCCTGTGGGCTCGCTCGGTCTTTCTACCCGCAAGACACGAAATGTTATACCACCTTCCCCTGAAATCTCTCTGTCTCTGTCTCTTGTCTCCCCTGTTTCCAAGAAGAACCCTTCGTTTCAAAGATTCCTTCTTTGCTCTTTCTTTCAACTTAAGCAGCTCCAGATCCAGCAACCTACCCCCCCATTTTCTTTTCTTTTTTTTACCTCTTCTTCCTCTGTTCCTCTTTCCCAACCACATTAATTTCCTTTAATATATTCTCAGTGGTTAAACAAAGTTGCCGAATTTAATTTAATCTCTTTTTTCTTTTTTGGGTCGATCCGGGCTTCTCACAGTGTTCAACTAGAATGCTCTGTTCACCCTGCCCAGCTCACAGACAATTCCCCTGTCAAATCCGGTGAATTTCTTTTTCCCTCCTCCCTCTCCCCATTTTTGGCGTCTTCTTTGCGTAGGCGTGAGAGTTGAGCGTCTAATTATTGCAGGTTTTTTCCTTTCAAACTTCGCTTTTTCTCTTTCTGGGTTCCCGTGGATTTCTTTGCAGAGGGATTAGGAAGAAAAGGAGAAAAAAGAAAAACCGCCTCCGACCCCCATTTCATCTTCTCCTGCCTCGTGCATTTTCATCTGGGTTCCGTTTTTCTTTGCTGCATTGGGTTGGAAACAGAAGGTCTTCTCATTTTAAATTTATCTTTGCTTTTCCCTTCTCTGCTCTTTGTCAGACTCTTGGGTTGTAGTGCGCTGCGGAGTTAAAAGAGCATTCCTTTCTTGAACCTCTCGGTTTATCGAACCTTTTTTATTAGTGGGTCTGGCTTGTCGTCTGCGGAGGTGGAAAATCTAACTTAAAGCTGAGCTTCGGGCTACACTATTCGGATCCGATAATCTTATGCTTGAGCATTGGGCGATTATAATAAAAATCCATGCTTTTTTGGCGCTTGGTGTAAAGATCCTGGCCTCCCCATTCAAGGTATGAGCCTGATTCAGCTTCTTTTTCTTCCTTTCGTTTTGAATCTTTTTGGACTTGGAGCTTCTAGATTCGTCGATCTTGGCAAATGTGGAAGTCTTCGCTGCTTGGTCGAGTGAGATGATGTCATCTTTCTCTTTGATCTGAGCTGGCAATTTATGCATTTTGCGAAATTGGAATGTCTTACCGTTTTGGGTTTTTGGTTGAATGTGTGCATTTCGAAATCTCACAAGTTCGTTTGTTAGTAAGTCGGTAAGCTCGGTCGGTGATGTTCATTGGCCTGTTCTTTTTGCTGTTTTGCGCTCAGTTATTGGGTGTTCATATATATCCCCGTTGCGATGTCTTATATGATTTTGTGAATTGAAGAACTTATCCTGAACATCTTGCATTTTGGAGTTTAAATCAGCAGCTTGATGCTCATGGCGGTCACCTTTCTTTCTGCTTTGGTTTTCTTCTTTAGTGCTTTTCAGCTTAGTAATAGGATCTTCGCTTTTGTGCCCACCTTGGAGTATTCTTGTGATTTATCAGGCCGGTTTCCAGCCTGTTCTTCAATGCCTTTGTCTTAAAGACCGGGATTTGTTTTAAGGTTTCTTTTGTCCCCTTTTCCATGCCTGAATTGGACGGCTATGTAAATCGAGTGTAAATTGGCAAACACTACCGTATTCCAACATAATGTGCAGCACCCAGACTCGTGAAGGGGTAGTGATAAAGGTCCCTTAGTTCGCCAAATTGAGTGACTCACGGAATGCTCTTCCTAGAGAAGGTGCTTGGGCGTCCAAAATGTTAAGAATCATGTGAGGCAGTTCACTGTATGAAGCTTGTAAGGGCATTCCAGCGTGCAAACATGATGATGCAGTCACAATTTAGCTCCTTAATTGGTTTATGTCATAGTTTGACCAATCTGAAGCACATTGCACCCCTATCAAGTATTTTCTTACGGAGCTCTGTCCTAGATAGTGAATAAATGACATCAGCCTCTTACCCACCCCACTCCCCTTACATCTGTTTTGTCTGGAAGTCCCAATTTTCCTGGCTGCTCACTATCTTGCATTTGGACTTTCGTCACTACCTATGAAATTTCTTTTGATTGTTTGGCCAGCTTGATGTGTTTCAACCTCAAAGGCTTCTGCAGACTTTTACCTCTAGATCTTGTTGAGCTCTTAATTCTCCTCCGTTGGGGCTCTCTCTCTCTAGATTTCTACCTGAAGCTGCAGTACACTAGCCCCACCTTCGATTTCTTACTTACAGCTGTTGACAACAAGTTGATTTCAAATAGATAGGAACCCTAAAATTGAATAATTGTGAGTTGGCAATATTGTTTAAGTAGATTGAATGCTTGCCTAACTTGGTCCAATAATCTTTAGTCTCTTTCCAGTGAAATTGTAGATGAAGTTCCTGATTCTCTTGTTTTTCCTTCTCTGGTTTTTTGGATTCTACTTTTAGTTTGCAAAAGAAGGAAACATATGGCATTGCTTCTTTTGAGCGAGTGCTTATCATCAACTTTGCCCTTAGATTTATGGTTTTCATGTTAACGTACTCGCATGAAAAACTCATTCACTCGTTTCAAGAATAACATGACCAATTCAATTTGCATTGTTTTACAGGCAGGAGACAAAAGCTGGACCCTAATATCTTGTTGCCAATGATTGATTGATCATTCAGTGATGTCAAGGATCTCCAAGTGGAAGCCTGAGAAGACAAAAACAAAAGTGGTCTTTAGGCTACAATTTCATGCCACACATGTATGTTTCTTCACAGTACCTAAATTTAGTTGCTAATGCTAGCATACCTTTCATTAGTTTTTCGATTTTATTTAAGATTCTATTTTCTGGCCTTCTTATAAATTTCACCAGAAAATGTAAATTTTGAGTTGTTAGTTCATATGTTGAATTATATTTCATGGCTGCCTTCTTAATGATCATCTCTGTGTGTGTGTATCTGTTCGCACGTATGCACGTGCACACGTGCGAGTGCATATGTGTATTATTATACACCAATATGTCTTACACTAGGCAAGCAGTGACAGTTAATAAATGCCAACAATGAATAGTTTGAAGGTAACTTCTGCAATGACTGAAATGAATAATCATGTTATTTATGTCCAGATTCCTCAAACTGGATGGGACAAATTGTTTATATCATTCATTCCAGCTGATTCTGGAAAGGCAACAGCTAAGACAACAAAGGCTAATGTGAGAAATGGCACCTGCAAATGGGGAGATCCCATCTATGAAACTACAAGGCTTCTTCAAGACATTAGAACCAAACAATACGATGAAAAGCCGTACAAACTTGTTGTGGCAATGGTAAAGTTTCCATCTGTGTTATAAATTCTTAACCTTCTAGTCATCAAGATCACTCATCCCCAAAGCTCCCCTATCCTGAACCTATTTTATGCACCAATTACAGATACTGTGATTTGTTGATATAACATCTCTAGTCCTGCATTCCTTGTGCCTAACTTTGCTTTTTTACTGAAATTTCTTGACGTCAGGGTTCTTCGAGGTCTAGCCTCCTTGGTGAAGCCACGATCAATCTTTCTGATTATGCTGATGCTCTAAAGCCTTCTTCTGCTGCGCTATCTCTTCGGGGATGTGACTCTGGAGCCATATTACATGTAAGGATTGTCAGGATATATCTGAGCTCTCCAGTATTGCTGGTTCTGAATGGTTTTTTTATGATTTTAGATGCTGAGTGCCTTCAGTAACTTAATGTTCTTTTGGTCGAATTCTTTGTCTCCTTTTGATCTTTATGAGGGTTCTCTCTAAGAAAGTGCATTTGTTGTGATGCAGGTTACGATACAGCTGCTTACTTCTAAAACTGGTTTCAGGTAACTCACTAAACACTACAAAATTCTAGAGCATTTCATTGGTTTCCACCACCTTATGCCATTTTGTGCTGGTTTATAATTTTCAGAGAGTTTGAACAGCAAAGGGAACTCAGAGAGAGGGGCCTGGTGACTACTTCTGACCAAAATGGTCGAAGTGAATCTGTTAGTGGAAGACTGTCATCATCTGAAGATGTTGTTGGTGACCATACGGTGAGCTTCATTATGTTGATGGGTCTTCTTGTGGTTCATATATGGTTGAATCTCCCAATAATCATACTCTCATTTGATTGTTTTGTATAAATTACAGCTGATGCCCAGTAGGATTGTATAGGTTTTGAAAGTATTATATGGTCATGTCAACAACGGACAAGTCCTTCAAGTCTTATAAAATTGAAAGAAAGAATGAAAAACTAGTGATGGTTTCATATAACCATCGTTATTGATTTAAGGATGGACTATAGGCTACAAACTGAGTGATGTTTGTTCACATGTCTGAGGATTCATCAATTCGGGGTTGTGTCACTTGACGTCATGATTGATATATGGACATCGAACTTGTTTCAAGTTTAATGTCGTATACTATTTTCACAAAATTCTTGTTTACGAAATTGTAGCCCCGCAATATGAGACATAGGAGGCTGTAAATCAGGACTTGATGCTGTGCCTTGTCACATCTCTAATAATTAGATTAGTATGTTCATAATACACAGATCATCTGTGATCCCTAGTTTTTTTTTTTTTGTGTGCATCGTCTTGCCTACTGTGAGGCATGACCTGTTTGTTATGTTTCTTTAGCATGTCATTTGCTAAGCTTTTGTTGTATTGAAAATTTATTTTGTAGAATGTAGATAACAGAAGTCTTAATTTTATTCTACACTAGATTTGTGCTCACATTCTTTTATATATGCTTAAAACTCGTTGTTTATAAGGGTCATTTCCTTTTATATGTTCCTTGAACCACGAAAAAGGTGCATTGTTAACCTGCAGCCTCTTAGATAGGACCATGGCCTAGGCCATGTTTAGCGTCCTGGAAAATAATGAAAAACTTCTGTTGTTTTTCTTGTTAGTTATTTGCAAAATGTGCTAATGTTGGGATGTTCTACACATTTAGCTTCCATGCATCCTGAATTCATTTTCTCTCTCCTAAAGCCTCTTTACATGCCTTCTACTCAGATTATTGTGATTGGTTTCTAAGGTTATGTTCCCTGATCAGTGTTTTGTACGGTGATCCTTTATGATGACAGGACTATGCAAGTGTCAGATTCAAACATGAATCTAGAGAGCATCCATCAAATGAAGAAGAGATGGTTCTGAATGAAGAGCATGTGGATTCGCCCATTGGATTAGATGGCTCTTCAAATACGTCAGAATCTTTATATGCAGAGAAACATGATACATCAAGTGCACATGAAATAGACAGCATCAAGAGTACTGTGTCTGGTGATTTGGGTGGGCTTTCCCTTAGTCAAAGCCCTCGGCCGGGAAAAACAGGCCCTTCAGATCAGAGGCATGTTGGGACCAGTGACTGGGTTCATGGCTGGGGTTCAGATTATTCTGCAGATAATGACTTGGCAATTACGTATGAGGAAAATAATCGACTTAGAGGAAGCCTGGAAGCAGCGGAGTCATCTCTTCATGAGCTGAAATCAGAGGTAAGCTCTTTACAAAGTCATGCTGACAATTTAGGCACTGAAGCACAGAAATTTGCGCAGCAGCTCGCTGCTGAGATGGCTTCTGGAGAAAATCTGGCGCGAGAGGTGGCTGTGCTGAAATCTGAATGTTCAAACTTCAAAGCTCAAATTGAGATGCTGAAGATCGATAAATTAAGCTCACCTTATGTTGGAAAAGACATGGTTGGATTGGACCAGGATCAAGATCTAAAGCTAAGATGCTTTAGGGGACTTCTTCTTATGGAGGATAAGATCAGAGAGCTTCAGAACAAGACGTGCTTTGGACTTCATGACAGGGACTTCAGATTTCTGGGAGCTGACTTGGAGGCCTTGCTTGTTATGTTGCAGGATCTCAAGCAAGGAACCGGACAGGCCGCTTCTAGAATCAGCTTTGCAGCCCCAGAAGGAGGTGCCCTAAAGCAGGTAGGAGATTCAAGTATAAATGAGAGCAAGAAACTTGTATCCCAGATTGAGTTCGGTACAGACTTGTATCAACCTGAAAGCATGCTTCATCATCTTAGTGTATCGGGCCTGTCTCATGACCCCAGTCCTGCTGATGTTACTGATCCAATGAAAGACAGAATAGTTGAACTTTTAAGAGAGCTGGATGAGTCAAAAGCTGAAAGGGAGAGCCTTACTCGTAAGATGGACCAGATGGAATGTTATTATGAAGCTCTCGTTCAAGAGCTTGAGGGAAATCAGAGGCATATGCTGGGAGAACTGCAGAATCTTAGAAATGAGCATACTGCTTGCTTATATGCTGTTTCTACGGCTAACGCGGAGATGGATAGAATGCGCCAGGATATGAATGAACAGCTGCTAAGATTTACGGAGGAGAAGCGTGAGTTAGATTTACTTAATAAAGAGCTCGAGAGAAGAGCTGCCACTGCAGAGGCTGCTCTCAAAAGGGCGCGGTTAAATTATTCAATTGCAGTCAACCAATTGCAGAAGGATCTTGAGCTGCTCTCTGGGCAGGTTTCATCCATGTATGAAGCTAATGAGAATCTCATCAAGAAAGCATTTGAAGATTCCACACCACAAAGCTTTCAAGGAGCGACTGAACATTTGCAGAATCAGAAGCTGGACCCAGGGGATTATCATGCAACCAAGCTTTTGCAACGTCAGAATATGCCTAAAGTGCAAAAAAAACAAGAAGTGCGTGGAGATATCCTTCTAGACGACTTAAGAAGATCCTTGCATTTGCAGGAAGAGTTATACCAGAAGGTTGAAGAGGAAGTGTGTGATGCAAATTTTGAGATAATCTTTTTGGATGTGTTTTCCAAGACTTTGCGAGAAACTTTGCATGAAGCAAGTAGTGATATTACAGTAACAAAGAACAGGGTAGATAAACTCACAAGGCAGCTGGAGCTGGTGACAGAATCCAAAGATGTACTGACACGTAAGCTGGAAAGTGCTATGAATGAGGTTCGGTCCGTAAGTGATTGCAAGGAAGCTTTCTCTCTAAAGTACAATGAAATGACTATCCAGAATCAAATGTTGGAATCAAATTTACGGACCATAACCACTGAAAACCATTCCCTTGAACAGAAAATTAAGGAGTTGGAGTCTTTGATGACTGAATATAGAAGTTACAGACACAAATTTGAGACCAGTGATGTGGAGAGAATTGAATTGGCAGATCAACTGAGAAAGGAAGTCAAGGATTCTGCGTTACTTAGAAGCGAAAAGGCTGCTCTGCAGGGAGAGTTGCACACTCTTAAACAGAAAATTGAGGAGGTGGCATCTGCAAAGGATCATCTGCAGAACATTGTCCACTATTTGCAAGACAAATTGCATAGTATGTTAATGTGTCATGATGAGAACTTTGATGGGGAATTGCTGCTTAGAGAATCAGACCACCAGGACACTGAATCCAGGTACCTGACCAATATTGTGTCAAAATTGGCGGACATTCAGCAGAGTGCACGTGATAAATATTTACAAGTTGTGGAAGAGAGAAAAGCTTTAGAAAAGGAAAAAGATCTAGCAGTAGCTTCCTTAAGCACATCTGAATCTAATATTTTCTCTGTAAAAGAGAAATTTGGGCATGACTTACGCCTTATGCTAGATAAAATAAGCACATCAAACTCATTGGTGCAGAAGCTGCAAGTAGAAGTTGAGGCTCTTGCTAACAGACTTGGCTCGAGCTCAGAAGCAGAAGAAAGACATGAACAGGGGCAGAAAGAAGTACTTGCTGATCTTTGCCGCTTGGAACTTGAGCTGGAACAGCTCATATCAAGGAATGAAGATCTTTCTCAGAAATTCCTGGCTTTAGAAAGCATAAGTGAGGAACTCGGACAAAGTAAGTTGATGATAGCAGAATGTACCAAGGAAAATCATGCTTTGATGGCATCTCTACAGAGCAAAACTGAAACATCTTCTCAGCTGGAATTGGAGGTTTCTGAATTGAGAGAAAACTTGCAATCTCAGAAGACTGAGTTGCATAATCAGAGAAGCTACATAGAAAAATTAGAGATGAGTATATCTGATCTTACCTCCGAATTGAATGAGAAGCACTGCCAGTTGCTTAGTCTTGACGAACAGAGAGTTGAACTGCTCCACCTGAGGCAATTGGTATCAAATTTAGAGCTGGAGAATGCTAGGGTTGCTGATCTTCTCTTGCGTAGTGAAGAATGTCTAAAAGTTTCCCGTGAAGAATCTTCTTCTGTTGCTGAATTGGAAAATCAGTTATTTGAAATGCATGAATTCTTGATATCTGCAGATATTCAGAAAGTTCTCACTAGAGTTCATTATGAGACAGGAATTCAAGATTTTGTCCAGCAGCTTCAGTTCTCAGATAGGCACCTTGAGATGTTACAGCAGAAGAATCTTGACCTTGAATCGAGACTCAGTTGCTGTCTTGCAAATGAGGCACATCATGTTGAAGAAAGTAAGAAGTTGTCGACCAGTCTTGAGTCCCTGAGATCTGATTTAGAAGCCTCATTGCTCAAAACAGAGAATTGTATGATGTTAATAATGTTCTGACGACTGAGCTCGAGGAGCACAGGATGAAAAATGAGATGTTGTCGACACATCTTGAGTCCCTGAGATCTGATTTAGAAGCCTCAATTGCTCAAAACAGAGAATTGCATGATGTTAATAATGTTCTGATGACTGAGCTTGAGGAGCACGGGAAGAGAAACGAGATGTTGGATTCTAGTATTTGCGAGGAAAGGAGGAAGCATGCTGAAAGTCTTGAGTCCTTGAAATCTGATTTAGATGCTTCGATTGCTCAAAACGGATTACTCCAAGATACTCATAATGTTCTGAAGGCTGAGATCGAAGAACACAGACAAAGAAGTGAATCTTGGGAAGCCACTATTTGCGAGGAAAGGAGGGAGCATGCTGATAGTATCGAGTCCCTGAGATCTGATCTGGAAGCATGCATTGCTGAAAATAGAGTGCTTCGTGATACTAATGGCATTCTGAAGGCTGAGCTTGAGGAACACAGGAATACAACTGCAATGTTGGATGCTGGTATGTGTGAGGAAAGGAGAAAGCATGCTGAAAGTCTCGAGTCCGTAAAATCTGATTTAGATGCTTTGATTGCTCAAAACAGATTACTCCATGATACTCATAATGTTCTGAAGGCTGAGATCGAAGAACACAGACAAAGAAGTGAATCTTGGGAAGCCACTATTTGCGAGGGAAGGAGGGAGCATGCTGATAGTATCGAGTCCCTGAGGTCTGATCTGGAAGCATGCATTGCTGAAAATAGAGTGCTTCGTGATACTAATGGCATTCTGAAGGCTGAGCTTGAGGAACACAGGAATACAACTGCAATGTTGGATGCTGGTATGTGTGAGGAAAGGAGCAAGCATGCTGAAAGTCTTGAGTCTATAAAATCTGATTTGGAAGCCTCCATTGCTCAGCAAAGAGTACTTGAAGGTACTAATAATGGCCTGAAAGCTGAGATTGAGGAATACAGAAAGAGGAATGAAGTGTGGGATGCTAGTACTAGCGAAGAAAGAAGGAAGAATGATGACTGTATTGAGTCCCTAAAATTTGACTTGGAAGCCTCGGTTGCTCAGAGTAGGAAGCTTCAAGAGACTAATAATGCTCTGATGGCTGAGCTCGAGGAACATAAGTTAAGATTTGAAATGTGGGAAGCTAGCATTTGCGAGGAAAGAAGAAAGCATACTGAAAGTCTTGATTGCCTGAACTCTAACTTAGAAGACTTCATTGGTCAAAATAGAAAACTCCATGATGCTAATAATGAACTTAAGGCAGAGCTTGGGGAATGTAGAAAAAGAAACCAAAACTGGGATGCTAGCATATGTGAGGAAAGGAGAAAGCATGCTTCTGAGGTTGAAATGCTCAAGAGTCTGTTGATACTTTCTGGAGAAGAGATTGATGGGCTAATACTTGTAAATGAGGAACTGCAAGTGAAACTTCTGGTACTCGAAGGGAAGATTGAAGAACAGAGTTCTCAGCTGACTTTGCTAGAACAATGTAATGATGAAATCGTTCTGATGCAGGAGCAGTGTAAAGAGCTTACTGAGAAGCTCTCAGAACAAGTAATGAGGACTGAAGAATTTAAAAACTTGGCCACTCATTTGAAGGAGCTCAAAGATAGGACTGATGCTGAGGTTCTCCAGGCACGGGAAAAGAAAGAAACTGATGGACAAACATATGCTGTACAAGAGTCATTGAGAATTGCATTTATCAAGGAGCAGTATGAAAGCAAGCTGCAAGAACTGAAACAACAGCTCTCCATGTCAAAGAAGCATAGTGAGGAAATGCTCTGGAAATTACAGGATGCAGTTGATGAAGTTGAAAGCAGAAAGAAATCCGAAGCTTCTAATTTGAAGAAAATTGAAGAGTTGAATATGAAGATCTTGGAACTGGAGTCTGAGTTACAAGCAGCAGTTTCTGAGAAGCGTGAGAAATCGATGGCTTTTGACTGTATGAAGGCGGAGATGGAATGCTCATTAATAAGCCTTGAGTGCTGTAAAGAAGAAAAGCAAAAGCTTGAAGCTTCTTTTCTCAAATGCAATGAGGAGAAGACTAAAATCGCTGCTGAACTTACACTAGTGAAGGAACTTCTTGAGAGTTCCGAAACACCTGGAAGGATTCTGGAGAAGGATGCTGATCATTCACATATGGATTGCATGCCTGATGACCTGGTTGTAGGGACTCTACATTCTGCAAAATCACTAAATTGTGATGAAGCTGATGCATGCACAAAACATGGTCATGAAGGTGCCCATGCAAGTGGACTCATGAGCATGCAATCTAAACAGGTTATATGTTGTTTTTCTATCTGATTTGTGAGCTTGAACTTTTATCATTTATCATTCCCTGGTGCCTCTCTCTCTCTCTCTCTCTCTGCATGTGTGCGTGCATACGTGCGCAGGGGTGTGTATATGTTGATCTCTAATACTCTGTGCATTCCTTTAGGATGTTATCACCTCTAAAGGAGAAAATGGGATGCAAAACCTTGCACCTGTCGATCGAGATATTGCTTTGCACAGTGACAGAAAGGATCTTGATCTCCTTCACGAGCAATTCAAAGTACAAGTTTTAAAGTCAAGCATGGACAATTTAAGCAAAGAGGTAGGTGATACGCTCTGATTATTTGGCTAGCAAAGATGTTCTCTGTGGATATATCAGCTAACGAACACTTTGATTCTGATTATTGCCAATCCAATTCTTGTCCTCGTCTCGCAGTTGGAAAAGATGAAAAATGAGAACTGGCTTATTTCTCAAGATGATCATGTTGCTGATCCAAAGTTTCCAGAATTGCAAAGGGAATTAATGCGATTAGATAAGGTACTTCCTCGCATCCTTCATCTTCCTAGGAAGCCAGTTCCCACTAATCGAACTCGCTCTCTTTCTTTCCCCCTTTCTCAGGCAAATGAGGAATTGAGCAGCAAATTTCCTTCGTTCAATGGTATCTCTGGCGGCGGGAATGCTTTAGAAAGAGTACTCGCTTTAGAAATTGAACTAGCTGAAGCATTGCAGGCAAAGAAAAAATCGACAATCCAATTCCAAAGGTACCTTTTGTCATTAGACTAACTGGCATGCGAGGGTCATCAATTGGAATGTCTTTTCTAGCTTTTGTGAAGCTCATCGCTCATCTGTAACAAACATCAAATGCTTTTGACTGGGGTCCAGTGGAATAAGTTAATTAACTTATGCTAATTATACTATCAATCCTATAGTCCTGGGAATTGGCATCATCTTATGATTGTTTCACATGGTGATGCATTTTGAACTCTCTCAGTGCATTGTCAATGCATCGTCATAGTGGATCTTCAACTCAACCCCATTTGCATTACAGCTTAGACATGCGGTTATGTCTCAATAAGATGAGACACCGTTACACTTACAGAATAGTAAATGGGAGTTGCATCATAAAATTCTAATGAAGAGAGGTAACAATTTGTGAATGGGTACGTGAATCCTGTTTTGCAGCTCTTTTTTAAGACAACACGGTGATGAGGAAGCAATATTCAAGAGCTTTAGGGACATCAATGAGCTGATCAAGGACATGCTGGAGATAAAGGGAAAGTACGCAGCTGTGGAAGGCGAGCTAAAGGAAATGCATGACCGCTACTCTCAATTAAGCCTTCAATTTGCCGAGGTTGAAGGAGAAAGACAGAAACTTATGATGACTCTGAAGTGTGTCCGGGCGTCCAGAAAGGCTGCTAATTTGAATCGCTCATCGTCAGCGTCCATAGGGGAATGATCCCTCCTCATAGCCGAAGTGGAAGAGACCTCCAATTTCCTTATTCCTGGTCATATTCAAGGCGAACATCTAACTGGCCATGCTCCTACCTCGATTTGCAAGAATGGGTAGGTGCGCTAATCGGCAACAAATAACATTATACAACCAAGGTGCTCGGAGTTTTGTGAGATGGGTGTGGGACATTGAGCTCTAAGCCGCCGCCGCCGCCACTGCTCTTTGGTGTATATAAGTGCCTATTGGTGGATGATACTGTAACTATTATCAGAGCACATAGATATAGATACTTGTCACAATTAAACCTCTGATCCTATACATCTGTAATGGCTTTATTTATGTACAGTGAAGAAATTCGTTCATTGACAAAGTCGATATCTCCGATTGTCCCCGGTCGCATTGCATTCTGAATCTGTTTACCGATGCTTTGGCTGCGTCTGCACTGTAAGACGAGGGCTCTGCTTGCTCTGCATCGATGCATCTGAGCTAGTAGTGGGAGCCATAAGGCCTGGTCGACACTACCGGGGGTGATGGGTTCTTGATTTGGTTCTGTTCAAGGTGAAACCGGGAGGATCAGATCCCAAAAATCGGATCCGGGGACCAGACTGGTTGGTCCTAGGACTGGAAATCGGACTGCACCATCGTCCTGCACCATCCGCCTGGTCCAGTCCAATGGAACCGGTCAATTATTTCTTTCCCTACTTTTTTCCCATTAACTTTTTCTCACTACTCAGACCTGACCAAGATAATGTTTAGTTCATATTTTATTAATTGAAATAATAAAATAAAAAAGTATATTTAGTTGGTCCGATATGATTCTCTCTTGGAATTGGAAACCTAATCATTCGGACATCAGTTCCACTTTTAGGAACTGGGTCCGGTCCGGACAATTCGTGCCTCGAGTGGTTCATTTTGTACAGCCCTAAACACTATTGTGGTTTCCTTGACTGTGCATAGCTTCTTGTCCAATTTTCCATAATATTACCTTAAACCAAACAGGTTAGGAAATTAAATCAATTTATAGTCATAGTTTTGGAAATAATTTGCTCCTACTACCTCCATCTTCCCATCATCATGGGTTGTATCCTCTTCCTTCACTTCTCCAGTAGCTTCATTCTCGATCAAGCGGCTCTAGTGGCTTTAAATTCCCGTTCCAGTAAACTCCGGCGACGGGAGATTCTCCTCCCCGCATCCATTTGGCTATGGTTCATCATTCTCCGGCCGCACTTGATTCTCCAGTAGCTGGCCTGGCCGAGCCGCCCTGAAATCCTCCATTTGTGCTCTCGAGATCTCCATAGCTGAGCGTCTTCAATCTTCGTTCTCTTCTTTCCTCAATCGTCGAGCACCATCTGGACCAAAGGGATCCTGAAGCAAAATGGTCTCCACGAGTTTGGCGTTGGAGTAGCTAGCAAGCAAAGTTCACTTGCCGGCCAAGCTTCAAGCTCGAGCAGCCATGGCGTTCGCAAAGCTTTGAAGCCGTATCCGACCTTGAAGCTTGTGGACGCCATGGCCAGCAGCTATGTCCAGGCTGCAGTGGGTGGGGACGAATGTGCATCAGAGGAACTTGGCCGAGCGATCATGAGATTGAACAAGATGAGTAGTAACTTCGTCAGATTTTTCTTTCTAATTTTTATGCAAATTTTTTTGGGACAAGATTGCTAGTCACCGGAAAAATCAAGTGATCACCAGCTGGCAAAATTGTGGCCTGCCGGCCAGCTTAGGTTCTTATTTGAAAATTATTCAATCACCTTAAGCTTTTAAGGCCGTGTTTGATACTTTTTCCTCGGAATTATCAACAATTTATCTTTATTTTTATTGCTTCGCGTCAGCGAGTTATTGATCCACCGGTAATGTTGGGTATGTATTGAGTATGAGCTGCTAAAATTATATTATATAAAATGACTAAACAAATCGTCAAGCCAAAATTTCGGTCTTAATAGCCCTCCCTTTTTCCCTTTTAAATTAGGATTTTTAAGATGAATTATTTTTTTCTCGAAAAACAGGTGCGAGAGAGAAGACCCTTTTTTTATTTCTATATAAACTTAGTTTTTATTTGAAGTATGAAAATCAACTTGAAACTAATCTTGCCACCTGCTAATCAAAGTTCGGCAATGCCTTTAACATTTTAAATAATGGGGACCTTCGTCGAGTGATGTTATGACCCATCCGGCACCTTATATTTCATTTCCAGTTGCTGACTATGTCTTTTGACCAACTTAAACCTCATCGCTAATCCTAATTTTCATCCGATTTGCTCATATCGGATCACCTCTCAACCTCTTATTTCACTAGAAGTAAAAATGTTACATGGCTCGAATGAGCTCTCCTCTTATTAAGCATTTCTTCCCTTCAGGAATTAGTAAATCCGGCAATGAGATGGCAACTTTTCTTCTATTAAACTTATGAGTAATATGCAGATACTAATTGAAGTCCCTAAATGGCCAGTACTGAGGGAACACCGGATGGAATTTCCCTGGAAAATCAATTTCCGGAAATGTCGAACGCAAATGAATTGATTTCTCAGGAATCTAACTGTAAATCTGCACATGGCAGGTTACATAATCCAACGATGGTCCGTACTTGTTTGAAAACGACGAACGGTGCAGATGTGCCCGAGCATGACACTCGAGGGGCACTCTCGGTTACTGGGGGTTTTCCATACTCGTGCGGTTTCTTCCTTCTCTCATCTTTCCTATTCCTTCCTTCCATCTCGCCGGATTACACCGCTTCAAGTTTCCATGTGAACGAACGATGTCGAGGTCGAGGGAGAATGACTCGAGCCGGTGGTCGATCCCCGGCCATGGAAATTTTGCTGTAACCAGAGTCGAGGGTGTGTGTGATGAGGGGCTGAAGGACCAAACCGACACCGGAGATCAGCAACTGGACCGGAGCTTCGGTCCTCCTGCTGCTGCTGCTGGTACGTTCATCTTTTACCACTCCAGCTACACGCATGCCTGTCTGAATTCTCTGTTGCAACTCGTGACGCTCCGCTTAAGAAAATTTCCATGTCTTCTGTATCCGTAAGAAACACAAAACACTTCTTTCCGGAAGGCGTTCATTCTCTAATCACGCAGGATGTTTAATGTTTGCGGTGAGCGAAGAGCGGAAGACTTCTGTTGGGTTTTACCAACAACCAAGTTACATAATTAGCTGAGTGGTCAGAGGTGCTTTAAATCTGAGTATATTAACTGTCACATGCAAGGATTGTGGCAAACAATAAACTCGCACAAATTGCTGCTTGTAATCAAGTTCACTTTGCAAGCCTTAGTCACACATCAGAAAAAGTTTCGCTGGATCACTCTTTGTCCGATTTTTCTTTTTTTTGGATTATGCTTTCAAACCCTATAGTCGTCATTACCGTTCATTGAATTTCCACCGGATGAGGCTTCAAAGCCCCGGATAATTTCAAGAAATCAAGTCTTTCATTGTTCGGTTCGAGATCAATAGCTGAGACACTTGGATGAAACATTCATGTGAAGAGAGGATTAGATGACATACCCCTAATCGAGTTTTTGAATTAGTGATTGTATCCACGTCCTTTGATATTAATAAATTTAACCACATTTTTCTTAGTAAAACCTTCTAGATCTCGTTCACATAAGATCACTAAAGACCTGATTGATAACCATTTTGTTTTTAGGAATAATTTTTATTCATAAATAATTTTTTTCTATTTCTATTCTTTGAACGAGTTTCTGAACATTCGAACTTGTTTGATTATTGTACAAAAGTTTTATTCCTTGAATAAAAAAAAAAAATAAGAATGCGTTCGGTACAACCCTCAAATTCTTTTGTGACGTAAAACTTCTTTTAATTTTTTAATAATTTTATGAGATTTTTCATTTTCATTTTTTTTCTTTTCTTCTTATTTTTTCTCTTCTTCTCCCTCTTTTAATCAGTTGTCGGGCTTCAGCGACAATCAACCACTAGTTAGATGAGAGCTGGTAACCTCATTGTGGTTGGGTGGGACTTGACCTCGCCCCAACCATGCCGAGGTTTTGGCGAGGTTGCTAGATCTCATCTCTGGCCAATCATCGGCCATCATGGCCGATGACGTGATCGGCAACTGGCTAAAGGAGGAAGAAGAAGAAAAGAAAAAAAAGAAAATGGCTTGATTATAGAATTGCTTTCGAGAATAAAAAAAATCATTTTATTCTACTAACTTTGATTCTGTTTCAAATCTATTCCCGCAAATAAATTTGTTCTCGAGAGTAAAAAAATTAGTCGATGTTACCAAATGAATTTCTATTCTTTTTTTGTTACGAAACAAAAAAACAAAAATAGCCAAGCGTGTTTGGTAATTAGCCAATTATTTACTGATTTAGCTTTTTTGTTTTTCAAAACAAAAAGAGAACGAAAATTTGTTTAGTAACATCAGCCAATTTTTCTCCTTTCAGGATCAAATTTGTTCTCAAAAATAGATTTTGAATAGAATCAAAAAGTAGAAAAAAATTGTTTTTTTGTTTCTTAGAATTCTAAAATCAAGCCACGACAAGGCTCCCTCGAGGCTGGTGAGGTCGCCGACTCTCGTCTGGCCGACAACTAGCTAGAGGAAAAAGATGAAAATAAGGAAAAAGAACAAAAAAATCTCATAAAATAATTAAAAATTAAAAGAAATGTTACGTCATAAAAAATGTAAATGTTGTACCATACGCATTTTTGTTCTTTTTCTATTATAGGAATATATATTTTATGCAATTATTAAATGCATTTGAATGTTCAGAAACTTGTCCATGAAACTAAACAAAAAAAAAACTATTTGTGCATTAAAATTCTTTTTAGAATCAAAATAGTTATCAAATACACCCTTACCAAAGAGGGTCTAAGAAGCCAAAACTTTAATAGATCTTATCCTCAACCGCAAGAAGCTAATCTTTGAAGAAGTAGTTAGGTTCCATCATTCATATTAGAAATAACGTCTGTTCGCCCTATCATCGCTAGGAAGTCGAAGAAGCCGAAACCATTTTCCATTTGCAACATGTACATGTATGTGTATCTTCATGGAAGAGGGGTTGCTATGCTTGAACAATGCACGCTAGCCATCCACCCTCTCATTCTTGTTTAGAATAACAATTCCTCTGGAAGTGAACATCCATCGGAAATCTCTTTATACACTGAAAGTGTGCTGATTACATCCCTCACAACTCTACAACAAATTTTGCCAGTATAAACAATCCAACAAATTTTCACTTCAGGATTTTATACACTGTTACAGCAAAAATTACTCTTTTTCTTTCAAGAAGATTTGTCAATGCACCGATTCTTCCAATGATTCCAAGAGCAACTTAGCACGTAGCAGCCCTAACTTGACAAAGTTTGGAGCAATGCCAAGCCATGAAGTTGTCGACTCTGTTACCTGAAGCTACAAAATTGAGCATGAACACCCAGTTTTCCCGATAGACTCATCCCGCAACTTTTCTGAAATAAAGCAAATTGAAAGTCATTTCCCTTCCGCATCGACATAATGAATGACTTGTTCTTGTTTCCTACAGATGATGCTAGCAACTGGGCATGTCACGTGCACAGGATGAGAAACTATAATAAAAAATGACACTTTGATGCCAATAGAAGAACTTGTTAATGACATGGTTTTTTCTCTTCCATGAAAGTGGAGTCAAAGGGTCAGAGTCCCTTTACAGCAGTAGGAAGTTTGTCTGTACCCAAGTCATGCATGAAATGCGATGGTGAAGTTGCTATCAGCATAATTCTATGAACATGAATAATTGAGTATTACAGGACCTTCTTCATCTGGTGATTAAATAGCCAACAATAATCTTCAGCCATGAAACGGAAGATGGTTTTGGATGGAGGGTAAGAGATAAAGAAGAAACCTGTGATTTAAGAGTGACCAAGCCCTTTGAAAATGACGGAATCAAATTGGAATGATATGATGATAGGAGGAAACAATGGGTCACTATTATTGCCAAAATATGAAAACCATTTTCTAGAACCAGCAGTGTCATGTGCACCCTCTAACCACACACATCGGACGAAGGAGAACTTTGTGTGACACTTAAAGGAAGACCCACTCGAAAAGGTCCACACCACTATGGCTACTCCATGAGCAAAGGAGTACTCAAGGTCGTGTTGAATCTTTGGGCGAGGGTCTTTACTTAAGAATTACATCACCACCTATCTTCTATTTGGTGCGGGACTTGGGGTGTTATAATTGTAGACATATTCTTTATAGAAACATGTCACATGTGCTGAGAATATTCACTTAAAGTTAAACAGAGAACGCAATAAAGATTTATTTTACCATTCTTTTTGTCTGAAACAGGGGGACGCACAACAACATGCATGGTGATGACACCCCCAGGAAGTTCACCAACTTGCAGTCTGGAGTCAGCAAGTGTCTTGTTGTTTTCCAGTATCTTTCCAGCATGAATAAGCTTTACATCATTCAGTGTCTTTGGACCATTTTCTTTGTCTACCAATAGAAACAGCGTGCATTAAAAGAAACTCATTTATTATTCAAGTAATTACCTCTCATCTCCTTGTTAAGCACGTAATCTGACAGCTCCCCAAATTCCAACTTAACAGAAGATACCACTTCAGCCCCAATGATTTTATAGAAAAGAAGCGTAGCCACAATTCTTAGGATATTAAGATATAAAAGCAAACGAAACAGCAAATTATGCTGGAATACATTAACTTAAGAAGGAACATATATTCTAATCAGGATCAATGCATAGCACGATGCTTCCACCAACTCTGGGACCGTGAATATTTTCCCAAATTCTATTTCATTGCATACAAACACATCTGCGATACTAATCTACTGCAGTCAACACCATCAAGAGATCTCTTCGACCTAAGACATAGTAAAATCGCAACTCTAGCCGGTTCAAATAAGCTAAAACATTCATCAATTATTGTGTACCTCACAGCTCACAACAAACCAAAATACACGAATGCAGCTAATGATGCATGCCAAGAGAAAAATTGCATAACACCTAAAGTACGTATTTTTACTAATCGAATACAACAGTACGAAGGCGATGGCACTCGTGAGAAAAACAATCGCAAAGATCAGACCACAGTCTCGAAATCTAACCGACCTCGGGGCCAGTGAGCCACCACTTTCTCCTTGAGCGAGGCCACCGTCATGGCCGGGCTGTACTTGGTGGGACCAATGTCGCTGCCATCCGCGAGCCTGAACTTGAGCTCGATCAAGCCTTCCCCATCCATTTCATCCAAAAATCCCCCTCCCCTGCAATCGCAACAAAATATCAAAATCCCCGCACCGCTCGCCCCCGAAACTCTTCCTCAAATCGCATCTCGCAACAAATAGCACCCGATCGCGCTCATCCGCTCGAGCCACTAACAAAACCTCCCCGCCGCATCACAAATAAAAATTAAAAAAAAAAAAAAGGCTCTCCACCTATGAAGAAGCAAGGAAATCTCCAACACAGGTAGAAAAGTCCAGGTCGGATTCGACGTCGATTTACCGTAGAAGAGCAAGAGCCGGAGCCGGAGCCGGAGCCGGAGCCGCGATCGGGAGCTGCCGATGTCGGCGCGGATTCTTCCCGGAGCTGCGCGGGGGATCGGCGGCGAGGCTCCGATTCCTTCAGATCCGGGAACCGGTCGACGATCTCCGATCGAGGAGAGCTTGCAGGATGAGCTCGCAGAACGAAGAAGAAGAAGAAGAAGAAGAAGAAGAAGAAGGAATTTCGCTTTGGCTGGAGCGAGAGAGAGACAACTAAATGGAAACTACCAAAGTGGGATCGGCTCTTTACCTGAATCTAACAGAAAATAAATGAAAGAAAGGAAAAGGAAAAGGCAAAAAAAAAAAATCTAATCCGTAGCTACACAGTGCCCGCTTTTCCTTTTTTTTTTTTTTACGGAAACACCCCCGTGCTTTGCCTTATTTACCGTACCGGCCCCCGTTCTTCCATCCTAAAAACCCTTTTTATAATATTGCGGTTGCATTTTTGGGCTCCTTTTTTTTTGGGAAAAAAAAGTAATTAGGATTTTCTTGGAACGAAATTAGTCCACTTTTATATCATTTACTACTGTGTTTCGGGTTAAAAAATACCGGAGGATAGAAATTTCTATTTTTTTAAATTTTGATTTTTTCGAGTTGATCCTTTTGATAAATATGTAAACCGAAATGCTAATGTATATGTGGATTATTAGACTTATCATCGCCGCCCACTGCCCGCTACCCTTGTTGCTGATGAAGATTATGACGGACCCTTCTGCCCTTCTCTTCAATTTTTGTTTCTTCAATTTTTTTTTTAATCATGTAATTTGTCGGTCAAGCCTTTGATTGCCGCCATATTAGAATTTCATAAATGGGCGGCCGAATCGGCCAAAGAACAACTTGATTCATGAAATCAATTATAAAAAAGGAAAAAAGAAGAAGAAATGTTTAGAGATTGAATACTCGATGAAGTTTAAAGATTTGCGATGTCCGTAATTATCTCATCTTCTATTAAAATAGTGCTTTTTTTATTCGTGGTTCAAATTTGAATTTTTTATAATTGATTTGGCTAAAAAATCGAAAGTGTCACCTCTGTAATACCAGTCGACGAAGCATAATATTTAATATTTAATTTGGTGTCCAGAAGTCTGCGCTGAATTGGACAATGTTAAATTAATTATGTTTATGGGAATTGGTCCTGGACGGCACCTAATTTTCTATTTCGATTCCCTCGATATTAATCACATCTGACGGGTTGCCTTCTAGCTTTGAATTTTCGTCTGCCACCTGCCCTTTGAATTCGTTTTAATAAATAAATTTAACAAGAGGGTAAAATGCATGCTTTTTTTTTTTTTTACACATTAAAGATGCATTTGTTACATAAAAAACAAATAATTTGAAAAATGTTTTCTTAAACATAATCGCTTGTATCGTTCAAGATACTTAATTAATAAAAAATATTTTATTATTGACAAAAATGATGTTTAAAATTTTTTGCAGATGATGAAATTTGTTTTGTTTGCTCATTTTGTAGATGATATAAGCAGTAATTTTTTTAAAAACGTTCTTTAAGTTATTTATTTTTTACGAAACAAACGAAATCTAACTTTTGGAATAACCTTACCAAAAAAATTGCAAGTGCGTTTAATTGAAAAAATTGGAAAGTTTAGTGTACTTGGCAAGTATAATGAAAGTTCGGTGACCTGAATGCAAAATCCATTTAATTTGTAAGTATCTAATAATCCGAATCATACTTTGAGGAAACTTCATTCAACTAGTATCTTGATTAGTGAATTACAAGTATGGCCATTACTCACACTTACGTTAAGTTAAGTTTGTATGTAGGTGATGTCTATAATTATAAACCTACCGATCATGCATGCTTAAAGGAAATTCTCTCAAATAATCTCATTCTCACAAAATCAAATATGAACAACATTCTTAAACAATATTGTGTAAAATAACATTTCTTCTTCCGACATGGGGAAACCCTTATGGTCCGAACGAATCGACTGTGTCTACCAACCATCAAATAATTATTTTATTACATTATCACGGGAATCACACTTGTATATAATTAATCGCCATAGTTAGTGTTTATTAAGACTTTTTAGAAAGGAAAAAAAGGGCATAAAATGGAGAATAAAATAGGCGAAAAGTAATAGAAAACTAAATTCGGAGAGTGACATTGGAACAAACACGAGTATTCTCCGGCTCTCTTCATATTTTTTCAGCATGCAAGAAAGGAATCAAAATCTTGGACTATTATTGTCGATGAAGAATTTCATCGGATTCTCCCAATAAAATATGTCTCAAGAATTATTTGAGTGGATTTAATAATGCCGATGCCTAACACGAAATTAGCCGCATTGATTCTCCACGACCATGTTCGACGGTATATCCACAAAATATAAGAACCCATTATGTTGATAAGTTCATGGAATCAAACTTTCATTACCCATAACAATAAAAAGAATTGAGTATGTTACATTTATTTGGTCATGAGCCATTTTAATTTCCTAGTGGGAGGATATATTGATTATCAATTTGGGATAGTGACATTAGAATCGTTTTTGCATGCCGAGTACTCGTTATCTTTTCCTTCGTAACTGTGATATAACTGTTCGTCATCCATAAATCATTTCAAATAGCAACTTGGATTTCTTAAAATCAAGAAATCTTTTACTAGTCAAAGGACCCTGATTTTGATGCAATTCGTTAGTGCATCGTGAGATTTCGAGCTCACTAACTAAGAGGTCAACTGTTCAAATCCCACAAGTTGCATTATAATTATTCTTTGCATTGTAAATGCTATCCAATTAGATTTAGCCAACACGGTCGGAATTCATAATCCATTCCAAACGGCGATCGGGATTTCTCGAAATCAATAAATTTTTTCACTAGTTAAAGAACCTTGTGGTTGACCCAATTTGTTAGGGTTTCGTGAGATTCTCAACTTGATAATCGAAGGTCACCCGTCCAAATCCCACAAGCAGTGTTACCAACCGCTCTATGCAAAGGTTACATGTGCGAGGCAAAAGTCAAAATTTAAGCGGTTCACGAGGATTACAAGATTTTCCTCGAAAGTTCCAATCGGTTGAAGTGCAGAAGAGATCAGTAAAAGTCAAGAGAGACCAAGATGCTAAAACACCTGACTAATTTGCGCACGCAACTTGGTGAGAGAAGTGGACACTTTCTTTCTAGAGGAGTTTGCCGGCCCTTCTCCCCCGGCACGTCATCCTTTGAATAAAGTCAAATAAAATCCCAATCGAGGCCTACAAGTACAAGTAACACCCAATACTTCTCAGCAAAAATAAATAAATAAATAAAACAATTATTTCAAAGTGAACTAATAATTAGCAGAATGAAGCACTATTTAAAAAGCTAAAGCCATTAGATTCCGGCTAAAACATAATTTTATTTTTATTTTTTGTCAAAAGCTAAAACCTAATTGGGAATATAATGCTTTGGGCACCCAAGTTCGATGACATTGCTTAAGAGACCCTCTGGTGGACGCAAGACAAGGACGAGGAGGAATCAACTTTCGATGTTTTCTTCTAAGCCACTCCAACTTAGCTTTGCTTAATCAGACGATCATCGTGAGCTACAAGGCGGGGTGAAATCTCCTCGCATTTGGGCGAGAAGGACCTTGACGATAAGCAACGGTAGGAATGCTGACGATTAGGGGTGCCGATCATGAATTTGGGGCGATAACAAATCGACCCAAATTGAGATTAGGGACACATGATCATGGAAAAGAACAAAACGGGTGAAAGTCCGGGAAATCAATTCCCAAAAAATCATTTATAACCCTCGTGTTTAGTTGTCACCACCGTTAAGTTTGGAACCCTGAACAAACTGCCGGTGATAAGCTGGAGGCGCGTTCCCCATAAAATTTTTTATCATCATTTCATTTTTTAATTTTAAAATTAATTTCTCATTTATCTGATTTTATTTCGAACCAAAGGCATTGGAGAATTTCAATCATGCTGCTAAACAGAAGTTAATTCACCAGGGAGTCTCTTCAATCTGTGTTGAAGCTAAAAAAAAGGCCTAAGGTGAGGAGCGATTAAGCCCTGAAGAGGGGGAAAGATTGCAGGCCTCATGGGCTGGGCTGATCCCTAACGTGATGTTCGGCCCAAGCAATCACGACGGCCTGCGTTCCATTGGAAATTAGATTGGATAATTAAACCCGAGAGGCTTTAATTATATCGGGAAAATCAAATCCTGCTTCGTCAATGGGTTTTGCTCAAAGCTTACTTTTTTTAGCATTTTAATTGGGACTTTTACCCATTAAGATTTTTACCCGCTAGGATAAGGATTGGAAAATATAAGATTGGATGGGATAAGAAATTATCTGTATTGTAGATATGGAAATATCTAGTCTCAATAATAACACCTAAAGATAGGATTGGAAGAAAATCCTAAAATATTCAATTATTTCAATAAAAAAGGAATAAACAAAAAAGAGAGCAAAATTTTTAGATCTAAGTGCTGAGGCCACTGCATTGACCGTTGCTGCCACCAGGGCTGCTGCCAATGACGGCATACCACCATTATGATAGTTGCTCGACAGTGATTGCCACAACCTTTAAAGAGACGGGATGGGCACAATATCAGCTGACCCTCAAACTGGTTTTACGTGAGAGATGAGAATCATGCGGTGGCCAATAATGCTGCCGCCACCTTTGTCAATAGAAGCATCTCATTTTTTTTTTTTAACCTTTCATTATCCAAGCTACAGTCCCCGATTTCACCTCGGTCATCTTTGTCACATTCTCGGGGATTGGGATGGGGACGAATTAGTTTCAAGTGTAGGTTTTGACTCGTTCAACGCCACGCAGTAGAGGTAGAAACAAAGTGCGAGAGTGAGAGTTAGAATAGAAATAAAGTAGGATCGATAAAAAAAAAAAAAAAAAAAATCTCTAGTCCCTTATCATGGTTTTTGTTGGACAAGAGGATGTATTAAATGCTGGATTATGATAATGGTTGTTTTTATTGGAAGGTGGAGGTTGGGGGTTCAAATCCCCACCTTCTTAGGGGGGATTAGGGGTAGGGACGATTTCATTTCAGGAGTGGGTTTCGACTCCCACGCCTTGTAAGGAGGCTTGCTTAAGAGTGAGTGTTAAAGTAGGATTAGCGTAGAACCAACCGAAAAAAAAAAAGCACATGACAGAGGGAGAGAGAGATTATCAGAAAACTAACTTTTATAGCAAACCCTTATGTTCAGATGTTAGAGTAAAGCGATTTTATATCTACATTTCCCTTCCTCTCTCCCTTTTAAGACTTCATACGTAATTCATCTTATGAATTCAATTTGTCTGACATAGTCCAGTACGTTTTCCACGATAATTGCTTTTCTTCTTCTTGACCAACCTCGAAAGATGACCACGGTGATGATTCGAGAGCCTTAACCTCTTCCTCTCTACAGTTCTCGGAACTAGACCGGACGACATGGGCGCGGGGAGAGTGCAAGATACCTGCACGGATCTTGTCCATGGCGGATCAAAGTTCTGATGACTGACGCTGGTGCAAACCCTAGGCGAGTCAAACAAAAGGTTCAGATAAAAAGTTTTGTCTGGGGGAGAGAGAGAGAGAGAGAGAGGGGGGCAGGAGGGGGAGCGTGTGCGGACCCAGAAACCCTGCCAGCAGCAGTAGCGAAGTGCAAGTGCAAGGTGAGCTCCTCTGAACGGGAATAATGGCGGAATCTGCAGAGAGAGACAGATCAGAGGCCTCCCCTCGACCAATGATGAGCTCTGACATGTCTTTAAGATGATGGATGTTATCAATGATAATGGGAAGTAGCTGTCCATCATCATCCTCGCATCGCCTTGCATCGCCAGCCCCCTGGTCTCCTAACGGCAGAGAATCAGATGAGAGTTCTTGGTAATTTCTCTCTCTCTCTCTCTCTCTCTCTAGATAATTTAATGTATAGAATAAACATATATAAGAAAGAAAATGATAAATAGAAAAAAACGTGAAGTGATATGAGAAAAACCAATTTCTGTTCAATCTTCTTGTCTTACTTTTAAGAAAGATTGTACGAAAATTGTAATTGATTCTTTGGTCACTTGTACTTGGGAAAATTACCCAATTAATTATAAAACTATTGTATTAATGCATTTCGATCATACATTTGTCAAGTTTGTCAATTTTAAACAAAATTTCAATGTCATCTTTTTGGTCAATTTTTGTTGGAAAATCATTGACATATTGGTTTAGTCATCGTTGGCTGTCCATGTCAATAATTTTCGATGAAAATTGATTAAAATAATTATATTGGAATTTCGTGTAAATAATTATGATTAAATTAGTAAAAATTAAAAAAAATATAGAATTGAATTGGCATCCATATAGTAAATGCATCCGTGCAGTAAATTTAGAAAGACAATTTTCTCTTTATCGGTTGCGACTTTTGGGTTTAACCATGACGATTTTAGCAACAACCTTTCTCCAATAAGTTCTATGAGAATTTTTTTTGGACACGCATAAAATTTTTTGGAAAAGGATAGGACAAGTCTTACAATCATTAAACGGGACGCATTTTGGTATTATGCTTTAGAACACTTACTTAAGAGAAAAAAAGACGTTTTTTTATTGGACAACGAACAATATTAAAAATAGTAATAGGATTATTGGATTCCTAATCCAACCCCTTTTCTTTTCCTTTTTATTTGAATTTCTCCTTTTATTCATTTTCTATTCTTGTTTTTCCTATAAACTACCACCTTCCTTATATAATCATCCAATGACGTATTAATTGACTGCCCCTACGTTTGCATTGGTTACAATCCCAAACAAACAATAGAAGTAAAATAAAAAAGAAGTTAAGTACCCCTCCTTCTAATTTAATTTTTGCGGAAAACAAAAAGAAATAAGTATGATAACAAAATAAAGGAGTCTTAAGGTATAAGGAAATTGAATATCCCATCACACTATTTTCAAGTTTATTCCTTTTTCGATAATACCCTCAAATAAAAGTCGCTTAAATTTTAAAAATTTTTCAAATTAATGCAATCGGATTTCTTCAATTCGACAGTTTTTCAGAAATTCGAAACTCGATCCACAAGGCGTCTTTTTTATGTTGGAATTATCCAGGCAATTGCTATCCTTTTATTGTCAAACACACGATCTGCTTTTAAATTTTATACCTCATTCATTCACCACCATTTCAAAGTCCCATCTCTCTCTAAATCGTTGGGAATTGCTGTTCGGTCCTCCAATCTTTGGATATTACTCCGATATTACTCCACGCACGAATTCCTCTTAATATAGTCGACTCCCTTCTTACGGCCTAAAAAAAAAGAAAAAAAAAAAGGGAAAAATGAAAACGAAAAAAGAGAGATAGAACGCTCTATTTTCTCGAGCATTATCCACGTAAGCGCCAGGTGTTGCACATGCGACATTCGCGTGCCGCGGGGGAACGACTGTTCGAACGTTACGAGCTTCCTCGAACCGGCGCGGTTTACTGAATTCGCGATGCGACACGAGCGACCGACGCAAGTCCAGCTCACGATTTCCCTTTTTTATCCTGTCGATTTTCCTTTTCCCTCTTTTCTTTCCTCCTTCTTCTTCCGGTTTCGCCAAATCGCAGAAATGCAGGCGCAAAAATATCTTAAATATCTCTCGAAGAAAACTTCGCCGGCGGCGAGCGGCGAGCGACGAGCGACGGCGGATTCCTGGTCTCGGAACGCAAGCCCCCGAAACATGGAAAATCCAAAGGATCGATCGACTGACGAGGTTGATGATGACGACGACGACGACGACGACGACGACGAATGATCGGAATCGAAAAAAAGAACAAATTGAAAAGCCGAAGGAGAGAACAATGGCCCCTGATGCTCTGCACGACTCACCTGTCTGTTAACCCTAAAATGCACCAACCTCCCTCACTCACTCGATTTCCCCTCCCGTCGACGAAGTTTCCGACCGGCGATCGCCCGGGGGGGACGTTTCCGGCCGCCTCCTAGCTGTGCACTGGCCTGAGAGCCGGCACCGGCACTCCGAGTAGACAAGAAGAGTTCGGGCTCACGTTAATGCCGTTGTAGTTCGAGCACTTCCCCGCCCCCCCGCCGCCGCCGCTCTCAACCGTCAACCCCGCGATCGACGCCGCCAGCTTCGCGCAATCCTCCTCCTCCTCCTCCTCGTCTCCGCAATCGCCGACCTCGCCCTGGCGATCGTCGTTGTCGTCGTCGTGATGCTCCAGATCATCGGCGATCGTTACTTCGGCCTCGGCATTCAGAATCTCCCCTTCCTCCTCCTGCTCCTCCTCCTCCTCCTCGTCCACGATCGTCGAGAGGCAAGGGTCGTCGCCGTCGAGGGGGACGAGCTGCAGGGTGAGGCGGCCGTTGGCGCGGTGGGCGCGGAAGTACTCGTGATGCCTCACCTTCTCCTCCGTCAGGATCAGCCGGCCGTCGCTGGTGTATTGCCGCCTCAGGACCCACGGCATGTGCGAAGGCAGGTTCCCCGTGCGCGCCAGCAGCGGAATCGGCGGCGGGTACTCCCTCCTCGCCTCCCGCCCCCTCCTCCTCCTCCTCCCCGTCTTCTCCCGCCGCCACCCCGGCCCGCGCTCGGGCTCCGCCGGGGCCAAATCGCCGCCGGGGCCGGGCGGCGCCTCGTAGTCGACGCAGCTCTCCAAGCCGATGTAGTCGCCGATCAGGGGGAAAGAGGAGGCCTCCATCGAGGAGGAGGAGGAGGCGAGCGCGGCGGCGTAGGGCTTAGGGGACGGCGGAGCGAAGAGCTCCGGTCTGTGCGACGGCATTTATACGGGATGACGCTTCGTTCGGGGGTCGCCCTCGGGTTATTATCTGGGACAAGTGCATGGAGAGGATTGCGTGGCCGCAGTGGCACTTCCGTAAATTAATCGGATTTCCGCCACCCAGCCAGAGAGAGAGAGAGAGAGAGAGAGATCTCGAGATTCAGGTTGAAGGGTGAGAAAAAGGAGGAGCGGAGGAGACAGCTAAGACGTGCTGACGTGGAATATTTACTCCGGTAATTTGAACTTGGGGCCCTGGAAAATAATAAACGGGGGAAAATACCTGCAAAAATGGAAAATGATATTATTATGTATGTGGCCCTTGGAAAGCCAAGTTTAAATACCATGAGATATACAATCATGTCGGTGGAGATATATTTTGTATTTAGTAGGGGTTTCAACGGACGATCCAGATAATATTTTTGTGTCGTTAAAATTGGATAATCTTCATTTTTTCCCAAGGGAATTCTATTTAGAGGGAGAGCCACTTTCCATTACAATCTCCTGACAAATGCAGACCCTCCCAGCTCATAATTCTGGGTCAGTGTTAATTTTCCTTACAAATTCAAATGAAAATGGCCATTTTTCCATATAAAGGAGGAATATTAATTGATTCAGATAAGCATTCATAGAGAGGGTTAAGGAAAGTCGACGTCATATGGCCCGTAATGATTGCACATCTGGGATGCTCCTTATCTAGTAGGATTAGATGACATTTCAAGTAGTTGAAATTCAGGAATCACACATGTTGCTAATTCATATAATTATAATGATGATGATGAATATTTCCTTATAGGACGTGGGAATACTAATTGGCTTAAATTAGGATGTGGTCTACTCATTGGTAAGATCAAGGCTGTCAGGGTTATGGAGGTGGATTTTTTTTGAATTTTCAAATTTTTTGCCAAAAAATTAAGTAAGATTTCCATCCCAAAAAAGGTCGAAAAAAGAGAGGGTAAATCTTTAGTTTTTTGGTCGGTATAAAAAGAGAGAGGGTAAATCTATAAGCCGAAAGAAAATTAAGAAAAAAAATATGAAATAAATTTAACTATTGTGTGGCAGTTTAAAAAGCTGACGCCTTGGGCGGATGACATGACCGAACACGTGTACATGGGGGAGTGTCAGCAAAAGCCTGGCTTCCCCTATATTTCTCTCCCTAATTTGACTGATTATCTAAAATGATAATGGCTGCATTAATCTATTTTCTCATATTGTTGAGATAATTAAATATGTTTAGCAAATAGAGTTTGATTTTTAAAATGTTTGATTATACATGCTGCTGCATCGAGCATAAGAATTCTAAATATTTTCTTCTTTAATTACTGTTCTCACATTAATTTTGTGCATCGACTTAATAAATCAATCTTCTAAATGAATATTAGAGTTAGTCATCTCATTTCCTAGTTTTATTTACTACGTTTTTGTGGGGTTAGAATTGTCCTTAAATCATATTTTTGTGCCACATGCATAACAAAAGTATAGTTTGCAGGTTGACCCTTACAATATGTTTTTGAAACTTTAGATACGCTTAATTGAAAAAAGATTACTATATTACAAGTGTCGATATGACGGATTTAAATACATTTAAAAATGTCAATAGATTAAAAGACAAGTTTGGAGAGGGCATTGGGTTACCATTATGAAAACCATTTTTTAAATTATTTTTGAAAGATACCTTTGTATGTATGAAAACAATGTCTGGATAATTCCAGATAAACTAAGTTATTACAAAAAACAAATCTACTATTTTGAAAGTAGAAGGCTTTTATTTTTCATATTAGAATAGTGGTTCTTATGATACCTATTTTTATATTGAGGGATTTGGCACAAAAGATTATTTTATCTAAAATCCCACATTTTCAACTTAAAATTGACAATACCTATTAGTGCCTTTGATACTTTCGTTTATCTTTTAATTATTAAAATTTACTTTCATATAATAGATAGTAGTCATATTGTCTTTATTTTAGAATTAGAGCAAATTTTTAACGTCACCAAGAAAATGTGTTGCTTTTGTTAGATTTTAACTTGTAGATAAACGAAAAAGTCCAACTAGCATGGTAGACACGACAATTACCATTTAGTGAAAATGATGCCTAATAAATGTTTAAATAAATCAAAAACAAGGTTACTAAAGTTTAGTTTATAAATAATAACAAAAAATTGATACCAAACGGCACGTAAGAATTTCTTATTTTCCATGTGTTGAATGAATTGTACATGAGTTTCAAAACTTGACATAATTAATAAACATGTCATGTTATGATTAAACCTAACCCGACACAATACAATTACAGGGTCATGACAGACATGTTCACGACTCTGCCAACTCGGCGATCCTAGAGAATGCTCAAAAAGCTCAAAATATCAATTGCAAGTAACATACAAAAATCCAAAGAAAGTTCATACGGCTCCTGCAAATTCGTCTGAAACGTATTCACTAAGACCCCATCATCTGCGACGCAACGTCGGCTTCCAGAAGAAGCAAGAACAGGGTTTTGACGTTGTTCTACGTTAAGCTCAAGCATCTGTTCCTCTAAGCCTCTCCGACTCAATCGTTCTTCCTCAATTATATTTCCTCTTTTTGGTTTCGTGTACAAGCCGTGCTTTCCAATCCAGATTTCAACACTAATGAGGTATCACAAATCTCTACATTACTCAATCGTCCCTAGGATGACCTTTTAAACGAGCAGGCTTCTCAATCGCAGCTACCAGCAGAAAAGCAAGAAACTCTTCCCAACCCTAAGGGAAATCAAGAACTCAACCCTAAAGAAATGCAGGCAACGAGCCAACGCTCTCGTGGCCGAGACGAAACAAAAGCAGTCATCAATCAAGACCGGCGTGAAAAGAAAACACGAGAACGCATTTCCTTGCCCAAACGACAAGGAGGGGAACAGGAAACGAGAAGTAATTCATCCGCTCCAAAGAAGATCAAGATGAAGAAGAGCTGACGAGGATCTCACGTACCTCAAGAAAGAAACGAGAGCGGAGGAGACGGTGTCCTGGGACGATCGTCCTGCTGGTCCTCTACAGCTGCATGGCGAAGGCGAGGGAGTCGGAGACAGCTCAGAACAGAAAGGAGATGAGGAAGGACGGGGACTCCTTCAACTTTTCTCCTTTTTTTCCTCCTTTTTGTTTCGGGATTTTCTTGGATAATTGGTGGGTGTGTATCATCATCGACGCTGTGCATCCATCCTTTCGTCTATCCGATGAGCCTTATCGACTCGATCCGTTCAACTGATATACTGTTCGGAGCAGCGCCTTGCTTGTAGGCGGGGTTTTAGGACGGGGCATCGAGGCGGTCGCCGAGAGCCCATCTTTCTCTAGGCTGTTCTTGCTAATAATATAATACTTAATTCATGTTTTTCTTTTTCTTTTTTTGGTTTATCCACCTTCTCGAGTAGGTGTGTCGTGGAGACAGGTGTGTTTAGTTCAGCTTTCTTAAAGGGCTTTGACAAATATGTATAAGCGGCCTTTAGTCAAATACTGACATTAGAAAAGCTGAAAGCCAAATATTAATAAAAACTAGTTTTGGGTTTTTAGCATTTGACCAAATATTGAAACTATTCATAAATTTTTTAATATTTTGATTTTACCTCTTATTATTCCAAAACTATCCTTACCTTCACTATAGTCAACAAAGAGTTTAATATTTTTTTAATAAAAAAGAAAAATGAGACCAAAAACCTTTTATAAAAAAAGATTTGCCAAACACTCTTTACGCCAAAATACATTTGCAAATAATTTTTTACTAAATGTAATTTGCATTTCCCCAAAACCCTTTAAACCAAAGATATTTGCATATACCCAAATGCCATTTTCAAAACTGGACCAAATGCAGCCAATATCACATTTGCACTTCGTTGGTTTTGTCATTTCTAAGTTTTGGTATTTCTTCATGTTTCTATTGCTAGTTGAGGACTTCAACAAACGCGTGGTTAGCTAGTCTCATCACATAAATCAATAAGGATATCGAAAACGATTTGTGTAGGATAAGATAATCATAAAACTTTGACCAATGTATCTTGTGGTTCTTACTGTTTGTTGACTGTAATAGGAAACATATAGTAAAGATTTATGAATAATTTTATGTTTGTTATCTTTCTCATGTTTGATATTTGAGAAAAGTTGTAAATCTAGTGTATCATTCATTTTTCTTTCCTTTACGATGAAAGGAGTTGGAAAGTTGTTAATAACAGATTGCCGAGAGAAATGGATAGAAGAAATTTCCATCCAAGGTTTAATAATTGGTCCATTCTTAGACTAGGTAGAGTCCATCATGTTGTGATAGAAATAAACAAAAACGACTGATTTTTAGCTTATGTAATAATAAAATACCGATTGTTGTTCCAAAGACTTTGCTTACTTTATTTATTTCAACTAGCTTAGTAACAAATATGTAAGGAATAGAGATTTTCCAAGCCCTAAGTTAAAAAAAAAAACTACAAATAACGAAAAACTAGTAGATCTAGATAGGAAGTAACATAAAATGACCCAAATTTGAAAAAAAGGGAAGGGATGCAATCTCCAGAAGTTTTAATTTTGTGCCAAACCAATCTCGAATACTCAATATTGGTCGTTCCACCCGATTTTTTTTTTTTTTTTTGGTCGAATTTACACCCGATTTAGGTGCCCCATAATCGGTTGGCCGATCCAGTCCGAATCTAACGCTTTATAATTGCAAGTGAATATTATGATGCAAATTGCGCAATGGAGTTGCATGGGTTTACCTCGTACTTTTCACATGACGTGGCTTGAGCTAGGGGTGAGCGGTTCCAGGTTCCGGTTTGGTTCCGTCTGAAACCTGGAACCTACCCTCGGGTACAGGTTCCTCAATTTTTGGAACCTGGAACCTACCCGTCAGAACCGAGAACCTGGAACCTACCCTGTCACGGGTTCCGGGTTGGTTCCAGGTTCCAACAGGTTCTTTTTTTTTTTTTTTTCATTTTCGTAGTGGGCGTGAATATTCGAAAGTCGAAATAATTCAATAGTTGGCCCTCCATTTTCAATACTAGCCAATACACAGCAATGTGAATCTTTTACATCCGTATAGACAACTAAATTTATAGTTTTCTAGAGAAAACATTGTCTAATGTATAATTTGGTGATTCAATGTGTTTCATAATAATAACTACGGGCATGTTGTGTGAGCATAGGCTCTCGGCATTTCGCTCTTGATTTGAGTGGGCAAGAAGTGGGTGCCACGTCGAGCAGAAACTTTAAAGGTGTTGGCAGTTGCTGGTGCATCGAATACAATAGCTGAACTGAAGTAAAAAAAAAAAATGAAATAACATAAAATATGGAGTTGAGTCAATTTAAGTCGGCATGCGAGTTAGGAGATCATTTACCAGTAGCCATATCTAAAAGTTTTGAAAAAGCTCGACGAGCTCGTCTCCAAGAACCGATTGTTGGAGAAGAAGCTCAACGTGAGCGGCGTCTTGCCCTTGTTCGATGGCTTCAAGCTTGCGTCGTTGAGCTCGACCCACTTTGCCCAAGTTCTCCACTACCCCTTACGATCCGTGAGGCACTTCGTGAAAGCCATGGCTCGCGAGATGGAGGTGGTGAACTGGAACCTCAACGAGGCCATCCGATTCATCGAGCCGCGAGCGAGGTTCGCGAAGCCCGGCCACCAGCACTTTGCCATCGAATTGTTCGTGGCCAGATCGATCTTCAAGGGCTTCAACTTCCCCAACTTCGTGCTCGCGACCAAGTTGTTGTCCATCGAGGAGCGCACTCCCCAAGCCTTCTTCGACCAGTTCAAGAAGCTCAAGTCCGTCAGCCCCAAGCTTCATCGCGCAGAACCCGGGCTCCCCGTTGGCCAGGTTCGCCAAGGCCAAGTACCTGCAGTTCGTGCACGCGAAGCATAAGATTCTCACGCTACCTTCAGGAGGCCTTGCAAAAGAAACAGCGTGACAATAAACTATTCAACCCAATGGAACCAAAAGAAACCCCAACAGAATCGAGTAATAGTGCATCTTTTACGCAATCTTCATTTTTTCCAAATTTTGAAATGAAGGTTGAGCAACTATCAGTGTTGCTCATCTTAGTTAGGCAAAGGAGCAATCTATCACTTGAGCAAAAATGCGGAGGAAAACCTACCGTCTCGTCGAGCTTGAGAACTCGTAGAGCTTGCCCCTCGGGGAGAAGATGATGAGTGCAACCTCGGCGTCGCAGAGGACGGAGAGCTCGAAGGCCTTCTTCAGCAGCCCGTTCCTGCGCTTCGAGAACGTCACCTGCCTGCTCGTGTCGTTCTCTATCCTCTTCATCTGCGTCTTCCCCCTCACCATTTTCCCCCTCCCTCTCTCTCTCTCTCGCTCTCTCAAGCCACAAAAAACAAGAAAGAGATCGGAAGAAGAAGAAGAAGAAGAAGAGCGGGAATTGATTGACGGTGACGAGTGCTCGATCGAAGCTCCGAATCGGAGTGGCCACGGAACGGAGGGCGTCGCGCGGATCAAGTCTCGGAAAGCAAGAGATCGGAGACAGCGCCGGGAGGAGGCGCTCGTTGAGAGGATTCTAGAGAGAGAGCAATCCAGAAACCCTAGGCGATTTGGAACCGGAACCGGAAAGAGGAGAGAGAGAAGAAAAGAAAAAAGTTGGGGGGCAAGAAGTGAGGTGAGGAGGGAAAAGGGGAGAAAAGAAAGAGAGAGAGAAAAAGAAAGGGGAAGGGGGGAAGAATGTGTAGAGGGGGGAAATCATGTGGAGGGAAACTAGGATTTTTTTTTTTTTTTTTTTAAAATATGACCGGTTCCGGTTCCGGGTTCGGTTCCAGTTCTCATAGGAACCGGGAACGCTGGTTCCCAGAAAAAGGGAACCGGGAACCGGAACCGGTCTCTTTGGAACCGGGAACCGAGCCGGACCCTCCGGTTCGGTTCTCCGGTTCTTGGTTCTACCCGAGAACCGTGCTCACCCCTAGCTTGAGCAAATGACAGCACAATCCTTGGGTTAGAATGGAATTCATGTTACAACACGCGCTCGCTTTTCAGAAACCATGCGCCGTCTAAAATCCTGAATACTCAACATTGGTCATTCCACAAGATCATCGGTCGGCTGATCCAGTCCGTATATGATGCAAATTGCGTGATGGAGTTGTACGGGTTTGCCTTGCTTCTTTGACATGACGTGGCTCGAGCGAATGACGGCACAATACTTGGGTTCAACTAGAATTCAGAGACGTGGACCCTTGGAGTGCCATAACTTAAGAAAGTGACATTTAAGTGCCAAAATCGGAGAGAAATATATCATTTAAGTGCCACTCCGGCCAAAACGTTGACGTGTCAATTCTCCGGCAAAGTAAGTCCAAAACGGCGTCGTTTTGATGCTGACGTGGTAAAAATTTTAATATAAAATTAATTTAATTTAATTTAAAACTAAATTTATTTAAAACATTTAAAAATAAAAATATTTAAAAAATTTAAAAAAATTAAAAATTTTTAAAAAAGGGTGGCGGGCGAGAGCCGAGCCCTCATTCACCGTCGTCGGGAAGGGCCGGCGATGGAGGGGGCAGGGGGCCCGACGACCCCGGCTGATCGACGGCGAGGGCCCGCGAGCCCTTGCTCGGTCAGACCAAGGGCCACGAACCCTCATCGGATCTGGGCGAGTGGTGAGGGCTCACGGCTCGCCACAGATCTGGGTGAGTGGCGAGGGCTCGCGGCCCTCGCCTAGATTTATGGTGAGTGGCGAGGGCTCACGGCCCTCGCCCAGATTCGGCGAGGGTCAAAGCCCTTGCTCAGATCCGACGAGGGTCGGTGACCCTTGGCCCGGGGGGCGAGTGCCACCGACCCTCGCCGGATCTAGGCGAGGGTTGAGACCCTCGCCCGATCTAAGGTGAGGGCTCGCGAGCCCTCGCCGCCGATTGGCCGGGGTTGCCGACCCTTGGCTAGGGCCCGGCAACCCCGCCCGACCCTCCCCACTTCGTCGTTTTGCACTTATTTTGCCGAAAATTGCGCACGTAAGCATTCTTAAGGGTGCGCATGACAAAATTTCTATTTCTCGATTTCTCTGTTTCTCTATTCCCTGGAATAGGTTTGGAATAGAAATCCGTTTGGTAACGCAATTTGATTTCTCTATTTCTGAAACAGATTTCTATTCCAGAAATAGAGAAATTGAAGAAATCGAAGCTGAAATTTTTAACTTCTCGGTTTAAAATAGAAATCGAAGCTGAAATCAAACCATATAAAAAAACCTTGTGCTTTTTGCTAACTTAATTCACTTATAACCACAACTTCACAAATTATTGTTAATTTTCTTTTTCTTATTTTGCTCGTGTTTTTTTTTTTTTTTTTTTCATTTTTTTCAAATTTTTCTTGATAACTTCCTCTTTAGGATGAAAGGCAATCAAATGGGTCCCCAATTTTAAAAAACGACCAAATTTTTCAAATGCTTACTTAAAAACAATGGGGCCCTTTCCTTTTAGAAAAAGCACGCGCATGGCTAGTTGAAGAAAAAGTTCTTATGTAATAGATGAATAAAAAACGTGCCTAGAAATTTATCCTCGTTTTTTTACGGATTCAAAATTCTTGTAAAATCAAAATAATTAAATTGTTACACAATCTTGAATTTTAATTCGAAGGCAAGAGATTCAAGAGAATCTTCTCTTTGCTATGCAATGGCCATTAAAGGTTCATTGAGCAACAATAAAGAAATTAGGGATGAGCAACTAGACTGATTTAATTCGAGAATCAAAATAAACGACATTCTCCTGATTGGTTCCTAACCATAAACATTACTTCAAGGTAGAATTCTCATATATTCATTTACACAATCAATTTTATTTTGTTGATAATATTGTATAATACTAGTTTTTGATAAAATGATAAGGCTGTATAGGCACCATTGATAGCACCCATATTCATGCTTCCGCTATACTTGTATGAACCTATGTAAGATGAGCTTGCAAATGATACATTGACCAAAGAGGGAAATCAAATAAATACGCTTAGAAAAACCATTGCCAATAAAATGGCAAAGGATAATAATATGCCGGAAATTCCATGAAATTGTATTTTTAACTTTTGTAATGTATTAGTATTATTTCGACTATTATTTTGTATTTGAGGATTTCCTATGTTGTTTTAGTATTATTTTGACTATTATTTTGTATTTGAGAATTTCCTATGTTATTATCTAATCAATTTCTATTCCTAGAAATAGAAATTTTATTTTGTTATCAAACGGATTTTTGTTTCAGAAATAGAAATTTTGAGTCGTTATCAAACGGGTTTCTTTGCTCGAAACTTGTCCGGGAATAGAAATTGAGAAATGGATTTCTGGTTAGAAATCAATTTCTGTTTCAGAAATTTTGTCATGCGCAGCCTAAGTGATCCATTTCTTCGAATGTGGCACTTAAGTGGCACTTTCGTAAGTTATAACACTTAAGTGTCCATTTGTGCCAAGTTATAGCACTGAAAGAGATCTTTTGCCCTAAAATTCACATTGCAGCGTGTGCTTGCTTTTTGGAAATCGTGCGCCACCTAAAATCCTGAATACTCAGCATTGGTCATTCCACTTGATTTATGTGCCCCATCATCGATCGGTTGATCCAGTCCGAATCTGATGCTCTATAATTGCAAGTAAATCCTATGAAGCAAATTGCGTGACGGAGTTACATGGGTTTACCTCGTGCTTTTGACATGACGCGGCTCGAGTGAATGACGGCACAATGCTTGGGTTCGACTAGAATTCACATTGCAGCATGCGCTCGTTTTTCGAACACCACGTGGTGCTTGAAATTTTGAATACTCAACATTGGTCGTTCCACTCGATTTAGGTGCCCCATCATCGGTCGGCCGATCCAATCTGATTCCGATCCTCTATAATTGAAAGTGAATACCATGATGCAAATTGCACGACGGAGTTACATGGGTTTACCTCGTAGATTTTGACACGACGTGCCTCATGTGAATGACGACGGCACAATCCATGGGTTCGGCTCGAATTCACATTGCAGCACGCACTCGCTTTTTGGAAACCATGCGCCGCCTGAAATCCCACATGGATTCGCCCGGCCTGGGCCGGCCTCATCTGGTGCGGGTTAGTCAAAGTCACGAAAAGCCGCGGACCCTATCGCGGGAAGAAAGAACTGCCGTATCGTTCTTCTTTGATCTTCGTGTTCCTGACTGTAAAAAGTTCCCGCAGCACGATTCCGCGTCGTCAACGAGGACGGGCACGCTTATCAGATTTCTGTTGTCGCCTTGCTGTTCGGTGATCAAGATATGGATGTACACGGGACCTAATCTTGGGATTTCGTCAAAGAAATAACAATGATGGCTCCAACTAGTCGTCCTTCTGGCGGCAGATTTTAGTCCACTCCAAGAATGTAGGCGTAAGACCAGGCTTTTGTCATTCTCCGGAGAACAGTTTGTCTCGTTTTCTTTCGCTTTTTTTATAATTTGGAGACATAATTATAGAGGCCGATTACTTGAAGGTTCATGAAACACTTTATAAGTCTCGTGACTTGATTAGGTTATGTCCCAATATCGAATAATTTACTTGTGATTAATGAGATTTGAATGAGTGACCTCTAGTCTCTAAGTTGGAAATTCCACGTCAATTGAGAGGTCAACAATATCTGTTCTTCCTTCTGATTTCCCTCGAGTCGAGAGAAAGTTGTTTAGCATTGACACTATGGATGGACATGCCATGCTTTTGCAAAGATACATAATTCCTTGCACAATCAATATAAAATAGTATCTTTTCCGAGAGAGTCCTCACGAACTAGATTATTAAAGATAGGATTTTCAAGATTAGTATCAAGAGTTGATGAAAAAAATTACTAATATTTATTGCGTAGACCAACAATAGAATCGAAAACCTACACCCGCGACCTCCGATGGAACATAAAACTAGAGGGATTTGATAGGAAAAGCTTAAATTCGACCATTTAAAATCACTGAACGATTTTATGATTTTTCATATCAATACTAAAAGTTAGCTTTATTACTTCAAAATCACAAATAAGAATGAGGTTTAATGCTGAGTTTCACTGATGCCCTCATGGAATGATGGATTCGACGAATTCACCTGGACTAACTCTCATGACCATAGCTCTCTTGTTCAGGAACAGATTGATAGAGCCTGGTTTAATCACCAATTGTTGACACCTAATATTTTTAGAAAATAATAAACTAAATTTGATTTTGAAAATCTTTGTTGTTGAAAATATATTTTCATTTCAAAATTCAAAAATATTCAGTTTTTTTATTTTTCTTTTCCACTTGTTGACACCTAATTTAAAATTAGTTTTTAGAAATAAAGGATAATCTTGGTTTAGAGGGAAATTTTTTTTAAAAAATTTGAATTCGAAAATTAAATGGCCATGCGATTTTGGAGCCACTTTGTTGTTGAAGGAGTTGAGTGGATATCGTCGGATCTTCAATAATTTCGAGTCTTCCCTCTATTTAAAGGAAGCGAAGTTCCAAAGAAATAGGGGGGGCTTCTCTTTTTTTTAAAGGGCGAATTCAAAAAGTGGAAAAAATTGAGAAGCCTTTGTACACTTTAGTCAAAAGAGAAAACATTTCTCTTTTCTTTCTCTGACAAGGAAAGAAAAAAGAAAGAAACAATGAAAGAGAGAAGCCATCCGTGCGTGGAGAAGGGCAGAAGAAAAGTAAAAAAGGTGAAAAAGTGAAAAGCAGCTCCAGGAGAGAGAAAGAAGCATGACGTGCGCTGTTCATCTTATTCTTCGTGAACTCTCCCCGCCGGAGGCCGACGCCGTGCCTGCAACTCTTTGTCCCCGACGCTCGTGAAGCTCCGCGTCACATCACCGCGCGAGCAGTCCACAGCTTGCCCGCCTCCCACTCGAAGTCGACCGCCGCGCCGGTCTTGGGTCGCCAGCACCGCCGAGCACCCCACAACGACCCAAGCGTCGACCCGCCGAACCTGACGTCCGCTCATTTCCCTGCCACCACGCCCGCGACACCTCCGATCCGGTGATCGAGCCAGATGCCACCGAGCTGCTGCTGCAACTTCCTGCTTGGAGCCCGACGCCACAGATCCGGTGATTCAAAGACCCGGTGTTCTCCTCCCCGTTGATTTCTGCCGGTGACCGACGCTCGCCGATCCACCTCTGCCCGCACCGGAGTTTGACGCGGACTGCCTAGGGACCCGCGACACGCGACCTAGCAACCCGCACCGGAGCTCCTCTCGCTTGCGTTGCCACCTGATGCCCAGTACCGTGCCACCACCAAATCCAGGAGCAGACGCCGCCCGCCGGTCTCCTTGTTCCGTTCGCGAAATCGCCACGGCCAAGCCCATTCGGAGCCCTCTGCCCACGATGCCCATTGCCGGTGGTTTGAGCTGACGCCCGCAGCGCACCTGGCTGGTCTGCGCACCGGTCCGAGTTCCGCCGCTCCCGCGTCCCCCGCGCTACTACTGTGTTCCTTCCGTAGAACCTCGAGCAACTTGATGCCGTTGCTCCCTCTGATTTGACAGAGCTCCTCTCGCTTGCGTTGCCACCTGATTACCGCGCCACCACCAAATCCAGGAGTAGACGCCGCCCGCCGGTCTCCCTGTTCCGTTCGCGAAATCGCCACGGCCAAGCCCATTCGGAGCCCTCTGCCCATGACGCCCATTGCCGGTGGTTTGAGCTGACGCTCGCAGCACACCTGGCTGCTCCGCGCACCGGTCCGAGTTTCGCCGCTCCCGCGTCCCCCACGCCACTACTGCGTTCCTTCCGTCGAACCTCGAGCAACCCGACGCCGTTGCTCCCTCCGATTCGACACCCGAACCTCGCCAGAGTTCCCACGGGCAGCCCTTGTTTAGAACGGCGACCCTGCACCGGACACCGCTTGCTGCCCCCTCCCTCTCCAACGATCACCCGACGCTGCCCTTTCGGTTTTACCCTCTAGGTGGTTTTATTTTCTTACTTTTTTTATTACTTGGTAGTTTAGGTTATTTCTTTATCTTTTATATTATTTTCCTGTTTATTTCATTTGATAGCATATTTAGTTTAGTTATTTAAATATTGGGTGTTAATATATGCATTATCCGTAGATTCTACCTAAAACTATTATAGTTATTAATTTGGTCCGAGAGACATCGGATCATTTTTTAATTATAATAATTTTTGGTTTTGTGGTAGAATTTCATTTGTTAAATCACAATAATTATTTAATTTGGTCCGTAAGACTTTGGACTAAATTTTTAATTATTTTGATTTCCTCGTTGTGATTGTAGAGTTAAAATAATTGTTAATTTAATCCGTGAGACAACGGATTATCTTTTTGATTATTTTAACTCTTATCTTAGTTTTTTTTTATGTAAAAATAATTACTTGTCTTTTTTCGAAATAAAAATTAAAAAAACATTACAAAAAAAAAAAAGGATTAGTGAAAAACTAAAATCTTGCATGAGCATATAAGTCATATAGGTTTATTAAATTAAAACACGTAGATTTAATAAATTGATTTTTAGGTTTTTTTTTTTTAGGATTTCATCCTTAGATAGTTTTTTTTTTTTTTATAGTCGGGATTGGATTTAAACAGCCTTTTTTTTTTTTTAAAAAAAAAAAAAAAAATTTAGGAAAAGTTTGCATGTTTTCATAAAAAGATAATAAAAAATAATAAAAGAATAATAGTTTTCTAAGACAAATGGGGTTTAAATCAAATGAATCTCGAAATTGAATTAGGAAATTATTTCATTTTGAATAGCTTAATTAGGTTTTTTTTTATTAATTTTAAATTTCAATAAAAAATATACAAAAATACTAGGTGCATATTAACTAGTTCGCATAATAGGCCCATTTAATTAGAGTTTGCATATTAATAAATTAGGATGGCATTGTATTTTACTATTCCCATCATGTAATTTTTTATAAAAAATAAAAAAAAAAAGAAAAACACAAAATTTATTTTCTTGGTTAATTAATAAATTAGTTCATAATTAATCCCATTTCATGTGATCATTATTTAGCGTAGGTTGCATACATTAAAAAAGAATCATTAAAAAATCACAAAAAGAATATGCATATAGAATTGTTATGTCATGCATCCCATGTCATGTAGTATATGCACATTTAAGATTGTATAAATTAGATTGCATACATATAGTTCAAATTAGGCCATATAAATTGCATTTCACATATCATTAAAGTAAAATTCATGCATATTAATTTTAGATTAAGATTACATAATAATAAAAGTTAGGTGTCATGTCATTTAGAAGTCATGTTTAGGGCATGCATTTTTATTAGCATTTTTTTTATAAATTTTTTTTAGAGGATAGACTTTAATAAAGTTGTAGTTTATAATTTTTTAGCATTTTGATTTATTGAATGTTATTTAATTGATTGTGCACCCGCATGACCACCATTTGCATGTTAGTATCTTAGGTTAAAATTGATCAAGACTGCATGCAAAACTGTTTTTTAAAATAAAAGGTACCGAAAAGGTGTTAGACTAATCTAGCGTAACCATGTCCCCGGACTTATTGAATCTTTGGTTCGCAAAAATAAAGTATTCTCCCATACTTTATTTGGGTTTCTAACCAACCCTATTTGGTTATTGGCGGCTCCGATTTGAATATAATTGCATATTTAAATGGGTTAATTTTTTATTAAGTCGCGATTGGTAGGGCTTGGGAGGGTCCGTGCGAAGTCTTCGGACTTAGTAATCCATTAACTTAGTTTTAGGTGATTTCCAAAAAAAATTAGGTCGCGACAGCTTGGCGACTCCGCTGGGGACCTTAGAGTTAAAACTCATAGTGGACATAGGCCTATTTCTTTTAAAAATATATTTTTGTTTGGCAGCAAGGACACCAGGTATGTCACTAACATTTCTAAGGTGTTAAATGTTCTTGCAGATGGGAGGTATAAGGGGAGTAGTCTTTGCTAATCCTTGTCTTGCAGGAGGGTGTAAAGATGAATAATTTATTTTTCCTTATATTGAATTGTTGTTTGTATTATAAATTGTTGTGCATGATTTTCAAATTGTTTTAGCATTACACATTGCACACACGACCTGTAGCCGGACCTGGGCTGCGATAGGATTTCTAGGATGGTGTTGAGAAGGATACTTCCTCTAAAGTGAGACTGCTATGTAGAGCTTGACCTTCTCTTCCCCGAAATTTCTTTCATGATGTCAAATGTGTTTGTCCATATCTGCGAGATTGCATGATTATTGGACATTCCATTCGACTAAACCGGAGTTAGGGGGACCTGACACGTTAATGCGAGACCGCAACGGTCAGATCATCCCCTTAGCTCCACTTTGTTAAGCCATCTAGATAGAAATTGAGCCGCACATTTCATGCGTGTGTCTATGTGATTGTCATCCATTTTCTGGTAAAAGTAAGTTATCTAAACTCCTACTTTGCAATTTACTTACTTTGTTGTAATTTTGTCTGTCCATGACAATTGGTTTCGTCGTCAGTCTTGTTTTATATGCAATGGGGAAAACCGACGTACAATTCATTTCCACTCCCAAAAAAGAGCTCAAAATGTGGCTGGACCAGTTAGATCAAGACGGCTAGAGATATGTGAAAGCTAGGATCGCTCGACTTCTTCCACTGTTAGATATCAGCATCCACTCCGGTGTTATACAGGCGCTACCCCATTTCTGGTGTCCACAAACTTCAACCTTTGTGTTTGGTGAGTATGAGCTAACCCCAACACTAGAGGAATATAATATTGCCATGGGAATGCCTCTGGAGAAAGAGCTTATTAGGCCACCTATCGGTATTGATTCCATTTCTGAATTATCACAATTTTTAAAAATCGAGGCCGATGTGGTAAGAAAGGTTGTTAAAGCCAATTGCTATGCATGCCCATTTTCATTTCTGAAAAAGTGTTTTGTAAACTAACCAATGACTTCAAAAGCTAGGATTTTCATGTTAGCATTTTTTGGGCTAATCGTTTTTCCTTATCGAAAAAATGCCATTAACCCTTCAATTTCATGGGTGGTTAATCGAGTTTGTGATGGGTTGAATTATGTCAATATGGTTTTAGCTGAAACATTTTTGTCATTAACCCGTTTCAAACAAAATGAGAAAAAGACCATGTGTGCCTTACCTGAGCTTTTGCAAATATGGTTTTTCTCTCACATAAGAGGGTTTGGGCACCTGATGAAACAATTCAAGATTGAAGATTTTAGGCACCCCATACAAAAATTTATGGTCCTAGAATGTTTTTCTCCACACAAGCAGTACGCTCGTTGGATAAATTTTTTGAAAGATCCTGATCCTAAGGCATTCCTATGGCATACTAAATGGTTCTGAGTTGAGGAGGCTCGTTTCTCACACAAGCATGTTGAGCCAGTCCCATTGCTGGGCCTTGCCGGTACGACTTCTTATTACCCATATAGGGTAGCCCGTCAGTACAGAGCTCTTCAAGAAGTTCCTCTGCCCCTCAAGACGGAATTATTTCAAGTTCGTTTTCATCATAAGAGTTATGATTACTTCAACGAGGTCTAGATGATCATTACTGCATGGAATGAATGCCATCTAGAGAAGATTTTGGAGCCAAAGAGACTGAAAGGCGAGGAGGAGATTCACCATGCATCGGTGTTCTACATTCAGCAACACTGGATTCTTGCTGCCTTGCGTCTAGTGGTCCCTGATGTGACCGAGAAGCCCACCCAACGAGCACAAATTGAGCATCTTAAGCGGAAAGTGGAAATGATTAAAGCTAAAAATAAGAAGCTTCGCAAGACGTTGGGTTCCCGAAAGCATATAAAATGAGATGTTTTAGTTCAATGTTTAGGGATCTTGACTTCAATTCAATGTTTTCAATTTCAGTTCAATGTTTAGGGATTTGAATTTCAATTCTTAGTTCATTGTTAGGAAGTTTGGTTCAAACATTTAAAATAAATAAAATGAGATGATTAGACCATTGTCATGGGCCATTTTCCTATCTTGTCGTTGTTTCTTATATTATCTTTTTTCCTTAGGTAACAACACGGCTTATCCAAGATCACCAATCCGTACTCGTTCTAGAGTAATAATGGCTGATGATGTCGAACAAATGCGTGGTGCTGAACAAGCTCGCGTCGCCGCTCTCGAAATAGAAATGAAGCAAGTCCTGAATGTCCTTGAGCAGCTCTCTAAACAAATAGATTCTCTCCAAGCAAATACTGTCCCATCAGCTCCGCAAGTCGAAGTGGTGTTACCACAACATGCTCCTATGGTTGATCCGAAATATAAAGGCAAGAATGTATCCACAAGTAGCCCATCAAGCTCTAATGATGTCTCTAGGGAGAAAACTACTAACACGCCTCAAATCATTGTTGATGAGGAGATACAAGTAATATAGCCGGCTGTACCGAAAACTGAGCAAGAAAAACGCTTGGCGAAAATCGAGGAGAAACTTAAGCAGCTACAGGGTGCATTTAGCCAAGACCCAACTGATCTATCCCATTATGCAAAGATCAAGATACCAAAGAAGTTCAAAATGCCAGACTTTGAAAAGTATAATGGTACCTCTTGCCCGAAGATCCATTTGCAGACTTATGTGGTTAGGATGACCCCATATGTTGATAACATACCCCTGATGATTCAGCAATTTCAAGCAAGCTTGACAGGACCAGCACTCCAGTGGTATATTATGAAGAAGATTAATCTCCTAGAGACTTGGGAGGATTTGACTGATGCCTTCTTCAAGCAGTACAAGTATAATATTGAAGTCACTCCATCTCGAGAGGATTTACTTCGACCGAGAAGAAGAAGACAAAATCTTTCAAGGCCTCGTGTCACGAGATGGAGGACTCAGAATCGCTCAAATTACTCCGGAGCCGACTGAAAAGGAGCTGATGGATTTGTTCATGAAGACGCTCCCGCCTGAATATCGAAATCGAATGTTAGGATCGACTGCCGAGTCGTTCAATCAGCTAGTCCCTATTGGCGAGCGAATTGAAATAGCCCTGCGTGATGAATGGGCGTCTGATCAAACCAGCTCATATAAGAAATTTTCGGCCAAGAAGGATAAAGAGCCCGTAGCGGAAGTCAATACAGCTTATGTTCAACCCCCTCACCCTGTCTTGAACACTCAACAGGGAGGAGCACGTCCATTCTTTGGCCAGCAGAGGAACTCTTCCAGGCATCAATTTACGCCTCTTCCTAAGACATTGTCCAAGATTTTGCCGACCCTTCAGAAGAAAGGATTACTCGCTAAGGAGCCTAAGCGACCTAATCCCGAGCGTTTCCCCAACTATGATCCTTCTAAGACATGTGCTTACTATATGGGGGAGGTAGGACATTCTGTTGATGATTGCTATACGCTGCGACACAAAATCCAAAATCTGTTGGATGCTAAAGTGGTCTCATTCCGCGAAACACGGCCAAACATCCAGAATAATCCACTCCCTAACCACCTAGAAGCTGTGAATGCCATTTTCAGTTTTGATGCTGGACGAAAGAAGAGCTTGAGAGTACATCTGGACAATGTTTATAATGGTTTAGTTTGAGCTGGATACTACTCAGATGTAGAAGAACCTACCATGTCTTAGAAGGCGCAGAGAGTTAAGGTAATGTCCAATAAGGGGATGATTGTTTGCGTAGATCCTGCCGACACAGTTTCAACTATCACACCAATCATTATTGATTTGGAGGAGGAGCTTTCTGATTTTGAAGATGAATTTACCGACTTGAACATTGGAGCTAACGATCCCTTAGTTTTTGACATGCCACCATTCGAAGATGCTTCGGATGAAGATGGATTAATCATCAATGATGTGCCGCCATCATATGATGAAGAATTGATTCTTGATGTTACGCAACCCTATGCATACACGAATAATAAGGCGGTCCCATGGTGTTATGATGCGGAGCTAGATGTGGTCACTCGATCGGGACGTACTTGCGCTCAGGCCAACTCACAACCTGTCAAGCTAGCCACTGATGAAGAGACTAAAGAATTTTTAGCCGTGATTAAGGCAAGTGAGTTTAGCGTAGTGGACCAACTTCGAAAACTGCCGGCACAAGTCTTCATATTAGAGTTGCTTTTGACATCGGAGAAACATCAAAAGGCTTTGATGAAAGTCCTTAATGAAGTACATGTCCCAGAGTCAATTGAGCCTGAGAAGTTGAGGGAATTCGTGGGGGTCATTTTGTTAAACGACCATATCACTTTCTCAGATGATGAAATCCCGGATGAAGGAAGGGGACATGGCAAAGCCCTTTATTTCTCAGCCAAGTGTTGAAATACCTTGGTATCCCGTGTCCTCAATGATAATGGATCGGCTTTAAACATATGCCCCCTTGCGACTCTAAAGCGTCTTGGGTATGATTTAGGGAAAATTCGTGTGGCTAAAACCTTTGTTCGAGCATTTGACGGAACCAAGAAAGAAGTAGTTGGGGAAGTTGATTTAGACTTGCAGATAGGGCCAGTGTTATTTAATGCAGTTTTTCGGGTCTTGCACATACCGACAGCCTTGTTGACACCTAATTTTGGAAAAATAAAATTGCATTTTGAACAAAAGGAAAATAAGGGGAAGATCAATATGATTTGGTTATGAATGGAATGTGGAAATTCTGATTAGCAATCTTTGCTCCGGCGAATTTTCAAATCATAATAAATGTGGAAGCAAATTCTCGATCGGAGAAATCGGTGAATAAAAGGGCAGGGATTTTGATAAAATGGAAGGAATCAAAACATTCGAGGAAAAATCAAACCGATTGCAAGATTTTGCTCCAATTTGCAGACCATAAATTGAGGCAACGAAAAAAGAAAGCTAAAAAATTGCCATGGAAGATGGTGCTCGGAACCATTATAAAAAGGAGACCAAATTTTGTGAAAAAGGGGGAAGAAAAATTTGAAAAATTCAGAGCAAAAATTCGGTCATTTGGAGTTTTTCTTTTCTCTGGGTGGAAAGGAAATACTAATGGGGAGAAAGTAAAAGTTTTATTTCCTTCGGTAGAATTGAAAAGGCAGAGAAAGAGAGTGAGAGAGACAAGTGAGAGTGTCGAAGAGCAGAAAATCAGTCAAAGAGGGAAAAGCAAAAGCAAAAAGCAGCGAGAGGAGAGAGAAGCACAGTAAAAAGTAAATTATTGTGCTTCTTCTTCACCCAGCCGCCCCGAAGCCCTCCATGTTCGCGACCACCGCACGCCGTCCGCCTCACCGGTGCTCCACCCCGAGCCGTGCCGCTGAAGCCCGCGGCCCGTTCGCCTCCGGCTGTCCCTTCCACTCGGAGCTCGACGCCACCACACCTCTGTAGCTCGGGCTTTCACCGGTCATCACCTCACCGCTCCACCCCCGACACCCGCGCCAGTAGCCCGCGTGTCAGCCACCTTTCGCCGGAGCCCTACACGCCCGAGCGACGCCCCCTGCTGCCTCGTGACCTTTCCTTGGGGTTTTTCTTTATCTTTCCTTGTGCAGGTGTTTTTTTTAGCAACAACAAGCCGTGCCTTGACTAGGTAATTTCTTTAGGTTAAATTCATATCAAATATTTTGTTCATAGTGTTTTATTTTAACTTGATTGTTGTGATTACTTTTTATTAGTATTATCTGATTAGGAAATTTGTCATATTAAATCAAAATAATCAAAATTTTGAGCCGCGAGACGTCGGGTTAGATTTTTGATTATTTAGGCTTTTTATGGCAAAATTCATGATTTGCTTTGCATCATTAATTCACATCAAAATAATATGCTGTTGATTTGTATGGATGGATTTTTTTTGGCATGTTATTGTTATTTGCTCACCACATGTCATACATCATATTAGGTATTTAGGTCTATACACATTTCACATTTTAAGCAACGCATTTTAGTTTTTTTTTTTAGATTCGTGTAGAATTAGGTTAATTTTCTTAATAAAAAATGTTATCTAGGTTATATAGATTTCATAATGTGCACGTTACATGTTGCATTTTAATTATTGGGTCATAGTTTAATGTGTTTTTTTTTTTTAGTATTCCCATCATGTAGTCTTTTTAAATATAAAATAAAAGATAAAAACAAAAAAAAAAACAAAAAATTAGTATTGCATCATTACGTTACTTTTTTTAATAAAAATTATTCGGTCATTTTTAAAAAAAAGTAAATAAAATAAAAAGAGAAAACACAAAAGTCATTTACTTAGTTAATTAATAGGTTAGTTCATAATTAATCACATTTTATATCATCATTGTTTAGTGTAGGTTACATACATTAAAAAAAAAAAATCATAAAAAAATCACAAAAAGAATATGCATATAGAATTAATATGTCATTCATCCCATGTCATGAAACGCATGCATATTAGAATTTTATAAATTAGATTGCATACATATAGTTCATATTAGGCCATATGAATTTCATTTCACATATCATTAAAGTAAAAGTCATGCATATCAAAAATAGACTAAGATTGCATCTAGTTAGATGTCATGCATTTAATTAGGCGTCATGTCATTTAGAAAATCATGTTTAGGGCATGCATTTTTAACATTTTTGAGAAGTTTTTTTTCTTTTAGACTTCAATAAGGTTGTAGTTTATAATTTCTTAGCATTTTGATTTATTAAATGTTGTTTAATTGATTGTGTACCCGCATGACCACCATTTGCATGTTAGTATCTTAGATTAAAATCAAATCAAGCTGCTTGCAAAACATTTTTGAAAATTAAAAAGAAATGGTACCAAAAGGGCACTAGGATAGTCTAGTGTAACCAAGTCCCCGTACCCTTAGTCTCTGGTTTGTAAGAGTAAAATAATTATCCCTTTATTTTGCTTAGGTGTCTAATCGACCTACCAAAAACATATTAGTGGCGACTCCTAGATAGTATTTTGCATGTTTAAAAAGTTTAGACTCAAGTCGCGATTTGGTATGGGCTTGGGAGAGCTTGAGCTAAGTTTAAAAAACTTAGCAGTCCATTAACCTAGTTTTAGGCGGTGAACCCGAAAAAATTAGGTCGCGACAAGCCTTCAACTTTTTGTTAGGTCGTCCATGGCTTCATGCAGCAGGGGCAGTTTCTTCAAGTCTTCACCAGAAAGTGAAGTTTGTGACGAAGGGGAAGCTTATTACAGTTCGAGGAGAGGATGAGTTCAAGATTTATCACGAGATGGCTATCCCTTATATTGAACCAGATTGTAAAGAAGAATCCAGTTTTCAAGCATTTGAGTTGGTTTCGACCATTCATGTCTCTCAAGGTACTACCCTACCCACTCCAAAGTTACCAAAGTCGGCGATCATGGTAGGCAAGATCATGGTTGGGAGTGGTTTTGTTCTAGGTAATGGTTTAGGCAGATATGGTCAGGGCACTCGCCAACCAATTGAGGCCGGGCAGAATTCATATACTACTGGATTAGGCTATCGTGATTGAGGTGGACGATCTTGTAGAGGAAGAGGAAGAGGACAAGGACGAACTGGCATCATTAGACCCCACATTAGGTCCACATTCGCTGGGCCTGCGAGAATGATGTATGAGGAAGAAGGGACGATCGATACCTGTGTCCAGTACTCCAAGCCTCCAGTTGCTGACATTGATGTTATTCCTGCCGATTGGGTAGTGGTAGACCAGCCGGTTGCAGACACCACTCAATCCACTGGAAAAGATGACACACTCGGAGGAACGGCCGAATTGTTCGAAGAGAATTTCGTGTTGGTCATCGACGAAGTTCGAGAGTTGGTCATCGACGAAGTTCGAGAGTAGGAGAATTTTAATTATTTGCACACTCCTCTGTGCAGGAGTTTTTATTGCTTTCCATATTTGCATTTCCATTCCTAGGATTTCTATCATTTCAATAATATAATTTGCTTTTCATCCAATAAAATACATGAAAATTTTCATGTTTTGAGGGCATGATGAAGTACACCAAACTAGCCCGGTGATGATATCCAGCTGATAAAAGAAAAAAAAATCCAAGGAGAATTCTGAGGCTTGGGCTTCATCATGCTTCCTCGTGTCAAAATGTTTAAAAAGTGATTTTTGCCCAAAAACAAAAATTTCAAAAAATCTAGGTTACCCTGTGTCTTTCTGATTCATCTACTTTCTGTTTCAGGAACGATATTGTGACTTGCAAGGACGTGAGAATGGTCCAATTTAATATGGCAAGCGCTAATAATAATGATCCCGAAGAAGACTCCAGTGAAGTGCAACGTAGCTGGGAACAACATGAAAATGCTAAGGTTCCCACATCCGAGCAGACCGTCACTATTAATTTAAGTAACACTGAAGAAGCCAGAGAAGTGAAAATTGGGGCGAGTCTTCCCAAAGATGAGGCCAAGCGCCTAACTCAGTTACTGAAGGAATATCGGGATATCTTTGCATGGACATATGCTGACATGCCTGGTTTAGACCCGTCAATTGTGGAGCATTGCCTACTTACTAATTTGGATGTGCCACCTAAGAAGCAGAGGCTACGAAGAACCAAGCCCGAACTCTCAAAGAAGATAGAGGAGGAAGTGATGAAGCTCTTGAAGGTGGGATTCATTGAAGTCTCACAGTACCCCGAATGGGTGGCCAACATTGTACCAGTAATGAAGAAAGACGGTCGGGTTCGAGTATGTATTGATTATCGGGATTTGAACAAGGCTAGTCCAAAAGATGATTTTCCGTTACCGCACATTGATGTCTTTGTGGATAGTACCGCTGGTTTTGAACTATTCTCATTTATGGATGGTTTTTCCGGGTACAATCAGATAAGGATGAAGGAGGAAGACAATGAGAAGACTGCATTTATCACCCCATGGGGAACCTTTCATTATAAGGTTATGCCATTCAGACTAAAAAATGCAGGGGCAACTTACCAGCGAGCCATGATAGCATTATTTCATGACATGATGCATCAAGAGATTGAGGTCTATGTCGATGATATGATTGCAAAGACTCGACCTGGAAAAAGCCACATCGAAACCTTGAAGAAGCTATTTGATCGACTCCGTGAGTTCAAGCTTCGACTAAATCCTGCTAAGTGCGTGTTTGGAGCAACATTCGGTAAATTGCTCGGATTCATTGTGAGCAGTAAAGGGATTGAAATCGACCCAGCTAAAGCTAAAGCCATTTGTGAGCTGCGACCTCCGTCAACGGTGAAAGAAGTCCGGAGCCTTTTGGGGAGGTTGAATTACATTGTTCGATTCATTTCCCAACTTTCTAAAACCGCCAAGCCATTCTTCAAGCTACTAAAGAAAAATGCACGAGTCAATTGGGATAATGAATGTCGAGAAGTGTTCGACAAGTTGAAGAGTTACTTGATGAATTCACCGATGCTTGTCCCACCATCGCCAGGTCATCCTTTAATTCTCTATCTCACTATTCATAGTGAGTCACTAGGTGCAATGTTGGCTCAAGAAAGTCCCGTCGACAGAAAAGAACGAGCCATTTATTACCTGAGCAAGAAGTTCATTGTATCAGAGCTGAAGTATCCTGATATTGAAAAAACTTGTGCAGCTTTGGTATGGGTATTGCATAGATTGCAACAATACACACTGCATTACCAGACATTCCTCGTGACTGAGAGCGACCCCATCAAGTACTTACTTGAGTGACCAGCTTTGGTGAGTAAGTTGGCCAAATGGCAAATTTTAATTTCCGAATTTGATGTACAATTCATGCACAAAAGTCGGTTAAAGGGTCGAGTGATTGCTGACCTATTGGCCGAGAATCCAGGAGTCTCTAATGACAATAACAGTTTCCTTGATGATCGCGTCTTGAGTATAAATGAAGACTCGTGGAAGATATTTTTTGATGGAGCCGTAAACTTGTCTGGTTCTGGTACTGGGGCAGTTCTGATATCCCCAGATGGATAGCACCATCCAGTGGCTGCAAAATTGGTATTCCCATGCACTAACAACATGGCTGAGTATGAAGCTTGCATCCTCGGGCTTCAGGCTGCAATTGAGATAGGTGTGGCCAAGTTAAAAGTGTTCGGGGATTCCACATTAATCATAATGCAGACCGTAGGTGAATGGAAGACCAAGGAGGCCAAGTTGCTCCCATACCACAAGTATTTAGAAGATCGATGGAAAAGTTCGAGGAAGTTTCGTTTGAATACTTGCCAAGGTCTCATAATCAATTTGCGAGACGCACTTGCGACGTTGTCTTCTATCTTTGCAGTCACTGATGGGTTAGAGGTTGAGCCTCTGAAAATAGAGGTTTTGCCGAGGCCAGCTTATTGCATGGTAGCGATAGAGGAGCCGGATGGAAAACCATGGTACCATGACATCATGACCTATATTCAAAAGCGAGAGTTCCCAGAAGGTAGCAATCCAGCTGACCGAAAGCATCTCATGAAACTTGCCTCCAAATTCTTTATTAGTGGAGATACATTATACAAACGGTATTTCGACACCGTCCTACTTAGATGTGTCAATGCTAAGGAAGCCACTCAGTTGATGGAAGAAATACATGAAGGAGTGTGTGGTCCTCACATGAGTGGCCACATGTTAGCAAAAAGATTATGAGACTAGGTTACTTATGGCTGACCTTGGAGACTGATTGCATTCAACATGTCAGAAGTTGTCACCGTTGTCAGATTTATGGAGACAAGATAAATGTTCCTCCAAATGAGCTGCATCAACTGTCAGAGTCATGGCCTTTTTCAATGTGGGGCATCGATATAATCGGCCCAATTAATCCGAAAGCCTCGAATGGCCATCGTTTCATCTTGGTCGCTATTGATTATTTCACAAAATGGATAGAGGCAGCATCTTATGCAGTTGTTACCGCAAAGAATGTCATGAAGTTTGTGCGACGGGATATTATTGCTCGTTATGGCGTGCCTGAAGCCATCATCACAGATAACGGGACAAACTTAAACAACAAGCTTGTTAATGATTTGTTCAAGGAGTTCAAAATTCGTCATTTGAATTCATCGTCCTATCGCCCTCAAATGAATGGTGTGGTTGAAGCAGCGAATAAAAACATCAAGAAGATTTTGATAAAGACAGCTGATAATTATCGTGACTGGCACGAGAGGCTTCCTTACGCTCTGATGGCGTATAGGACTTCAGTTCGCACTTCTACTGGGGCAACTCCTTTTTCTCTGGTGTACGGCATGGAAGCAATCCTGCCAGTTGAAGTAAAAATCCCTTCTCTAAGAATATTGTCTCAGTCTAAGCTGACAGAAGCTGAATGGGCACAACAGAGGTATGACCAACTCAATTTGATTGAAGAAAAACGATTGAAGGCTGTATGTCATGGCCAATGTTATCAACAGCGGGTGGCCAAGTCCTTTAATCGGAAGGTTCGCCCAAGGCATTTCAAGGTCCATGATTTGGTGCTACGCAAAATGCTACCAATTAACCTTGATCCTCGTGGCAAATTCACTCCAAATTACAGTGGGCCATACATTGTGAAGAAAGTACTTCCTGGAGGTGCTTTAATTTTAGCAGAAATGGATGGGCGGGAATTCACAAATCCTGTAAATTCTGATCTTTGTAAAGAAATACTATCCATGAATAAAAGGGCTCATAAAAACCTTTTCCTCACTCAAAGTTGGTCAAATCTCTAGTGTATAATGTTGCATATTTTATTTTTTGCAGGGGCAAAGAATGGATGTGAACGATGATGTCTTATTTTTGTAAGGAATCTCTATGAGCTCCCCTACAAAGAGAGGGCAAGACATGGGTATCTAATAGTTTTGACTTTATGAGCAGGCCCTCTTTATCATTATCGAATGCTTTCACATGATATTGTTTCCACTTGAAATTTATCAAAATGGATAATTCAGTTAAAAATGTCGAGTTACTTAAGCATGCTAAATGAGGTGTGAAAGGCAAGCCTAATCCCATACACCGTCCCCTGTCTATATATTGTGAGGTGAGTATGGAAACATTTTGTATTTCAAGGTGAAGAATTTTCTTGTGAAAAGTACGACAGTTGAAATGATGAGAGGCAGTTCATTTCTTTATCCTAAACACTACAGGTGTTCCATTGCTTAACCATTTTGAGCCCATACACTTATGGATGTTCTTTTCAAATTACCCTTGTCAAGAATCACCCCACATCGAGGCAACTGGGAGATAAAAATGACATCATGAAGTGAGGAAAATGAATTGAAATTTTCTTTTTCTCACTTACATCAATCTTCAAGTCGTGCTATTACATTGAATTCATATGGTAATTTAAGTGCCTTAGGATGACGAAGAGCATTTCTTTCACTATCCTACACACTTATATCCTTTGTATAGCCCACTTGAGCCTACTATTTCATTTCTTTTAAACCCAGTTGATGATCATCCCCGACACTGGGGCAAGGCAAGAGACAAATGATGATTCTGAAAGGTTCGAGTGTCATTTAAAGTATACTTGACACACACATTGTGCGCAAGAACTGAAATCAAAATAGAACTAAGGGGCAAAAAAAGCAGTGTGCCTGGTAAAAGCAAGGCCAATGCCCGCGAAAAGAAGAGAAATGACTGATGAATTGGGGGGCATAAAAAAAAAAAAAAAATAGTGTGCTTGATCGATGCCCATCATCGAAGGAAAAAATGTTGAGAAAAGATCTCCAAATGAATAATCATTGGCATTGAGTGATAAACTCTTGAGTCAATAAAGAAATCTGTCAAGAAGACAATCCGCGGCGAAGAAAACTGATGGCAATGTCAAGATGATCACCAACTTTAACCCCTATACACATCTCTGAGCCTAACGATTCTTTCGTTTCTCAACCCATAAATCTAGCCTATTTTACGTCCCTTACAAAGTCTCTTCAGATTAGGGCATTTGAATTAACATAGGAATTCACATGTTTTAAGCATTGCTCGAAGAAGTGCGAGCAAGATTATTTCTTTCTCATTTTGCAGGGTTCTTGACTTGTAAACCCGAAGATGATTACAGAATCATTCTTTCAATTGCTTTGACTCGAAGAGTCCCTTTGTTAAGCCATTGACCAAGCCCGCATTACAGTCCTTGTCAAAGACCTCTCAGATTGGTAAGGTCGTACTGCTTGCAAGAAAATTCGAACTCTTGTCAACATGATGATGATAAGATTGAGTGATATATTGCCGCATCAATAGTCGGGACAAATAACCCCTCCTAAATGAGAGTGAGTGAAAAAAGTCTTTCACACTAAAAGTGTCTCATTTAGCATGTTCAAGAGATTCACGCTATAACTGAAAATTGTCCTTGAAAATTGTCCTTGAAAATTGTCCTTGTGATAATTTTTCCAGTAGAAGCTTGATAAAGCCATCATGCATGGACCTTCATTGCATTTTTCTCAAATACCAAAAAATTGTCTTTGAAACCCTGAGTTTGTTTAGTCATCTTGGTACTTGATGAGAATTCCAAGTACCCATTTATAAAAAATTTTCAAATGTCTAGTGTGAATTTCGGATATTTGAACCTTTAAACGCTTGATGTGTCGGCCAAGTGTTTTGTACATCTGATGTGATTTCCAGATGCTTAGTAAATGTTTTCAAATGTCTGACATAAGAATCAAATTTTTTAAAATGTCAAGTACTTAATGCAATTTCCAGGTTCTTAGAATCTGATGAGGATTCCAGATTCCTAATGATTTTGAGCCTTTCAATTATCTTAAGGGAGTTTCAGATGATTGTTAGGTCTCATTGGAATCATTTCACAACTAAAATCCCCAAACAGGTACGACAGGTACGTGTTCTTCTTTGCATTTGCATTTCGTTCGGCATAGACACATCGGAATCTAGGTTCCTTACCAAATCACTGCATTTACATGGCATCCTTTATTCTTTATATATATAAAGTCATTGACCTTTGCATATTCATTTCATATTTCATTTTGCATGGTTTAAATTTAGGTGTCATATATCTTTGAAGGAAACCTTTACGAGCTTCCTTTCAAAGAGGGGCAGCTGTTGACACCTAATATTTTTAAAAAATAATAAATTAAATTTGGTTTTGAAAATCTTTGTTGTTGAAAATATATTTTCATTTCAAAATTCAAAAATATTCAGTTTTTTATTTTTTATTTTTCTTTTCCACTTGTTGACACCTAATTTAAAATTAGTTTTTAGAAATAAAGGATAATCTTGGTTTAGAGGGAATTTTTTTTAAAAAAAATTGAATTCGAAAATTAAACGGCCATGCGATTTTGGAGCCACTTTGTTGTTGAAGGAGTTGAGTGGATATTGCCGGATCTTCAACAACTTCGAGTCTTCCCTCTATTTAAAGGAAGTGAGGTTCCAGAGAAATAGGGGGGGCTTCTCTTGATTTTAAAGGGCGAATTCAAAAAGTGGAAAAAATTGAGAAGCCTTCGTACACTTTAGTCAAAAGAGAAAACATTTCTCTTTTCTTTCTCTGACAAGGAAAGAAAAAAGAAAGAAATAGTGAAAGAGAGAAGCCATCCATGTGTGGAGAAGGGCAGAAGAAAAGTAAAAAAGGTGAAAAGGTAAAAAGGTAAAAAAGTGAAAGCAGCTCCAGGAGAGAGAAAGAAGCAGGACGTGCGCTGTTCATCTTCTTCTTCGTGAACTCTTCCCGCTGGAGGCCGACGCCGGCACCTGCAACTCTCCGTCCCCGACGCCCGTGAAGCTCCTCGTCGCACCACCGCGCGAGTAGTCCACAGCTCGCCCGCCTCCCACTCGAAGTCGACCGCCGCGCCGGTCTCACGTCACCAGCACTGTCGAGCACCCCACAATGACCCAAGCGCCGACCCGTCGAACCCGACGTCCGCTCATTTCCCTGCCAACACGCCCGCGACACCTCTGATCCGGTGATTGAGCCAGACGCCACTGAGCTGCTGCTGCAACTTCTTGCTTGGAGCCCGATGCCACAGATCCGGTGATTCGAAGACCCGGTGTTCTCCTCTGCCTTGTTGATTTCTGCCGATGACTGACGCTCGCCGATCCACCTTTGCCCGCACCGGAGTTTGACGCGGACCGCTTAGGGTCCCACGACCCGCGACCCAGCAACCCGCACCGAAGCTCCTCTCGCTTGCGTTGCCACCCGACGCCCAGTATTGCGCCACCACCAAATCTAGGAGCAAACATCGCCCACCGGTCTCCTTGTTCCGTTCGTGAAATCGCCACGGCCAAGCCCATCTGGAAACCTCTGCCCACGACACCCATAGCCGGTGGTTTGAGCTGACGCTCGCAGCGCACCTGGCCGCTCCGCGCACCGGTCTGAGTTCCGCCGCTCCTGCGTCCCCCGCGCCACTACTGCGTTCCTTCCAGAGAACCTCGAGCAACCTGACGCCGTTGCTCCCTCCGATTCGACACCCGAACCTCGCCGGAGTTCCCACGAGCAGCCCCTGTTCCGAACGGCGACCCTGCACCGGACACCACTTGCTGCCCCCTCCCTCTCCAACAATCACCCGACGCTGCCCTTTCGGTTTTACCCTCTAGGTGGTTTTATTTTCTTACTTTTTTTTTTTATTACTTGGTAGTTTAGGTTATTTCTTTATCTTTTATATTATTTTCCTGTTTATTTCATTTGATAGCATATTTAGTTTAATTATTTAAATATTGGGTGTTAATATATGCATTATCCGTAGATTCTACCTAAAATTATTATAGTTATTAATTTGGTCCGAGAGACATCGGATCATTTTTTTAATTATAATAATTTTTGGTTCTGTGGTAGAATTTCATTTGTTAAATCACAATAATTATTTAATTTGGTCCATAAGACTTCGGACTAAATTTTTAATTATTTTGATTTCTTCGTTGTGATTGTAGAGTTAAAATAATTGTTAATTTAATCCTTGAGACAACGGATTATCTTTTTGATTATTTTAACTCTTATCTTAGTTTTTTTTGTAAAAATAATTACTTGTCTTTTTTCGAAATAAAAATTAAAAAAACATTACAAAAAAAAAAAAAAGGATTAGTGAAAAACTAAAATCTTGCATGAGCATATAAGTCATATAGGTTTATTAAATTAAGACACGTAGATTTAATAAATTGACTTTTAGGTTTTTTTTTTTTAGGATTTCATCCTTAGATAGTTTTTTTTTTAGTTAGGATTGGATTTAAACAGCCCTTTTTTTTAAAAAAAAAAAGTATTTAGGAAAAGTTTGCATGTTTTCATAAAAAGATAATAAAAAATAATAAAAGAATAATAGTTTTCTAAGACAAATGGGGTTTAAATCAAATGAATCTAGAAATTGAATTAGGAAATTATTTCATTTTGAATAGCTTAATTAGGTTTTTTTTATTAATTTTAAATTTCAATAAAAAATATACAAAAATACTAGGTGCATATTAACTAGTTCGCATAATAGGCCCATTTAATTAGAGTTTGCATATTAATAAATTAGGATGGCATTGTATTTTACTATTCCCATCATGTAATTTTTTATAAAAAAATTAAAAAAATGAAAAAAAAAACACAAAATTTATTTTCTTGGTTAATTAATAAATTAGTTCATAATTAATCCCATTTCATATCATCATTATTTAGCGTAGGTTGCATACATTAAAAAAGAATCATTAAAAAATCACAAAAAGAATATGCATATAGAATTATTATGTCATGCATCCCATGTCATGTAGTATATGCACATTTAAGATTGTATAAATTAGATTGCATACATATAGTTCAAATTAGGCCATATAAATTGCATTTCACATATCATTAAAGTAAATTTCATGCATATTAATTTTAGATTAAGATTACATAATAATAAAAGTTAGGTGTCATGTCATTTAGAAGCCATGTTTAGGGCATGCATTTTTATTAGCATTTTTTTTATAATTTTTTTTAGAGGATAGACTTTAATAAAGTTGTAGTTTATAATTTTTTAGCATTTTGATTTATTGAATGTTATTTAATTGATTGTGCACCCACATGACCACCATTTGCATGTTAGTATCTTAGGTTAAAATTGATCAACACTGCCTGCAAAAATGTTTTCTAAAATAAAAGGTACCGAAAGGGCGTTAGACTAATCTAGCGTAACCATGTCTCCGAACTTATTGAATCTCTGGTTCGCAAAAAGAAAGTATTCTCCCATACTTTATTTGGGTTTCTAAGCAACCATATTTGGTTAGTGGCGGCTCCGATTTGAATATAATTGCATGTTTAAATGGGTTAATTTTTTTATCAAGTCGCGATTGGTAGGGCTTGGGAGGGTCCGTGCCAAGTTTTCGGACTTAGTAATCCATTAACCTAGTTTTAGGTGATTCCCAAAAAAATTAGGTCGCGACACCAATGGTGTAATCAACCTGGGGCGGCCCTTCTATTTTGAGCCTATGTGGATGCAGCACCAAGGATTTCCTCCTCCTGTGGCGCAAGCTTGGGAAAAAAAGAGTGACCTTTGCCTCCCTGCCATACATAGATTCACCACTGGCCTTGAAGATTGGAATAAGAGTCGCCTTCGGTAACATTTTTCGAAGAAAGAAAGAGGTAGGAAAGTTACCTCTTCTCTTGTAAATCTGGAAAAATAATCTTCGAAATGGGGATTGGCTTTTCTTGACCATGGGCAAACTCTATGGGCAATGAATTCTCATACGGATTGTGTGCTCATTCCTAAGACTCAAAACTCAGAGACCATCAATTAGTTTCGCCTTATTAGTTTATGTAACACCACCAAAAAGGTCGTCACGAAGATCCTAGTCAACAGATCCGAGAACTTTTCCGGATGATTGCAGTGAAGGATCGAACACTTCTTCGGCCCAGATTCAGAACCCCAAGGCCCAATCTGTTTGGGCCGGCCCAAAAATCTTCTGCAGGCTCGGCCCCTCCCTCGTGGCCCGCGCGTACCCAATACGTTAAGTTCACCGTATTTGAAATTCTCACCCCCCAAGTTCAGATAATTGCCATATCGAGTCCCCGCAGGTTCTTTCTTGGTCCCCTTCGTGGTCGTGGATTTCAATTCAGATACCTTCGCAACAGAAGAGAAATGCTACCAAACTTGCTCAACTTCTTTAGAATCTCTGAACTTGACCGTGTCATTTGGGTCGCTCAAGTCGAGCAGAAGATGCATTTGCCAACTGAGAAATCCCAGAATTCTTGAACTTTCAATGCCATCCGACCCTTTCCGTTTCCCTTCTTCGCGGCCGACCACCTCGCTCTCGGTCCACCTAACTCCATCCTCCTCCCTTTTCCTTCGCTGCTAAGAAAAGAAGATCATCTTTTTTCCTCTGGTCATCTTCCCACTCCAGGTTTGATCGGTGCAGGTCCATATTATTCTGTGGATGGCGATGTATCCTTTTGCGTTTTGTTCCTTTGCGGACCTTTGCGTGCTTGCCCAACACGTCCCCCTCCAGCGATTCTTCTTTGCTTTATTTTATTCCCCGTGTCCGACAAATTATTGTCGTAAGATTTAAGAGTAGATGCGAGTTCTTTTAGTAAGGAAGAATTAGTCTGTCATGAAGAAGAGACACGATCCAAATCCAAAGAAGATTCAGCGTCCTGTTTCCTTTGATAAGGACAGGGATATCCTTACTTTTTGGTAGCCACATAAACAATGGATATCCTTACTTTTTGGTAGCCACATAAACAATGGCATATCATGCAAATTAGGAAGATCGACTTCCCCGCTATTTCTTAGAAAGTGGATAACTTAGAACGAAGCGATCCAGGTCGACACACTTATCTACAATCGATCATGATATAGTTACATTCGTCGGATAATTTAAACAAGTCAGATATTAATTCTTAATATTGAAGTATACTATCCCAGATTTGTTTCAACCATGGGCATATCGATAGTGATTACCACCCCCCTGAAGTCTTTCTTTAATTCGAGTGGCTTAATTCTTTCACATTCTTTGTGACCCGATTCATTGATAAATTGGGTTGTCACAATCTTTTCCAAAATGTACTCGAGATTATGTTCATCTAAATACCTAAAAATGAGGTCTTCTCTCACACTTATAAATTCATCATTAATTTTTTCATAATCAACATGGGATAACCTCAACAATATTCTCCTTATACATTGCCATGTGTTGGAGCAGAAACAATCTGTATCTCCCCGATGGAACTTTTGGATTTAGACCATTAACCCCTTCGATAATCAATATGAGATGACTTCAACATATTTCCCATCGTGTATATCCCTGCGAACTATAGGAGATAGAGATCCCGAGGGTTCGAAGGCTCCACTTGACTTGACAAGGGGATGAAAGAGTGGGACATGGAATCGGATACCAGCTTTGGCCCCGTGCTTTTTCATCTCCGAAACCACGTCCATGTCCACAATCTACAGGCATTCAATTATTTCTCTCTCTCTTGGCCGCAGACATGGAAAGATTCAGAGAAAAGGAGACAAGATGCTCCCCATGCATTAATTGTTTAGAACACCTGTAAAAATGAAAAGAGGAGAGGCACCTTTTCCGGAAGAAAAAGCAAAGCAGATAGTAGGTTTCTGGTGAGAATTACAGCTACGTGTGATCAATTATTGAGGCCCCTTCTTGTAGGTTTTGATGAATGACCTCATGAGCTGCGGCGAGGGGGCCCTCCCATGCCCATATCATGTCCCTCCTATTGTTGGTTCGTGGATTATATAAATCAATCATGGCGCCAAAGTATATTATTGCATGCCACGTTAACCAAAAGTTTATTTTCTTTAGACAATCAATAACCTAATGATAAGAGCAATCATGACTATATGAGATTGCAAATAATTTGTAAATAGTACCTTTAAGAGAATTCATAATTTGACGAACCAATATCTCTATATTATATCTATTTAGACTAGATGATATCGGGACCAATCATAATATTTGTTTCCCTAACACTTGTAAAAATATTTCACTTTTGATTCTTGGACTTCTTTGTGCAAAAAATGTTCCCACCTTCTTGATTTGTACATTCAAATCATCTAACTATTGTCAATTCACGTGCGATTGACTTTTCTCCTAGCAACTCTATAATTGGCTTGATACATCTGCAACCCTCGCCATCACCTAGGCTAGGCAAGCAAGCTTCCCTAGCTTTTGTGAGGCAAATTTGCCCGTATCTAATGAGGGTTTCCCGGCCCTCGCCGAGCCACGACAAGGGCCAACCCGCCCTCTCCGTCTACAACTACGAAGTTGCAATCAGATATAGGTGTTGCCCACTTTGTTCTTCTTTTCTCGTCCTCATCAGTGTTATCGCATAAGAAAAATGGACGAACACGTAACGAAATGAAGTTGATTGCATGTATCAAGCAAGTCGGAGTCTTGATTGCATAAAAGAAATCAAGAATCCAATCATAAAGTTTGATAAGACAGAAGATCAATAGTAGGGCGCAGCGCAGGTGAATCCAAGATATTTGAATGACTGGGGTGGAGACAAATTATGCCAACATGCTTTGGACGCACACGATGATTTTTCGGGCGAACATCAAATCGTAAATAAGAAAAGCTCGCTCTAATTATTGCATAATGATATGAAACACGTCTTACTGTTTTCCAATAATTGCATATGAGAAAGTTATCAATTCAATCCTATACAGTTATTATATGGACGTCAATTTAGTTCTTAATTTTTCAATTTTGTTAATGCGATCTTTATTCTTTGCGTGAAATTTTAGTATAGTCATTCTGGCCAATTAACATCGAGAAACGCCGATATCGGTTTGAGCATAGTCGTCTACATCAACATATCATGTGGGATGGCTGGCGATGACTAGATACCATGTCAGCAGTTTTAGATGATAAATTGACTAGCATGACAAAATTAAATATTTCGCACAAAGGTTCAATATTACATTGGCAAAATTGAAAAACTCAAAATTGAATTGACATATATATATTTATTTATTTATTTATGACTTCTTTGGCAATTATCCCTCAAGACCCTTATCGTCAAACCGTTTGAAAAATATCAAAGGTGTGTCCATTGCATATTGTTGCTAATCACTTTGGATCGTTCATGTTCTTGCCCATGGTAGATAGACAATGTGTGGACGTAATGTGAAAAGTAGCTAGGACCAAAGGGGACTGAGTCAATGCTTGAGCGGTCGCTGTTCATAACTAACGAGCCATTGTCTTCATATGGATCTCATAAATTCTCATGTAAATCTAAAACATGTACAATAAGTTTATAATTTATTTAGTAATTATCCCTTGAGGCCCTTGTCGTCGGACCGTTTAAAGAATATAGAAGGCGTGTCCATTTTCACAAAACCCTAGCATTTATTGTCACCAATCAGTTCAGATCAGTTCAGATCAGTCATGTTCTTGCCCATGGTAGATAGACAATGTGTGCATCCATGTGAAAGGTAGCCAAGACCAAAGGGGAGAGACTAAGAGTCGAGGCTTGAGTGGTCACCGTCCATAACTAATGAGCCATTGTCTTCATATGGATTCCATAAATTTTCGTACTCTGTAAACCTAATGACTCCACGTGGGATACCTGTAACATCGTATTTGCTTATCGACGATTTTTGCTTTAAATTTAACAACATACCCTCATTTAAATTTAGGAAAAAATAAATTTTATATTTCTAAAATGAGTCAACTGTACGCCAAAACATTAATGAAACTTGTAGACAGACATTTCTAAATTAAAAAGACTGGCTATGTACATGTATGTACCTATATGCTTAATTTCTAAGACAGATTATGATAGTTCCACCATTAAGTAAATGAATGTCTAGTCGACCTAAGAGATCGATCTTGCCTCCCGAAATTCGTTTCGTAGGTGCAATGTTTACTCATTGCAACAAAACCCTTTGTATTAGAAGAATCGTACATCGCTATAACAAGTATTTTATTTTCTTAAATTTGTGTAATATATACTTTCTTTAATCATGTAGAGATGTATTTTCTTTTTGGGCTAGGGGACTTTATCCTTTCTATAGGCCTAAATGTATCGGCTATCATGTCGATGTGCTATGCAATGAAAGAAATGCACCTATCTTTAGCATTTCATATTGCATGAACTCTAATACAAGTCTCGTTGACATGAGTGAGTTATACATTTCATAAACTTTATAAGTTTCATAGTGTATGAACTCTAATATAAATTTATTTTTTTGGATGTTGGAGTGATGGCTAGTAAAGATCGGCTTTGGGCAAGGGCCGTAACATCCTCACTATGGCCAGGCGAGGGCTTGGTGGCCCTTGTCAGTCAAAGTGAGGGCACATGAGCCCCCGCTTGGCTTAGATCTGGCAAGGGTGTTGTGATCCTCGCCCAAGCTCGCAACAACCCTCACAGGCCATTGCTCCCCCCCCACCCACCCACCCAAATAATAGAGGTAAAGAAAAAGAAAAAATGAAAAAAACATGAAAAAATATTCACATCAACACTGTCTATTTGGCACATTTGACGTCCATGTTAATAATTTTTAGTCAAAATTGACCCGATGTAATATATTGATAAAATCTAAAAATATTTAAAACTCAATTGACAAAATTAAAAGGTTTATGATCGAACTGGTAAAAATACAATAAATTAAAGATTTTTTGGATAATTTTCCGGTCAATAGTATTACCTTATCATTCGGGGGTAAAGTAAAAGCCAGCTGAAATCACTTTCCCATATGAAATCTTCCAAGATACTCAGATGCTAGACTTTAGCTTACCTAGGACGGTCAAAATCAAATCAACGCGTCTATGGATAAAAAGAACTTTCGTTTTGGTCGGCAGTGAACAGCTAATTAGGATTACCCACCGAAAACGCCGTTTGAACGACCTTCTCCTCCTTCGTAGGATTCGAAGGCAGAACTTCAGGATCGAGGAACCGTCCATGCAGGCTGCGCACCAATCACGTCGCAGAAATATAGTAATGTCCCTCATCCTATATAGACCAAATAAATTAAATTTATATCGTCTTCATGCAGGAAGAGGGACTGGTTGGGGACTCCATTTTTAATTGCACGAGCTTCCACATGCCGCCACGTGTCCCGAAGGCCGACCCCATTCCTTATTTTCTACAGTCCCACCGCCCCGGATTATACTGCCCAATCATAGTCACCGAAAAAAGATGGAAAAAAAAGGGAAATTATAAGAAAAATGGACAAAATATCGTAGAAAATGTCAACAAGTTTAAGCTAACACTCTTCCCCATTTTTACCCATCGGTGATTCTCCCCGTCGCCACGTGGTGGGATCGAAGCCGTCGATCTTTTCGTTTCCGAGTGTCTGGCTGGATCTGCTGAAACGTGGCGGTCGATGACGCCATCCGAATTTGGAAGGGGGGCCCTCCCTCGTGGGGTTAAGCTAATTTAGTATTATCTCTGATTGGGGGACAAAAGCAAAAGTCTTCTGATTTTTGCTAGCTTTCCGACAAGGTCTCCTTTTCCTTTGCAAGAACGATGTAGGATGTAATTTGTCTTTTTTGCCCCCATGTTTTTCGTGTTACAATGTATTTGAACTACTTCTTATGCTATGTAGAGGGATAGAAGGAAAAGAAAACAGTTCTTAACTAAAATTGTTTCATGTGGTACCTATCCTAAAATTTAGACCGTGACAAGAGTATTTTTCATGCTTTACACTCAAGAACTGGTGATTGTTGGTTTGAATCGTTAATTGAGAAACTCAGATTATATCGCCGACTAATTTATATTGTGCTCTTGGATTCATCTGCATGGTGAGTGCCGGTGGATGAGCTTCTATTACTTATTTACATAAAATTAAATATCATTTTTGTTGACCATGGATTAAGTTTGATTAAATATAAGGGCTATCTGTGTTATGTACTAAAGGAACAATTAAGAGTTAAAGTGTACAATCATTGACTAAGTCTTAGAAATACCTTTTCATGGATTAGGTTTGTACAATCAAACTATCCCCATCACTGCTTGTTAACATATCGAGTAAACGATGCTAAATAGATGCATGTGTATGATAAGATAACTGCTGTCGATAACCTATATCTATCAATCAATCTCAATTTTTTCTTTTTTCACATGCAAAGAGAATATGTAGTTTTTCCCTGATAAAAAAGCAGCCCATTTGAATCCATTCTCTTCTTTTCTACTTTATAAGGTAAGAAGGAATATACACATCCATCTCTTTAGTGTATGGCATTTTGGGAGAGAAGTTTCGTGCGGCTTCTAGCTAGCTACCAGCGACCCCACTTCATCTACTTGAAAAAGAAAGAAAACCCAAAAAAACCAAAAACCAAAAACAAAAAACCAAACCTTCTCATCCATATTTACAAAGAAATTCTATCCCTCTTTTTTAATCTTTTCCTTTTTCGAATACCGTAAAGCCATGTTTTTTGGCCGGTGCCCCCGCTATATAAACCCCCCGCGCTTGTGGCCAGAACAGCATGTGCCAAGTCTTGTACCGTAAAGCCATCGTCGAGCTCTTGACCTCGCAGATCAGCCTCTTTCTCACTTAGTCACTCGCACTTTCAGTGCAAGAACACCGAGAGAAGAAGAGCGGAAAGGAAGAGAGAAGATGGGAGTGGAAGGAACGATAGATTACTTCTCCAACTTGCTGATCAGCGTGGCCGGCAAGAGGAAGAAGAAGCAACTGCAGACCGTGGCCCTCAAAGTCAGGATGGACTGCGAGGGCTGCGCTCGCAAGATGAAGAGCGTCCTCTCCCGCATCAAAGGTCATTTCCTAGCCCCTTCTTCGCTTCTCTCGCTTCGCAACTTCGTTTCTTGGTCGAATTATCATTAGCTAGTTCGATTCGTTGGCCTTTTTTTTTTTTTATCACGACGCTGTGTTTCTCACGAATCTTGGGAACGTCTGATGCAGGTGCTAAATCGGTGGAGGTGGACCTGAAGCAGCAGAAGGTGACGGTGACGGGGTACGTCGACCAGAAGAGGGTGTTGGCGGCGGCCAAGGCCACCAAGAAGAAGGTGGAGCCGTGGCCCTACGTCCCCTACACCCTGGTGGCAAACCCCTACGTCTCTCAGGCCTACGACAAGAAGGCCCCCGCCAACCACGTTCGCGACGTCCCCGTCACCGCCAAGATCACCGAGTCCACCGTCGACGACCACTACACCATCATGTTCAGCGACGACAACCCGCACGCCTGCTCCATCATGTAATAACGCGTGTGCATATGTGCACTGTCCATAACGTCGCTTAGCTTGTCGTAATTATCTTGAAAGTGTTTCCGGGCATGAAGTTTGTTGTAAACAGAAAGTAACGAATCCATATATGATGATTTTTGGCCACTTCAATGGACGAAACTTTTCTTTAACACCCCACCGCGGACCGAGTCCATCGGTAGAGCAACGGATTTTCTTGGATTTGAGTTCAGTAGATTGATTGCATCGCGGTTTTTTTAATTTGTGGGATTCATATATCGGCCACAGGAGATTCACGAGATCAAACGTTGTAATTGCAACATAACGATTGAAGGGTTTTTAACGACGAATTTAGGAAGTAGTGGTGGATGTTATTCTGTGGTGCAAGATCGAGACCGTCGTCACACGAAATCTATCCATAAGTTCGGTGGGGGTTGTTGTTATTATCTTAGGACAGGTGCCGTTGAGTCCAGATGTTTACGTTCGATTGACCTTTATTCTGCATGATCCTCCGCGATTTCTTATACGTGATCGACGCAACTTTTTCCAAATGGGCCTGACCGGCAACTACGCACCTCAAAGAAGTGAAAATATTTAATTTAATCGACGGCGTAGATTACACGCTGGGGTTAGACATAATCTCCTCGGATTTCGTCTTATTTTATATGACTTTTTTGCTTCGTGAGGGTGGGGGGAGGGGGACCAATTGACTCGCTGGAACGTGATCCTGGTCGGTCCGTAAAAATTATTGACTCCAGCCATTTTTCTACAAATGTCAAGCAAGTGCCATGGGAGTGGGGGCAAAGGCGCTCCTTTTTTTCTTTTCATGCGAGATTGGAGGGTCTAGCGATGGAAACTCGCGAAAGAAAAGAGTGGTTATCCTTAATGGCTCGGTCGAAATTATAAAGGTGCGTAGACTCTCCTTTTGGAACTAAATTTCTCTCTAAACTGTGATTATTGAATTAAACTACAGGCACGACCCCAAATAAGATCGATCCAACCATGGTGGCCGAGGCGGCGGCATCGGCAGAGGGTCTTTAGGGGTAGGGATAAACTTCATATTACAGTAATTAACATAGGCCGACATAGGAAACTAAGAAAATTCATGGCCCGATCCATGTAAGTCAAGCTCTGAAAAGGAATACCCTAGCGTGTCTGCTCAAGATAATGACTGATCAGGACCCCGTGAAGCTCTTCACTAACTCTCTTCCGTCCAATATGGGACATAGGGTACTGATATAAATACCTAAAGTGGTACCATTTTTTGTCGGTGTAGATCCACATCACCTGATCTTACCCCCGAATTAGATGAGTAATTTAATTCATTTCCGTTCCGTCTGCCATTCTAGAAATCTGTCATAAACCACATCCAACTAAGCCTATTCACCCTAGCGATGAGTCCTTGTGTTTATCAAACTTACTAAGGGCCTAGTCCATTCTTGACCACACATCACTCCGTGATGGCTCAACCCAATCTACATGGGTCAACCCGGAAAGAGAACAAAACTAAAATTTAGCTACTCCTTGTGATAACCATTTGGGGTGAGTTTTTACTCACAAATTACTCGATGAAAGTATGTGGAACTCTGAATTTTTGCCATGACCCTAATTCCTTTAAAATCCAATTTATCAATGATTTGTCAAGATGCAGTAGCGACATGAGCATCGGTTGCGTAGGTCCATACATCATTTGTAGTATATGGACCTAATAATTTATGGGATTGGGATACTTCTCAGGCGACTTCTGGAACTAGGTGAGCTGGAACACTACATGATGAATCTCCGACACACAGTAATATACTATAGCTTTAGCACCCAGAACAATACGAACCCCCCAAAAGTGGTAGTACCTACCTCATGACACTCACTTTTTCCTTTTGACAATACACAAATAATTCTTGAATTACCTAATATGTGATGTGGTCTATAAATGTTAACTCAACGTGCAATGTTGTCTCAAACTTTTAATTTGAACAATATGATCCCTCAAATTTTGATACATGTCTAAGATAATGTTAAATGTTATCATTTCATTAATCAAGGTCATAGGACAATATAGTTTCAGATTAGATTGAACATGTATCAAATTTAGGGACCACATTATGTATTGGGTTAAAATTCAAGGATTACATTACATATTGTGTCAAAGTTTATGAACCATTTGTTAATTTTGCTTTTTGAGAAAGCTAGAGTTTTGGAATTGCTAAAGCCGAATTGGGCTCTTCCTTTGCAAATATGCTTTCGGGTTTGATAACTGGCCCGCTATCGACTTAATTATAGATTGCCCTGAATTAATCATGAAGAACCCAAGTTGCTCAACCTTATCAACGGTGACTCGTGAGAGATGGATCTAAAAGGGAAATAACACTTATTCCCCAATCAAAAAGAGGGGGAAAAAAAGGAACAAGATCCGATTGGATCGGTCCAGGTTGGGGAAGTTTGGGCCCAGAGCCCAATTTTTTTTTTTTTTTAAACTACATATTCACGTACTTCCGGAATTATTATTCAAGGCTTATCAAGTTCCAAGACTCAGAAATGAAATGATCAAATAATTAGTATGACATTACTCTGAAATTTATGGATTACATTCACTTGGGTGACATTCGAATTTAGAATTATTCAAATTCAGTTACTGGGGACCTTGTACTAATTTGGAAGCTCGTTAGGAGCCTGAAAAGTCCAATTCTCGATTTTTCGACGAAATTTTCAGGATTTCGGCCTATTAGATGTTTCATTATTAATTTCAACTTCCTTTTTAGGGTTTCTCAAGGACAAATGATTTATTCCTTACCTTATTTCTATATGTTAGATCTTCGTAATTTTGTGAAATGATTTTTGGGCTGGTATACGCCAACTTGGGCTTCTCACGCTGAAGCCCAAAAACAAGAACGAAAAGAATCCAAGATGGGCCCCAAAGACCGACCGGGTCTGAATTGGGCCCCAAAAAATGCAGCTAGTCGAGAAAACCAACATTTCCGACCAAAAAAAGAAAACCAACGTTTCGTTATCATTTGAATTATTTGTCACATCGCTTTACTACATTAAGTTCTGCTTTCTCAGGGATAAAATACTTAAATATTAAATCAATTTTTTTTATCTAAAATGTTAAAATTTTAGGATAATTGGTTGTGGTCTTATACAAAAATTTTACATGATATTAGGACAAGAGGTATTGAATTTGGATCTTTCCAAACCCCTATTTATGTGCTAAGAAAAAAGAATAAGCCTTCCTCTAACAGCATTGCTCCAAAATTCCACACTCAGTCCACTGACTCTTGCAATAGCAGATCCCTCATTAATTACAACCACTAAACTAAGGATAATAATTTTTTCATTTTTCATGAAATAAATAGAGTGCTCATTTTTTTTATTTAATATGTCAATGAAGTGACAAAATTTTATATGGTGCGGGATCATGTCATGGAAAAAATGAACATTGCGCTGCCTGAGATTTTAAATCAGTTGACCAAGTTAAAATCCTCAGGTAGATTATAAAAAAATAACATTTGATATTTTGGGCAAGTGAGGTTACGCATGATAAAATTTCTACTTCTCTATTTCTCTATTTCTCTATTCCTTGGAATAAGTTTGGAACAGAAATCCATTTGGTAATGCAATTTGATTTTTCTATTTATGGAACGGATTTCTATTCTAGAAATTGATTTGAAGAAGAAATTAAAAGCTAAAATTTTTAACTTTTCAATTTTTGGCAGAAATTGATTTTTGTTTCATAAATTTTGTCATGTGCATGAACTCGATTAAACCGCATCACATAATCACATACTTACATATGTGGTTTCCTTTTCTTCTTTTTAAATAAAAAATAAAAAAATAAAAAAAGGTGAAAATGGGCAATTAGCACTAGCGACTTTCTAAACATTATTGCAAGGTTCCACGTTCAAATCCAATCTTTTCCCACTAGGTCCGCCACTTTGGTAGTCTATATCATTCATGGTTTGAAAATCTCAAAAGACCATTGGACCTATTTTTGAAAAAATCATATTCTCTTCACATTAGGCAAAATTATTATCTAAAAGATAGACGTAGGGATTGGGTTTTTATTGATTATTGTGTTAAAATGACATTCACTTTCCCTATTCTATTCACTCTTAGTAATTGAGATTTCACTCTTAGGAATTTCAAACTTTCCCTATTCTTTCCCTCTTCGTAATCGAGATCTCACTTCGAAATCTCAAACCTTTGAAAAATTATATAAATATTTCTAATTTCCAAAGTTTTTTTTTGGCCGGTATAACTAGCCAATTAATTTATAGCCATTTTTAAATCGTGTATTTTTTAGCATAAAATTTCTTGGGAAAATTCATATATATAATTCCTTTATGTTAGCCGAAAGCCAAAAGTAATTTTTCTTTTTTGAATTATCAAGATAAGATGAAGCAAAGATAAATTATTGTTGTTGATAATAATAAAAAAAAAAAGGAAGGAAAAAAAGGGGCTCTTGCACAACCAAAACTTCCTTGTCCAAAAGATGAACTCGTGACCTGATGGAAAGAAACCCAAATCAGCTGAACCAAAATCTGTCACCCTTACGACTCGGCCCTCTCTTCCTCTTATAAATCCCCCCATTCTCTCCCTTCCATCTCTTTCCTCCCATTAACTCATAACCATCTCTCTCTCTCTCTCTCTCTCTCAAGACAAATCCTCCGTTCAAGGCCTCCATGTCCTGGCATTACATCTTCCGGGAAAGGTGCACTTTCGTGGAGCTTGAGAATAGGAGGGGATTTGGAAGCTCTCCGATGCAACATTCCACCGCTCCTTAGGAGGATAGAGGACGTCGGTGACGAATAAAAGATGGGTCGCGTGAAGCTAGAGATAAGGAGGATAGAGAACATCACGAACCGTCAAGTGACGTTCTCGAAGCGCAGGAATGGGCTCATCAAGAAGGCCTACGAGCTCTCCGTCCTCTGCGACATCGACATCGCCCTCATCATGTTCTCCCCCTCCGACCGCGTGAGCCACTTTTCGGGAAAAAGAAGGTAACATCGTTCGTGTTCGATATGATTGCGTCAGATATGTAATTATTTATGAACTTCAGGTTTCGGAATTTGGTCATCTTTGTCAGTTGCGTGGTAATAGAGACCGATATCTGGCATGTTTTTCGTCCTGTTTTGATGAAATGTGGCGAAGAAGAAGCCAAATGCTGTCATTGTTTCGTTGTTGGTGTGAAATCAAAAACTAGGAAAGCGTAACTTTCTCTCGGAACAAAAAATCCTGTCGATTACTTCTGACAAATTCGAGAGACAATTCTGCTACTTGTCTAATTTTCTGATAAACAACACAGAAATTATCCGGGGTGTGTAGGAAGTTTTTGAGCTTTTAGCTTGTACATTCAACGATATGAATATTGATCATGGGTCGTTTCAAATCATCCTCGTAGGTTGACTAATATTTAAACTTTTGAACATGCCTAATGATTATTTAAGCAATGCTTATTGATATGTCAGAAGCTAAAATAGATGTAAGCACATTTTGCTAATTCAAGTGGATTACACATCAAGAGACAGCAAAAGTATCTGTTTTGGTTGACAATAGGGTGTTGAAGATTCTTTAAGTACCCAATACACATAGATGATCGAAAATACATAGGTCCATATCCTTGATAATGGCTTTAAGAGAATGTGTAATTATCGTGATTGCAACCCAAGTTTTGAGCATGAAGCACAAGCATGTTAATCGATCGAGCAATCCCTTGGCATCGAAATAATATTTCTTATATTGCGTATCAGCTCTCACATATATCTTGTATAGTGTTTAGATACATAAAATGAGCCTATAAAATACCTAATTCAGCTTGAGTACATTCTTTTTTCCTATATCTTCCTTGGTTTTCATTCGCCTTTGACAATGACTTTCATGAAGTTTTTGTCCTGATTCTTTCCCCCGTCGTTTCTTTCATTTCTTTCCTTCTCTCTTTGGTTTCCTTTTCTTCTTTACCAATACCGCCCTTCTCTACCACGAGCCTCTGCACTGCATACTGCACTCCGAGACTTCCTCCACCATTGCCGCCGAACCCTATTGCACGTCGCATCTGCCAACGCCTCTCTCTCTCTCTCTCTCTCTCTCTCTCTCTCTCTCTCTCTACTGAGTTCACGTCTGCTAATTTAAGGTTGAGACCTCATTTTGGAGGGTGCAGTAATCGGAGGTTGCCTGAGACCCGGTGACCTTCGATTCACGAGGGAAGAGATCAGCAAATAGTGAGGAGGCGGAGATTGTTGTAATAATGAGATTTCTCTTTATATACTAGAGAAAAAGAATAAGAAGGCACATGCATGAAGAGGAAATGTAACTCAAACTTATTTTTGAAATGCATTTAAATTGTTGTAAGATGAAGGGTGTTTAAATTTTATTTATAATCTATGAGAGGTGTGCTAATATAATTTATGTGGTGTTCATGTTCGGATATATATTATCATTATTCCTTCAATGTCAATCAGGAAAAAGACTTACCATTTTCTGTGTGAAAATCTATTTTTTGTTGCCTCTGATTTCGTGAATTTTATGCTCAGTTTTATTTTAGCTCGAGTTGAAGTTTCTGCTTCTAATTGTTTAATTTGACTAGACAAATCTCTTAATCAGGATCGAGGATGTCTTCACCCGTTTCATTAACCTCACCGACCAAGAACGAGACACGTATGCAATTAAAACTTTATAAAAATGTCGACCACCTTTTTTATGGTTTTTTTCTTCAAGATTAATTATTTATAATTTCGTTTTTTTTTCGCCTTGTGTCAGTCCTAGATGTCCCGGATCGGCGCACACGGACCACCCCAAATTTCCGTAGGCCCTCAAATTTTATCAATTTTCTATCCTAAATGGTTTCCTTGTGCTTGGTTCTGAACTTAATTCTTCATAATCTTTTTCCTTTTTTTCTTTTGCAGCGCTATCCAAAACAAAGAGGTGCAAATTGACACTCTCGCATCGCTTTTCAGCAATTTTCTCTCTGGTTTATCACTTTTCTCTCATAATTAATTTGCTGTCGCAGTACTTGCTCAGGACCCTCCAGCAACTCCGGAACGAGAACGACCTCGCTCTCCAGCTTGCAAAGTGTGTTGGACCCTCCCTCCCTATTTTGTTTTTATTAAATTGGTCGAACCGGAACGAACTAACCTCGAAATGATTTTGTGCGTTCCGCACTTTGACGCATCTCCTATCTATCCGACAAAAGTCCGGGGGCGGTCGACGCCGATGCCGAGGTAAACGAACTTCTCCGAGATAAATTGGGCTACTCTTGTGGCAAATGAACAATTTTTCAGGTGTCTGAATTGAGCTGAGTGATGTAGGAGCTCCATCAGCAAATTGGCATGTTGAGGCAGCAACTTCTGGAGGCTGAGGAGCAGATACGGTACTCCTAAGAGGAATCTAAATGGGACGCTTTTGTTTACTATTGCTGATTTTTATTTATTAGAAATTCTGAATAGAGTGAAAAAAATCATGTATTAATTGCTTCTCTCCATTCCTAGGAAAAAATGACAAGTTTATATTAATAGTCCGAAATTACTTTTGTTTACTATTGCTAATTTTTGGTAACTAAGGGGTTTTTTTTTTTTTTTGGGCTTCTGGAAAATGCAGAATATATGAGCCAACTCTGCTTCCCAAAAATACATCTTTGAAGGATCTGGAATCAATTGAGAATACTCTTGTTGACTCCCTTAAACGCGTGGTGCAGAGAAAGGTGAATTTCTGTAATTTTTGGCATAATACTCTTGAAATAATTACTTTTTTTTTTGTTTTATTATATTAACAAGAATTAGCCAACACAACAATTCATGTAGAAAAATTAAGTTATTGAGCTTGTATACAGTCACATGTTCACTGTTCAGCCCCAAGTCCTAGTTATACATTGTATATTTAAAATTAAATTCGTTGGATTATTGTACATATTATTATAGTAGGAAATTAGACCGCTGAGCTAAAATTGCTAATATTATCTTTGGCAGGAGCAATTGATGGTAAATCATCTATCTCCTTACGATCCATCCAGTATGCAGGTAATTTAGCAAAATTTTGACACTGTCGATATGTGTAAATAATCGTTTTTCACGTTATTTAATATATTTACTTTTTAAAATGAGTTGCAGCAGGGGATGTCGAGCTCCTTCGACAATGAAGTCGGGTGGTTGCCGGAAAATGACCCGAACAATGCACAATTCTTCGACTCGTCCGCTTCTCTCATGCAAGTCAGGTAAATTTCAAGCATTTTATCATATTTTAAGCAAAATCAATTGCGAAAGCTCGTCGGTTGATGTCAGCTTATTACTAACTAGTTAATTCAATGAAAGACGTGCATTTTTAAGCTGTCCCCACAATTTTGTGTTTGTCTAGAGTTTAATTGCCGAAATGCCAGGCTTTGATAATTATTTCTAGACTAATGACAAAACCGTAATTCCCGGCATAATCGAATGTTGTTCTGCATCTATCATGCAAGGCATTAATATAACAAGAACTAAAATTGCAGGGATCTATCGTCTTCACTGTATCAAACGTTAGTACAAGCGACGGGATCAAGCTGCCTTGACCCAAGAAGCATGGCAGAATCACACGTATCAAACCCTAGTGAAGGAAACATCTCAGCTTGGCCTCAGGAGTACACTTCAACTGCCCACAATCCAAACATGATTTCTCAGTCCTTTTACGCTCAGGTTTAATTTTTTGTTCTATTAATTTTCTTTTTGCCGTCATTTTCCACCAGTAATTATATTTAAAAAGTAGAAATTCATATTAAAATAAATAAATAAATAATTTGTTGTTGGAGCAGCATGGCTTGGGGGTCCCGGAATTGCCAGAAGTGATGCAATGTGAGCAGGTGGAGATGCCAATGAGCAGCTCCCACCTAACTGCTGATAATGAAGCTCCACAATATGAGGCAAAAGGCCCTCAGATCAATGGGCAATGAGTAACTTAATAATTTTTAAATTTGTACTTTTATATCCATCCGATGGGTTTAATTGTATTTAGAAAAGTGCTTACGTGTGTGGAGAAAATCACTCCAGCAATTACTTGTAATTAGTGGCCAGAATCCTAACCGAGAAAGCTTTGTAAAATTGTAATGAATTGTTGTGAAATATGACGTTTCTATACTTTTATCAAAAGTTTTATGTTCTTGAAACTTGGTCTTTATTTTGAGTCTGTCTAAATATGTTCGTCATAATATGTTTCGAGTTTGAGTTCATTGAACAAAACTCAATTTAAGATTAATTAAAGGAAAGTCTATGAAAGTCAGACTTTTGTTGTGGCTGTTGTTGATGTTTGAAATCGTGGAAAGCAGATTACAATTGAAGTGGGCGCAGAAAGAAAATAGAAAAAGAAAGTCTCGTATCCACTTTCCTATTTAAACTCGATTGGACTTCTTCGAGTGGTCTATCATAGGACTTTCTCTGGCGGTGGTATATATCAATGTATTCAAGGGTTTCTCTGTGTATTACAGTTAGCGCCATGATAGTTCATTAGTGGTTGTCGTCCGACTGTTGAGGTTTTTCGTGAAAATTGTTGGAGAACCGTTCGAGAATTGCATCCGGATTAGTTAGTGTTTTATAGCCAAAATCTTGTGATAAAATTTGCGTAATCTTTTTCTTTTGTGAATTGAGAGATTATTTCATGAAAAATTGTGGACGGTATATACTCGTGGGTTATTAGATGTAAATGGGGCTGGAAAACACTGAGACTATTTCAATGACTTGAGTGTATTTGTAGTCTTCTTGTATAGTTTGATCTATAGTGGATGTTTTTGTTGTTTTCCTTGTGGATACAAGTCACATTGACAGGACCATATAAATCTGGTGTTTCATTAATTTTCTTGTGCTGTTCATTTGATTGTTCAGTCTCTTATTCCGCAACTATGTCAAGTGGAAATATTATATAAAACACCTCACAGACAAAATAAAAAGAAATTATCATATTAACTATTACCTGTTTCTATTGACATTTAAATTTTAGCGATCCATTTAGTTATTTATTACATAGACTAATTAAGTATTGACATTCGCTCTTATCCAAAAATACTATTAGTTTGCTTCTGGATATAAATATTAGTAGGGTTTTAATTAAGCCCGTGTAATTATAATTGCATTGGACTAGAGCTAAGTAACTACAGAAGGGGGTTTCCGAGCTTAACTAAACTAATTGGACTAAGCCCATGAAGCCAAAAAATTGGGACAAGCTTTTCATTCCTCTATGGTGGCCTAAATTACGTGTGCTACGCCATGGGTGCGCTAAATTAGGAAAGTCGATTCTTGAGAAGAAATTAGGAAGTTTTTGGTCACATGGTACATAGAAAGCAATTGGCATATATATATGCTTAGTTATTTGAGGAAACCAAGAGAAAATGACTCTCCGGCCATGGACGTTGCTGAACAGGGGACAAAATTAAAAACTATAATGAAACGCGAGAATTGGGCAGCTTCGGAAATTATGGAGAGAGAAAGGAATGTGGGCTGCGGTCCTGATGGAGTGAACAAAAATGAAATCGATGCTATCTCGTCCCAGCGCCCTCCCATCTTGGTAGTCTACCATCTCACCTCGGCGTTTCTCAGCCGTAGTCCCCCGTCCAGGCGTCTTCACTTCCAGCGGTCCCCATCTCCACCGCGACTAAGCCACGCCGAGCGCACCATCCACTGTCCTTGTGTCCGGTCGTCGGTCGTTGTCTTTTCTTTTCCAGCTAACCCAGTTTTGCCGACAAGTCGTTTCACTGCTCCCATGAGCTGACCTGTGATCAACTGTAAATATATCAAAAATGCGTTAGACTTATTTAGCGTAACCAAGTCACTATATCCATAATATTTTTGGTTTGTAGAAGTAAAGTGTTCTCCCGTACTTCTTGGGTTTCTAATTGATTTGTAATAAATAAGTGGCGACTTCTAATTGAATTAATCTGCACGTTAAATTGATTAATTGAAAATCCAAAAATTGCGGTTGGTATGAGTTTAGGAGAATCCGCACTAAATCTTTGGCTTAGTAATCCTTAGCTTTCTCTTGGTGGTTCACTAATAGGAAGGTTGTGATGGCCTCAAATTGTATGCGTAGTGCCTATTTTTGAAGGACCAAATTATATTGTTTTGTTGATGAGCAATCCAAAAATATTAATAAACAGAATGAGGATATAAATCGAATTACCTGATCCACGTGATTTAGTCGATATGATCTACTCCCATTGGGAGAGAGCAACACGAGATTCTACTATAGAACAAGAAATATAATGTAGATTACAACTATAATTGAGTTACTCAAACACTTTTAGTGTTTTCCAACTTGTCAATTGCACTCAATATTTTATATAACAATAACTCACAGTCTTTGGTCCTCACAAATATGATCACTTGTTCTTATGACAATTGATATTAGAGTCAGGTTCAGTTGATTTGAAATGAATTGATGGCAACCGGAGTAGGAAAAATAATATCACGAGCATTAATCAACTGACTTTGGAGCCACGCTCAATTCAATTGCGTACGGTTATCCCACCATTGTCCGATTTGAAAAAAAAAAAAAAAACTTGAAAACAGAAGTTGAAAAGAAATTGATGATAGTCGTAGTGTTCCTAAATAAAAAGTAGTGTACCTCGCTAGGCAAACTTAATTGCGGAATCTAGCATTTATATCTAGATATCGCGATTCCTAGTAAAAAGTTGTGTACCTAATTAGACAAATTTAATTGTCGGATCTAACTTTTAAATTTAGATATCGTGAGTATTGAATGAAGTCAAACTCAATCTGAAAGAAAATTTGGTGGGTAATGCTTAAATTACGTGGCATGCAAGACGCACACTATTATATTATCCATTCAAATCAAGTGTGGTTATTTTAAAAATCATATAAAATGAGAATACATTGACTTCATTTTATGCCAAGGTTACTTAACATACACTTTTTTTTTTTTTTTTTTTTATTATATGTAAATGTAAAATCTAACAGAAAGCATCGTCAAGGGAAAGTTTGTGATATTGTCCCCTTTATTAATCATCCAGATTATGCCAAAAAGTTCAATAGTCTAAAAGGTCGATGTTTAAAATTCTATCTCTTAACGGGAAAGAAAAATGTTAATCGCAAATTTAGAGCCAGCATAACAATAGCCACATAGAAACAGCAAATGAAAACATTATAGCCATCACTATGCACGCCTCAAGAAAAACCCAAAAAAAAAACTTCATATTTTCCTCTTTGAAATATTTATTGGTACTGCTTTAAGGAAACATAAATGCACTTAAAACTTGAGATTGTCTCCCTTAATTGGCAGTGGCTCGAAACAGCCTTTCTCTTCCCCTATAAATGCGCTCCAAGGGTTCCCATTCAAGAGCAGCACACCGGAAGAGCTCATTTTGCCTTGATACCTTCTCTCTTCTCCTCTCCAGCTTACAATCTCTAATCTGCTGGTATGTTTCCTTATTCCTAGTTTAATTACTTAAGAAACTTTCCATTTTCCTCAATCACTTTCCCTATTTCGTTTAAATTGTCAAGATCCAACAATCCACCTTTCGCAGGCACGGATAGTACCTCAAAAGGAGATGTCTTGTGTATCTGTTTTTTTTTTTTTTTTTTGGTGACTGAGGATCCGCCGGAGCATGCCCTTGTTAGCTTACGCCGATTCGGGGTCTCACGGGCCTCCGCAATGGAGGACCTACAGCGACTATACCTCAGGGGAAGTTGGCCCAACAATCCACCACCATAGTCTCCCACTTAAATTGCTAGCAATGCAGGAATTCGAATTCTCGACCGCATCGAAGCAGGAGAGAACGAATACCAATGCGGCTGCCCACGGGTGGTATTTTTTTTTTCTCTCTTAATTAAAGTAATATTTTTCATTCTGTTTTGTGATTCATTGTTTCTCTCAATTTTATCATTGAATAGGATTTCATCTTCCATTTGAGTAGATTTCTGATAAATATACGGGTACGCATGACACGATTATTTTCTTTGTCTGAGTTACTTATGTGAGTTGTGTCTATTTATATTTTATTTTCTGTAATAATTTACATAATTCTAATGTTCTATCAAAAACACTTAAAATGTAGAATAAATTAAGATGCTGAGAAATCTAGGATCCTCTCTTTTAAATCTCTCTCTAAAACTCACTTGAGTTTCATTTTCTTTGAAACTCTATGTTCTTATGGTGTTGCATAAGGTACTCTTAAAATTTGAAAACAATGAAGAGATTGAGAAATTAGGAGTCATGATGTGAATTTGTTAATCTCGATAGTTGCAAACTGCTTAGAAAATTTTCTCTCTCTATGTGGCAGGTGTGCGCGTACTTTACTAAATTCAACAGACGTTTAGTAGGTCCACTTAAAAAACACTAGAACTGCTAACATGCCTTGACAAACCAATCGGCATTTTTTGGTAAATTCAGACGCACGCGAACTATGCACATCGCGCACAGAGAGATTCTATTAACAACGCTAGATCTACTACACATGCTTTGACAAACTAATCTGAATTTTTCTGTAAATTCAGACACACATGAACTATGCATAGTGCGTGCACAGAGAAAGATTCTATCAACAATTTCATGATTTTCTAATTTTTTAAGTACTTTGTAAGTATTATAGCAAACAAAATTTTTAGGAAACAAATATTTCATTTACTTCATTGTTTTCAAATACTAAGAGTTCCTTATGAAGCATGGTAAGTAAATAGATTTCTTTTTTTTTTTAAATGAAACTTAGGCAAGTCAGATAGAGAGATGGAAAAGGGAGAATCCTAGATTGCTCAGCAACCTGACTGCTTTCATAGTAATTCATATAGAACATCAAAAGTAAATAAATTATCAGATGAAACACAAATACAGAAACTCATACATGTAACAAAAAGAAAAAGAAAAAATATATCATTTATCCCAATATAAATGTAAGAAATGTACCCAAGTAGAAGATGAAATCTTATTCAGTGATAAAATTGAGAACGAAATAGTGAATCGTAACAAAGTAAATTATCATATTATTTTTATTAAGAAATAAAGAAGAGATTTTCAAGAACTCTCCTTTCGAGGAACTATCGATGCCTTCAAAGGGTAGATTGTTGGATCTTGACAATTTAAAAGAAATAGAGAATTTTTTAACTAACCAAATTGAGGTTAAAAAGGAAAAATTAAATTCTGTGAACCGTCATGAGCAGAAATGGTAAATGAGTTGCTCGGAAGAGGATCTTGATTTGTTGCATTGGAGACATTTGAGGCATTCAGGAATATTGGTACGCGTGGTATTAACTTACTTGGACATTTTTTTTTGGAGTATTTGGACAGTTTGACCAGTAACTTTTGTAACGAAGAAATATGTCCGAAATGGACTAGAAAAAGTCGTAAATAACGAAAGGTTAACTCTTGAAAAGCTATCTGTTATTATTATTTTTTCCATGGCACGTTCTAACCAGCTCTTGCTTGGGGTGACAAATTTCACTAAATTATGATTGTCGATCGAGATAAATAGCTAATTAGTAATTCTTAGATATAAAGGAAACAAATGTCGCGTGATCATCACTAATTTTAAGCCACACCCAGCCTACGAATTTTCATAATTTTATAACATACATTGCCGGTGAAAAGTTTTTTGTTTTCAAAAGTAACCTCGAGATTATGACATATGTATGCATTGTTATGGTAGATTTCCAACTAAGTGTGTGCTTTGTGCTCTTGAGATTGCATGTGAGAATAAAATTCTTCCAACAGCGGTGTTGCTTATTGGAATAAAAGGTTACTTAACATGGTTTCGCAGTACTTAACCTTTCCTCTTTCTGTTAATTTGTACACTAATCTTGTTAGCATAATCCCCCATTTGATTATGTCATAAGAAATGAATTTTGATTGCACTTTAGATATTGACCTGTTGTCTTTTTGCTTTTACTTTTATCAAAATCGCACCAATTTTTTTTTAACCCCTCTTTGATTCTCTTCAGCCTTCTACTTCAACGGAGGAAATTCTGAAATAAAACATTTTTTTTTCGAGGGAAATTCAAATGTGACCTAGTGGAAGACTAAATTGAGTTAGAACCATAATAATATGAATTAGGTAACTAGATATTCAAACAGAACAATAAAACTTGGGGTTACCTCAATCAGAATTCCGTCTTCAAGTGAGACCGATGGCAAGGTAAATCTCCGGCAGTGGCTAGACGACACCGGAGAGACCACAATTAGTGAACAAGGCCAGGACTTTACGGCAGCAAGAACCCCCATCAAGCTGCTAAATCTTAACAAGTGATCGTCAATATATAGCGAAAACAAAACCTGCTGGGAGTGTTAATGGCTTGTAGCGAGAGGTGTGGATGCTGTTGTCATTGGGCTGAGGTGCGGCGGTCAGGAAAAGCACAGCGGCTGCGGCTGCTCTGGGTACCGGATTCGTCTGCTAGACAAGGGCCGGCTCACGGTTGGAAGCCGCTGGGTGTTGGGGGGTTGAGGGGGCTGAGAGCTTTGCCGAGACTGGGATTGCTCGGCATTGCTGTTGTTCTGGGCAGAAGCTCGCTGAGTCAGAACGCCGGAGTAGACAGAATCGGTGACGCCCAGGCAGAGCTGTGATTATCGGTTGGTGGGCAACACCCAAAACTGGAGCCCTGCCTGGACAATTTCTTTCTTTGTTACATGAGCGTGTGTTTGCCCCTCTATATTGCGTCTAGAGAGAGAGAGAGAGAGAGAGAGAGAGAGAGAGAGAGAGTCCCCCTTCGTGCAAATCAATCTTACTTTCATTTTGGCCCCATAGACCTGTTTCACCGGTGGATTGGATCGGGTTTAGGTCGGGTGATAAATGGCTCAACCTAAATTGACCAATTAATTTATTTATGGCCTATTTATTCGTAAGGCAAATATCTCAAGTCATACATGACCCAATTTATTTTGTTAAAATGCTTATATATCTAATCAAATCTAGAATAACTTGTTTTTTTTATGATTTTTTTAAAATTATATTGTTAAAATACTTCTATGCGATACAAATTTAATGGATCAATTTTATTTTAAAAGAAATTAAGTTTTTATATATTTATAATTTATATTTTCTTTTTTTAAGACAAACTCAATTATGAAATTCGATATTTAAATCTAGAAATCGCGAGAATTGAATGAACTCAACCTCTTTCTTAAAGAAAATCTGGTATGTAATAGTTAGGGCATGTTTGGAAACCATTCTTTTTTTTTTTTCCTTTTGTTCTTTCCTTGTTAGCAATTTATGAAAGATAAATATGTAATGGGTGTGCCAATTTAGGATTTTTAGTTGACATTAAAATTGGTTTGGAGTAAATGTATTATAAGTATATTGATTTGAAATATTTTTGTGGTATTTTCCCTTTTTCAATAGTTTAAAAGGTCGAATTTTCTTTTCTCTTTTCTTGTCCTAGAATTATTAGTTGCATCCAACTTTACTTTTACCGCAATTACCACCACATGAAATTTGTCAACCCATGTAAGAATTGGTTAAAGCGTGGCATGCAAAAAGACAATAAACAGATAGCTTTCAACGAGTTGACCTTTCATCACCTTGCATATATTAATTTTTTGAAACCATTTCTGGCACATATTTTCGTTTCAAATGCTACTTGTCAAACTGCCCAAATATCAGATAAAAAAAAAAAAAAACTGCCCAAATAACTAAATGCCACGTGTACCGATATTCCTGAGTCCCTCAAATGCCTCCAATGCAACAACTCAAATCCTCTTTTGAGCAACTCTTTTATTATTTGCCATTTCTGCTCATGATAGCTCATAGGATTAAATTTTCATTTTTTGTGACCTCAATTTGAAGACTTCTCTAATTTGCCTCCATTCGAAATAAGTAATTTTTAGGCCCCAAAACAAGGTGGCGATAATATTTATGGATCTAGTTAAAACTAAAACTAAATTTACAATGCAAAATATTAGAGATTTTATTCTTCAGTTGACATGAAAATTAGTTTGAAGTAAATATAATACAAGTATACTAGTTTGATGGTTTTTTGTATTGAATGTATTTTAGGATATCTACATAAAAGAAAAACAATTTTCATATTATTTAAAGAAAAATCTTGTTTAAATGCACATTGCAAATCTGTATATGTCATTTCAATTATGATTACATTATGAAGGATAATTTTGCAAATCGTTAATTCATCATTGAACTGATAGCTCTGCTTGTTGTTCACGAGATTACCGATGGAGAATCATAGATGATCGTGCCAACGATAAATTCCCAGTGGAGAATACTCATTCGAAGAAGTATGGGTAAAACAAAGCAAACTGAACGGATTCTGAAATTAAAAGATGGGCTGAAAATTACAAGCATATTACACAAAGGATTCGAAGTCGGATGAGAGAAACCGGGCAATGTTTACGAATGATCAGAGTGGCAAGAGGAGCCGACGGGAAGATGATGGAAACCCTAAGTTGCGGCACCTCCAGGTTCAGTCCTCATCAAGATCGAAGCTTTTTGCCTTTTTCTTCTGTTTTTGTCTTGTTAGGTTCATGGGTTTTGGGTGATCTGTCGGCCCGGCATCGATTATAGGGCTTTTGGGGTTTGATCTTAGCTAGTCATGTTGAACTGACTGTGATTTTGGGACCTTGAATTGGTTATACTTTCAAGCTGCCAACACGATAGGATCAATATCTTCTTCAGTTTTTTTGTTGCTTGAATTTCAGCAATCTGGCTAATGCATTCCCGGAGAAGCATGTCTGAGGACACAAATGAAATAGGTAATAGCTATGACCGTTAACATGCGAGATCACATTTTGAACATTTCTAGTCTTTGTCATGTCCTTGCCAGTAATTGTATACTTCTTGCCAAACATCATAAGTTCCATTCACTTTGCTGCTGTGACAAAATTATTGTACAGAGTTCTAGCGAGTAAAACTTAATAGGGTCGCCAATAGGCATGCGGTATTGCTGGTAAATTTATAAGAATATGCCGAAAAGTTCAATGGTGTTTTATATTTTGCATTGTAAATTTACTTGTAATATATTTACTCAAAAATGCTACACTTATACATGAAAATTTACAAGTATATTCGTAAATTCAAGTTTCATTATAATATACTTGTAAATTTTCAAGTAAATTAGTTTCCTATCTACTTGTTGGAGTAAATATATTATGAGAATATGCCAAAAATTTCAATGGTTGTTTTTTGTCAAAAAAAAAGGTTCAATGGTTTTAAAGGCTGATTTTTCTTCTATTTTTTTGTCCTAGAATTATTCATTGCATCCAATATTACTTTAACCGCCATCACCAGCAAATGAAGTGTGTCACCCCATGCAAGAAATGTTTAAAGCGTGGGATGCAAAAAAGACAATAAGTACATAACTTTTTAAGAGTTGACCTCTCATTACTTTGCGTATTCGTATTTTTTGAGTCCATTTCTGACATATATCTTCTTTTAAAATGCTAATTGTCAGATTGCCCAAATAACTTAATGCCACATGTACCGATATTCCGATTTCCCTCGAATGCTTCCAATGCCAACAAATCAAGAGACAAATCCTCTTTCGAGAAACTCATTGACTATTTTCCATTTCTGCTCATGATAATTCATAGGATTAAATTTTCCTTTTTGTCACCTCAATTCGGAGACTTCTCTAATTTTCCTCCATTTGAAATGAGTATCTTTGGGACCAAAACAAGGTAACAATAGTATTTTTGAGTTCAAACTAAAACTAATTTACAATGTTAAATATTAGAGATTTTAACTTTTGGTCGACATGAAAATTAGTTTAAAGTAATTGTATTACAAGTGTATTAGTTTAAAATATTTTTGTGGTATTATCCCTCTTTTAAATTATCTAGAATATGTCAAAAAGTTCAATGATTTAAAAGGTCAATATATATAATTTGTCCTATCTATCCGATGCTACTTTAACCGTAATTACCACCGCATGAAATTTGTCACCCATGCAAAACCTGATTAAAGCGAGGCATGCAAAAATACAATAAGCAACAGCTTTTTAAGAGTTGACCTCTTATTGCTTTGCATATTTTAATTTTTTGAGTCCATTAATGACACATATCTTCGTTTCAAAAGCCACTTCTCAAACTGCCCAAATAACTTAATGCCACGTATATCGATATTCCTGAATCCCTCAAATGCCTCCAATGGCACAAATAAAGGGACAAATCCTCTTTCGAGCAACTCATTTATTATTTTCCATTTCTGCTCATGATAGCTCATAGGATTGAATTTTCCTTTTTGTTAAGTCAATTCGAAGACTTCTCTAATTTTCGTCCTTTGGAAACGAGTATCTTTTGGGACCAAAACAAGGTAACGATAGTATTTTTGTGGATCTAGTTAAAACCAAAACCAAATTTACAATGTGAAATATTATAGTAGAGATTTTAACTCTGTACAAATTTTATTGTCCAAGAAACTTATCAAAGTAAATTGTTAGTTTACGTTATGGAATTTAGAAATTACCTTACCGTTAGATTTATTTATCGTGGGATGTCACGACAAATTGGATACATATTAGAGCTTAAGACGCCTGCCAAAACTACTTAATTGAGCTTGTTATGGGTTATAACGAACAAAATCTTAACGAAGTTACCCGTCGAAACGAACAACATCTAAATAGGAAAAAAATGTTAATCGCAAACTTAGAGCAAGCATAACAGCAGCCATAGAAAAAGCACATGAAAATATTATAACCATCACTATATGCACGCCTCAAGAAAAATCCAAACAAACCTTCACATTTTCCTCATTGAAATATTTATTGGTACTTAAAACCCGGGATTGTCTCACTTTATTGGCAGTGGGTCAGAACAGCCTTTGATGCCTTCTCTCTTCCCCTATATATGCCCTCCGAGGGTTGCATTCAAGAGCACAGCAGAATAGCTCATTTTGCCTCGATTCCTGCTCTCTTCCCCTCTTCAGCTTGTCATCTCTGTCTTCTAGTATGCCTCCTTATTCCTAGTTTATTTACTTAACAAATCTCCCATTTTCCTCAACCACTTCCTCTATTTTCTTTTAAATTGGCAAGATCCAACCATCCACCATTTGTAGGTACGAATAGTACTTCAAAAGATGTCTTGCAAATATATTTTTATGATTCATTATTTCTCTCAATTTTATCACAGAATATGATTCTATCTTCTGTCTGAGTAGATTTCTGATATATACATGTATGTGAGTTGTCCTTGTTGTCACCGCATGTGATTCCCAGTTATGTATGTGAGTTGTTCCTGTTTATATTTTATTTTCTCTTAATTTACTTAATTCTGATGTTCTATCAGGAACACTTAAAATGTGGAATGAATTAAGTCACCGAGAAATTTAGGATCCTCCATTTCACGTCTCTCTATAAAACACAGTTTAAATTTCATTTTCTTCGAAACTCTATTTTCTTACAATGTTTGCTTAAGGAATTCTTAAAATTTGAAAACCATGGAAACACCGAGTAATTTGGAGTCATCATGAAAGTTCATTTACCAAATCTACTAAACATGCTTCGACAAACAAATCTAGTCTCAATTAACCTTTCAGTATCAGAATCTCCTTTTGGAAAAAAAAAATAATAAAGAAAAAAAGACCAGGAGCATGTCAAGGATTAGTAGATAACACGTGCAAGGTGATGAATATCTGGGACATGATGGCTGAGTCTTGAATGTACAAGGTCTGGCCATTTTTTGTTTAAAATCACTCACCATCTCTAATGAAAATCACCCCTTGATAACACCCAGATAGAAAACGTCGTCAAACCTCTCCGACGTGTCGTAGTTCTGTTTTCGGAGTAAATAAGGATACGACTGCCTTCGTTGTTTTAATATTTCTTAACTCTATCCTAGCAGGGGTTAATAAATAAAGAATCTTACATTTATAGAAAAAAATGACGGTACAACAACCATCTCGAATTACGTGGGAACGCCTCTAACGTTTCTAAATGTTTAAACGGATAGGTAAAAAAAAATTTAAAAGTCTAGCTCTTGTAACACTTCCCAAAAATCTGCTTAGTTGTTCTCAAGCAAAGCAAGTTCAAATAAATTTATTTTGATGTGCAATAATTATCTTGATAAGATTCAACGGAATTCCGACTATCGCGATTACATTTTTCTTCAATATTTTCCTTACTATTAGATATTTTCACTAATCCTTTTATGTCTGCCCCATCTTCCCCGTGGGATTCAATGTTTCAAGTAGTTACGTCGAATGAGTTACAGCCAATTTTCACAAACATAAGCACTCAATGTCCTCGGTATTTTTTTTTATCATAACAATAGCTGATTATGTACTTCTTTCCTTTTAAAAAAAAAAAAAAAAAAAGTAGTAAGAAAGCGCCTCTTTTCTTCTTTTCGACGATTTGTGAATTGGACTTTTATTTAACTTGATTTTTCTTGAATTTTGTTCAGGAAGATATGGAAGATCGTTCTTCAGATGGAAATGCCCATCCATTTCATATGGCACCACCAAATCCAGGTCAATTTATTCTGGTCACGTCTCCAAACCTCGAGCTTCAAGAAGGAAACTATCTCGGCAACAATGAAGAACCATCATCATTGGACTGCTTCCCTTCGCCAACTGTATGAGAATATTTTGATAAATTTCCAAAATGATGCACCCTAATTATCGTCTTTTCTATTCCGTATTAACTATAGATAAACATACATTAGGACATAAATATATATATATATATATATATATATAATTGTTTACATCTCTTCATCGTGATCAGTTGGAATTAGTAACTCGAGAACCAGATAAGCCTTTTCGCCAAGCGGAGATGATGTCGACGCGAGCCACTCAACCGGCAACTAGGTTTGTGGACATGAGCTTTCTCATTTACATATTAAGCTTCTAAAAAGATATTTCATATTACGATATGTCAACTATGCCATAGCTTGTCCTGAGGATTTTCTCAAATGTTTGATGCATGAAAACCCAGTCTTCACCAAAGAGGTTTGTTAGATGGCAGCAACGCGAGCGGCGAGCAAGCATGGAAGATTGGAGGGAACCATTCCGACCAGAGTTGGCCAATTCCTTGGCCTCAAACGCCATTCCCTTACAGTGAAGTAAGTATATTCATGACTTCGACCCTCGTGATAAGTCTCATGAAGCTCGATATAACAATGCCATTGGAATATAATGGTGCTAATACCGTGTGAATGTGAATACTTGTTGCTCTTAACTAGATGGGACTTGGAGTGGGGCATGAGGCGCCTCATTTGACCCACCAACAAGAGGAAAATCAGGTCATCTGCAACCAAACTAATCCTTATGAAGCCTCTTCAGGGTACATAATCGAGCTCTTCTCCATTGTTTTATACTCATAGCACATGTTTTAACTGACTTTAAAGCCTATAAGAAAAAATCAATTGCACCAAATGCAAAGAAAAAATGTGTGTTCATGAATTCTGTTGGAAATTCTGGACCCATCGATTTATAAGTGAAGCTCCAAGCATCCCAAATGTACTGAATGGTCAGTATTCCAAGGCGCCAATTCAGTATTCAGTTCAACCTTATATATATATATCATTAGTAGTATTTATATTTATGTAATGTGAAGATACTATTGAGAGTAAGTATATACAGCAATTTGTAGAATCATGGAGTTTGTTTAATGTCATATTGTTTTATGCTTGTCACGAATTACTCGAATTCAGGTCCCACCAATTCATCGATGAATTAGCAACGATCCCGTTTGTTCTTGATGCTCAGTATTCTAGTTCGGGGACACCTCAACAAGCTTTGCCTATTTGGTATACTGAGCTTTTCTTTTCCTCATCTCCGTCATGAGAACCGTGTAAAATCAGAAACATAACCCACGAATTATATCAGGCCTCATGGTATGTCTCAGCAACAGATCAATGAAGTGCTTGCTGATGCATCTAGTGCACGTATACATGCAGCTGTAGACATATCCATGTTATCACCTGAGACCTCTATCCCATATCGGTATTTGTTCTTTCCCTAGCAGTCTTGCTTGAGCTTTTCTCAATGTTTCAGTGATGTCTCCGGGTGGAGATACTTATTAAGCATATTTACTCCTAGAATAAGAGTTATCTCTTGTTGTCAATAGTTTTTGCCTTGCTGGTAGAGTTGAATCTTCTACCGTGTACCTACACTGTCTTAGTACTTAAAAAAAAAAAAACTAACTTGTCATTTGATATTCCTTTCCAAACACAAGAAATATATAATGCCAAATATTACAATTAATCAAACTTATTACTTTTTTAAGGAGGTTTATGTCGCACCGTTGACTTAATCATGTTGTTGTTTCCTTATCTACATTGAAGTTTTTTTTTAGTTTCCATGTGAGGAAGAACTTGAAAACCCTAGAACCACCCCATTCGGTGGCTGCGTTGGTATGCGCTTAGACTCTCTTCACGATAGGGCGAGAATTCGAATCCCATGGTTCGCATACTGGCACATTCATTAGTGGTCTTAAGTGCGGCATCGTAGTGGTGGGTCCTGCGTTAGCGCCGCCCCAGGTTTACGTCGCCGGCTGCCGGCTGTACGGCGGTTCCTGGGTATCCAAAAAAAAAAAAAAAAAACTTGAAAACCCTAGATGAAATGGAAAGGCTGTAAGGGAATATTCTGTCTACCACTAGAAGTACCTACACTGTGCAAAATAAAGCACACCCAAATCGTTCAACTTGTGATGCCCTTAAGTCTTCTAATTGTGTTAGTGATAGTATCAGATTTGTTTGTATTGTACAAACAGGAAAAGTCTCTATCGAGCACAACATGTGCAACCAAATCAGTTCCCAATCCTTGATGCAGATCTACAAAGTCATGATTCTACAATGCCTGAAACTTCGATGATGATTGGGTCAGACTTCGTTTATCTTTGCAGTTCATGGTTCTATAATGCCGTTATTTATATTTTAACCTTTTGAGCAATTATAGCTTCATGAAGTAAAAATAGTTCGAATATATTAGGCTTTGTAGCTGTGATTTTGACGAAGTTTGCACTTTCTGCAATAGCAAAGCATGAAAATGTTCCTTAAAAAACATTGGTTAACAATAATGTTGGTAGTTTTCGTTTGTGTAATACCGTGTGATAAATGTCCTCAAAATATGTTGCCGTAACCAATAGTAAAGATCGTTTAGGTTATCCTGCTTAGTTCTAGTTGATTCAAACTTCTAATGATCATCCTCCCTTTTTGACTGTTTATGTTTTGTGTTCCTTCCTTTATATGCACAAGTAATAGCAAGAATCAAAGCACGACAAATGTTATATGCTATATGCTTTCGTTGATCATGTTTATCGCCATAGTTATTTCAATGATATATATCCTTTATCGTCGTTGTTAATACTCTTTTGCTCTTTGAATCTAGGACTCAATATTCACCATCTTATGAACAAGTTAATCAAGCACCATTTGTGCAAAGTTTCGTTAATGATGCTGACGATGGCATAATGTTCCCGCATCCTGCATCATCCTTACCTCAAAGGTATCTAAGCTTAGTTCATTCTTCATTACTGTGGGAACCTTTTCTAGGTCTCGTTCAATTTTCCATCAACTGCATTCTTCATTGTGTATCATTTTACATTATGGAGTTCTTTCAAGGTTCTGTATATGGAGTTCTTTCATGGTTCTGTATTGACTTACTTATTGGGTTTCCTTTACTAGTCCACTTGCATTTTCTAATGAAGCTCCTCAAGTTATCCCAAATCTGAACCCAGGGCAAAGCCAATTCATGAACCCAGAAATGGTAAAACTACAATTTTTTTTTTTTTTTAAAGTCCAGAATATGCATTCATTTTGATTTTGATGTTCGAAATACATCAGTCAACACAAAAAGATCATCTTCAATAATTTCCTATAGGATGGTGGAAATTACTATATTGGTAATCAATATCATTTGAGAACAATGAACATGTGGAGTAAGGTACATATAGTTTGTGATTAATCTAACAAATAAATAGCAATATTGTGGTTCATTATTACATTTTTTTTATTGCCTAATAATGTGAGCCCTCTCGGATGAAAACTTTAGCAAGAAAGTAGACAGTGATCTCGAATTTGATGGTATTTATGAGAAACGACATTCGTCATCCTCATCTGCTAAACATTTTGGGGTCAACTTTCTTATAAATAGTAGTTTTATTAGTCTGTACTGAATTATGATTATTGATTTATTTCATGCCCAGATGTGGTTAGGATCTTAACTAAGATGTTTTCTCGTATGTGGATGATGTAGATGGATGGAATCACTGAGGAACAAAGTCAACCTGGGGCGAATTTTGGACCGGCTAATACTAGTTTTCAACCTCAAAGGTATGTGTTAAGTACACATTGAATAACCGTTTCGATATATTGCAGCATTTTGATTCAGATAATTTCTGCCTATTTTATGTTAACTTTCCCTCTCGTTTTTTTGGTGTCTCAATAATAACAGCTCTGGGGGGATTATGAACAGTGTCTATGATCCGATGTACGAAACTCTTGGTTTACCGATCGACCCCCATCTGAGGATGTTCTTAGCGAGTCAACGTGGTGAGTGCTCGGAAATTATTGCTTTAATAAGCATTTTACTTATTCGAAATCGCACGGACCTTATGATAATACCACATGCCATTTTAGTCTGTAGCTATATGGTGAGCAAATCACATTGTTACTAGGAGCTCACTTTATATCTTGGACTCAAAAAATTATGTTAATAAGAATATGGCGATGATGACTTGGGGCATATCACACTTGCATATTATGTGCATTTTCCATGCTTTTGGCTCATTACGCGATACGGGCATTGTCAGGTCCGTCGAGATCCAGACAAAATGCAAGGAGGCAATCCAATAGTGGGCCGCAACGAAGGAGGCTCCCGGAAAATTGATCGGGAAGAAAGATCTGTAGCGGCCTCTTTCCATGGATGTTCTTGCGAGTTCTCGTAGGAGTGAGAGGCGCGGTTCTGCTGGGGACCTGGGGTTTCTTTTATTTTAAGTTTCAAACTTTGAAATGTAGCTTCAAAGTTTGCCTTCTCATCTTTATTACTTTGAACCTAGGTTAATTAGGCATGAAGCTTCGACAACCTTTCTATTTATATGTGGATCTATTTGCTTATATTCTCTGCAGTCGCATGAGTTGTATTTGCATCTGGGCTCAGCTTGAGCTATAGAGCTACATGCTCCTCATCAGAGTTGGGGCATTTCGTGAAGTTTTTCTTTCTTAATTAATCTTATTTTAGGTAAATCGTTCGGTTGTTCATCCTCAGATTAAGCAAAATTGGTGGAGGTGGTGACAAGCGATAGTTGCAGTTAAGTGCGTAACATGGGTAGAGTAGAATAGGGATGATTGTTTCTAAAGTACCAAATCATATCTTGGAACCGGGATTTGAACCAGAAGGGTTGATTCCCTATTTGTGAAACTGAGAACCAGCCCACCTAGTCCAAGAATGACCATGATCTTCTTCTTCTTTTTCCTTTTTCCCTATTCCCTATCAGGGATTGGAACACTAAATTGGAAAGGAGATCAGAAAAAAAATTGTTTTTGAACTCTCAAGAGGAATGGAACACTCTCGCAAAGTGTAAGTCTATGTATGAATGTTTTTTTTTCCTCTTCTCCAGCCTTTTGGCAATACAATAAAACTATCGGTCAAGTCTAGTTGTTTAGTGCGCACCTGGAATCGAAAATCAAACTGATTATTACTAGTTCCAATTTTTAGGAACTGTGAACTACCCAAAATTGGCCGATTCGGTCAAATTCTTGTGCTTACTCTGGAGAAAGAGAGAGAGAGAGAGAGAAGCAGAGAAGTGATGGGGAGGGATGGGAGAAGAGTTAAGATATATCATTTTAGATTACGATTGATATGAGTTTGGAGAGCTTGTGCTAAATGACAATATCATCTCTTTGATGAGTAGCCGTTCATATTCTTCTAGGAATTTAGTAGCCAATGTTTAGACAACCATTTATCTTAAAAGGTTAAATTTTTAATAAATGACCCCATAATCTATATCGAGCATATCTATTGGCACTTATCTCTCTTGTAATGAGCTTTACATATGCATTTTCTTTTAAAAAAAAATTAATTTAAAAGAAAAGGAAAAAATGTGGTGCGACGTTGATAAAAGTAAAAGCACAAAGATAACAAGTCATACATCAATAGTCAAATGAAACTTCATCTAATATGATATAATGAAATAGACAAATGAGAAACAGGATTTTGCTAACAAGACTACCGTACAATACAACAGAAAGAGGAGAGGTTAAGAACTGCAAAAATCATGTTAAGTAATTCTTACTTGCAGTCTCAAGATCATAAACGTGCACACTTACTTGGAAATTTGCCATAACAATGCACATATTGCATAATCCTAAAGGCAATTGTGAAAATCAAACATTTTTTATAGGTGATGTAATCTAGGCGTGTGGCTTGAAATTAGTGATGATCCTGCGAAATTCAAAGCTAGTTTAATATTAGGAGCACGTTTTTTGCCTGAACCCATGGATTCACTTCTGACGAAGAAAGCTCATGGATTCACTGAAATGTACATCATGCACAAATTCCAAATTTCGAAAGGAACAACTGAAAATGCTAATTACGGGTTCTGTTACAAATACCGATTGTGATTAACCATATAAAAGGTCAATGTTTCTTCTTTGTTTGGTGTCCACGAATTATTAATTAGCTATCTATCTCGAAGTTAATTTAACCGCAATCATAATTTAGTGAAATTTGTCATATTTTGCAAAACTCGCTAAATCGTAAGATGGAAATAAAAAACAATCAGATAGCTGTCCAAGAGTTAACCTTTCGATATTTTTAATTTTTTTTTTTGAATTTATTGTGATTTATTTCTTCATTTGAAGAGTTACTTGTCAAACTGTCCAAAAATGATTAATACCGCGTGTACTAATAATATTCCCGAATGCCTCAAATACCTATAATGCAACAAATCAGGAGACAAATCCTTTACCGAGCAACTCATTCACTTCTTCCCATTTCTCCTCATGATAGTTCATAACATTGAATTTTTCCTTTTTTTTCCCTCCTCTGTTTGATCAGATTTAACAAATCCTCTATTTCTTTCAAATTGTTGAGATCCAACAGTCTACCCTTTGAAGGCATCAATAGTCCTCAAAAGGATTTTCCTTACCTATCGCTTCTTTATTTTTCAATCAAAATAATATACATATATACATATATATATATTTTACAATTGACTTATTTTGATTTACTGTTTAATTCTCAATTTTATCTCTGAACAGGGTTTCATTTTCTACTTAAGTAAATATCTAACAGACAGATGAATATACATGATACGATTTTTTACATTTATGAGTTTTCTATGTTTGTGTTTCATTTTTTCTGAGAATTTATTTACTTTTGATTTTCTATTCGAAAAACTTAAAATATGAAAGCCATTACCAACCTAGGATCCTACCTTTTGCATCTCTGTATATGACATGCTTAAGTTTCATTTTCTTTGCATATCCATTTACTTGCGTCATTTCACAAAGAACTCTTAAAATTTGAAAACAATGAATGTTCGCTATCATTTGATTTCGAGTGTGATGTATGTCTTTTGCTCAAGACAAATTCCAAGATCAATTCTCTTTGTGAGACGAACCTTATCCAACCATTTCACCAATTTAAAATCTTCTACATTCCACATATGTTTAGGAGGACTGATCTCTAGTCGCACTTCATTTGCATTCTAACTATGCTTGTTAGCATGTTAGGTGATTGTTAATTTAAACTATTGAGCTAATTAGCCTATAATGTCTAGAGCATATACTTTTGGTACTGATGTGGGTTGCTGTGTTCAGCCTCACACCACATAAAGAAGGAGGGTAAACCTCAAACAAGCAATGGAACAAAATGAGAAGGACGACAAAAATGAAAAAAAGAGTGAATTTTCGACGTGAACTTTTATAATATGTCCCAAGTGAAATTACATCCATAAGCGGGATTAATTATCAAAATTTGTCGTGCTGATTTCAACATATTATAGTTCATTACTTCAATAATATGGAAAGAATCGTTAATCTACCCTTGTAATTTCGTGTTTGCTCAAAGTTTAATTGCCAAGATGCTAGGCTTTGAGAATTGTTTCTTCACTAACGACTAAGGGAATTTGTCTAATCAGCCCTAAATATATTATATGGATGTCAATTCAGTGTTAAATTTTTCTGTTTTGCCAATTTTTTTTTTTTTTTTTTTTTTTTTGTCGGAATATGCTGAATTTCATTACTAGCCCATAAAAAGGCCACCATGAGTTGGTGAGTCTAAACATAATATGGAAAATAAAGGGTGAGGAGGAAAATAAACCCAATTGCTAGGAAGAGAGTTGGTGCGGTGGGATTTGGCAACCCAATCCACAGCGTTGTTTAATTCCCGCGGTTCGTAGGAGACAGAGACATCACTGATTTGGCCCATTAGTTGTGTGCAATCAGCAACAATGGAGTGGGCCTGCCAAGGAGGCTCTTCTCGGCCTGATAAGCATTCAACCAGGGATAAGCTATCCGAGAATAAGTGCACTTGCAGATCAGTTTCAACAAGACCTTCATGCAGGGCTTCAGTTCGTGCGGACTGTCCTTCTCGACGCTCCTTTAGCCACAATAGAGCTTCTCTCACCGCTAGGGTTTCTACAACCCATGCGGTCGAGGCGAAGATCTTCTTCGTAAATCCGGCGACAGGGAGGCCCGTTGCGTTCCTGCAGATGCCCGCGACCGATCCCTCCAATTGCGTGCTACACCATGCGGCGTCGACATTGAGCTTCAGCGTATTTGGAGCAAGTGGGTTCCATCGTTCCTTGTTGTTCTGTTCTGTTTGCTGTCGGTTTTCTCCAGATTTTCCTATAGCTGTCCATTTCAATACACAGATCTGCAAGTGTTCGAGCTTCTTCTTGGGTGTTGAGCGGATTGCGCTCCTTTCCTTGGAAGATCGCATAGTTGTGGGTTTTCCAAACCTGCCATAAAAGAGCAGCAAAAAGGGCTTTCGATTTTGAGTCAACTCTTGAGGTGAGGTATGTTGAGATCCATCTATCTATTCAAGTTATGCTTGTTGGGTTTGTGTCAGCTTGAATATCAGGGCCTGACCACACTCGTTTTGTCCATTCACAGTGGATGAACATGTGCTCCATTGTCTTTGGTGCTTGGCCGCATATCTGGCATGTGGGTTCGGGTAACACTTGTCTTCGATACAAATTTTCTTTTGTTGGGAGGGAGTTGCTACAAATATGCCAGATTAAGAATCGAATTTTGGGGGATGTTGGTAGCTTCCATACTTCGTGCCAAAGTGATTTTGGGATATGGTAGGATGGGGATGGATGTGTGTTGATGGGGGGGATGGCTGCGCTGTGTATTTGGTTATAGCCACTCTTTACAGAGTATGAACCTGATCTGTTTGCTGTCCAGACCAGCTTGTCTGGGTTAGGATGTAGACTAAGAGGCTGTGCTAGTATCTCTTTCGCTATAGTTTCCGAGAACATTGCATTTATTCTATTCATATCCCATTCCTTTGTGTCACGATCTATTAGTTTAGCCACCACTTTTGGATCATCCTCATTTTATGGGCCAAAGATTCTTCCCGAAGGCAGCCATGCATCTTCTCGAATTCGTATCGTTTGTCCATCCCCAACCTCGCATCTCGTTGCTGCTTCCATTGATTCTCTTCCTATCAAAATACTCTGCCATCCTTATGAAGGCCGATTACCTCTTTTTGCAGCCCAAAACTCACCTCGGGGATAATAGATACTCTTCAGCACTTGGCACCATAGGGCATTTGGTTGTTTGACAATTCTCCAAGCCTGTTTTCCCAACATGGCTTTATTAAAATTCACCAAATCTTTAAAACCTAAACCACCATAATCCTTCCTGATTTTCAGATCATCCCATTTCTTCTAGTGGATTCCTCTTCGATCGGCATTTTGTTTCCACCAAAATGGAGCCACTCTCTTCTCAATAGTTCGGCATATGGAAGTTGGAATTTTAAAAATAGACATCGCATATTGGGGAATGGCTTGAATAACTGTCTTGATGAGAATTTCTTTGCCCGCCTTTGAGATCAACTTCTCCTTCCACCCTTCAAGTTTTCTTTCAACTTTTGCAAGTATCCAAGCAAACATTTGCTTTTTAGTTTTCCCCTAGTCTGCTGGAATTCCAAGATACTTCCCTACATTTTCTGAGATAGAGACTCTCAATTCTGTTGCTAGATTCTGTTTTAGGGTGTGAGGACAATCTCTTCCCACGAAAAGCCCCGATTTATTGAGGTTTATAGCCTAACCAGACACGTAGCAGTATTGATTCAACACATTTGAGACGTTTTGAGCTTCTCGGATTGTGCCATCTAGGAAGAAAATGGCATTGTCTGCAAAGAGGAGATGTGAGAGGTGGGGCTTGTAGAATTAAGGCAAATACCTTTTATATTTCTGTCTTGAACAGCTTTGCTCATAAGGGTCGAGAGAGTGTTTGCCATGATGATGAACAAGTAGGGGGAAAGGGGGTCACCTTGCCTAAGTCCTCGAGTTGGTCTAAATTCAGCTAAAGGCTCTCCATTAATTAATATGTGGAAAGAAACTGATGAGATACATTGCTTTATCCACTTGACCCATTTCTCATGAAAACCCAGCTTCAACATGTAGTCATAGAGAAAATCTCATTCAACTCTGTCATATGCTTTTTGCATGTTTAGTTTTAGAATGGCTTGAAATTTGCGTTTCCTCTTTCTCACCCTTAGTTGATGGATCACCTCTTGGACAATAAATATATTATCTTGAATCTGCCTGCCACTTATAAATGATGTTTGCTCTTCAGAAACTATCATTGACAGCCAAGGTTTCAGCCTATTAGCCATCACTTTTGCTATAATTTTATAACTGAAATTGCACAGGCTTATAGGTTTGAATTATGTAATGTTCTATGGGTTAGTAACTTTAAGAATAAGAGTAATGTGCGTTCTGTTTAGCTCTTGTTCAAACGTACCTTGACCGAAGAAAGACTGCACCATGCTGAAAATATCATCTTGGATAATTAGCCAATGATTTTGATAGAATAACCCGGTTAGCCCATCTGGTCCCGGTGCCTTAATGGCCCCTAGTTGAAAAATTGCTGCTTTAACTTCTTCTTTTGTCACTGGCTTGATCAAAGTGGCATTCATTTCCTCATTGACCACCGCATAGCATTGCTCTAAAACAAGTTGATAATTCCTGTCACCAACTGAGGTGAATAAAGACTGAAAAAAATTGCATATATGGTGAGAAAGAGTCTCTGGGTCCCTACACCAGGTTTGATCCTCTAGCCGAAGCATAGATATTTTATTGCGTTGTCTTCTTTGAACTGTCGTTGCGTGAAAATATTTGGTATTTTGGTCTCCCCATTTTAGCCATTCTACTCTAGATTTCATGCACCAGTACATCTCGTCTTGTCTCCACAACTCTTCAATCTTCCGAACAATTTTGCTGATTTCCTCTCGGTTATGTTCCCTGTCTGAGTTATTTGTAATCTCCATTAACCTAAACTTAAGCGGATTGATTTGTTTTTGGGCATTTTGGAATTTTCTTAGGCTCCATTTGTGTAATGCCGATGCTACCAGCTTTAGTTTGTGAGTGAAACTGATTGCAGTAGAACCATTTGCATGCCAAACCCCTTTTATCACCTCCTCACAGTCCGAGTCTTCTAACCAAAAGGGTTGAAATCTAAACATTTTCTGACTTCTCCTTTCTTTTTGTTGTAGGGATAGAATAAGTGGAGAATGATCCGAGCCGATTGCTGGTAGAGCAAAAGCCTGGGCATTGGGGTAAAGCATTCTCCACTCCATATTGCAAAGAACTCTATCTAATCTCTTTTTGACTAATGCACTTCCTTCTCTATTATTGGACCAGGTGAATGCACAGCCCTTACTTTCAATATCCATCAAGGAACAATCATCCACGAACTCTCGGAAAGCTGCAATTTTGTATCGGTCCACCTCCTGGCATCCAACTTTTTCCCAATGGTAAAGTATTTCATTGAAATCCCCAATACATAACCACGGGATAGAGTTAGAGTAGTTGCTGTCTTTAACTGAACTCCATAATCTCAGTCTCTCTTGGAAATTTGTTGGTGCATGTAGGAAAGAGCTGCGCATTAGGCCACCGCTAGTGAGATCTCTACATTTTATAGTTATGAGCTCTCTAGAACTTCCTTCTACTTCCACTTGAACCTCCTCATCCCACATAAATGCTAAGCTTCCAGCTATTCCAACTGGTTCTATAATAAAAGATTCTGTAAAAGAAGTTTTCTTTCGTACTCTCTCAACAACACGATTCTGATTTTTGGTTTCCATGAGAAATACTAGGTTGGGCTTTTCTTGAGCCACTAGAGCTCTGAAATGCTGGACTGTCAAGGGGTTGCCCAGCCCTTGACAGTTCCAGCTAAGTAGCTTCATCTTTGCTCTGGTGGCTTATTAGGGCCAGCCACCATAGCCCATGTGTTCGCCCCTTCCCATGATTGAATAGGAGCATCCAAAAGTTGTTTTTCGTCCACCACAATTTCATGTGAAAGTTTCTTTTCATAGGGACTGACCCGCTTTTGTTTTTTGGCTGCAGGAGCTTTTTATATGGCCTTTCCTTTCTTTGAATTCTGAGAGGATATCTCAATCCCAGTTGGAGAGATAATTAGTGCTTGTTGTTTCTCTGAATTGTGCCTGCTAATTGTACTTTTTGGTTCTGTTTTTTCAGGCTGGATAGGGACAAGGGACAGAGCAAGTGATTCTTCAATCGTTGTTTCCATAGTTGTTCCTAGTAGCTCTGTTTGAGTCTCCATGGTACCATCTGCTTCTAGAGGTAACTGTTCTGATTTATCATAAAACGTCTTCCAATATGGACTGATTTCTCTAACTTCTGCCTTTAGCCATGAACCATAGCAACCTGGTTTATCCTGTTCTAATCCAGTTTCTTCATAAGGTATTTCGGTGCAGTAATTAGCATAGTGCCCAATTCGACCGCAACAGTAGCAAAAATGCGGAAGCCTTTCATACTTATAGTTGATCCACCATTGCTTGTCCTCACAGGTTATCACAGTCCCTATCTTGAGCGGACTTGACAGGTTTAGCAGCACTTTAGCCTTTCCACTTTTCCTGAAGTTGGTGCCTCTAGCTTCAATTTTTATCTCCTCTACTTTCCCCAATTTTGAAGCTAAGAGGCTTATGGCTTCTTCATTGACTCTGGCACGAGGAAGACCGATAAAGTGAACCCAAAACGCATAATGCGTGAATTTATAACAGTGCTCAGGTACGTTTGGGTCACCTTCTTTAAGGCCTAATAAATTACTCGAGAAAGACCAAGGTCCCGAATCTAACACCCTTCTTTTTTCTTTACTGGATTGGAAGATAAAAGAGAAAAAACCCTTTTCTATTTGTTCACATTTTACTGAATCAGTTTTCCAAGCTTTCTTCAGAGTATTGTTGAAGGCCTGAAAGTTAACATTTGGCTTCGAATATAGCTTCCCATACAGGGTTAATTCACTTTGTTGTTTTTCTTTGTCTGGGATGACTTCCCCTAGGTCCGTGATGTCTTCTTCAGACCACAGATCTCCCATTCTCCTACACAGAGTTGCTAGGCGAAGATGGTTATCCTCTCTGTTTGCCATTTTCTGTCACCTATTCTAGGATTGCAAACAAATTACTGTGGTCTTTTGGCAATGGAGTGAAGGGAGCTCTGGTGGCAAGATGAAACGAGTGTATTGCGACAAGCCAGGAGGATCAATGTTAAATATGACTCGAGTTTGAGATTCGCTGGATTATTGAAAATTTACAATTGAGGAAATATAAAATAAAGAAGGAACCCTACAGTTTCGAATTTCTTTGAAAAAGGAAATATGGGCACACATATTATAACAATATAGGTTTCCCTTCTTTGGCGTGAAGACCCTCCGTGAAGATTGAATTTGGTGGGGCCCAAGGTCAAACTTTGACCTTGGGCATACTTATTATATATATAAGTGTAGACGGACGTAGGTCTCTTTGCTCCGCGGCTGCTACACGTACAAGCCGAAGTCTTTGTGGAAATAAACCCTACGTAGAAGTCGCAGAAGGGAGCCGCGAAAGAGGTTTTCTTTCGGTGGGTTGCTGCACGTACAAACCTACGGAGAAAAGGGAGCCGCATGTCTTCAAGCTGAAGCGCGATCAAGAAAAGGAGTTCTTTTTCAGCGTTTGTTTTTGAGCTTGTGTGATAATTTGTGCCGTGAGTTGGGTTTGGGGTTAAATTGTTTTTGGGAAACACCGAGAGAGTGTTTGAGTGACTTGAGTGTGTAATCTCCTTGTATCGCTTGATCTATAGTGAAATTTGCTGCTGCTCTCCTCGTGGACGTAGGTCTTTACAACTGAACCACGTAAATCCGGTGTCCGATTTATTTTTCTTTTTTTCTGTCTATATTATTGTTCGATCACTCATCCTATCACAACAATTTGTATCAGAGCCAGGCTTGGCTAAGTTGAAATGAATCGATGGCGACAGAAGAAGTAAAAGTGAGAATCAACAGATTTGATGGGAAGGATTTTAGTTTCTGGAAGATGCAGATTGAAGATTATCTTTACCAGATGAAATTACACTTGCCCTTATCTGGGGAGAAACCAGAGACGATGAAGCAAGCTGATTGGGATTTGCTGGATAGACGAGCTATGGGTGTTATTCGGCTGACGTTGGCTCGTAACGTCGCGTTTAACATCTTAAAGGAGAAGACCACTGCTGATTTGATGCAAACCCTGTCGGATATGTACGAGAAGCCCTCTACAATCAACAAGGTCTGTTTGATGCGACGTCTGTTTAATTTGAAGATGAGCGAAGGTGCGTCAGTTGCAGATCATATCAATGAATTCAATGTGATTGTTAGTCAATTGAGTTCAGTTGAGATTGATTTTGAAGATGAGGTACGTGCTTTGATTCTGCTATCCTCATTGCCTAATAGTTGGAATACTACTATTACTGCTGTTAGTAATTCTTCTGGGTCAATAAGTTTGACGTTTGATGGGGTTTGAGATTTAATTCTGAGCGAGGACATTCGTAGAAGAGAATCTGGCGAACCTGTATCTGCTGCTTTAGTAGGTGAAAATAGATGAAGATTTATAACACGTGTGGGTAATAGTAGTACTAATATAAACAGGCGTAGTCAATCTAGGACTGCTAATGTTGTCTGTTAGAGCTGTGGCAAGAGGGGGCATCTTAGAAGGGATTGCATTAAGCTGAAGAATGAGAAGGGTAAGGGAATTATGGTTGAATCTGCAGATAATGTTGCAGCTGTAGCAGATAGTGCCGATTATGTTTTGTCTGTCACTAATGATTTATCGCTTGATGGATGAATTTTGGATTATGGTTGTTGTGGACACCTAAATTTTTGCCCAAAAATCATTTACAAAAAAATGGGAACTTATTTTTCCACAAAAATATTTCATGTCAAATTCTTGTATATATATTATCTAGGTGTTTAGTATAGTTTTTTTAAATGGAATATGTTTTTCCTTAAAAAAATTAATTTTAAAAATTTAAAAATTAAATTAAATATATAAAAAAGATTAAAAAAAAAGATAAAAAAAAAAAAAAGTTGGGGCCAATGATCTAAATGTGACTAGCGAAGCCCGGGAGGTTAGATTGGAATTAAAATGACAAATTGGGGCCAAAATGCAATTTCTAAAAGTTGAGGGACCAATTCGCAAATTTTGTAAAATTTTGCTCGACCCTTAAATCATCATCTTGGTCACCAATTAAGTTGAAATTGAACTTGGGCCAACTCGAATCAATCAAATCGGGCCAAAAAGACCAAGTTTGTATTGAAATGGGTATTTTTGGATAAGAAAATGGCCAACTTTGAGGGACTTTCTTGCAAAATTGAGTGAGTACAATTGTGAAAAATGGCCAAGATCTTAAACTACTATACATGAGCTTGCTAATTGATAAAAAAACGCAGCCAAATTGATGGATTAAAGCACTCAAACGAGCTACCAAAACCCAGCCCACGGTTTGGTCTGATTTCGGAGTTGCTGAGTAAGCAACTTGATGGCCCCACCATATCCCCCTCAGCTGTCCAACTAGCCCGATCTCTGCACGTGATGGAATGCCATTATTGGTACTGCAAGTGGACAAACATTGGTCAGAGATAAGCTTCTGAAGGCACGGGAAAATTGCACCAAATCCGGACACTCAACATCTGCAGAAATTGAAAATCTGGCTAAGTCAGAAAGTTGTTGAAGTAACCCTGTTGACAGGCTTGGTAAGTGGACAAAAGACAGACCAAAAATCCCTTAATTCGGTGGATAACATCTACGAAGCATGCTCTTTTGAGGGAGGAGAGAGAGTAGACGAGAGAGAGAGGAGAGAGCTCGGAATCGTTCCCCAAAGACACCTTCAGAAGCAACTTCCAGAAAGCAAAAACCCAGAAATTCCAGATCAACCTTCAGGGAGAAAAGTGAAATTTTCACAAACTTGCAGCCAAAATTAGCCAAAACCTTCAACTAGAGAGTGAAACTTCACTCAAAGATCTTTCCAACCATAGGTCGTACGTCCCAAATGGAGATCGGGAAGGCCTCCTAAAGCCCCCCGAAAAACTACCTTCCTGGCAGGCCAAAGAAAGTCTGAATTTTTCCAAGTGTTGAGCCCGGTTGGTCACGAGTAAGAGAAATTGGGTGTTTTTGAGAAAACTGAGAGACAAATGAGGAAAAGCTTGACTTTTACCCCAAACTAGAATATATATAGTTTGGTTTGGTGTTAATTTTTCCAACAAAAGAGGTTTTGAAGTCTAATTTTAGAGGTCGACAAACACCTTCGTTGTCATTTTTTCTTCTGCAGATCTCACTTTCAGTTTGAAGGAACCAACTTCCACGTGCTCCTAAAGGACAATTTCTTGGTTTCCTTGGCCAAGAGTCACTTGAAAGGGAAACTAGGAAGCAAGGTAAGCATCCTAGATGTATTTTGGTTTAATTTTGAACATGTTTTGATCACGCAAATCAAGAGGAAAACTAGTCCGGATGACTGATTTTCGAGGTGAAAATTTTTCTAAGTGTTGGAATCTCTTCAAGAGTTTTGCATGTGTGCTTCTTGGAGAGGTCGTTTTGATGTCTTTCGGTGGGCCATTCTCTATGATTTTTGTTGCATTTGAAAGCTTATGTTACCTACTTTCACTTGGATTAAGTAGCGTTTTCCTTAGATCTTGCATGTGATAAGTGTCGGGGCTTGAACATGGGCATGCAACATGTTTGCTTGACTTGGGTTCAAACCCAGATTTGCAAAATCAGCTCAAACCCGTGTATTTGAGGACGATTTTAGCTGGGTTCTTGTGTGTTGTAGGCTATGATTTCTATCTAATATTGCTCCTTGCATGTGGTAGTATAATCTTGATGCTTTGGTTCCACATAATATTGCTCATGGGTGAAGATTGAAGGCCGCAAACATGGCCCGGCGAAGTTGTTTTGGGGTGATTTAATGCACGCCAAGTGTTCGATGAAATGCGCAAACCAAGTTTCGATCTTGAAACGGTCGATTTGAGCTTGGTTATTATGATATTCATGTGCTGTGTTGTTTAATGTTAGCATATATTGATTTAGGAAATTATTATTTTTATTTTTTAAAAAAATAAAGAAATAAAAAAAAATCCAAAAATCCAAAAATTTCAAAAAAATATAAAAGTGATAGATGGCATCAAATTAAGGCAAAAATGACATCTATGAAATTTTTTTAATTTTAAAAGGTCATTTTCCTAATTTAATGCTATTTTGGTATTTTATGATCATTTTTGTAAATAATCCATTTTGCAAGGATTAAAATTATCTAGAGTAATTTCATGCATCTAGAGTAAGTTTATGCATATTTAAATTCCCATTTTGCTCACGGGGGTCCTGTCCCGGGGCGTGATAACAAGGCCATGTAATATTATTTACCCGATTTGTATCGGGTTTTCCTTTTCTGCATTTATTTTCAAGTTATTTCAATTTCTTGGATGTTTACTTATGCATTACTTTTCATTAATTTGAGTGTAAATTTTTCTTCTAAATTTTGCTAGGATTAGTCTAGACATTAAGGAAAACAAATCTACAAAAACATTTGCATGGACACTTAGTGGTTTCATAAAAATTATAATTGATAATCAAGAATGTGTGGCCATTTAGATAAATAACTTTTCAAGTTAGTGGTACTGCAAGGGCGCTAATAGAAACATTAGCGTAAACAAGTCCCCGTTCCTAGAAATATCTGGTTGCGTAGGAATTAAGACAACACTCCCGTGTCTTGATTGGTTTCTAACCGACCCCAATAGGCTAGTGGCGACTCATAGAAATACATAGGTTGTTAAGAACTAAAAAACAAAATCCAACGTCGCGCGAGGTATGGGCTTGGGAGAGCCCGCGCCTAGTCTAGGGCCGTTGGTCCGCTTCTTTAGGCAAATACCCCTAAACCTTTCTTTCTTTTCCCCCGGACGGAAAAAGAGAGGTCGTGACAGTTGTTCTTTTCATGTCACACCAAATAGAAATTGGTTTATCACTTATCAGTGCACGGGTAGTGATAAAGTCCAGTTAGGGAACAACGCTGAGTGCGATGTTGTGGGTGTTGGTGATGTTAAAATCAGAATGCATGATGGTATTGTGAGGACATTGACTAGAGTAAGGCATGTTCCAGAGTTGAAAAAGAACTTAATTTCCTTGGGTGCTCTAAATTCAGCTGGTTGCAGGTATTCTTCAAAATGTGGAGTTCTGAAGGTTGTATGAGGTGCCTTGGTGATAATGAAAGGAATCAAGCATGGAGGCCTGTATAAACTTCAAGGTGAGATAGTGAAAAATTTCGCTGCGGAGACGTCGAATGCATCTGTTTGAGAGTCTTTTGACTGCTCGAGAAAGACCTGGGTGTTTGTGCCAAGGCACAAGTTTGATGCTGGTGTTAGGATCTTGCAGTCAAGAGCTTTGATCGAGATGGAGATTGGTAAGTCGATCAAACATGTGCAGACTGACAATAGCATGGAGTTCTGCTCGGAGCTGGCAAATAAATTCTGCATGAAAGAGAGCATAGTGAAACACCGCACTAGTGCCAATAAATCACAACAATTTGCAAAATTGACGAGAAGAACATTACTAGAGATGGTCCGTAAAATTATCCCTAGTGCTGGTATTGCTAGGAGAATTCTAGCTGATGTGCTAAGTACGGTAAGCTACCTGGTAAATAGATCCCCATCAATGGCTATTGAATGGCAGACTCCTGAAGAAGTGTGGTCAGGTAACGTTGCTGATTATTCTATTATTAGAATGTTTGGTTGCCCGTGTTATTTTCGAGTGAGTGATGGTAAGCTTGATTGGAGGGCAAGGTGCATATTCCATGGCTATGCACAAGGTGAGTGGGGCAATCAATTGTGGTGCTCGGATATAAATTCACCTGTTGACAGCAGAGAAGTTACCATTGATGAGTCTCCAGTACTTTTGGCTAGGAGTGATTATAGCAATATTCAAACGGATCTGAACAGTGTTCAGCTTGAGGTGGAGTTGCGACCAGAAACTCCTGAGGTAGCGTATATAGGTACTAACAAAGTAATTGATACAGATGGTGCTCATAGCGAGGTGGAGCCTATAGAGCTAATGGTTGCTGTAACTGCTGATATTGACAAGGTACATATTCGATCTCCTGACAGATATGGATGCAATAATGGTTTTACTTTATCTGCGGTTAAGGAGGTTATGTCAGAAAATCCTTGCGGAGCAGTTAAAGGTGCATGTGGAGTTGGTATTCTGATGAGGTCCTCGGTTATGGCGAAGTTCAAGTGAGGCTTGGACTTAGATAATATCTGTGGCGGTTGAGTCCATCGGGGCTATAGGAAAGTAGCAGTAGAGTTTGAATTTTTACGAAGCGATTGTAATTTGGCTCAAACGTCGAGCCAAGGTGGAGATTGTTAAATATGACTCGATTTTGAGATTCGCTGGATTATTGAAAATTTACAATTGAGGAAATATAAAATAAAGAAGAAGGAACCCTGCAGTTTCGAATTTCTTTGAAAAAGGAAATATGGGCACACATATTATAACAATATAGGTTTCCCTTCTTTGGCGTGAAGACCCTCCGTGAAGATTGAATTTGGGGGGCCCAAGGTCAAACTTTGACCTTGGGCATACTTAGTATATATATAAGTGTAGACGGACGTAGGTCTCTTTGCTCCGTGGCTGCTACACGTACAGGCCGAAGTCTTTGTGGAAATAAACCCTACGTAGAAGTCGCAGAAGGGAGCCGCGAAAGAGGTTTTCTTTCGGTGGGTTGCTGCACGTACAAACCTACGGAGAAAAGGGAGCCGCATGTCTTCAAGCTGAAGCGCGATCAAGAAAAGGAGTTCTTTTTCAGCGTTTGTTTTTGAGCTTGTGTGATAATTTGTGCCGTGAGTTGGGTTTGGGGTTAAATTGTTTTTTGGGAAACACCGAGAGAGTGTTTGAGTGACTTGAGTGTGTAATCTCCTTGTATCGCTTGATCTATAGTGAAATTCGCTGCTGCTCTCCTCGTGGACGTAGGTCTTTACGACTGAACCACGTAAATCCGGTGTCCGATTTATTTTTCTTTTTTTCTGTCTATATTATTGTTCGATCGCTCGTCCTATCGCAACAATCAATGAACACACAGAGATGCCGAGAGAATCGCACCAAACCAGTCTCAGGTGAATAAGCCAACTATACTGTTACTGATGCAGCACTGATCTTAACAGAAGATGAAAGACAGGGAGGGACAAGTCTGGTGATTCGCTGAACCTTCACAAGTGTCAAAACAGACATGGGTTGCTCTTTAAAGAGGAGGTTCTGAGGATGCCCAGCAGGTTCCATCGCCGCTTCTCTCCATGGGTGCCATTCGGAAGGAAAAGATTTGGACAAAGCCTTTAATCTAGTGGGGGATTCCAGAAAGCTGCCATAGAAGGCAGATCTAGGGTTTTGGTTTGGGGTTTTTTTGTTTTGGATTTGTTAGGGATTGTAAAGAGCTATCACAGAAGGATAGAGAGGAAACTCGCAGAGTGAGAGAATCGACTACAGTTTTGCCAATTGAGTTCTAAATTGTTGCATGAATTTTCAATGAAGTTTTTTTTACTAATTTTGACTAGAAATTAATAAGTGTGGCATGGGTTGCTCCCACATAAACCACAGATTATGAAGCTTCACAATATGAGACGATGGGCAACACGATACGAGGAAGATTATGATTGCACTTGCGTTACTCCAATACTCTGTGTTTCCCATCACTCAATAACACACACAATTAGTCATTCATCAATTCAGTTGCTTATTTTTTCATCACAATTGGTATAAGAGCCAGGCTTACTTGGCTTGAAGTGAATTGATGGCCATAAAAGAAGGAAAAGTGAAATTGAGATTGTGACTGATTTTGGAGCTAGGCTCAGTTTAATTACGAAGACTTATCTATCATAGACTTGATTTTTTTTTTTTTTTTTTGTCAGTCCTACTCTAATCCTACTTTAACACTCACTCTCAAACTTTTGCCCTGCCTCCTTGTAGGGCGTGGGAGTCGAAACCCACTCCTGAAATGAAATCTTCCCCACCCCAATCCCCCCCGAGAATGTGGGGATTTGAACCCCCACCTCTCCTTTCCAAGATGGAAGGGTGGCCACTGGGGCGAACCCCCAGTGGTTATCATAGACTTGATTTGAAAAAGTAATTTTGGGAGAAAGAAGTTGAAAAAAGAGAGGAGGTTCGCATAGTATTCTTGTATAAGAGCGGGTAGCTAATTAAGTGAACTTAACTGTGGGATCTGGCATTTAAATCTTGATATCACAAACATTAAATGTACACAAGCTCTCTCTTAGAGAAAATCTAGTGTGTAACGCTTAAATTATGTGGCATGCATGATGCATGATTTTATATTATCCAACGAACCAATTGTAATAATTTAAAAATCACATAGAACGAGAATGCATTGACTTGATATAAAGAACTGAAATCCACAACCAACCTTGACTAGTTTGGGTCTTGATTCTATACTCCAAACTGGCTTGTTTTACTCAAGAACTTGAAATTTGAAACCTCCAAGGCTGGTTCACAATTCTAGATTAACCTCGAACCAAATTGGCTTTGAATCGGTTTACCCCTAGCTCTAAGTATGTCTTTTAACTCTTATTTTTAAAATAGAAAAATATTTGTTCAAATTGAATATGTTTAACATTATATCCACAAATAGAAAGAATTATATTCATATTTGACACGTGCGCTCATGTGTGTGTGTGTATATATAACAAACTTAGAAAAAGAGCCCCCGTTGGTCCTAGGGTCAGCAGGGTTGATTTTTTATTCATATAACTAGAAACCATTTCTGACAAGATAGGTTTTAGGTTCTAGATTCAAAACCTCCCCACTCTAAAATCGATCATTCCTAATATTCAATCAAACCAAACTATGCAGTGATAACAAGTAGTCCCAAAAGGAAAGATGGTTCTATATTATACTATCTATTTTATTGTAAGACAGGATATATTCATACTTTTCAATTTGACCACCCTCATGGATGCGCATAAGGTACCCTATTTATGTGTATCAAGTCAGGCTCCACTCATAGAGTGATGGACATGGCCCTACATCACCTCAAGTAAAAGACGTTGTGATTAAAACACAAATGTGCCACAACCAAACTAAGCGCTAAAAACACGAAGTGAACTTCTTGAGATGTAGAAGAAGTTAAATTGACAATTAAAAAGCAGTGAGGAAAAATAAACCCAGTTTAGGGTGTGAGATAACACATATGAGTTATAATGTGCATTTCTACGTCAACAATTTTTTGGGACTATGCGCTAGAAGCTATAGAAGGTAAATTTGTCACGGTGCATTACAAAATTAATTTGACAAAAAGGTATAAGGAGTATACTAATTTAAAAAAATTTCGGTGATAGTATCTCTTTTATTTATGATCTAGAATATGCCAAAAAATTCAGTGGTCCAAAAGGCCGATGTTTCTTTGTTTTTTTTTTTTTTTTGTCCGATAATTATTTATTAGTTATTTATGTCGATACCACTGGGGGTTCACCCTAGTGGCCACCCTTCCAACATGGAAGGGGGAGGTGAGGGGTTCAAATCCCCACATTCTCAAGGGGGATGGGGTGGGGACACGTAAGTTTCAAGAGTGGGTTTCGACTCCCACGCCCTGCAAGAGGCAAGGCAAAAGTCTGAGAGAGAGTGTAGAATAGAAATAGAGTAGGACTGACTAAAAAAAAAAAAAAAAAAAACTTGAGCGAAATTTTCCACGCCATGGAAGAGTTGATTAAAGCGGGGTATGGAAAAAGACAATAAAGCAGATTGTTTTACAAGAGTTGAACTTTTATTACTTTGCATTTTTTTTTTTATTATTTGAGTCCACTTCCGACACATTTGTTCGTTTCAAAGGTTACTTGTCAAACTATCCGAAAAACTTAGTGCCACGTGTGCTACATTACTGAATCCCTCGTATGCATCCGATGCAACGAAACAGGTGACAAATCCTCCTCCGAGCAGACATTAACTATTTTCCATTTCAGCTAATGATAGTTCATAGTATTCGATTTTCCTTTTTATTTCACCTTAATCTGGAGATTACTCTACTTTTCTTCCACTGTGAACTTATTCTTTTTGGGACCGAAACAAGGTAATAATAACATTTCTGTGGATCCAGTTCAAAATAAAAACTCAATTTACAATATGTATTAGGATTTTAAATTTTGTACGATTATGTTTCCTAGAAACTCATCAAGGTAAATTGTTAATGTGTATGTTATGAAATTTAGAAATTAATTCTTCACGAAAAATATTTAGTGAGGCGTCACGACAAATCAATTACCTTATCAAACTTAACATGAGCGCAAATACTACTTAATTGAGTTCGTTATCCGTTATAACGAACACAATCCTACCAAAATCACCCATCGTAATGAGCAACGTCTTAACAGAAAAAAAAAAAAAAAAAGTTATTAGCAAACTTAGAGCAACCATAACAACAGCCACACAGAAACAGCAAATGAAAACGTCAAGCCTACATGTTTTCCTCTTTGAAATAATAGTTGGTACTGCTTTAACGAAACATAAAGGTACTTGAAACTTGAGATTGTTTCACTTATTTGGCAGTGGGTCAAAACAGCCTTGGATGCCTTCTCTTTTCCCCTATGTATGCCCTCCAAGGGTCCCATTCAAGAGCAGCGCACCAGAAGAGCTCATTCTGCCATGATACCTTCTCTGTTCCCCTCTTCAGCTTCTAATCTCTTACCTTCTGGTATGTCTCATTATTCCTAGTTTAATTACTTAACAAATCTTCCATTTTCCTCAACCACGTCCTCTATTTCCTTTAAATTGTCAAGATCCAACAACCCATCATTTAGCAGGCACCAAATTGTTCTTTGCGTTCTTTATCTCTTGATTAAAATTATACTTATCGTTCTCTTTTATAATTAACTGTTTATCTCAATTTCATCATTGAACAGGGTTTCATTTTTTACATGAGTATATTCTTGGTAGATATACCCATATACATCATATAATTCTTTTCTTTCTCCCAGTTACATTACATATATAAGTTGTCTCTGTCCGTGTTCTATTTTATGTGATAATCTTTTATCTCTGAAACACTAAAAATGTGGAAGCGATTAGGTCGTTGACAAATTGAAGCTCCTTCCTTTTGCATCTCTCTGCATAACATGTTTAAGTTTCATTTTTGTAGAGAATCTATTTTCTTACAATGTTGAATAAAGGACTCTCAAAAGTTTAAAACAACAAAGAAACTAAGAAATTTGGAGTCTTCCTGAAAATTTGTTTACCTTGATAGTTACAAATTACGTCAAAAATTTTGAATGTCATCAAATTGTTGATAGAATATGTATCTCTCTCTCAAGGGGGCACGCCGCAACCAATTTACAAAATACCAGATCTACTGAACAGGCTTTGACAAATAAATCAGGTCCCAGTTGACTTTTAACGCCACTTTTAGTATCAGGATCCCCTTTCAGAGAAAGGGGAAAAAAGTTCCAGATCATAGGTAAGGAGTGTGTCAGGGACTGTAGTAGATAACTCCTGCAAGGAGATATTTACTTGGGACATGACGAGTGAGTCATGAATGTATCAAGATCTGACCATTTCGGTAGAAGAACTATTCACCATCTTGTCTCCAATGGAAATCATCCCTTCATATAATCCAGAAAGAAAATAATGTCAAACTCCACCTATTGGATATGCGAGTGCGACACTGTTCTGTTTTGGAGTCGTCAAGGATCCGACTTCTTTTGCTATGTTAATATTTCCTCAAGTCGATCCTCGCACGGTTTAATAAATATAGAATCTCACATTAATATTAAAAAAAGACGATGTGATAAATGTCTGAATTATGTGGTACCACCTCTAGCGTCATCGAAATGTTTAAACTCACAGGTGGCTCCAAAATATTTATAAGGTCTGCTCACTTTTAGCACTTCTTACAAATCTGCTTAGTTTTTCTTAAGCAAAGCAAATTGAATTAAATTTAGTTTAATGAGCAATAATTATGTGGATAAGTTCAAATGGAATTCTTACTGATGCGCCTACATTTTCGCTTAAATGAGTTCCTTAGTTCTATAGATTTTTTCACTAATACTCTTATCGTCCTCACTTGAGCCCCCCCGCGCCCGCCCACCCCCCACACTTCCTCCGTATGGAGGGAACATGTGGTTTTATGATACGGTACTCCATTTTCCAAATAATTATATTGAATTACTTAAGGCCTTTTTTTCAAAAAGAATATTATAATGAAGCTGCCCAAAATAACATTATTAATTATTGTTATTTCTACTATTATTTGTATTATATAATCTCAGATGGAACCAATTCGGGAATCATCACGGGAAGGGGAATCAAGCGAGGCAACATCGCTCGATAAATTCACCACGTTAAGCCCTCAACATCAAGTTACGGTAGGTCAATCACATATGTCATCGGTATGTATTTTTTACGGAGTTCTTTCCTTTCCTTTCCTGTCCTTTCCTTGTGTGTGTGTGTTTCCTTGACAAGACTATCTCTTTACTTAAAAAGATAGAAAGGAAAAAAGAAAAAAAAAAAAAAAAAAAAAAAAAAACGAAAGAAGACAATTGAAAATTTTATGTAACTTTAGAAGAATACATTTCAAGGTCAACGATTGCCTTGTAAAACTCTATGCTTCTCTTTTTGATTATTTGTGAATAGGGCTTTTCTTTAACTTGATTTTTTTGTCTTAATTATGTTCAGGACCACATGGGACAATGTTCATCAGATGGTAATAGCCATCCATTGAATATGGCATCGCCACCGATTTCAAGTGAATTTGATCTTCTGGTCTTGCCTCCAAGCCTTGAGCTACAAGAAAGAAGCTATCCCGGCAACGATGAAGAACCACCACCACCACCATTGGAGTCCTACCCTTCGCCAACTGTATAGCAATAATTTACTTAATCTCCCAAATGACGCACCATAACTATTATCTCTATTCCGTATTGACTATAGATAAACATACATTCAAAAATTATTGTTTTGTACATAATTGTTTACATTTCTTGGTCATGATCAGTTGGGATTAGTGATTGAAGAATCAGGTCAATCTTCCCTCCAAACAGAAATTATTTTGACGCTCCCCAATCAACCGGAATTTAGGTTCGTGGGACATAAGCTTTTGCATTAACATGTTGCACTAATAGAAAGATATTTCATATCACGTTATGTCAACTGTACCATGGTTTCTTCTTCGAATTTTCTAAATGTTTGATCCATGAAAACCCCAGCCTTCACCAAAGTGGTTTCCTAGATGGCGGCAACGCGAGCGGCCAGCAAGCATGGACGATTGGAGGGAATCATCCTGACCAAAGTTTGCCAATTCCTCGGCCTCAAGCTCCATTCCCTCACAGTGCAGTGAGTAAATTCATGACTTTAACCCTTGTGATAAGTCTCACGAAGCTCAATGTAACCACGCTATTCGAATAATATGGTGCTGATACCCTGTGAATGTGAATACTTGCTGTTCTTAACTAGATGGGAGTTAGAGTGGGGCATGAAGGGAATCACTTCGACCCAATTCCTCGGCCTCAAACTCCGTTCCCTCACAATACAGTGAGTATATTCATGACTTTAACCTATATGATAAGCCTCATGAAGCTCAATATAACAATGCAGTTGAAATTCAATGTTGTTTAATACCATGGAATTGTGCTTGTTGCTCTTGACTAGATGGGACTTGGAGTGGGACATGGAGGGCCTCACTTGACCGGCCAACAACAAGAAGATTGGGTCACCTTAAGCCTGACTAATCCTTATCAAGCCTCTTCAGGGTACAAGATAGTTCTTCTCAATTGTTTTATACTCAAAGCACATGGATTTATCAACTTTGAAACCTATAAAAGAAAATCAATTGCACCTAAAGATAAATGTGTTTAAAAGTTTGAAGAATCATACATTACTTATATTCATGAATTCCTTTCAAAATTCAGGACCCATCAATTTATCAGTGAAGCCCCAAGCATCCCAAATATACTCAACGCTCAATTTTCTGAGGCTCCTATTCGGTATTCAGTTCGTTCTTTTGTATATCTATCATCAATAGTATTTATACTGATGTAATATGAAGATATTTTCAAGAGAAAATATATACTGCAATTTATAAAATCATGGACTCGGTTTAAAATGTCACGTTGTTTCATCATTTTCATAAATTCCTCGAATTTAGGTCCCAGCAATTCATCCATGAATCACCAATCATCCCAATTGCAGTTGATGCTCAGTATTCTAGCTCTGTGACACCTCAACAAGCTACGCCTATCTGGTATATATTGAATTTATCTTTTCCTCATCTCCATTCATGAGAACTGTGTAAACATGCAGACATAATGTGTTGAATCTTGCGAAAACGTGGTACAAATATAATTTACAAAATATAACTTTCACTATTACAATATTTTCTCACACCACATACAATACTCAGACAACTCTACACAATTTCTCTCACTCATGTGCATACATAGCACACTCTACTCAACACACTCTCAAGACCCCTACACACACCCACACACCCCCTTAGACTTCTTACTCACACACTCTTAGTTGGACACTCAAGGGGCAAGAACCCCTATTTATAGGATGCAAAGTGGCTTTCTACACTATTCTAGAAGTATTACTTTATTGTAGCTTGACAACTAGATTTCTATGGAGAAGTCTAGAAGTGGTGCAACTTATGGATTTTGCTAGAAGATTCTGGAGAAGGGAGAGATATGGAGAACTCTAGAGAGAGATCTAGAGAACTCCAGAAGAGAGAGAGGCGGTGATCTTCAACACTCCCCCTCACCGACTACTCTCTCTCAATTTAGATATAGTAGCCATGCCGATATTGTTTTTGGACTCTTCAACTATCTCCCTCCATTCAGCATATTGCGAAGCTTCCTCAGATGTGGATGGCTCTATGGCTCCATCTTCAGTTGCTTCTCTTGCTGCGACTTTCCATTGAGTTTTGTGATTCTTGAATTTTTGTAATGCCAATTCATTCTGCCCTTTGGTCTCTTTTTCCTCCTTCTCATTCGATTTGATCTTCGTATTCAGCATATCTCCTCTAAGAATTTTGAGATTGGAACTCATTCGATCAAGCCTCTCATTTGTGACTTTCATTTCGTGCTTCAACCGATTCAACCCCATCCGAAGCACCTCAATGTAGACCTCTTGATCCTTTTCCTCATAAAATTTCTTCCCCTTTATCTTATTCCACCTATCCTTACTCCACGGGATGTAGGGTGTAGATGGCCTCCTTTTCTCAAAGAAACCTTTTGTCTTCTCCTTCATGTGTTTGATATCTCTCTTAGTATAACCAATTGGGAACATCATAGCGGGCTTGAGATCCTGAAGCTTCTGCGGCTTCTTGAACTCACATCGGAACTTTTCTAGCTCTCTTTCTTTTGCCTCAAGCTCTCGATCCTTCTGCCTTATCATCTTATCCCTCTTTTTCAACATATTCTCCATCTTCACCTTCTCAACTTTTAGCTTCTTTATTATCTCCTGCATCTCTTGCAGTTTCTTTTCATGACTGCTTGTTGGCGTTGTTAGTTGCTTCTTCGAGTTTTCCCTTGGCTTGCTCTTATTCGAGGTCGTGATAGAACCCGTCGAATTATCCAACTCAATTATACAAGCGGTTGCAAGCTCTTCTCGTTCCTTAATTGCAACAGGCGCTTGAAAGTCCCATTCTTCTTCGCTTTCAATCTCCTTGCAGGAAGTGATGACATTTCCTTCTTCCCGCCTATACCAACAAAATCTAGCAATATGTCCTACCTTGCCACAAACGTAGCACCGTTTGCTATGCCTTTTGTTGCTCTTATCTTCATCGTCATCGTCGTCGCAATCTTGACGAGCTCCCCCTGGCTGATAACCCTTCTCTTCTGGTTGCCTTCGCCAATCTCCATGATTTTTCCATGGTTTGCCATCTCTTACACCTGCTCTATTTCTATTTTGGCCCTTAAACCCCTTTTTATTACTGAAGAGAGCACTTTCATCCTCCTTAATTGAGACCTTAGGGATTTGTTTATCTAAGGCCTCTTGATTGGCCAATATATTTTCCAACTCAGTTAGAGTTGGCTCATTTGCCCATCCACGGGTGGCCGTAACAATACCATTATATTCCGGCCTTAACCCATGAATTATTATTCTTCTCATTCTCGTATCAGAGATGGCATTCTCAGGATCTAATTTTGAAATTTCTTCACAAATAGATTTAACTTTAGAAAAGTATTGACTTACTGTCATACTTTGTTGCGAGATTGAGAGGAGCTCATTCTCCAAGCATTGTATCTTGGCATCGTTTGTCCTTGCAAATAGCGTCGCCAAGTTATCCCATGCCTCCTTCGGGGTCTTCGCGCTCTTTATGTGTTGCAACAATTCATCTTCAACAGTTACGGCAAGAATGTAAAGAGCCTTACCTGATTTGACGTTCCACTTTCTTAAATCACTATCATTTGTGGGTGGTGTGGTGTTGTTGCCGCCAACAATATCCCATAAATCTTGTCCAAGCAAATAATACCGCATGCGGGTACTCCAATTATTATAATTGAAGTCGTTGAGTTTCTCCATGCCGTTCACCGAACTCGAGAAATCCGCCATCGTGACTTGAGTATAATGCCCCGCACTATACTAAGTAAGCCCGGTCCCGACCAACCGACTTCACAATCCCGGATTGTGCACCGCGAACTCCGATGTCCTTCGCTTCTTCGCTCGACGGTCCCCGACCGCCTACTCACTTACAATGGTCCCCAACCACTGTCTTTGCACGGCCTCCGACAACCCGCTCTGATACCACTTGTTGAATCTTGCGGAAACGTGGTACAAATATAATTTACAAAATATAACTTTCACTATTACAATATTTTCTCACACCACATACAATACTCAGACAACTCTACACAATTTCTCTCACTCATGTGCATACATAGCACACTCTACTCAACACACTCTCAAGACCCCTACACACACCCACACACCCCCTTAGACTTCTTACTCACACACTCTTAGTTGGACACTCAAGGGGCAAGAACCCCTATTTATAGGAGGCAAAGTGGCTTTCTACACTATTCTAGAAGTATTACTTTATTATAGCTTGACAACTAGATTTCTATGGAGAAGTCTAGAAGTGGTGCAACTTATGGATTTTGCTAGAAGATTCTGGAGAAGGGAGAGATATGGAGAACTCTAGAGAGAGATCTAGAGAACTCCAGAAGAGAGAGAGGCGGTGATCTTCAACATAATGTATGTTGTATGATATCAGGTCTCATGCTATGTCTCAGCAACAAATCAGTGATCGAGTGCTTATGGATGCTTCTAATGCAAGTGCACGTGCAGCTGTAAATGAACCCATGTTATTACCTGAGACCTCTGTCCCATATTGGTACATGCTCTATCACTAGCACTCTTGCTTGAGGTTTTCCTAATATTTTCATTGATGAGTTTTGGTGTGGATAATTGTTAAGCATATGAACTCCTAAAATAAAAGCTGGCTCTCGTTGTCAATAGCTTGCCTTATCGGCAGAGTGGAGTTTTCTACTGTGCCTCCAGATTATTATCTGTTCTTTTCTTCGTATCAACTAACAAGATAAATCAAACTTATACTTTCTAAACGAGGTGCATATCACATTATTGACTTAATCTAATTATAATTTCCTTGTCTAATGTTGAAGTCATTTTTGTCTGTGTTAGGAAGAATGTTCAAAAGCCTAGATGAAATATAAAGGGCAGAAATTTTATTATGTCTACCACTAGAAGCACGAACTCGTGATACTCTTTACTCTTCTTTTTGTAGACTCGTCGTTTGATCATTGTAACAGCTGTGAAAATTGAGAAGCAGGCAAGATATAATATCAAAAGGTGATTATATGAGATTTGTTTGTATTTTATAAACAGGCAAAGTCTCGATGGAGGACAGCATGTGCAACCAAATCAGCTTCCACTCCTTGACATGGATCCGCAAAGTCATTACTCTACAATGCATGAAACTTCGATGATGATCGGGTCAGACTTCTTTTGTCTTTGTAGTTTATTTCAATTATTGTTCAGCCTTTTGAGCCATGAAGTAAAAATAATCCGAATAAATGAGCCATGAAGTAAAAATATTTCTTGTATGTGGTTCATGTAGCTGGATGGAATCACTCAAGAACAAAGCCATTCTTGGCTGGATTTGGGACTTGCCAATAGTAGTTCTCAACCTCAAGGGTATGTGCTAAATGCACACTGAATAACCGTTTCGACATATAGCAACATTTCAATTCAAATAACTTCTTCCTATTTTATGTCCATTTTCCCTCTCTTTTTTCTTGACGTCTGAATGATCAAGTATCAGGACCAACTGTGGGGAAATAATAAACAGCTTTGGTGGAATCATGAACAGAGTCTATGACCCGATGTACGAACGTCTTGGTTTACCGGTTGACCCCCATCTAAGGATGTTCTTAGTAAGTCAACGTGGTGAGTGCTCGAAAATTGTTGCTTTAAAAGTATATTTACTCATCTTAAAACACATGGACCCCATGATAATACAATCTGCCATTTTTGCATGTTGCTATATGATGAGTAAAGCACATGGTAATTAAGAGCGCACTTTATATCTTGGACTCGATGAATTAGGCTGACAAGAATAACGCGAAGATGACTTTGAGCATATCATACTTCCATTCTATGCATATTTCCCATGCTTTTGGTTCATGGCATTTGTCAGGTAACCCTTCAAGCTTCGGGCAAACTGCGACATCGCAATCCAACAATCAGCCGCAAACGCAGGGACTCCCAGACAAGAGATCGTGAAGAAAAATTTGTAACGGCCCCTGTAATGAATGTCACCGCGAGTTCCTGTAGGGGTGACGAGCATGTGTAATGTTGGACCTGGACTTTTTTTACCTTATTCAAACTTTGAACTGTAGCTTCGAACTTTGCCTACTTCTCTTGGTTGCTTTCTAGCTTGGTTAATCGGGCATGAAGCTTTGACATCCTTTCTATTTATATGTGGATCTATTTGCCTAAATTCTCTGTAGACGCATGAGGTGCATTTGCACTTACTCTCAACGTAGTCTGTAGAAGTACATGCCCCTTATCCGAGTTGGGAGATTTCACAATATTTGGCAAAGTTTTTCTTCCTTTATTTACCTTATTTTAGGCTAATAGTGTGGCTGTTCATAGTCAGGTTGAGCAACTAGATTTACGATTATTAATTTTGTGAGGTTTCGCCCTTATGATTGATATTAGAGCTGGTACTATGAATGGTTTAGAAGTCTTTCCCTTCTCGACCTAAATATTCTATTAAGGAGTCGTTATCTTATGGGTAAACTAGAGATGCATTTCAATGTGACCAAACTTTTTGGAGGCTAAATTATATGTTTGATATCAAGAGACCCTTTTTAGATTGATTCCAACGAGTCCACATTGGAAAATTTCACTCGACGGAGCTCAGTTCATCCTAACTCCTAAAAGCAACAAATCTCTTGTTTATAGTTAGATTCACTAAAGGGAGTCTATACATGAAAAGTTCAGGGCTTGACGGAGGTCTTTCCATACTAACTAGTAAAACCAACAAAATTTACGGTATCAGTAGATATGCATGATGGACAATTATTCGAATAAGGTGTACCAACAATCTCCAAATTGTATGGAAAATAATCATATATCCTGTCAAAGTCATCTACTTGTGAGAATATATTGGAGTCAGTTTATTGTTTAAGCAACTTAGTGGTATCAATGCTGATAAAGAAATAGAGTCAGTCATATGTTAAAATAGTTTTAATTTCCCACTCATGATCAAGTGGCACAACCAATGCTAAATAACAAGACGAAATGTATATGAGCGGCGGTACCTCATTTCAAATAGATGAAAAGTTTGTGTAGTGACACAGTTCACTCCATGCTGGCTAATAAAAGCGATAAATCTTATGATATCAGCCATATTAGAAAAGAGAGGCTATCTATGTGTACAAATAAAAAAAAAAAGCTTATGTACGCCTATATTTCTTGACTTTGTATATGTAAAAAACGCTTCATCAATTATTATGGCAATGGATTAATAAAATGTTGTGAAATAATGTGGAAGCTAACATATTTTGCTATTCAATCTAACGCGAAAAGAATAAATTACCAAATAAACCATCGAGAAACGATAAGAACACTAAAGATTTACCGGTATACTTCAAGTGTTGATACCGATCCTAAAAGGAGAGCCAACTCCTAGAAATCCACTATAAATATAGAGAATGTAGAGTTTACATGTTCCCAATTCTAAATTAAAGTAAAATCTACAAGTGTCATATAAGAATCTCTCAAAGAAAACATGCTCAAACAACTTTTAAAGGGAAAATTCTAGTACTAATTTGTTCGCTCTAGTTTGTAATAACTGAGTGAAAATCCCATCTTTTGCATATATCCAAAATTGGAAATTATTTTTGGGAAACTTACTCAAATTAAGAAATCACTCAAATTAGGAAATCTACTCAAATTAGGAAACCTACTTGGATTGACTTCCCTTTACGGGCTCAATGTACAAATAGTGAATGTGCCAACTGGCTATATGAATAGGAAATATGATATTTATCTGAATATATATATATATATATATATATATATATATATTTGCCTAAATTTCTTCATAGTCCCTCATTTATTCAAAAATTCATTCCATGGGTCGCCTTGTTACCGTTTATCTTTTAAGTACGTCACTCAAAAGTGTTATATCAAAACCACTCAGAAAACTCATTAAGGGAAAATTCTAATTCTCATTTTGTTTGCTCTAGTGTGTAATAACAGAGTAAAATTCCATATTTTACATATATTCAAAATCGGAAACTCTTTTTAGGAAACTTAATCAATTAAGAATCACTCAAATTAGGAAATCTGCTCAAATTAAGAAACCTACTTCGATTAACTTCCCTTTAGGGCTCAATATACAAATGATGAATGTGCCAACTGGCTATATGAATAGGAAATGCTATATTTATCTGAAAAACATATATATTAGCCTAAATTTCATCATAGTCCCTCATTTATTCAAAAATTCATTCCGTGGGTCGCCTTGTTACCGCTTATCGTTTAAGTAAGTCATTCTTATGGGCAGAAACATGATTTTCATTTGATAATTTGACTCCATTTTGCGGTTGCTCTTTCATTTATTTCCGTCTGCTACTTGGACAGCATTCAGGCAGGAACATCGACACCTGGTAAAACATTTGGGAAAAGAGCCAAGGAATCTTTTTCAAAAGGCCTGAAATAAGGGGGAAAATGGAAAAGGCGTTTTCCACTTTTTTAACCGGATATTTGTCCTTGTTTGCATGCGAAAAATTTAACAGTCGTTGCTTTTTTGTCAATAAAGGATATCTAGGGGACTAGGGAATAAATATTTAGAAGTTTGCTTTTCTGGCAGGGCCTTTTCTGAAATTTAACTAGATTGAGTTTCTTGTCAAGGGTAATTTAGTCCTAACAAATTTAAAGCTGAAGACGACCTTCGAGATGTACCTTTGGGCAATGCTTATTTATACTTCGCCTTTGTACTATTATATACTCCAAGATGCAAAAATATGTGGGTCATATATGTATATATATTACCTTTCTCCGTGCATTCTACTTAGAGAATGAATACACATGTACATATAAAACTGAAATAATATTGTGCCTTTTGCCGTGACTCCAGCTAGTTATTTAAGAAAATTGAGAGAGAAGCTTGTACTAAGGAATTTCTCTTATTGGATGCATGCTCAAATTTCTGTGACCATATACTTAGCAATAAGAAAATAAAGTAGAGATAAAGCGAAAAATTGCATAACGCATTATGTATGTCATGTTGCATTCGTCATCCAATCAATATAACCGTATATGATGTGTAATGATACCGGACGTTACTCTTCACATGCCTACCATCTGGAACTTCTCGGAACGCATGAATTTCCATTCTTGGCACTTACATGTTAAGAAGGCCCAAGGTATTTTTATGGTTCCACATTTGGAAATCATGGAAGTAAACTATCAAGATCGATATATCGCCGCCACATGAGTAAATGGGGTTTCCGAATCATGTCGACTAGTCTAAAATAAATAGCAAAATAAATAGAAAAAGTCAAAGCAAGACTACGTGGAGATGCATCCACATCTAAACACAAAATGAAAGAGTTGATCCGGTCAATCCAACTCAAACATCAATCTAGGTTTGATAGGAATTATTCCATGAGGTTTCTTTTAGTTTAGGGCCTATACTATTTGTCTTCTCTTAGCTATCTTCATAAAATGATACTCATTGACATTTCAATTCAAGTGGATAGAGAGAATATGGGGAAATTTTGCTTGCTTTATCTTTTCTTTTACGTTATTCCCATCCTGCCCTTACTCCATAAGGCAATCTAACCATACTTTTGATCTTATCTGGATTTGTACGAGGCAAAAAATGCAACTTAGGAAAGCTCACGCCACCTGTAAACCTAACCAATGCTCACTTCTCCACTATAAGTACCCCACCATTTCCTCCACTCGATCGCACTTCACGGCAAAAAGTCCTCCTCCTCACGCGTCTTCTCCTTCTTGAATTGATAGTATCGGAATCGCCCATGGCTAAGATGAAGACCTCGGTGATGGAGAAGATGATAATAACTGCTGGGAGGCATAAAAAACCTCGTACGAGGAGGAGTAGGGCTTTCCGAACCTCCCTTCCCCGTGATGCTGATGTATCTCCTGTCAACCCTTCTGATGCAAGCGCAGCTAGTGCCCCACAGCCTATTCTAAGTGACAGGTTCTTATTCCCTGCGCACCTCAAACTAGTTAATAAGATTCAACACTGATTTCTTCGGATTAACCCAATTTTGTGTCAAATTTGATCTTTCAAATGAGATTAATCAACCACTATGAAGATTCCCACATAGGATGGGGGAGGTGGGGAAGGTGGGGAAGGTAGGGAGTTTGATTCCCCAACTTCTCAAAGGCCCTGGGGCAGGGACATTTAGTTTTAGGTGTGAGATTGGGATTCGACTTTTACGCTCTATAAAGAGGTATGGCAAAAATTTGAGAGTAAGTTACGTATTAGAGTATAACAGACAAAAAAAATAATCATGTGGATGAAAAAATTTCTCTAAGATAATAGGTGAAACCCTTTGATTCTCAGTTTTGCTGTTGAATGTATGAGCGTGGATAAAAAAACCAGAGGGTTAAAAGCCTAATGAACACAATCGATTAAAAAAATAAAATTGAAGTAGTAATTACCTTGAGAAGAGAAAGGTGGCTTTTAGAAAAGGTTCTGGCTATTTTGGCTTCATTATTTTGGGCAAAAAAAATCTTAGCTTCATTATGTAATGATCGTCATTAATGCTTTTTGACTTTCTTTCGCTTGACTTGCAGGGATCATGCTGAGTTAACCAATATGGGGCAGGTGGTGTGGCTTTGATATAAAGAACCATAAACATATATTTTTCGCATTTTACTTATTGACAGTGTTTATTTTAAGCGTGAGAAGATTTAAGTAATCTGATCTCTTTTTTTTTTTTTTTTTTTTAAATAATTTTTGGTTTAATGATTTACATTGTCACGCAGTATGAGCAAAACAAGCTCACGAGGATATATATTCAAAGGGAATTAGTTGCAACGCTTGAATGGTAAATTGGTTAACATTCATTATTACTCCTTCCATATTTACTGACCATGTTGTGATTTATTGTATATGTACATCTCTAGAGGATCTGATCTCGGCTTATCTTTTTCCCTTTTCCTGCATGTGACGCTTACAAAAAATGGTGTGGCATTAAACGTCAGGTTGCAGGTAAAAGACCGGCTATATTAGCTTTTCCAAATGCGGGAAGAAAAATCAACATTGTGCAAGATCTTGTTTGAAATTTTGATTTTTGTTTTTCGATTACAGAATTTCCGGGAGGAGACTGAGGAAATGAGGCGCGAGCTACAGGCCATGCGAAATGACCCGAGGTCAAATTTTTTACTGCTTAAATAAAAATAGCTATTTGAATATTTATCATGTACTTTGATTATATTTAGTTTTGCCTTAATAAAACGTATATATAGTACCTGTATACAAGATTAAAACGTGTCTCGCTTTTTGGAACAGTTGGAAGCCAGGAAGTGGTGCTTAAGTGTGCATCCGTGGGAGAAGAGAGGAGGCCAAATTGAGTCAATCATCGAGTCTGAGTTGTTTATGTTTTTAATTTGTATTTGTGCTTTACCGAAAGTATGGTCGGGTCTCGTGTCGTATGTAGATAAGTTTGTGTTCGGTGAGGCTTATGTATTGTGATGGCACATTATATATGTGCATGCAAGTAGTAGCTAGCTTTCGCTGAGGCTTGTGTCCTAGCGTGTGGTCTTCCTGGGCGTCTTAATTTATGTTTCTATGTGATGGTCTTCTCTTCGTTGTACATCTCTAAACAACTCCCAGACTTCTCTCTCTCTCTCTCTCTCTCTCTCTCTCATTGCTCTTCACAGCAAATTACTTTGAAAAAAAAACGTGTGTTTTGAGAGTTTTGAACTTAAGAGTTCTAATTGTATTATGAATTTGGTGATCAATTTCTATTCTATAATACCACCGTGGAGTGTGAAAAACAAAATTGTTTGCTGAAGTGGACACTAACAATTAAATATGTCCAACCCACCCCGCTGTGGGCGCGTTGGTTTGGGCATTTCCCCCTCTAATTGCAGAAGGGGAGAGGTTTGAGTCACCGTGTGCGCATTAGCGCGACTTAAGCGGAGCACCGTGGGAGGTGGGTCTCTGCGCCAGTGCTCCCTGAGGGTTTACGCCAAGCGCTCTCTGTGAGGCGGTTCCTCCGGTCCAAAAAAAAAAACAATTAAATATGTCCGGATCTATTCATTAATACGAAATTCTAATAAATCTATTGAAACTTGGGGCATCAAGTATGTGCATTCGTTTAAGCTAGAAAGAGCAGAATACATAACTGTCACTCGCTGATTAGAGCTATGGTTGGAGGATATAGAAGAAAGTATCCAAATTAGAAAGGGCATAGAACAAATAGACATCCAACTTTTAGGGCGGAATTGATTATATTCTCAAAATTACAAGGAAATGGAAATATTCTTGAATCGCAAGAAACATGTGAAGTGTATGGCTAACCTGAAGTAGAGGACTTTCTAGGTTTTTTTTCTTTTTTCCCCAACTTAAGGGCTTTTTTGACGGTCAGAACTTATGAAAGAAAGAAATGCTTATTTGGAAGGGAATTCACCCTTAAAATGTTAAAAGAATATATTAATGTATATACATACATGGGAATAATTGTCCAAAAAATCATAAATATAATGTACGACAATTAAGTCAGTGCTAAATTTTCAATTTGACCAATTGAGTCTTAAACCATTTAATGATTTGCCAATCTAGTCTATCCAGCCAACTTTGACTAGAAATTGCTAACATGAATGTTTGTTATCCTACATAACACAACTAGTACCGATACAGACAATTTTGCAATTTTTTTCTTTAGTTTTTCTTATTCCTTTTTTCCTATTTCCTATGCCGGATGCCGAGACCTTAGTGATGGTTGGCAAAGCTCGACGGCCACTTGCGAGTCCTCGCAAGGGCCATGACAACCCTTTCTCACATCATGACCCTTCCCTCACCTTGTAAATCTGGGCAAGGCCGTGACACCCTCACCTCGTCCAAATCTAGCAAGGAGCATTACGATCTTCTCTAGGACTCGCCCAAATTCGACAATGACCACAATGCTCGCATGTGGCCGACGACCTCCACTAGCCATTATCGACGCCCCGGCAACCGTCTAAGGGAAATATGGAAAAAATAAAAAATAAAAATAAAAAGCAAAGGAAAGAAAATGAAAAAAAAAGAAGAAAAAGTTCAAAAATTAATAAAAGTTGTGTGCGCTAGTACAAACCATGCCACATAGCATCAGGCCATTCCACATAGGACAACTAATCAGTCGGCCAACGCTGACCGAACCACAACGTTAGCGATTCTAGCAAAATTGATTGAAATAACTATGTTAATAAATCGTCAAAATATTTAGGATTAAGTTTGTAAAATTGAAAATTTTATTATTAAATTAGCCGGCGTACAAGGTTTAGGAGCTTTTAGACAATTTTCCTTATACACATTCATATAATTCAAATCTAGTTTATTGCCTTACTGACCTTTTCTTTCTTACAAACCAAGCTAATTTAAGCATCATTTATACTCTCATATAACATTCATCAAACTCACGAAGACAGATAATGCATGCAAAGAGAGATAGCAAGTCAGACATTGAAGACCCTTGAAAAGGCTTAAACACTTAAAACAAAAAAAAAAAAAAATCAGCCTCAAATATTAGTTTTCTTGACTGGTATTTCTCTTGAATTTTTTATGGTCAAACCAAGGTCAAAATTGAATAAATATGTATCTAGGATGCCTACCTTGCTTCCTAATTTCTGTATGAAGTAACTGCTGGCCAAGTAAGCCAAGAAATTGTCCTTTGAAGGTGCCTGGAAGTTCGTTCCTTCGAGCTGGAAGAAGGGATTTACAAAGCAAGAAACTAACGATGAAGGTTTTTGTTGGTTTCCAAAACCACACTCCATGACCTCTTTTGTCGACTCTTTTGACATCGACCCCAACGACATGTATTCTAGTTTAGTTTCCATGTCACGAATTGCCTCAGGTTTTCCTAATTTTTCCCAAAAAGTCTCACTTACCCTCACTAGTGACCATCTGACTTCAACACTTGGAAAATTTCCAAGCTTCCAATTCTACCAAAAAGTAGCACGAGTTTTGAGGGGCTTTTGGGTGCCTTCCTGACCTTCATTTGGGACATATGATCTATAGTTGAAAAGATCTTTGCAATGGATGGATAAAATGGTATAAAATAATGTGGAAGCTAATGAATCTTGCAAATCAAATCTAACGCGAGAAGAATAATTCACTAAGGAAATCAAAGAGAAATAATAAGAACACTAAAGGTTTGCAGGTCCGTTCCAAGTGTCACTACCTATTCCAAAAAGAGAGCCAACCGCCAATAAATCCATAATGAATTTGTAGATTGTAGAGTTTACAATTGTTTGAGTGTTTCCCATCTCTAAATAAAGCTCGTAAGTGTTATAGCAGAATCCCTCACATAAAACTCACTCAAAAAACTTGCAAAAAAAAAAAAAAAAATTGACACTCTTTTTCGTTTTATTATGTAATAACCGAGTAGAATTTCATCTTACACATATCCAAAATAGGAAACTCTTTTTAGGAAGCTTATTCAAATTAGGAAATCTACTCACAAATTAAAAAACCTACTTGGATTGGCTTTCCTTTAGGGCCTCAATATACAAGTAATGAATGAGCCAACTGGCTTCATGAATATTGACAAAAAGAAAAACTGGCTATATGAATAGGAGACATATGTATGAGCCTAAATTTCATCATAGTCCCTCATTTATTTACAAATTCAATCCATGGGTTGCCTTGTTATCGTTTATCTTTTAAGTAAGTCGCAGAAACATGATTTTCATTTTATAATTTGACTCTATTTTGTGGTTACCCTTTCATTTATTTTCGTCTGCTAGTTGGACATTATTCAGGCGGGAACATCGACACCTGGTAAAACATTTGGGAAAATAGGCACGGAATTTTTTAAGAAGGCCCGGAAAAGAGGGGAGGCGTTTTCCACTTCTCAAACCTGATATTTGTCCTTATTTGCATTTGAAAAACGTAACGGGCGTGCTTTTTTGTAAATAAAGGATACTTGAGGGACTCGGGAGTATATATTTTGAAGTTTGTCTTTTTTCCAGGGCCTTTTCTGAAATTTAACTAGATTGAAGTTCTTGTCAAGGGTAATTTAGTCCTAACAAATTTAAGGCTGAAGACGACATCCAAGTTGTATCGTTGGGCAATTGTTTTTTATACTTCGCATTTGTACTATTATATACTCCAAATTGCAAAAAATTCGAGTCATATATATACACACATTCATTTTTCCGTGTGTTCTACCTAGAAAATAAATACATAAATATTTAAAACTTAAATAAATTGTGCCTTTGGCGTGACCTCGAGCTTGTTATTTAAGAAAATTGAGAGAGAAGCTTGTAACAAAGAATTTCTCTTATTGGATGCATGCTCAAATTTTCATGACTATATAATTAGCAATAAGAATCAAAAGTAGAAATGAGTTGAAAAATCGTGTAACGCATTATGTATGTCATCTTGCATTCGTCTTCCGATCAAAATAACCCTATATGATTTGGAATAATACCAAACGTTACTTTCCATGCGCTTATCTTCTGGAACTTCTCGCGGTGCATTAATTTCCATTCTTTATACTTATCGTGTTAAGAATGCAGAAAGTATTTGTTCAGTTCCAATTATGAAAATAATGGAAGTAAACTATTGAGATCGATACACTGCCACTACTTGAGCATATGGTTTGCAAATTATTGGAACTTGTCTAAAATAATAGAAAACTTTAAACAAGACTATTTCCTAAAAGAGAATTTTTACATATCTAAAAGTAAAATGAAATAACTGGTCCAGTCGATTCTACTCAAGTCCATTAGGTTTCTTTTAGTTTAGTGCCTAAACTTTTTCTCTTCTTTGAGCTAGCTTTATATAATGATACTTATTAATATTTTAATTTGAATGGACAGAGAAAAAATTAGGGAGAGTTCAGACATAGGAATTGCTGAAAATTTTCTTGCTTTATCTTTCCTTTTGCGTTATTCCCATAATGCCCTTACTCCATGAGACAATCTAATCCGTACTTTTGATCATACGAGGAATTTACATGAGGCAAAAATGCAATTTAGAGAAGTTGCGTTCACCACATGTAAAACGCAACCAAAGCTCACTTCTCTACTATAAGTACCCAGCCATTTTGCCCACTCGATCTCACTTCACATTAGGCGAAAACCCTTCCTACTCATTTTTCCTCTCCTGCTTGAGTCGATAGTGTCGGAATCATCCATGGCTAGGGATAAGGTCTCGGTGAAGGAGAAGATGAGACTAGCTGCTGCAAGGCTTAGAAAACAACGTGCGAGGAGATGTAGGGATTTCCGAACCCCCATTCCTCAGGACACCGATGTATCTCTTGTCAACCCTTCTTCTGATGCTAGCTCATCTAGTGCCCCACGACCTATCTTGAGCGACAGGTTCTTATTCCTTGCGCACCTCGAACTAGTCCTTGAGATCTGACACTATTTTCTTCGAATGAACCCTATTTCATGTCGATTTTGGCCTTTTTGAATTTGGGTTTGATCGTGCCGGTGAAAAAATTTCTCTAGGATAATAGTTGAAGCCCTTTTATTCCTCAGTGTTGGTGTTGAAGGTCTGAGTGCGGATCAAAACCCAGAGAGCTCAAAGCCTAAAAGAACATCATGGAAAAAAAAAAAAAGAAAACTTGAAGTAGTAATTTCCTTGAGAAGAGAGAGGTGGCTTTAGGAAAGGTTCTGGCTATCTTGGCTTCATTAATTAATAACCATTAGTAATGCTTTTTGACTCTTTCTTGCTTGACATGCAGAGATGATGCTGAGTTCGATGACATGGAAGAGGAGGTGTGGAGAATTAGAAGATATAAGTCATCTGATTTTTTTAAAGAAATTTTGATTTAATGATCTATATTTGTCGCGTAGGATGAGCAAGACAAGCTCACGAGGATGTGTACTCTGAAGGCATTAATTGCAACGCTTGAATGGTAATCGTCTAGATAATTTGTTCAACATCCCATCACTTTTTCCATATTTACTGAACATATATAATTTATTTATGGTGTAAATGCATCTCAAGAGGATCTGATCTTGGCTTATCTTTTTTCCTTTTGTGCATGTGACTCCATTCGTATAAAAATGGCACCGCATTGAACATCAGGTTTGAGGTAAAAGACTGGCTATATTAGGTTTTCCAAATGCAAGAGGAAAAATCGATGTCATGAAAATTCTCGTTTGAAATTTTGATTGTTGTTTTTCGATTACAGAAATTTCAAAAGGAGATTGAGAGAATAAGGCGCAAACTGCAGGCTATGCAAACCGATCCGAGGTCTTCTTTTTTTTTCCTTTTTTTTTTACTGCTTAAATAAAAATAGCTATTTGAATATTTATCCTGTATTTTAATAATATTTAGCTTCGCCTTCTTAAAGCGCACATATGGTACCTGTAAACAAGATTGTAATGTGTTTCGCTTTTTGGAACAGTTGGAAGCCTCAAAAGGGTGCTTGAGATGGATCATTGGGAGAAGAGAGGAGGCTAAATCGAGTCAATTATCAACTCAAAGTTGTTTGTGTTTGTGATTTGTATTCGTGAGATAGTAAAAGTATGGTCGACTCTTGTGTCAGTTTGTGTTTGGTGATGTTTATGTATTGTTATAGCATAATATATATATGTGCATGCAAGCGGCAGCTAGCTTTAACTATGGTTGTTTACTAGCATGAGGTCTTCCTAGGATCTTTAATGTGTGGTGGTCTTCTCTTTTAAAGAGTCCTCTCTCTCTCTCTCTCTCTCTCTCTCTCTCTCTCCAGCAAATTACTTTGAAAAATTAATTTTTGGGGTTTTTGAACTTAAAAAGTAACTACATCTTGAATTTCATTGTCAATTTTTATACTATGATCCACCGTGGAGTGTAACGAGTCTAGGACCAAAAGTTGATAGTCAAACAACCAAAGAACAAGAAAATTATCATAAAAAAAATAGTGCTAGATTTATTATACTTGTGTTAATTCAATCTCAAACTTTTTAATTGTGCCAATTGAGTCATAAACATTTTCACATTTTACCAATTGAGTCAATTCGGCCAATTTTGGTTAGGAATCATTGACGTGAACACTGGTCGTTTTACATGACACGATCAACACTAACGTTAATATTTTTAATAAGATTTTAATATTCTTTTTCTTTTTTTCTTTTATATATTTTTTTCTTTTTAACTTCCGTCGACTATAAGTGAGGGCCAGGACACCCTGATTGTGGCATGTGATAACCTAGGCCAAGGTCGCGACGCCTGCACCCAATTTTGGCGAGGGCATCCTGACCCTTACCGGCGAGCAAGGATTACTCACCCTTAATTCAATAAAAAGAAAAGTAAAGAAAAAGAAAAGAAATAAAAAGAAATAAAGAATATATAATATTTAAAAATGTCAATGTCATCGCCAACTACGCCACATAGAACGCTTGACGTTCATGTCAATAATTTCCAGTCAAAATTAACTTGATGGATTAAATTGACAAAATATAAAATATTGATTATTCAATTAACACAACTAAACTATTTACAATTGAATTTACTCAAGTGAAATTGATTTGGGATCTTTTTGGTAATTCTCTTTCGAAAGAACAATATCGAAGGTAGACCGCTCGCTCATTGGAAAGTACGACTCAAAATTTTAAGTTGCTAGACATAATGAAAATTCAAATGCGAAATGATCGATTGAACGAGCATGCAAATTTCCTGCCGCACCTTATAATTTTCCTCAATGGAGTCTCATATTTGCTGTGCTCCACAAGCTACCATATGTTTGTAAATTAGTCTTAGGATTATGCACTCTTGACCTTGCTTTTGCCTCTTTCATTTTTCCCTATATAATCGGCTACTACCACTGTGTATGTAGACACCTTAGTAGCATTTGAAAAATCTGTTTGTGCTTTTAAAGTACACAAAACGGTAACTTCCTTGCTATAGTTCGAACTTTGTGAAAGAAAAAATTTACATGTAAATCGACGTGTCGACTTACGTATATTGTGAAAACTTTAAGGGTTGGGCTAGGGAAAAAGTTAAAATTTGACCATCGCAAGATCTAAATTTAGGGAAAATTAACAACCTAAATGGCTACCAACAATGAAATTTACACATTACCATCACATGCAGTCAGAGCCTAAAAAAATTGCAGATCGTATACAAGACAAGAGTCACTATCTGCAAGGAGTAAGAATGTCAACCTTTGTTATACGAAAAGAAAAAAAAGGGAATGTCAACTCTTAAGGAAACAAGATGCATCCATGAAGAACTAATATATCTTGCAGCAATCCATTCTTTCAATAAAAAGTATGCATATCGTACACAGGAGTCAACCGAATCTTCAGTACTGAGTGTTATCGAATACCGATGGGTCATGCAGAAAAAGCTCCCGCCCGTTCATTTGCACAGTTCCTGCAGCTATATCCTCAGAACGCTTTCTCGCAGATTCAGCTTTCCTTGCCGACGCTTCAGCATCCTACATTGAGAGGAATGACTTTGAGCCTTTGAATTTCGTGGTGCAACGGAACAGTTTGATTAATGTTGGTTACATTATTTGTCTGTGTAACACGTCCAAATTAGGGGGCAAACTTTGGTTTTCATATATGTAGGAATAACTTAATCAGTTACATTCAAGGAAGGATTGATTGCCCAGCATACTGCAATCCACCAACAAGTCCTAATGAAGGAGAATAAGAGAAACAAAGAAAAGGAGATTTTCAACCTCCGACTGGATTACAACGACAGAAGCATCAACTTCATCAAAAGAGATATTGGCAAATTGTTAACACTTACAAGGAATATACAATGCGAAATAACAACTAAAAAGTTAGCAAAACAAGAAATGGTGAAGATGGAAGAGGCTAGAACATAACAGCATTGCCAACGTTAAAAACAAGAAATTCAACAACCCAACTCCAGCAGCCACTAACTTTGTTAATTGAACTGCTGGAGCTGCATGTCAATTTTCATGATTAAAAACAGCATTTGTTTGCTGTTACTTCACAACATAGCACGACATATTGGATCAGATAATGGCAGTACAAAAGTACCAAGTGACAGTGCAAAGGAATTTCTTATTGGATAAAATAATTCTCAGACAGTAACCTGATCCTCAACAAAATCAGTCCCCATATTAACTACATCCTCGATGATTAAAGGATAAGAGAACAAAACAAACAGAGACTTCTCTCAACAAAATCAGTCCCCATATTAACTACAACCTTGCTGATTAAAGGATAAGAGAACAAAATCAACAGAGACTTCTCTCACTCGAGATATACGATGCACTACATGCTATATAGTAGTTTCTAAAGCTAATGACAAAGTAGACAACAAAGCCCAAAACACATGCATACAGAGGGAACTGGAGATAGTCACATGTATGCGCAAGCAAATCACAGTGTGTTCCAACCAGGGACAGATCTAAATTTTCTTTCCTTGCACGGGAAAAACCTAATTACAAAGCAATCAAGAACATTAGTTTCGTAGCTAATATAATACTTGCAAGTTTATAAAGTCAGATATAAATGGCATTATGCAGGTTTTGAATATTTTAGAAATAACAGTTCCACAATATAAAAAGTTCATTATGCTTTATTAACTTGTGGGGGCAAATTCCAAAGAAAACCTTTGGCATGGACTTAGCTACATATTATTTGAGATATTTGAAGGGCGCATAGCTTTTCTTCTTGGCCAAGATAATGGAGCATAAATCAAAAAAATGCAAAAACTTCAATTAATTGAACGTATAAGAAAGGTGAACGAAGACAATAGCTCCAACAAACCAATACATTAATCCGCCTTTGGTCCCAACATCATTTTTGTTGAACACTTACATTTTCAGATGTAACATGCAAACTATTATGTTGTCCCAATTTGCTACTCCAATTTCTAGGAGATAGAACGGCTGATGGATTCACCATACATAATAAGAAAACAAATAGATGTAGTTCTCACAGCAAAATAATGCTATTTATGAGAGCTTTCTTACATGGAAGTTTAAGTCCCCTTGATTACCATGTGCTGCTGCAATGGAGGCTGCAGCACACAGGTGACTTTGCCCACGCATATTGGTCATCTGAAACCCCAATAATTTCCACTACCCTTCCTTCCTAATGCATGCTTAAACTTTTTAAAACTTTTCCTGAAAACACACACACAAAAGCAGAACAAACTCTCATATCCAAGGCAATGACTTATGCCGATCACCGAAATCTGAATGTTAGGTAAATATGGACACAGGAAGCAAAGAGATCTGTCACCCTCAAAGAATAAACACCGCTGTCTCCCAATTCAAGTCCGTCCAGCAACCTTAAACACCCACCAACCAACTTATAATCTAGGACCAGAGAAAAGTTATATTTCTCATTTAGACTTATGCTTGTAGTGCAACTGATTACAGGATTAAGTACCGATAGACTATCCACATGATTCAGCCAATTCTCTAACCACAAAGCTAAAATATAGAGAACAAAACCCTGAATGAATTTCTAACTTATAAACCCGATTTTCCTAATACCCTAATTATAACTTTCAGCATGATAGTCTCTACAAACCAGTTATTACCTTCATGAGAAGGATCCTTTCCCTTGACGTTGTTTGTATGGCGATATCATGTGAAGTTGTTAAGGTTATAGCATTTTTAATCAAAGTTCAAATTTACATTAGCTAATATCAAAACTATATGCAATTGCCAAAAAGGACCATTTTGTTGATGAGTTCTTATTACAAGACAGAAGTTAGGTTTAGGATGCTCCAAGCAAGAATTAGCAGGGTATTTGAAAACATGTTGGTCCTAGCCCTTGATTCACTGTATGTGAAAGCTTATTGCTTTGTAGTCACATCATTAGGTAATTTATTGACTCTGTCATTGACAATTGTTGCTGCTTTATGATGGAATTATCTGCCAGAGATGGGTTTTCTCATTCATATGGATATCAGGATTGCAAGGAGTCTATATCATCAATATTCTCGTCCTAGAGGAGGAGAATGCATCTAAGATTTTTGACAGTTGATTTTAGTACTAGTGTTTCCAAGCCAGTAGTGTTGTTGGTTTTATCGGATGTTAGGACTCTAACTGCAACATGAAAATATTCCATATATATTTTATCAAAATATTTTACTATTGCATTGATGGCCTTTTTGGTTTTCTGGGTCCATTTGTAGCTGCAAGGATTATTGTTTCTTAATGTGCTTGAAGGAAGCTGATCGACAAGTCTTTGAAAAACCACACAAACTTCAAGGAATACTAGTAAAGTTTGGCCCAGGAAAAACTGAGAAAATACCTAAGTATTACTCGTTTTTCTCATGATAAATCAGCTTCCTTCAAGCACATTAATAAACATATATCTTGCAGCTACAAATGGACCCAAAAAATGCCAACCAGCAATAGTAAAATATATTGTAAATATATCTGTAAAATTCTCAGATCCTAACGACCGAAAAAAACAAGAATAGTAGTAGCTTGGAAATGCTAATACTAATTCTCACGCTCATATAATCAACTGTCAAAAATCTTAAATGCATTCTCTTTCTTTAGGATGAGAAACTTAGACCAAAAAACCAAATCTCCGACAGAAAATTCCATCGTAAAACAACAACAATCATAAATGACACGATCAATTACTCCCCTAAAATACACGAGTACAGAACAGCAAGCTTTCAAACACGACGAGTCAAACATGATTTCCAACACCTAGGAGCATCCTAAACCTAATTGCAGCTCCGTCATAAGAACTTGCCAGCAAAACGTCCTCTCCTTTCTGCAATGTAAAATTCGAACTTGGACGAAAACTGCCAAAACCCATGTCAAAACTCCACAACAAGGGAAACCCATGAAACCACTAAAGATAACGACTTCACCTCCTTCGTCAATTTCAATGTATAATTTTTAGGGGGTGGCGAATGCAGCGAGAACGTTCTTGATCAGCTCCGGCAGGATTCATCGACGATATGAACAAGAGAGGAAGACACAACACGCGCGGAGGGGAACGAACCTTCCGGCGCTTCCAGGACAGGAATTGGGCCTCGGAAATCGGGGTCGGCTTCGTCTCCCTCTTCTCTTCTTCACCTTCTTCTGCCCCCATCTCCCTCTCTCTCTCTCTCTCTCTACCTCTCTCTCCTCTGTGTGACAAGACTCGAGTGCAGGGCTGATCTTGGAGAGCAGGCGGGCTTTAAAACGAACTCAAGATAAAGATTCAAGGCCCAGTGGGCCGACCGTTTGGAGCTTGGGCTGGATTACCCAAAAACCTGCCTCTCTCGACATGTCATGGACAATCCACGAATGATTTGAAAAACGTTTTTCTTAAAATTATCGCTTATGTTCTTTATAAAAATGAGTGATGAATGATGTTTTTAATATTTACGATAACGAAAGGAAAATACTTTTCGTTGGTTAATTATTGTGAGAGATAGAGGCGATCATCTTTATGAAGATGTTTGTCAGATTTTTTATTTTCTGTGAAACAAGCGAAAACCTAAACATGATTTGAAATCAAAATCGACTTTAAGCCGATCGCTAAATATTCCTTGCAACTTAGTTGTCGACCCATTCGGAGTTTCCATGAGCTTTGGAAGAGAGAAAACGATATGGTACCAACTGTCACCGACCCGATAATTACCGTTCACCTCGACAGTCGCTGTCTAATTTTTCTTAGGAAAGGGTGATATCCTTTTGCCATGCATACTCTCATTATCTGGGCAGTTGAAACCAATAATAGATGCATATATTAATTTAGAATAATATCAGCACGTATGTTATGACGTGAGATTGTGCCAATCCATTGATTTGTATTTCGTGTGCTGCAATTGCAATAGCGGGTCAAAGTTCAATAGCGGGTCAAATTTTTCTATTAAAGAAAATGTTAATTGTGGACTTCTAAAATAATTGGTTCATCTAATTTAAGTTTCCATGAACCTAACCATGTGAAATAATCTGAATTAGATCGCACGTGAGAGGAGAATCTGCTCTATGAATGAGAAGCATGTCCAAATAAATGAATAAAGAACGATTGTGATTGCGTTGAAGTAGCTTGTAATTTGGGCCGACGTTGCTCATTTTTCCACGCTGAAGAAATTTACAACATCAGTTTGAAAAATTGGAGCGATGCCGTCATCTTGAGTGGTCTACGATTTCAGCTTCAATGATCTGTATTTTTTGAAAAATTACATCAATAAGAGAACCAATTAAGTTTTGATTAGGAGTGAGCGTGAGAACCGAATCAAATTGACCGGTTTTGGGTGGTCCCAATTACTAAAATTTAGAACTAGTGATAATCAGTTTGGTTCTGCATCCAGGTGTGAATCGAATCACTTGAATCACTTTGACCGAACTGATACCTTTTTTTATTATTGCCAAAAGAGAAGAGAACAAAATAGGTGGTCATGGACACACGACAAGAGTGGTCCATCCCCTGCAGGAGTTAAAAAACAACGTTCTTTTCAATCTCTTGTTTGGTTCTTGTATTCCATTCCAGTCAAGAAATAGGGGGAAAAAGAAAGAAAAAAATTACATTAGTTGCTCGATTCACTCAAGAACCGAACTAGACTAGATCTGGTCTAGTCCAGTTCCACAAATTTGGGACTGATCGTTTTGGTCCAATTCTCGATTTCAGGGTAAAAACAGGGCCACCTTGAAATCAATCATTCCCAATTCTAAGACAGTTATTGCACCAATAAGTACGCATTTGAATGGTCCCAAAAAGCCACAAATGAATCAAATTTTAGTTTAGCCAACTAAATTTCCATCTCTCTCTAACCTTTTTTTTCGCTGTGGCTCTTTAAATGTCAATATTCACATATTTCGAATTATCTTTAATTCTTAGGATGGAGAATAACATTCATTTGATATTTCAAAGTACATGGAAGTCAATCTTGCAGAGGCTCAGTGTACATGGTCCTTAAGTGCGGCGACCGGAGCATCCACTTTCGCCCGTGCTTTTATTTATTTCGAGCATGAATAAAAAGCATGAAAATGTGGCATCTTCGGAATTTTTAATTTCTGAATATTATTTAGAATGTCGCAATCCACATGAATTGTCAGTACCAAAAGAAATTCCCATACATCATTGGAGAGGTTCAAATTTTGTGGAAAATTCACACCGCGACGAAATATATGCTCCTTTTTATCCTTATCTCCAAACGTGACCATAAGAGTTCTTGTCTACAACGAAATGTCTGATTTAAATTATAGAAATATTCACTCGTAGCATCAAAAAAACGCATCGTCCGTTCACACTTACCCTAATAGCATCATCAATAAGACATGAATATAAGGAAATAAAGCAACTTACGATCCGCCGATCGTCTCCATAATGTGCACGAATAATGCATTGAAGATGGAAATCAGATCGCCTGATTTTAAAATTGAGTGAAAAGAAAAAAAAAATCAAAATCAAAAGGAGAAAGTAACAATCCAAGTGCCACGTGTCGCGACTTCGGCGGGCGACCGCGAAACTCCCGACCGATCCGCCCCGCGACCCGATTTTGGGGGGTCAACTGAACCGGGCCGTCAACACGTCCGGATCCAAAGTCCAACCCCCGCCGCACGTGCGGGCCCCGCGCTCGGCTGCAAAACTGAACTAAGCCATCGAGTCGAGGATTGAGCGAAAGTCAAAGTCCACGCATCCGACTTCTCCGCCACCACGTGGGCCGTGGCAATTCCGGGAAAACACCGCCGCCCCCGCGCGGAGGGAAACCTCGGCGACGCGCATCTCACGGACGAAAACGACCCCGCGGCTGTGTCGAGCGTGCATTACGACCTCGATATATAAGACAAGCCCCTTCGATTCTTGCTTCTTTTTCTCCTCTTCCCGTCTGCTCAATCCGGTGGCCGAGAGCTTCGTCCGGCGCCTAGTTTCTTGGCAACCACCGAAACGGAAGAGGAAAGAAATCGAGGAAGATCGTCTTCCCATTTCGGGGGTTGTATGTGGCACGGCCAGGTTGCGTCCTCGTATATTTTTTTTTCCCTGACAAAGCCCACTTTCTCGTTCTGGTCAATCTGTCCAGCGAGGTTGGCTGAGGCTAATTCAGGACCCGTGAGGGGGTTCGGTGAACGTGGACGTCGAGGCGCTTCCGTGAACCTTCCTCGTATTGGCGGACAAGTTCATCGCGGCGCGATGAATCCTCGTCGATACTTGGGAGCGGTGAAGTGCGGTTGGGGGAGACCCTGACGAAAGAACGGTGATAAATGGTGGTGGGTTCGTGCTTTTCTTTTTATTATTTTTCTTCCTCAGCAATAATGTGCACACTGCACAGAGCTTTTTGACAAGTCTTTGTGTTTGTCTATTGTTTCTTTTCGAGAAGTCTTCCATCGGAGTCCTACAGTGCCGGAGATTCTGATCTGATCGTCGAGAATAGGGTTTGGAGAAGGGGAGGGCTCTCGGTGCGTGCGTAGGGTCTGAGCGGAAGTCTCTTTCTTTCTTTGCCACCCACTATCGACGGTGGTCGTGAGAAGCTTACGAAGGAGGTAAGGATTACTTTATTCCCCTCGCACAAGCACATGCGCTTTCGTTCAGAAGATCACTTTGTTTTTATGTTTTATTTTAAGCCTCTGGAGAAGCGAGAGGACACGAGAGCACGCCGCTGTTTTAGATCCGGTAGGGTTTTTAGGTTTGCCCGTTCTTGTGAAAAAAGGATGACGTTTTTTGGAGATAGAAAGATCTTGACTAGGTTCATTTCTTGACTGATGTGACGAACGGGTGCACGTCATTTTCCGGCGGATCGTACTATGGTCGTCTTACTTTACTGTATATATATTTTTAATTGGGATGATCCTAACACGTATGATGTTCTCGCTACGGCGTAACAGTGGTCGAGTGAAAAAGGTTTTCTCACACCACACGGGCCCGAGATAAAAAGGGTTTCTTTGTTTGGGCCAAAAAGGATGACATACAGGTTCAATTCATAGGTTCAACTCTCGGAAACAAACCTGTCCTTGGTTCTTGTTAAATAGTATGAGTTTTGAAGCTATGTTTTTAATTCAGCACGCTCTTTCCAACTGGCTGGTGGGGTTGAAGAGGGAACAAAGTTGAGTTCGATTTTTCGAACTTCTGCAGTGGCCGCCTCTTATGCCTTTTCAGTCAACACCTTCTGAAAGGACACTTTATGCTATCTCGAGAAGCCACAGGAACCATAATGGGAAGATCATCAATTGCCTACCATCAATTTCAGGGGCGTAGAATAATCCATGCCTGAAAAATCAATATAGCAGAAAACTTTAACTTCCCCTCTATGTATTCTATGAATGTGACAGCAAAGAGATTTAGGTTCATAATATCGGACGGGCGGAGGATAATTCCTCTCTCTCTCTCTCTCTCTCTCTCGTAGGAAAGTTTGACCTGGTTCCTTATAACTTATTTAAGCGGGAATTTGCTTCCCAGGCTTCTCACACATCAATATAGGCTTTCACATTCAGATCACCATCTTCTTACACTTTGGCCGTAGTTCTTTATATTAGCTTCCAGGTGGTTCACTTGGTTGAGCTTTTGAACTTTAGAACTTCCACCTCCTTCAATCTAACAGCTTATCCTCTTTTGTAAGTCTGAATTTTACTCCTCACTTATAACAGTAACATAGACATGAACTGCTAGCGTTGCTTGATCAAGGAAAAGTGCTGAGACAACAAAGTCAGGATAGTTTTGATATAGTTTTGCAGTTTTTGTTCATTAGCTTTGCTATTTGAAAGAGTAATTCAGCATTCAACTTCTTATGAGAATCTCTATCTGTTTTTTAATGTCCTGAATGCAGTCGAATTCATCTCCCATGGCTTCCGTTGGTCCTTTGGGTGACGGGAAGAATGAAGCAAAAGAAATCAATACTAAAAGAGAGTCATCAGTGAACCAACGCTCGCAAAATGAGCATCACTTTCACAAAGTGGGAATCCCTCCCCGACAGAAACTCTTTAAAGAATTCGCATCCACTCTCAAAGAAACGTTCTTTGCTGATGACCCTCTACGACCTTTCAAGGACCAGCCCCAGTCTCGGAAGTTGGTTCTAGGAATTCGGGCCATCTTTCCTATTCTTGAGTGGGGAAGAAGTTACAATCTTAAAAAGTTCAAAGGAGATGTTATCGCCGGACTCACCATTGCGAGTCTCTGCATTCCGCAGGTAGATAAAATTTTTAAGTCTTTTTATATATTGGAAAAGTTAAATAGAACATCATTAACGTTTCACTCAATGGAAAAACAGGACATTGGGTATGCAAAGCTTGCGAATTTGGATCCGCAGTATGGACTTTGTAAGTGAACACTTACCTATAGGCTATAGACTCTAAACTACTTGATGCTCTCAAGCTGGTCCTTTCCTCCAACATTCTTGAGCTGCCGAAAGTGATATCTAGATGTCTTGCATGTTTTCAGATAGCAGTTTCGTTCCGCCATTAATATATGCCTTAATGGGTAGTTCAAGAGATATAGCCATTGGACCAGTTGCCGTGGTATCTCTTTTGTTGGGAACACTGCTGCAGAATGAGATCGATCCAACAAAAAATCCAGTTGAGTATCGCCGACTTGCCTTCACAGCAACTTTTTTCGCGGGGATAACTCAAGTCACCCTCGGTTTCTTCAGGTACGATTATAGCTAGCTTCTCGGTTCTCAGACGGAGCTCTGTCTTTCTACGTCTTCTATTTTCTCCTCAGGAAAGGCACCTATGTCATGATTTTGGAAGTGTCATGTCCAAGGGCTAAAGGTTTCTTTCTTTAGGTTGGGTTTCTTGATTGATTTCCTATCACATGCTGCCATCGTTGGTTTCATGGGTGGAGCTGCCATTACCATTGCACTCCAGCAGCTTAAAGGCTTTCTTGGCATAAAAAATTTCACAAAAAAGACTGATATTATATCGGTTATGCACTCGGTTTGGGGATCAGTCCATCATGGAGTAATCTCTCTCTCTCTCTCTCTCTCTCTAAAAAAAAAAAACTAATAATTCATTCCTAGGTAGATCACTAAAAGGTAAGCTGTTCTATTTCAGTGGAATTGGCAGACCATAGTGATTGGAGCATCATTTTTGGCTTTTCTTCTGTTTGCCAAGTACATTGTAAGTATATATACATTCAGTTTCATTCATGTAATACATATATGTGTTGTTCGACTCTTTTCTTACTCGGGCAATGGGTGCGATAAACAGGGAAAGAAGAACAGGAAATTTTTCTGGGTTCCTGCAATTGCTCCTTTGATATCAGTCATTTTGGCTACTTTCTTTGTGTACATAACGCACGCAGAAAAGCATGGTGTTCAAATTGTAAGACCTCCCCACTCCTTGACTCTTAGAGCTTAACTAACTGATGATCTAATTGATGATAATATCATACTGATGCTGATGATTAAGAAGTCAGATTGTAGTAACAGAGTTGCTAACATTTTGAGTGAAATATGCAGGTGAAGAACATAGAGAAGGGAATCAATCCCCCATCTGTGAAAGAAATATATTTCAGTGGGGATTATCTTCTGAAAGGCTTCAGGATTGGTATCGTGGCTGGTATGGTTGCATTAACGGTAAGGGAATCCTCCCTCCTCCTCCTCCTCCTCCTCCTCCTCCTCCTTTTCATGTTTATGTAATTTGTAAATAGTCATTGTGATTCTAAGTTTATAACTAATTATTTGATCTTCTCTATGGCTCTACAAAACAGGAAGCAATTGCAATTGGAAGGACTTTTGCAGCCATGAAGGACTATCAACTGGATGGGAACAAAGAGATGGTTGCACTAGGAACAATGAACGTCGTCGGGTCAATGACTTCTTGCTATGTTGCAACTGGTAAGAAATTATTTGTCCAACATAGATTTAATACCATCACCCATCACATTTTTCAGTAAGTTGGAAAGATTATCATTCTCCTTGATACTAAAAGTGAATACAAAATTTGTTGCAGGTTCATTCTCCCGCTCGGCAGTGAACTACATGGCAGGGTGCCAAACTGCGGTCTCCAACATCATCATGTCCATCGTTGTGGTCCTAACATTATTATTCATCACCCCTCTCTTTAAGTACACACCGAATGCAATTCTCTCCTCCATCATTATTTCAGCTGTCATTGGCCTAATTGACTATGACGCAGCGATTCTCATTTGGAAGATTGACAAGCTCGACTTTGTGGCTTGCCTTGGGGCATTCCTAGGAGTAATTTTCGTTTCTGTTGAGATAGGTCTCCTAATTGCGGTAAGAAGCAGGAGTTCAGTTTCCTTTTAGATGCTAAATTGTGGCCAATGTGTTCTTTGAACTCTATGTATTATCCCTTCATTATTTGGCCACAGGTTGCGATTTCCTTTGCTAAAATCCTTTTACAAGTGACGAGACCAAGAACAGCAATCCTAGGAAAGATACCTCGAACGGCAGTATACAGAAACATTCAACAGTACCCAGATGCAATGAAGGTTCCTGGCATTTTGATTGTCAGGGTTGATTCTGCTATATACTTCTCCAACTCTAATTACATCAAAGAGAGGTAACTGCGCCATCTTGCTTTTCTTTATCTTCCTGTTAACCCATCTCTTTTTTTTTTCTTTCCTTTCTTTTAGTTTCTACATGCGAAAAGGCAAAAAGGTGGGCTTAAGAACACGAGACAGATGTCATCGTGAATTTTTTCTTCTAACCTATTTCACTCTTCGTTCTGTGAAAATAACCTTATCATTACATTATTTGGACATGACCCGCAAGAATTTGAATGTAAGGGAAGAAACTTGTCCATATGTACTGGAAGTAATAGAAGTTAAAAATTGCTATCTTTGGCATCCTAAGAACGAAATATAAAAGATGGAGAAGTCGATGGATATAATATACAGCTCGACACGCCGGGAGTAGAAGATCCTAAATTTTTAGATTTTGCCAAGATGGAGCTCTTGACTGGAATCGATTAGTAGCTACTTCACAAATATCATATGAAGGAAACAGAATGTTTATACTAGCACAACGTTCATACATTCTTGTTAAGCTTAAATAGTTTTCCAGGATATTGAGGTGGTTGAGAGATGAGGAGGAACAACTAAAAGCAGCTTATCTACCGCAAATAAAGTTCTTGCTGGTTGAAATGTCACGTAAGTGCTCTCTAGTTAAATCGACACGGTTGACATCGCATCTTGCCATGTCAATTTCTCAATTTTAATATGTTTTTTTTTCCCTAAACCCCAGCTGTAACCGACATCGACACCAGTGGCATCCATGCCTTGGAAGAGCTGTATAAGAGTCTTCAAAAGAGAGATATTCAGGTGAACATTTCGGGCTTCCTGTACTCATCTCTATATAAAAGATTTCCTTAAAACGAAGTGTTCTGGGAGAGCAGTACGCATGAATCCTTACCTGGAACTTCTTTCTGTTTCTGTATTTGCACAGCTTGTCCTGGCGAACCCTGGACCAGTGGTCATCGACAAGCTCCACTCGTCGGGTTTCGCAAACTTAATCAGCGAGGACAGGATATTCCTCAACGTTGCGGAGGCTGTTTCTTCTTGTTCTCCAAAACTGGTGGAAGAAGCTTGAGGAATTAGTTTGGTCAAGAATGGACAATGAAGAGGATGAGAGGAGAGTTCATTGCCCAGCCTTTAGTTGAGTAGTGGATATTTGGGTCCTTATCATGTTAGTGGTCAAGTGGATGTCTAGTAGACATCGTCCCCCAAAGATAGGTGCATGAAAAGGGCGCTGATATGAGATAATGTTCCCACTTTTTGGTGTTATGATATTGTCATATGATGTTATCTTTAAGAGAGAAATGCACCATCCCCTCTCTGTGCTATCAACCCAGAAAGCAAAAGAGAAGAGAAAGGAAAAGTTTAAAAAGACAAAGGGAAAAAGCTATAAAAAAAAAATCAAATTATGTCCATTTTGATATATTTATTTTAAATTTTTTATAATATCAAATATCCCTAATTATGCTCAATACATTTACCCAAAAATTTTACTTGTAGCATAAAAAAATTCTAGACTCGTACTTATTGATACATTACTCTCCATTAAGGCTGTCAAATGATTTTTTTGAATTTCACTCAAGTCATACAAGCACCATACTAGAGTTTATTTAGACGGATTTTTAAAGGTTCTCATTACAGTAATTCGACGGAGGATAAATGCATTAGTATAAAAGTTGTCATTGATAGCACTTTGATGGAGTGTGTTTGTATAAATTTTTAGTTTAAAGTTTTTTTCTTTTTGTGGCTTTTGCCCATCGTATCCACTGTTGCCTTTCTCTCTTAATTGGAACCTCACCCATTCATTCTGCAGTGTTTGTGATGTTTGTCATGCGTGAAAGACCATATTAATGATGCCAGTTTCGTGGCAACAAATGACCAAGTCTCTGAGATAGAGATCATATGTGGGAAAATAAAATTATTACATTATTTATTGACAACATAATTACAGAAATTGGAAATAATGACATGGTTCAAGCCATGAACGAAAGACAACCTGCAAAACGAGCCACCTCCTCTCCCTTAACATTGAAAAACCCATTTCAACCCTACATCCTAGATTTACACTAAGCATACTGGTGGGCACTAATCCTGGGATCTACATCTCATCCACAATGTGAAGGAGTTATTCATGTAGCTGATAACAATAAAAGATTTCACCAAGTTTGCGCGCCAAAATGAGGCGAAAATTTGGTGATGTGCAGTCATCATGTTCAACTGAGCACCTGGAGAAGTTTTTGAACCAAACTCGCTCGGCTCGATGGTTCCATCTGCATTTAATTGAAAACAAGAATTTGATTGAGCTCTTTGACATGCACATTCACGCACATTTAACAAAGATACACGTACATCTGCAGAAACCAAAGATTAAGCATGATTTGGGCTGTACCTTGTCTAGAAGGGCAAGGAGACCTTGAGGAAGAGCTCGTAAATCTGACTCCGAACTACCAATATCTGTCAATTGCTGCAATACTTTCTGGATCCGCAGTTCTTTTAACTTGTCCTCATAATTTCTCGTATCATCTTTCCATGTGAGGAATAATTCATCATCATTCCATGCATCCTCTCTGCCTTTCGCCACCTCAGAATTCAAAAACCAGCTCTTCATGAAGGCATATGCGGATGTCCTTGAGAGCTGATTGCCCCCTGCATCTTCCACAGTTCTGATGAGTGAGGCTTCAGCAATTCTTCGATGCAATCTTCTGTAGAAGAAGGAGCGAGAGGTTTTCCAGTCAACAACTTCTCTGATGACCCCCTTCACAGCCATCCTCAATGAATTGTCGTGCAGTTCAGCAAATTTAGTGGCCATCTGTGTGTACACGGGCAAGAGGCTCTTCTCTCGGGCTTTAATCTTCTGCTGCAGTGAATCGACCACATCAAGAGCACCAGCCCTTCTAGATTCCTCCAGCTTTGACTTCAGTCCGACCAGCTCTTCATCCAATCTACCCATGCACTCTAGTAGGTCCTTGGTCTTAAACTTGATCTCTATCATCCCCTCTGGTTCAAGGATACTCCCTTTGGCCGTCCGCTCGGCATACATTTCAATATGGTCTGGATTAATCTGGCTGTCCACAACCACCCATGCCCCACCACGGAGTTCACCCATCATGGGGATGTAGACAAATACAGGCTGCTTGTATGTTCTAAGGTTCTCGACTATTGTTGACCCGGCTTGCAGGATCCCTTCAAAAAGGTCTCTCTGCCCGCCTGAGAAACCTCTCCAGTTAGCCAGGATAAAAAGAGGAAGTTCTTCTCTGTTGAAATCTAAAATTGCTTGAGCTGTCTTGCTGGCGGAATCCGGGAACCATACTTGTCCAGCCTGTGGGACCACTCTCTCATGGGAATCCAGCTGACCTGGGTCCGCAGGAATGACTTGCATTACTGTTTGAGTCTCGACTGCTACAATTCCCACGGGGATGCCTCCCAGCTTAGCTCGTCCTGTTACCACAGTCCTTGCCCAGCCTTCAAGTGTCTCGATGAAGCTATCCTTGTCGAAAATACCACCAACCCAATTTCCATTACTATCCAAGATACCACGAATGGCAGCACGAGGATCACACGAGTTCTCCACAAAGTACTCAACAGGCCTTTCGGGGGGATCCAAGGGTTTACAGATTGGAAGTGGACCACCAACATAAGGAGGAACAAAACTTAGCCACTTCAAGATGGATGAAACCCCTTCAAGGTCATCTGAAACGGTCAGATGAACCACTCCATTAGTTGCCATAATTTTCGGACCTCCAAGTTGCATGTGGGAACTGTAAACCTCACGGCCAAGAAGTTTGTTAAGGGCAGAGAAACCTGTTAAGATTATTGGTTGATCAAGCCTCTGTATGCAACGCATCCCTAGCCTAGAAAGATAAGCACCTATACCAACAGTTCTGCCAGTCACATAAGTAAGGGTAAAGGTCTCCCTGTATGCCCTAGAATAAGCACCAGCAATGGCCCCACTTCCTGACAAGTTTTCTACTCCTAATCCATCCTCCTTCCCAACAATGGTATCTATGACCCATCTAGTTTCTCCATTAGCCAGCTTCAGCTCATGTGCTATCACAGATGATCCCATCTCAGCATAGTCATCGGGTGTCAAATATAAGTACTGGAAACCACGCTCAGGATTCGATTCATCTGACCAACCAACTCTGAAGCGAGCTTTCACTTCCTCTGCTACTCCCAGACGTGCACCGGAGTTGGCTGCCAAATAAATCAGAGGCAATTTCTTTGCACATGCAAGATCAGTGACTGCACGGAAAAATGCATCTTCTTTTTGGCCGAAAGATCCTGCTTTAAAGGTTACATCGTTTGAGACAACTAGAACTGTTCTCCCAGAAGGGAACTCAGGAGTAGCCATTTCCATGCACCAAGCTACCATCCCAACATCATTACTCCCAGGCTCAGGGTCTACAGGGACTAAAGGGGTTCCACAGCTGCCACTTCTATCAGAAAATTTAAGCTCAGTTACTTTGAGAAGCATCTTATTCTTGATGTTGTTGTCATTCAGAGAATGGGATGCCCAAGCCATCTCTAGAGCTGTCTGGAACGCCTGCAGAGTAATTTTTGTCAACCAAGTTAACCCAAGCTGCTTCAAGTAAAGCGAAGCTCTGTCAGCAACTGGAATCATAGAAAAGTACAAGAATACTCACAAGTGGAAAATCATAGCAATAAGTAGTGTTGCTATTCCTGGCGGAGAGACGTTTTCGCTCAAGAGCTCCCAAGGGCTTGTAGGTTGCACTTACTGGAACTCCATGTAGGGGGGCGCGCACAGAGATTGAATGATAGACCACTTTGTGGGTGCTGGAATCCTCAAGTTCACGGTAAATCTGATGATGCAGAAAAAACAAGTAGTGTCAAAGATCCCATCTCTCAGATTAGGAGCCCAGGTAACAAGGTCAAGGTAAATATGATGACAATTCTGAAGTCTATCCTCAGGAAAATAGTCAAATGAACAGACAAGCTGAAAATATGAAAGAACACAAACTCCAAAGCAGGGGACTTTGCTAAATTTCTTTGACCATATGATCACCATTACCTTGAGTTTACTTTGATTTTTAATATGGAAAGAGATGGAAATGCTACCACATAATTGTGGAGTACTACTCAAATTCAGGAAACACTTACGCAGTCGACATAAATTCTGCACACCAATTCCTCCTTTATTTTTTGTACAACAAAATAAGAAGTTCAACTCACATTCTCTAAATAAAGAAGAAGTTAAACTTACATGAGTAGTGCATGTGTGTCCTGTTACATTGGTTACCACGAATCTCCAAGCACCATTTGCCAGCCCAGAAGACGCGATCCACAACTTCACTTCCCACTCACTAACACCTAGCCGATGCATTCTTACCCCAACAGATGCATGAATTTCCCGTGCCAGCTCTTCCAGAATCTGTGCAACAGCAGCTTCTTCTTGCTTGGCATCTATTTCCTCTCTCCTGCCAGTATCTCAGTCTAAGACTTACACAGGCATTCAAAGGAACATAAAAGAGCAGAGTAAATGAGAGACAATTACTTGGTGTAAGGCATGAGGTCATTCACTTGTTGCTCTTGTACAACATAAAGGTACATATGCGCATGATCATATTTCCCAGTAGCATTATGGGCATTGAGTTCCAGCTCTTCCATGGCAATCACCAAGGATCTCAAGATGCTCCTTGAAGTGTAAGACGCTAATAGGGAACCTGATGATCCCATATCAAGGCCCTGGTGTGACGTGAAACTACCAGTTGTTGTGGGCTGCCTGACGAGGGTTCTGAGGAACATTCTCTGGATTGGAAGGGGCTTGTCTTTAACAGTGTATAGATGCCACTGACGGTCCCTGGAGGGCTTGTACCTGATATTCTCATAGCCTTTAAGCTTATCCTGCATTTTATTATGGACCATAAGATCAGTTCTATCAATTTACAGTTTCAAAGAAACAGAATAGGTTAGGGGATGAGAGGATATACCAATTCAAGGTATATGGAGAGAGGAGGCTCTAGATGGCGTAATAGAGGTTCTTCCTCATAGTAGCACTTCTCGGCTGACCAATGGAAGGAGTGCCTCATAGGAGCCCTCCCTTCGTCCCTCTGTATGATACAGCTGATAACTCCTACACCAGAAGTTCGTAGACTGGAACTTAATTCTTGCTCTTTAAGTATCTTGGCTAGTTTGTTGATCCTTTCTTGAGCCTGATCTTCATCGCCACTGGAGTAATATGTAACACATAACAATTGAGATTTGCATGGTAGTAACTGAACTTCAAGTTCTATTTGCCACAGAATCAAGCAAGCAATCCCAACACAGGGGTTATTGATTACGTCGTACTATGCAATTTCCAACAATAAGAAATATCAAGTTGAGTAAGCCACAAACAGATCTCCTTTATTCTACTTTTATGAGATACATTTCTCACTAATCTGCACTTGCAGCTGATCTTCAAGTATCAAGGAACATGAGTGGCTACTAATAGATAAAATCTTGCAGTAAAATTTTTTTAATGTCTAATGCATTCCAGTAACAAAGTCAGTGCAAATCAGAGAGAGGAAATGCACAGTACCTGTCCTGAAGTAGACTCATCTGATTGTTAATTCCAGCTAAAGCTATGTGCATCATATTGCCAAAACACTTTGATTCGGACGATCCATTCGGAACTGCTTCATTGTGAGTAGTTTCCCTCAGGGCTGCATGGACGATTGCGGGCAAAAACTGAAGGGACTTAATGATGACCATGGCTCCCCATCTCCTTTCGCTATGTTTCTCAACCAATGGCTTGTCAAATGTTTCATCTTCAGCACTGTTATTTCTTTCTATGTGCTCTTCTAAGAATTCCCATGAAGCAATGAGACCAGATCTGTGCCACTGCATTCTTACACTCCCCTTTACAAGATAGGGCTGGCAGAGATAGATTGGATGAGCAAAGCACAGCAAAATAACTAAATTAACAGAAAAAGGTAGGTCTAAACCATCTACCTGGTATAGCCTACGAACATAAGTCTCCACAACACGCCTTTGAAGAGTGTGATCACTATGGTCAAACAGGCCAACGAGGGCATCTTCAACTGCCATAGGAGCACTCACCAAATCCTCCATGCGTTCATTGATAGCACTTTTCCTCTTTGGGGTGTCCATGCTTTCACCGTCTTCTGTAAACATCTCTAGTTCGGAGAGACTTCTAGCAATGTTGGACCGCAGTTCACTCAGTTTAGTTTGTTCCAGCAGTTGACTTGCCTTAAGTGCTAACTGAAACAATGAATTTTGCATGATAAATTGACAGAATCTCAAAAGGAAAAACAACCTGGAAGTATGTCAAGAATCAACAAATTATCATACTAACACAATTAAGCTAGAACAACTCAAGTGCCATGGCTAACCTCAGAGTAGTTAGTATGGTTTAAAACCGAAAAGCGAATAAGTTTATCTCTGTATGCAGCAGGATTAGGGTAAACCAGCTGTTCCATGAGACGCATTATCAGCTTATTTTTACTTTTTATACCCTGCATTTCAGCAAGCAGATATCAGCACCTGACCAAGGCAAAGATGATAAAAAAGGAATACAATACATAGAATGCAACCAAAGATAGACAATAATGACCTGATGAGAAAGGACTATGTCCACAACTTTCAATAGATCCTTCTTATATTGAAGCCGAAGCCGTTCAATCACATCAGCCTGCAAAAAAATGTGTCTAAAGTGTTAACAGTAGTTGGTTATGATAAATAAAAAATAAAAAACTAAAGTAGATAGGAAGCAAGTTGAAATGCTAGTGATCAGTTATCAGATGATCAGATCTAATACAAAAACTCTTTAGAGATCAAAATGGTCACACCATGGCATATCTCAACATACAAATCCAGAAAGTATGTTCAAACAATATACTCCTGATCCTATGATCTCAAAGCAATGTCAAGCTAGGACATGAAACCCAAAATCTTGGTTATTAATTCAGAGAACTGACCTGAATATTGTCACTGAATAGTTCTTCAACTGAGAGATACTCTTCAAAAAGGGATTGAACAATTACTCGGGCATGACTTTCCCTCCCTCCCTCATAAGACTTCACAAGGCTCATTAATGGTTCAATCAGTCTTTCCTGGGACGCCTTCTCTTTTTCGGGACAGGAGGTTATATGGGCCTGATTTAAGAAGTAAAAAGAAAGAAGGAACTTAAATGGCATTGGAAATGCACTACAAGATCGAAACAAAGTTGGTATTGTGAGGAACTTACCTCAAGAATGCCTTTAAGCAACTTTGCAGGGAAGTCCACAATCTGAGAGCTTGAAATTCTTTCAAACTCCTTAAATTTGGATTCCAACTAACAAGGCAAAAGAAAGTAAATAAATTGAGTCCAAGATTCAATTAGTAAGAGTGCAGTCATACTACATCATTATACCTCATTACGGAGATCTTTTGGGAGGCGAGTTGCCAGAACGGAGAAGCACTCTTGCCATTGAAGGAAAGGGAGCTGTGGGCTATCAAGACATGCAAGCAAATTTTGCACTACCTGAGATAGATAACAGGCTTTTAGTAGGGAGAAAGACACTTCATTCATCATGAAAATGATTCTCACGTTCTTAGTGAACAGAGCCAAACTCTCTGCAGCTAGGATAGGGAAAAGTGGATCATCAATCAAGAAACTAATCCACAATTTCGAGTGAGAGGTGTGACTGCTTACTTCATCAATGTTGTGCTCATAACCTGCAAGAATCATGTGGGCAGCATTTAAGCTTGCAGCACATCTCTGATGAACCTTCCCAGAAACTGCAGTAGGAGGGCCCAAGATGGGGAAACTGCCATGAAACAGTTCTGCCTTCCTTACAGCCGAAGGATCATCTAAATCCAACCTTGCTATAAGCTCACTAGCCTACAGTAAAATAACATATTAAGTTCAATAGTAAACAGGACACTACCCACTTGTTTCCAGCACCATGATGTACCTGCATTGCTTGACCTTCAGACATTTCGAATCGTATGATTCCGGAAGCAGGTGAAAGTAGGGGCATGCACATCTTCATAACCTCAACTTCAGCATAAGGTGTGTCTGCATCTACATGACTGCCATCAGAAATCAAAAACCTGAGCAGCTTGCATGGAGTCTCTGCCACTAACTTCGATGGATCATGATCATTCTAAAATATCAGATGCAAAAATCAGTTGATGAGCTCAAATGAATTTCTAGTTGGCAAAAAGAAGAGCGCAAAAATGACAACAGCAAGAGTCTCCTTAACTTGAAGCAAGCAGGTTCTTCCATCAATCAGGAGACGAGTTCCAGCTGCCTCTTCTTCAGCATATATGACATGACTGTTCCCATCCAACTGTACATAATTGAACCCAACTTCTTAGAACAATGAAGAGAAAAGGGAATATTCTGAAATAGACGATTACTCAGGTGCAATGCATTAAGATTGTCTAAATAGAAACTGGGCCATACACAGAAACAAGATAACTTCTGCTTTTACAAATGGTGGCCTCATCGGTAGTTTGTTTATAGCAGAAAGGGGAAGAGGAAAACCAAATAACGGTAAAAGGTTGGGTGGGAGGCAAATGAATGAATTTGTCTAGGGTGACCAGATTTGCTAATTATGCAGTAGCTTTTCCTCTGAGTTCCAACACATTAAAATTTGCAACCTAGGAAATGGCATGTACTGGCTTGGTCCAACAAGTAACAAGAACTGTTACTAGAAGCATAATAAGACTTTATCGTTCGCTTGGAATTAGAAGGAGAGCCAAACACTCCCCTTTCCCAAGAGGTACTCTTTTGCTTGTAGCTGTCTCTTTTCCATCAGCTTAGATTAAGATTTCCCAGGCTCGTTATGAACAATAATAGCAGGAGCAGGCATAATTACAAAATCTGGGGGTAAACCGACCTCTGAAGTACAAACGTTGATCTAACAATAGTTCAGAAATTAATCTTGATTTTAAGATACTAACATTAAGAATAGAGGCTACGTTTGATAGTCTGGATTTCTCGCCAGGATATGATTGGATATAATAGGATATGAAATTCAAGAATTTTGTAAAACTGAATATTTTCACATCCTATCATACCCATTATTTGGTATAAATGGTATATCAGTGTAAATGAACTTAAAAATTGCACAAATGGAAATGGTAAGAATCTTGCATGACACTCTTTCCTACTTCATTTTCATTTGCTTATTTTTCCCTCATTTTTTATTTCATTTTTCTCCTTCAATTTTTCTCTAATATAATTTTATTAAATAGTAAACTATACTAATATACCTAAAATATGTAATAAATATAAATACTAAATAGATATATATATTGAATTTATATTATAAAATAGAAAGAAATTCGAATATATATAAAAATAGGAATAAACAAAAAAAAAAATGTTGTTATTTTTTTGTTACTTTGAATTTTTATACCAAAATTCAAATATTACTTTAATTGTTATTAATTAAATAAGTTCATTATTTGTGAATAATAACTTTTATATTATGAATATTAGAAATCATATCCATATTTATCTCACCTCCCTCATGGAATAATTTTATCAAAACTATATCTCTTATATCCGACTTTTTCCTGTCTTGGGCATGAATCAAACGCAGGATAAGATAAAATTTATCATATCCAAAATTTTATCTTGACTACCAAACATAGCCAAAAGTCTTTCTTCTGCCAAGGAATCATTAAGAACCCTGACCACAAGTTACAAAAAGAAAGAGCAATAGTAGCCGCATCAGTTCCCTACACAGACATGGATGTGATACAGTCTACCACAAGCCACAAGGCTTCCTCATCTGATCTAGGATTTCTTAAAGCGTCTCTAATGTGAAAATCAATAAGAATATTTTAGAGTGGCACATAGATCCTTCATTTGCATCAGCTGAAAAATCTCTACTCCAACAATCCAAAACACCAACAGATACCACTGTAAGCTGGCTATACCACAAAACAACATGGACATATCATGTAAATTTATGCTTGCCTGCATTAATAGACCTCCATCACGTAAAGTATGTATTTCTGCCTCAACCTCAGACTCATTCATCTTCAATCTATAGCTTCCAGGTCCGCCTCTGACCATGTCAATCTGTGAGAGTTCAGATAATTGATTATACTCAGCATGAAGACGCCAGAAGCAGAAAGTGACCTATCTTGATGATTATCAGTCCCATACCGTATATTTGCTTCCTTCAATATTCAGTGACACTTGAGAGTTGACCAGTGATATATGCTGGAAAAAAATCGATTGACTTAATCATTACTGGCAACTCAGATGGAACTTTAATCATTATTGTGGTCATCTTTACCTACCTTGGGAGGAATTTGCCCTTTCTCAAGATAACCAATATAATCTGACACGGCAGCTGCACTGCTTGCAGATGCTTTCTGAAATAAAAAAGATGTAAATGATGCATTCAAAAGATTCTCAGAAACTGAGGAGATGTTTAATATTTTCACTTACATACAGCGCTCCTCCAACCACAGAGAGATACCATGGAGGTCTTTCTGCCCTAACCCGCATAGCAATTCTACTATCCAACCAACCTGTGTGGATTTTATTGTCTCTGTAATCTAAAGCCTGCAAAAACATCATAGCCTTTAAACTAAAACTGCGCGCATAAATTAGAGTACGAAAAAAGAAAGCCTAGACAAGACATACATGAAGAAGATCAATTGTATAGTCAACATTGGTACGAATTTCACCCCTAATTTGAATTTCTTTCAGCCCAAGAACCATATTAGCAATTGCTAGAGCTCTGGATTCCCCAAATGCAAAGACATGTCCTGAAGCAAGAGTAAAACGTTCAGAGGTTGACACTTTTTAATATATAAAATGTCAAAGAGTGTGCATACACATCTTTCAAGCAACTGAAATTAACATTGGAGCATATGCTTAATGAGGAAAAATAGGCTGATCCCTTGATGAAATCCCTTTATCAGTGAAGACTGGAATGAAATTACATACTCTCCAGTTTGTATTGTTCCAATTATAGCACATAATGTATCAAGGGACGTAGTATATGAGAACTTATACCACCAAGGTATAAGACTTCATGGGATGAATAAGTTGTTTAGCAAAGTAGTCCATAAGTCATTAGCCAGGACTACTACAGCCAAGAAGTTCTGGTGAGAAAATGCAATAGGGATTCAGACAAGATATGTCAGACGTTATACATATTTATCTCGCTAATATAGGTCCAACTTAGCCTCTCAGATCCATAGGCATCACAAGCCAAGGCACGTCAGCTTGACATGGTAGCCTTTTCCTTTGTCTTTCCTGCACACTTCTCATGGTTTGGCAGTCATCAAGCACAGTGTCTTTTTTTTAAGGTCAGAAAGCACAGTGACTTCACAGGCTAACAAACAGCACATCAACTTTTGAGTTGTGAGGCATGATTCACTATCAAAACATAGAATAGCAGCAGCCAAAACAAAGTGATGCTGTGAGATGAAAACCCATACTCCCAATGAACTTTTATGTACCACTTAATATGCACTCTCTACAGTTACATTTACCCCATTAAAACAGCTTCAGTCCAGTTGTGAAACAAATCAGTAGCAGTTAGCAACTCAGCAATTACAAAGAAGTATAGTAGCTTAGCAGGACAATAAAATCAAAGCACTGGCATCATATCCTCCTACCAAACAAAGTACTTAAAACAACAAATATAAATTTTTTAGCTAAATCATATGGGATTGTATCATCATCAGGACTTACCAAATTGGGAATCTGAAAATTCATGAATTCCTCCTCCAGACTGCAACAATAAGTTTACAATTAATCAGATGAGCATTTCAAGCAATCTTTACTTGATAAACTTGCACAAATAATATACCTTGACAGAGAAGTAAGCCCACACATTTGGCTTGCTTTTAAAACTCAGTTCCTGTACATAGCCAACTAGTGAGTAATTTCATGTCGACAGAAATCATCTTAAGCATTTGAATTACTTGGAACTGGTTACTAACCTGTACTTTCCCGCTGGTAGGCTTGAACCCATCATCAGGATCCTCACTGGTGACACGGACTGCTACACAATGACCTTTTGGTCTTGTGGACTCTGCCTTGTCAAAATCAAAGGGAGAGGCAACAACTGAAGTTCTTCTCCAAGCATCATAATTTCCTCCATGCTCCATTCCATAAAACCGCCTTATTTCTAACCAAACAAAGCAAAAGGAAGGTGGCAGATAAGATTGACAATTAATACAAGAAACAAACTCAGATATATATTGCATCAGGTAACATCATATACCAGGAATCTGCCACAGAGGAATCCCCATCCCAACAGCAACTTGGGCCGCTGGCAGATTTACTTCAGCAATCCATTCAGTCACAGGGTGCTCAACCTATACAAGAGGTAATCCATCCAACAGTTCAGCGAAAGAGAAAATGCACATCACCCTTATCACATATGACCACCCCAGAGAAAATTGATTAGAGAAGATCAGACCAGGTGGATACACTTCGCCCTGCTCAAGATCAAAAGTGTGTCTCTTTATTATGTTTTAGCCAACCCCTATAGTACAAGACTTAGATTTACGTAAGCATGTCCTTTACTCGTTCAGAAAACCAACTAAAGAACACTTCCTCATATATATCAAGATAAATTCCAAAACTGAAAAGCAACTTAATGCACCAGAATAGCTCCAGAATATAAATATACATTCTAACAAGAAATTCCAGCTCTGGAGAGCTATATATAATTCTACAGAGATTGACTACACAGTTAGAATGAAGTAGGCCAATATAGATATTAGAGCACTTATTGAGTACCTGCAACCTAGGGTTGAGCTCCAAAAAGTAGTATTCGCCAGTATCCATACTAAACAGGTACTCCACCGTTGCTGCACCAACATAATTAACACTTTTAGCTAACCTTCTAGCAGCCTGCTCCAGCTTTTTTACCGTTTCTATAGGAGCAACAGTGATTGGGCCCTCCTCAATAATCTATTCCAAAGAAAGCACCGTGTCAAGGATGAGAAAGGAAACTTTGAAAAAAATTTAGTCTCCAGAATTACATGAAGTGAGGTGGGAATATAGTACTGGTGTGTTGGCATGCATGTTTAAGAGTCTCTCTTTGTATGCATGATACATACAGGTACACAGTTGACATATTGGATATATCATCTACCAAGTAACTTACCTTTTGATGCCGTCTTTGAATACTGCAATCACGGCTATGAAGAGCTGCAACATTCCCATACTGATCGCAGAGCAACTGGACCTCTAAATGTCGGCTCTGCTCAAAAAAATAATGTTTAAGTTAGGACCTGAGGATATTAAAGGTATAGTGGAACTTTATTATGAAGAGGAAATTCTGCTAGATTCAGATACTCTAGGCTTCTGACCTGTGAAGCAACTTTCATTATGAATATAGGCGAGCCGGGAACTTCACCCTGGACTTGTTTGAACAATGCCCTCACTTCATCATCATTATGAACCTAGACGCGGATTACAGAAAATTAATTTCAATATGCTCACTCCCTTAATTTCTCGTGGTCAATCAAAAACATACTATAATCAGCTCCAAGGGTACATGGGAAAATGGCATGTCAAAATTGCAGGAGCATACCTTTCTAATTCCTTTACCACCACCTCCCCACGATGCCTTAATCATTGCAGGGTAACCCACAACTTGACAACTAGCAATTGCCTCATCTGTCGTGTACACACAAGCTTCCCTATATATTTCATCTGGGATTGATACCAGGCAGCTATCGGGAGACATTTTCACCTGAAAGATGTAAAATCAGAATTTAGGAATCAAAGACAATGGGAGAATGAACATATTCCAAAGAAATTTGAAAGAATCTACTCACGTGAGAACCACTCCATGGAAGAGTAGGCACGTCAGCTGCTTGAGCAATCAGAGAAGAACCGATTTTATCTCCTAATGCTCCCATAGATATGGCTGGAGGTCCAAGGAAAACAATTCCCTTGGCATTTAATGCATCTGACAGCTCAGGATTCTCTGATGCATGGCCCCAACCAGGCCAAACAGCATCCACATGGGTTATCTCTGCCATCTGCATCATTCATGCAAATGCATTTGATCAGACGTCCACAGGAATATCTGGAGTCACTTAAAGAAATTTTGTTTTAGAAATCGAACAATTTTGGCTTATCACTTAATCTTGTTAGGTAGAGGTGCTTTCCTTCCAGTGTCAAGGCACTATAATTTGAAGACGTATTGATAACTGAGCCGGGAGGACGAGACGTAAGAAAATAAATGTCCTAGATAAAAGTTTCCAGATGAATTGGAGAATGTAATACTTCCTAGTAAGCGGAGCAATGTGTTATAACACACCAAGCCCGTGAACATATAGTTTTATAGCTCTCGATGGTCTTAATCTTTCCCAATGATTTTAGGAAACACGTTCTTCCCATGGCTAGACCACAATAGAAATAGAGAGCGATTGCACTCAAACAAAATGCAGTTTTAGGCAAAGTGTGCCCATGCAATTGACCTAGTATATCTTACCATACAATTCCAAATCTATTAAGGGAAGGGGATCGATCAAACATTACTAGGGCGTCTGTGTACACACCTCCACAATGAGCTGAACATTGGCATAGTTATTGTTGTTAGTCCCACCGGGAACTTCCACAAACTGGTCAGCAATTCTGATATGTTCCGCATTAATTCTCATGTCCTCTGGGGTCGCCATAGCAACCAACAGGATGGCCTTCTCAGTTCCAAATGTTTCATAAGCCCATGTTCGGACACTACGCATGAACTTGACGGCTGCCATTCCATTGTTGGAAATTAAAATACTATGAATTGGTCTCTTCCCTCCCAGGGCTTTGCAGAACTCATCCACTGCAGAGATTGTAGCGGGGCTCCTAACAGGAAGTACACCATTTGTGAACCCATTTACACGTCCAAGACCAGTCAGCGATGGTTTCCTTTGTGCTTCTGACATCTGCATGGCCAGAAAACCAAAAAGAGAGCATGGTGATTCGAGCAAATGAAGTTGGTTCATCCATCATATTAAGATAGGATAACCTAAAGCAACAAAAGAATTGACGGAACTTTACAAAAAAGAATCGACTTTCAAAATTGAACTGTATTGCCATGCAAGATTCGTACTCGATTGACAAAAAATTAACTTACACTCAGTGCAAAAGTATGCCATCCCATTGAACCAAAACAAAATTCTCTGTTTATTACCAGATTCACTAAATCACCAGAGGAAGTCAATTTGGCTGCATATCTAGCAATAAGTAATAAAGATTCCTCAAAAGCATTAAGAACTCTTATTACTAAGTTTTAACATTCACATAACAATCAAAAAACACAGAGCTAAATCCGGGAGTTCATAGGTCCTCAGCCACTCAAAGAAATCAAATTTCAACTCGAGGCAACCAAACCTAAAGTAAACAGCACATTCCTCATACAGGGGACTGCACCAACCTCAATTACTAATAAAAGGCCCCCACAAAGGGAGAGATGCCCATAAGCAGCATAATGGTGGGCCAAACAGCAGAATGATTAATAAATTCCCAAGCCCCAACAAAATCCATAGTTTGCTCAAAAACCAAACAAAGAGATTCCATTGCAAAGCAGTAACATTCCCCACAATTCAGAGCTACTTCCAATCTACTCCAGTAAACAACCCAGTTAAGTCAGCTAGGGAAGGGGAGTAAAACAAACTCCCACTTAGACAATCAGAGAAAGAAAAAGTAATTACACGACAAACGACCCCAAGATATAAAAAAAAAAAAAACAAGAAAACGAAGGCAGAAACGGACCTTGAATGGAGGAACAGAAGCCGAGATCACGCCGCTTCAACAGGCCGTGCTCACAACAAGCATTACTTCGACCGGATCACCGAGCCGAGAGAATTCAAGGATCGCCCAAACCCAGGATCAATTCAGGATCAAGAACCCAATGGGTCGGCCTGTACTCGTTCGTTCAGCAGCTCCCTCCTCAATAAAAGAGAACCCGGGAAGAGAGGGAGAAGAAGAAGAAGAAGAAACGGAGGGAGAAATGTGGTAGGTCTGAATTAGAGCGATTTGGGAGGCACTGCAGTTCATAGGAAGGATTTAAATGACACCACCGAGCACGTGGTACCTGCCACTTCATCCTCTTCCTCCTACTGGTAAAACCATCTCTCTCTTCTTTTTTTTTTTTTTTTTTTTTGCCCCCACGACGGGAGTAGTTAGCAGCTACCCACGAAACCTCACCTCACCTCTCCCTCCCCTCCCCTCCCGCCTCTACCCATTTTCTCTCTCTAGCATCCCAAATCCCCGCCATTGATAGGCACCGAAGCTGACGGGTCAGTGCGTGACTGACCCCCTCAAGGCATCAAATTTTCCCCTCGCTTTCTCCCTCTTAAATCACACAACCGCAAACAACCCCCCGTCTCCCTCGATGCGGGGGCCCGCAGTAAAAGACAATAAAGAAAGAAACAACAGGGGACCTACGTGCTCTGTTTTCTTGGGAGGGTGTTGCGCCGCGGTGGCGTGCGTTGAGCCTTTGGACCGTAAGTTGGTAGTTAGCAGGTAGTCGACCAAACACCCCTCGCCCGCACGTCCTTACGTGATCGAGCTGCGCAACGATGCTGTCAAACCCATTATTCTAAATCCCAATCCCCTTTCGTTCTGCAAGAAAAGCTCTTCCCTTTTAAATCAAGATTCGATTTTAATCGCTTCCCAGTTTTCGTTTTCTCCGATGAGCAGAGGGAAAGATGGACCGGGGGGGGTGTGGGTCAACGGGATGCGGGGGGACCATTAAATTATGGGGGAGGGAAGGAGATAAAGGCGTGTAGGTGGACGGGGCTTGATTAGGAAAAATGAATGCGAGATGGGGTTTGGGGGAGATGGTTGGGAGGTAGGTCTATCCACGCCATCCTCGCCCTCCCCTGCCTCACGGTCCTCGCCTCTGCCCCCACCCCCTGTTCATTCAATGTTTTCTTCTCTCTTTTTTTGTCCCTTGGTCTGTAATTTGAAGTTCGGTTCGGCCACCATCGCATGCGTTCTCTCTCTAATTTTGTAGGTGGTGATGCCTTTGCCATCATCTGATTAACTTCGTTAATCATCGTCCTTGAGTGATGAGCAGTCGCTCGTGATAAGTTCTAGCATGTCGTGGATCACCTGGATATTAGACTTATCTAGGGAATCAGGCAGCTCTGGCGATGGCAATAGGATAGCTGATTCCCCATCCCGCTGTGCCTGGCAATTTCATTTTTCCTTATCTCCACCCTATGTAGTGATGCAGCGCCCTCGCAGTTGCCCTAGGACTGAACATACTTGTGTAAGAATAAAATCGACTTTGTCTTATCATGTCGTTCTTACTTCTGATGTCGTTCTTACTTCTGAATAGGCCACTCCCACTTTTTCAATTTTTTTTTAGTGCTACACGTGAGATAAAATATGACTAGAAGTCTAAATATTAGGAAACATATATTTAGATAGAATAAAATGTAACTTACCATTATAATATATAATTGATAGACAGAAAATGTCATCAATCATCCTTACTTTTTGCATTTTTACCACTTTGCATCTTCTATTTATAAAAACATATCTTTCTATCTTGGAACAAATTTCATCATCCGAATAGACTAAACTAGCCCCATTTGAAAGATACTCATATCCGAATCTTTGCTAACCTAATATCCGCCGGTCTCCCCACCACCCACCACCACTCGCTGCCTCCAACTAGCTCTAAGCCTCCTCTAGCCATTGTCCTCGTCCTAATCCTCAATGGAATTGTCGCCATCCCCCGAGCTCACGCTGTCACATTCCCCACATTTACCAATATCATGCTATTCTATTTTAGTCATATTATGAGATTATTAGAAGTATCACAATCCCATTAGTTTGATACTTTGTATTTTGGTATATCTGTTTTTTGCTTCTATATGTATTTTTTACTTCATCGAAAACTTCCCAACTTTTGCAATTTAACTTTATTTTAAATCGAAAGGCTTGTAACTTTTTAAATATATAAAAATTGACTCATAAATTCACAATAATTTATCAATACTTTGATGATATTATAAATTTGACGGAATATAGAAAAATATTTCTTGCTTTTGGTTAATCATGAACGAACTAACTCTTACATATATGTATTATTCACTTGATAATATATACTTTTTATTCTACTTTAGTTTCAAATTAAATGGGTACTAAATCTTATGAATTGGATGATATACTAATCTATATTTTCAGTATAGTAATTATAATCGATATACATTAATGTGCATTTTATCAAAATTTACAAATGGGATAGATCAACGAGGCAGGGCGAGATCGATAGTGCATCGGGCCCTACCAAGTGCTTCAAGAGGCATTTTTTATGGCGAGATATGAATGAGATGTACCAAAAAACCCGTGATTTTTGGGTTGTGCAAACCAAATGGAATTAAAACCGTCCTTTCCAGTAGTATTGTTGCTGTATTTTTTGCAGCTTTTATTGTTGCTGGAACTATGTGGTACTTGCCCCATTCAAGCATTTTTTTAGTGCCTCGTGTCAAATACTCAATGATTTTTTTAGTGCTACACGTGAGATAAAATATGACTAGAAGTCGAAATATTAGGAAACATAAATTTAGATAGAATAAAATTCAACTTATTATTATAATATATAATTGATAGACAGAAAATGTCATCCATCATCCTTACTTTTTGCATTTTTACCACTTTGCGTCTTCTATTTATAAAAACATATCTTTCTATCTTGGAACAAATTTCAATCGTCCGGGGAGGCTAAACTAGCCCCATTTGAAAGATACTCCTATCTGAATCTTTGCTAACCTAATATCCGCCAGTCTCACCACCACCCACCACCACTCGTTGCCTCCAACTAGCTCTAAGCCTCCTCTAGCCATTGTCCTCGTCCTAATCCTCAATGGAATTGTTGCCATCCTCCGAGCTCACGTTGTCACATTCCTGACATTTACCAATATCATGCTATTCTATTTTAGTCATATTATGAGATTATTAGAAGTATCACAATCCCATTAGTTTGATCCTATGTATTTTGGTATATCTATATTTGCTTCTACATTTATTTTTTACTTCATAGAAAACTTCCCAACTTTTCCAATTTAACTTTATTTTAAATCGAAAGGCTTGTAACTTTTTTAATATATAAAAGTTGATGCATAGATTCACAATAACTTTTCAATACTTCGATAATTTTATAAATTTGACGGAATATAGAAAAATATTTCTTGCTTTTGGTTAATCATGAACGAACTAACTCTTACATATATGTATTATTCACTTGATAATATTTACTTTTTATTCTACTTTAGTTTCAAATTAAATGGGTACTAAATCTTATGAATTGGATGATATACTAATCTATATTTTTAGTATAGAAATTATAATCGATATACATTAATGTGCATTTTATCAAAATTTACAAATGGGATGGATCAACGACGTGGGGCGAGATCGATAGTGCATCGGACCCTACCAAGTGCTTCAAGAGGCATTTTTTATGGCGAGATATGAATGAGATGTACCAAAAAAACCTGTGATTTTTGGGTCGTGCAAACCAAATGGAGTTAAAACCGTCCTTTCTAGTAGTATTGTTGCTGTCTTTTTTGCAGCTTTTACTGTTGCTGGAACCGTGTGGTACTTGCCCCATTCGAGCATTTTCTTTGTGCCTCGTGTCAAATACTCAAGGTCTTGTTGGCTTTTTAACTCAAACTTATTGGCTTTAAAAGTGTACCCAAAAAGAAAAAAGATTGTTCATTGTGTCTTTGTAGCCCTTAATCAAGGAAATAAAAACGTAGAAAGTATATATTGAAGGCACACTTTAAGTATAATTGATTATAATAATAAACAATAAGTTTGAATTCTCAATATGTTTTAACATGGAAAATTGTCCAATTGATTTTAAACCTATTATATGGATGCTACATTAGTTCTAAACTTTTAAGTTTTGCTGCTTTATTCTTAACCCCTTTCTGAAAAATTTTAACATAATCCTTCTAAGCAATTTTCATAAAAAAATTACTGATATAGCGGTGTGTCACTAAATAGGGAAAATTTAAATGTTTAAGACTGAAGTGGCATCCATAAAATAAGTTTATAACCAATTGGATGGTTTCCCTAATATACATAGAGTACTAAAAGTTTTCTTCTTACGCTTCATGTAATTGCAAATTTGTAAGCTTGGATAGTTTCTAATATGTTTGAAAATCGAAAAAAAAAAAAAAACAACGTACAGTTGCATGACGCTAGATAACAAGTGGCACGAACACACTTGTCAACGAAATTTAAGCATAAGAAGTCATTTTTATTTTCATTCTAACATTTTCGAAAAAATTTGCTATACCATGTCTCATGTTTTACATATTCAAAACATATCTCTCCTTATTCAACTCGGCTAGCATTCCAAATGCATTATTTAACAAACTCATATGCTTTAAGTGCTCATTATAATAACACCTAACTTCCACATTGACCTTCTTCACGTGATTTCCATCACTGAAATTCTCATCAAGCATCTAATAAACGGGCAATTATAAACTTGGGAGAAACGACACTTTCGTGCGAATATATAATTCATACACGCAAAAGAATACAGGCGGACAAATACTTCATTTTCCGAGGAACCCTTTTAATCGCATGGTTGTAAATATTTATTTATTTATTTAAAAATTTTAAAAGGTTAAAACCAAATACAAAAAATTTAACGCCATAAATCTACTATCCTTATGTTATCACTTAATAGAATATGAAGTAACTCTTTAGAAGGTAATAAAAAGGAATTTGTATTCAAGGGCTTACCAATTCCAAGATTAGCAAATTAGTAAGCAGAGCGATATCATTCCCGAAAGTTATGTTGCACTTTAAACTCAAAGTGAGAGTGCAGTAGTCTTCTAATATCTCTAAGCAGGGCCAACATTATCAATCATAAATAGAGGACTAAAATGATCAATTATGGTCTTATGAAATCCAAGTTGTTTTGCAAAGTTAAGTCCCAATCACAAAATCCGAAGTTTTGATTGTGTTGATGAACCTACTCCTATGGATGTGACTAAACCTATTCCTATGGATGTGACAAAATCACCAATTCAGTTATGCCCTTTGTTTCTAAATATACCCCTTGCACCAGCAAGTTTCAAGTTGCCTCTAGATGTCTTGTTAGTATTTAGTTCAATCTACCCATAAGGTGAAGGATCCGATCTAACCAAAATCAGAGAAGTGCAAGATCCACTTGATATTGAGTTATTCATAGGTGAAACTTTAATGATTTCCTTTGTGTATGATTAAATTACTTGTACCATATTTGAAGGGAAAACAAAGTTGTCATGAAAAAGCGTCTTGTTTTTCTATGGCCAAAAAACCCACATGCCTACTCCAAAAATTATGCTCCAATCATGAGGAAAAATTCGATTGCCCCTTACCAACGAGATTTGAATTCAACCGTTGTGACAATTCATTGACAAGAATTCTCCTAAATATTGTTGTGCAACAAACTCAAGTCATATCCTATGGACAATTGGACAATCCCTTAAGAAATATAAGTTGTTTTTACATGGGACTCACATCTCAAGCAATATGGATGTCCTCCCCAAGTTGTGAAACGTCTTCATTTCAATAGTCAATTGTCATTTGTGAGCGGCTAGCCAGAGGAAAGTAGTAATAGGTTGAGGTCCCTTCCACTTCCATATTGTAGACTAAATACTATCAGATTCTAGAATATGTATCCCATTGATTACCTCGCATGTTGACTTAATAGAGGAAGAGTTGCTTCTAATACACTCTCACAAAAGAGTATCGTCTCCATCTGAGGCTAAAGGAGGTATGACAACTCTAATTTGAAAGATTATATATTTTGGTATAATTCCTCAAATTATACAAAAATTATAATTTCTATTTAGCACACAATCACAAAATTTTCGATCTATCTCAGAAGGAATGTTTGGGTACTAACAAAATCATAAAGCCACTCCATACTTGGTATCCATTTATCTGTCCAAAACCTCCATGTTTGCCATTTCTCAAACTCCATAAAGCTCCTTCTTGTAAGGCCAGCCATACGTTCACAATCACCTTCCATAAGATTGAGTCACCAAGTTTAGCATGAAATTCCGTTTCTCTACGAAACATATGTGGTAGTCAAACTTGTGCCCAAAGATTATTAGGTTGAGTCTCGAGGCCCACGCCAGCTTCATCATAAATTCTTTATCGATCATTTCAAGAGATCCAAAACCAAGACCATCACATTTCTTAGATTTGCAGATGGACTCCCAATTCAAGAGGTGAATTAGACTTTATTGCTTGTGTCTCCCCTTATGAAAGTACGACAATTCTTTTCAATCTCTTGACCCACTTAAGTTGACCTTTAGTGTACTGCATGTGATAGATAATGATAGACATGACTGCAGAATGGGATAAAGTAATTCAACCGGCCATTGACAAGCTTTCAGATTTCCATTCACTAATCATTTTACTTCTCCTCTTTAATATAGATTAAAAATTCCTTGAAGAAGTTCTTCCATGGATCAAAGGTACTCTCACATATTTGCCTAACTCCGCACATGCGCCAAAACCATAAATCTCGCTCAAATTATGTTTCAGCCCTAAAGAAATATTCTTTGACCAGAAACTTTTACCTTTGACCTTACTCACAATCTATCCTTTTAGGGTCACAATCTGTCCTCATTTAGAGCCTGCTTGTTAAAAAGTGTTTCTGTTCATCGGAACAAAAACTTATGTTCTTTTGTTTGAGGGAACAAAAAAAGAATAGAAACGTGTTTGGTAAAACTTTTGTTCTCGAAAACATATTTGAAACAGAAACAAGAAGTAGAAAAAAGTTGTTTCTTGTTTCCGAGAACAATTTCTAAGAAACAAAAGAACAAAAACTCAAAAGTCTTACCCACCCCGCGGTGGACAAGATAGTTCACGCTTCACCCCTCAACCAGCAGGGAAGAAATTCGAAACTTCTCGCCCCAATTGCGCAACTCACCTGCGGCCTGTGGGAGGTGGGTCCTTGCGAGTTTCCCCGGGTTTATGCCGCTGGCTACCGGCTATTCGACGGTTCTTAGGTCACCAAAATTTAAAAAAAAAAAAAAAAAAAAAAAAAAAACTCAAAACTCTTCTTTTGTTTATTTCCACTTCAGCCCGTGCCCTCTCTTTGTCTCAAGTCCCTCCTTCCTCCGACATCTCTAAGCTTCTCCACCGTCATCCTTTCCCGCGATCGGCCAATGAGGGCCTGTGACCTCGTTGGAGCATCGTTGTGGCTGGGCGAGCGAGGCCGAGGCCGACCTCGCACTGCCTGGGCGAGGTTGAGCCTTGCCGGTGGCTTTGAGGCTCGCCTAGCCACCGAGGCCATCGGCGAGGCTCAGCCTCCCTCAGATTTGGCGAGGCCGAGCCTCGCAATGGCCCGGCGAGGCTCCAACGAGCTCGCTAGACCTCACCTAGTTGGTCGTCAGCCACTGCCATGACCGGTGATCGGCCACAAAAGAGAAAAAAAATGAAAAAAGAAAGAAGAAAAACATGAAAAATATTGAAAAATTAAAAAGAAACAACAAATTATACAAGTTTACCAAATGCATTTCTATTCCTTAAATAGAAATTTTTTGCAGTTACCAAGCGCATTCTTATACTCAAAAATTGTTCTCGGGAATAAAAACAAAAAAAAAACTATTTTTGTTCAAAAATTATTTCCCATAATAGAAATATTATCAAACGCACTCTTATCGTAAAAACCACCCAAGTTGGCATCATGAGCTACACTCGCTTTTGGGGATTGGACTTTGAAAATTATGTCTTTATCGTAAGCTCAATATTCCTAACATGGTTATTTCTTTCCTCTCTTTTTTCGAGTTCTGATCCCACCGACCTTATAAAAGGGAGAAGTATAGAGATAAGCCGTATAATGTCGCTATAAAAGCCAAAAAGAACAGGAGGCTGGAGGGTGCATATACCATCCATTCTAGATGCACCTACTACAAGATAAATACACCAAACGTATAAGTGATGTAAAATGGTCACCCCAATATTGTTTTCTAAACTAGCCCTAAACGAGATAATTGTTCATAAAGCTTTGAATTTATTGTATAGGGCTTAATCAAGTCTTTAACTTTTCAATTGTATTAATTTAGTTTTAAACTTTTTGACGATTTGCCAATACAATCATTTCGATCAATTTTGATTATGACGTGGATGTTCGTTGTCCGACAAGGCACGGTCGGCATTGACATGGAAAATTTTTGCAATTAATTTTTTTAATTTTCTGATTTTTTTATACTATATTTTTTCTTTTTTTTCTATTTCTTGTGCGCGGCTCCTCAATCGTCGAATTTCATGTGTCATTCTTAACTCAGCTTGCACGTGATAGGGGTTGTTAAATATCTCACATTACTTGTCTACAAGGTTTAAGTGTTATTTATCTACATAAGATCTATCTTCACCTATTGATTTAAGTTTTTAGATTAGAATTTTTAACAAAATCTGCAAGGAAAATATTGCATCTTACAGCTGAAGACGCATAATGCATGGAAAAGAAATCTAAGTATAATCGTAAAATTCAATAAGAGCAGATAAGTCCATAGAACCTTAGCATCCATTCTTTGGATTTATATTTTGACTGCTCCAGCTGTCCTAGACTTTCTTTGATTGCACGAAACCCATTCGTCGGCTCACTTGCGTCTACAAGCGTTGATAAGATCCTTATTTTTCCTAAGACATCTAAAATTGATTGCTAGCTTGTATATACCGACGAGTGATGAAAGTCAACCTTGATCTTGAGTTCTTGCACATGCAATATCTCAGACAACTATAAAGAAATAAACAACTCAACTAATTTTGTAAAATAAATAAAAATTGTGTGCTTGACTAGATTGTGATATGACGTTAGAAGCTTGCGTAACGAAAAGAAAAACAGGAAAATATATTAGGGGCTAAGGCTGGTCCGCTTGAATTATGGTGTAGCTTGACCGGGCCCAGCCCAGCCCAAGATCCTCCAAGTAGTAGGCCAAGAGGCCTGATATAAACCCAAAGATTTGTTAGTCATGTCACCGAATGCCTTGCCTTAGACTCTTTTGGGTCCCTTCTCTATCTTTCTTCGCTGTGTCCAATGTCGTACCATGGTCCAAACACAAACTGACTCGATCATCTTCCTTAACTCTGGTTGTGACATTATCCTTGAATAAGTATCCATAAAAAAGGTGAGGAATGAAAATGGAGAGGTAATTGAAATTTTCCCAAATTGAGATGTTGGGAACTTTTGAATGCCAAGCAGATAGAAAATTCACTTTCTCCATCTCTATTCTTCGAACTCCAACTACCTAAACTTAGCTAGTGCCCTAGCTTGATTCATGTAAATTAATTGCATCAAATAACATGGTCCCTATTCATAATCTAATTGAAGTATTGTGTACTAACTAGATAGCCTAGAGTGAAAATTGAGGCTTCTACTTAGGGGCACGCATGACAACATTTCTGTTTATCTATTTCTCTATTTTTCTATTCCTTGGAACAGGTTTGGAATAGAAATCCGTTTGGTAACGCAATTTTATTTTTCTATTTCTAGAACAAATTTCTGCTCCAGAAATCAAAAGTTAAAATTTTTAGCTTTTCTATCTAGAACAGAAATGAGAAATGAAAAATTTTCTCATCATTCACTCTTGTTACTACTCGTCACTTGTGGGATGCCGGACGTCTGCCGCTGGTTGCCAATCGCTCACCACCGACCTTGACCACCGACCACTGACCATCGGCCATTGAACGTCGGTTGCTAGCCATCGAACTCCGGCCGCCCGTCGCCAACCGCTGGTCGCTAGATGCCAAATGCCCACGAGTCGTTGGCTACTCATCACCAATCGTTGGATGTCGGAAGCTCACCACCAACCACCGGATGTCCGCCGTTGATCGTCTGCCACTCGTCATCAGCTGTTGGATGTCCGCCGCCCGCTGTTCACCGCCGGATTCCGGCCACTAGCCACCCGCTGCTAGCCTCTGGTCGCCAAACTCCTGATGTCGAACGTTGGACATCAAACTTTGAACGTTGGACGCCGGTTGTCAGTCGTTGGACTCCAAACTTCAGCTGCCCGTCGCCGATCACTAGACTTCGGCGTCGGATGTCGGACGTTGGACTCCGGACTTCGACTGCCCGTTGTTGATCACTGGACGCCGAATGTTGATTGCCGGACGTCGGACTCTAGCCATCGAACGCCAGTCGTTGCCACTTCTAGAAATAAAAATTTTATTTTGTTATTAAACGAATTTTTATTTCAGAAATAGAAATTTTGTATCGTTATCAAACGTGTTTTTTTCTTCGAAATTCGTCGATGGAATATAAATTGAGAAATCAATTTCTGGTTAGAAATTAATTTATGTTCTAGAAATATTATCATGCGCGCCTTTAGTGACCTGACAATATGCGCATGCACATACGAGAAAGAGAGAATGATCCTAGTCCCCAAGAAAATGGATTCTTGAAAAATTTATTTAACATGGTTACACATGTTGAGCCAAAAAATATTTGGAAAAAAATAAAAAAGAAACAAAACATTATCAGTCGTTGGTCCTTGCTGCTTCTATCGTGTCTAGTTGTAAAGCCCAGGCCATTCAGAACCTAGTCATTGGTTGTTGGGTTACCATACAATCACAGTGACCGATGGATCGTAGGGCCTGGATTGGGCTAGGAAGTTAAGAGTTGTCAAATTACTTGTAAAGCTCAAATCATTCATAGCCCGCTGATTCTGCCCTAGCTCCGGAAAGTTAATATTCTTCTTTCTTTTTTCTTAATCCAACGACATGAGCACCAAAGCTGTAGCATCCAGAGACCCATAAAACACATTACAAGCTTAATAATCGATGCCAAACAGATTATGTAAGTGATCTTGACCCAAAATAATTATATACAATTGACGAGATTTCAACATTTAATTTACAATGTTTTGAACTAGATATTCCCAATGCACCAACCAACTACCCCTAAAACTCAAGGGGGCACTTTCAATTAGGCTTTTAAGGAACCATTCTATTGCGGTTTCCTATTTTTGTTCCCCGGAATAATTTCTCAATAAAAGAATGCATTTGGTAACTACATAAAATTTTTATTTTCGGAATGAAGAAAGAATATGAATATGTCTCGATATGATTAATAAAATATTTTGTAATGTATAATTTTGTTAATTTTTTTTTCTTATTTTCTTTACCATTGCGGTGGCGATCATTAGCAACTGGGGTCAGTGGCGGTGACGGTCGGTCAACCAGTCGACAGGCGGCGATTGACGCCATTGGCGATGGGTGGTGGCGGTTGGATGCTAGAGGTCGACTAGCCGGTGGGTGACGGCCTCGATGGTCATCAACGGTGGGCGACGGTCAGTGGTTGACGATTAACCGACGGGGTGGTGGGAGGCGGTCGACCAATGGGCGGCGATCGACAAGTGACGGGCGGTAGGCGATGACGGTTCGTTGGGCAGCCGACGGTTGATGATTGGCCAGCGAGGGTGGGTGGGCGAGGGTGGGTGGACAGTAGGACATTGGTGAGGGGCGAGGGGCAACAAGGAAGAAGAAAATAAATAAATAAAAATTATTTTAGAAATTGTTTTCGGAAACAAGAAACACTACCTTTTTTTACTTTTTATTTCTGTTTCAAATCTATTTCTCGGTTATTCTTTTATTTCGAAAAATAAAAAAAAAATAATTGACATTATCAAATGAATTTTTATTTTTTTAATTCTAAACAATAAAAGCATAAAAATTTGGAGTAATAAAAACGTTACCAATAATAGCATGGACTTCCAAACGTTTTCGATATTCGGTTCTCCAGAGCCTGGTTCTCCTGCTAGGAAATTTCAATTCCCTCTCCTCTGAGACATGTCAGAACAATACACAGCTACTCCTATCCCCATCACATCAACGATGTTCACGCATTTTTCATTTTACGAGAGGATAAAAAGTCCCCGACGTTATCAAGTGCTCCCTGCTCCACTTTTCACTTCCTAGGGAATCTCCCCCACCCCTCCCTCCCTCTCTTTTAACCTGACATGAAGACGCTGAACTGGAATCATCACTCCGGGGCCTGAGATGGGCCAAATCCGAGTGGGCCCCAGGCCCAATCAATCATTCCAGAGGATGGCCCACCCTTTTGTCGTCACCCCCGGGACCAAAGCCTTCTTTACTGTCAGGCTCTCCCACCTAACCACTCGCCTCCAAAGGAGAGATGGTCCCTTCCAGAAAGACTTGGTTCTTCGGCTCCGCCATGCCCAATAGGCAGTAGGCACTTATTGCTGCCCCCTCTCTTTTGAGGACAGGCGTTCCCACAGCTGATCTGGACGCTTCTGATTCACATCACGCAGAGCATCCATGCCCTACCCCCTCCTTCACCCATCGCCATCCCCCTCGAAAAGACAAACGAGAGAAGAAAGTTAGAAAGGAGAAACTCCTGCCCAGGTCAAAGCACATCGGGGTAGTAATGTCCATGAGAATCGTGGTTAACACGGTCTTTTTGGCCGTCTACCAACATTTTCTGGACACACCCCGAAACGACAACAAAATTCGACCAGTTCGGTGATATCTTTGTTAGAGCGGAATATGCGACTCCTTTTCGAAGGATGATGATCTTTCGAGAGGAGAACATGAACGGATTTTACTTCTTGTGCGAAACGAGGTATGCCCGTATTCGTAGCCCATCATTCGAATCACAAATCGCCCACCGTCCCCACGTTATTCTTCGAGTGACTCGAGGATTCCAGATTCAAGTTTTCAGGAGATCATCATCGCTTGGTCACTTCAATACCATCTTTCGCGTCTACACCCCCAAAGTTTTTTTTTTTGAGTGGACGACCCCTCAATTCCACTAAGAGACAAGCATGCAATGGTGTGACGTGAATAATGGAGTAGCCTCGTTTAGCCTCTTTAAAGTGGGAAAGGTCGTCACTTGTCGTTGTCCCCAGTGAGGGTCGGCCATGTCGCGAAGGCGTCGGAGGGGGGGCCCCGCCCTACATGGATCGGACGGCCGAGATCGACGACAGGAACCTTAAAGTTTGGGTTTTTGCTTGCGTACGTGTGAGGATTTGGACGTGTTCTTTTTAAATTTTGAGGCCCAATGGACCCTACCCCATTTACTCCTGTTCTTGTCCGGCATCGATTGACAAACAGAAGATGTCATCTCCCGACGTGCTACGTGGCCTAGAAAAAAATGCGTGTATTGGAATGTCTAGGGAAGGGTGATATTGATGTCTTTTCTCTTTTTGAACTGTGCTTTTGCATGTCTCCAAAGCTATACGAGAACCAAAAAGAATTGATTAGCAGTTTTATAATCGATGGATTAGCCTAAGTTTGAGGCGTCTTCGCGCTCATGATAATTGAACTCAACCAATATTTCATCTACATAAAATCTGCAAATTAACTCATGACAAGGGTTGAACCATTCAAGTTAGCTGGTACTAGAATCTAGGATAAAGAGTGTGTTTAGTTCGGCTTTTAGGAGGAGTCACTGGGGAAATGCAAAGACTTTAGATTAAAAGTTTTCTTTTTTTTGAAATGCAAATAATGCTTTGTAAAGTGTAATTGAAAAGTGTCTTGAAAATCAATTTTGATTTAAATGCTATTTGGAAAAAAGAAAAAAAGACTTGCAAAGGATTTTAGGTGTGTATTTTAACGGATGCTGATGAGCTAGATATGGCCTCGATTTCCATCACTCGAGGTCACACGACTTCAAGCAAGGCGAGATCGAGTAGCAAGGGAATGGAGGAGAGAGGGGGAAGAGAAAGATTGGTGTGTGACGTGAGGGTAAAATTCGAATTTTAATTATTTAATTTGGGCAAGATAAAAAGAAAAAAAAATCATTACACCTAGAGATGGCTTTCCAAAAATGCTGAAAACTCAAGGCAACTTTCTACCTACATGGAGCTAAGAGACTTCAGAGGATTTTGGAAATGCTAACATTTTCTAAATGGATTCCCAAAAATAGCTGCCAAATATTTCAACCAACGATTTTTAGACCCCAAAACCAATTTTCAAAACCGAACCAAATGCACCCAAAGGACAGTGTAACACACATTACATGTATGCGAGAGATTGATATTTGATAAAATAAGTAAGATCATTTTATCAATTATTGAACATTTGAATCATCAACTAAAACAATAAAATTATAGTGAAGATTGAACAATTCAAAGAAACTGCATACGTGGAAAGATGAAGATATTTCAAGAAATGAATTCTTTTGAAAATGTTCGTTGTAGGATAGAAAGCTGTAGATTTTAATATTGTTACACGTCAAATATAAATTAGAATTACTCATTTTCTTAATTATACAATATTTGTAAACTGAATAATTTAGGATTGTTAGGGAAGGAAAAGAAAAGATTAAGATCCCTTAATAGTACGAGGTCATCTTTGATTGTTAAAAAGTATATTTTTAATAAATATATATAGGGTATAAATATCAGTTTTCGAGGGTACGTGGCTTAGAATTGAAAGAAATTGTATCGGTGGAAAAATGAAAGTAATGATTTCTTGTAGCGCAAATATAAATTAATGGTAGACCTTTTACCATGTCCTCTTTCAATAATGCCAAATACCAAGGTCCAGTCGAGGAGCTGATGTGTCGGGCTCTATCAACAATAGGTGGTGTATAATTGCTTTCCATTCTTTTGAATAAAAGGCTTGTTAATATAATACATACATTATATATAATATGGAAGTATATGGTTAACCTTTATGAAGGGTTTTATTCCCCTAAAAGTGGAGTATTATTCCCGCAAGTCAACCATTAGTACCAAAATAGCAAAAAGCAAAAGAGCAAATGTTCATGCTTCTTATATACAAGACGATTGTACTTTCTCCATTTTAAATTTGTTCCTGTACCCGCACATATTATTTTGGGAAGACTCAGATTTCATATTTGGGGAAGAAATAGATCTACATCTTCAGATCCAATCCAACCAATGATTATAATAGAGGTATGTTAAGGTAACGAAGGTAAAGAGCAGTGGAAGTACATAAACATAATCTAACGTTTTGGCCGTCCGCCAATTAAATAGGTAAGGTTTTATTTTTAATTTATAGAAAAATCGTGATTCTATAAAATGCTCCAATTGAGTCTCGACTTTACCGTCAATGGGATTTAGATATTGAAAATCTTGCATAGCTCTCACGCAATCTATTTGGTCATTTGCCATGAGTCATTTCCAATACCTGAATTCTAGTGACTGCTAGAATTAGGCCTGATTGGTAGCATTTCAAAACCTCAAAAGTCCTAAATTAATCATGATGAAAGTATAAGTTCTCGATTGACTAGTGACCTAATTTTTCTTTTCTTTTTTTGGGTTGAGAAAAGGAATTCGTACCTAAACTTAAGATTGAGTAGAAGGTAGAAGATTAGGGTCACCGGTGGTTGATCAATTTGGAATGTGGGAATCTCCCGAGTCAGATACACGGTAGGCCTTGTCACGATCAAGCTCCCACTTGATTTTTTTTTTTTTTTAAATTAAGGACGTATTAATTAGTCCAAGAAAGACTAAATCCAGGGATGCGACACATGCCCCCACTTGCCCCAAATTGGCTTTTATTCTATTGGTTGGAGAACACAATTCTTTAATGCCCTTCGGTGCAAGAATTTAGGAACAAATAAAGAGCAACTTCAACTCCAAAAAAGTTCAGAGTTTGGACGAGCAAGTTGTTTTTATACCGTTATTAGTTTGAAGAAATCTACCTGGACTACGACGCCCATCTTTTTGCCCATGAAAAGTCAGATCATCAATCAAGAGCGAAAATTGTCCAATCAATTCTTGACCTGCTATACGGATGCCAATTAGATTCTAAATTTTTAATTTTACTAATTTAATCTTAAACATTTACATGGAGTTCCTAATCATTCCAATCGATTGCTTCTAGAAATCGATGATAAATTGGCAAAATTTAAAAAATTATGATTGAATTAGTATTTGTATAATATGTTTGGGACTAAATAGACAACTTCCCCTCGAGGAACATTGGTGGCCAATTCAACTTCATGCCTAAGGAATGACCTGGTGGATCATTGAGCATGGCTAAGCATTAAGCAAATCTTCATGTTGAAGCGTGTGCTTAAATTAAGTTGAGTGAGTTGGCAAACTTGAGTACCGATTTAGAATTATTTCAGCATGTGTATTGTTGGTGTACTCAATTGATTAATTAGAAGATCATGATGTGTATCAGAAGCTTAGAAGACCATCTGCGGGTGTACGTTAACGAGGAATTGGCCAGGAGAAAGAAAATGTTATGCTCTGATCAAGAGATTTTGCTAATATTTGGTTTATATTCTTTGATTCCAATGTCCCAATTTGAGATCCAATGATGCTTGAGAATCTTGCTTTGTGTTTCCACTTCCGAACCCTCTTCAATATCTTCTGTGGTCCGCCCCGCTTGCCTCTCTCCACAATCATTTCGAGCTTAGAATATTTTGCATTAAGTTTTCAACAAACATAATTCGATTCATGTAGTCATTGGAAGTATTCGTGTCGATATTGAAATCAATGCCAAGAAGAAGGAACTGACTTATAGATTATCAGAGCAATACGACTTATATAAAGGAACTAGGTCAATACTATGATTCTCCATAGCATAAAACATGCCCACTCCAAAACATATTGCTTGTAAGTTTTATCTACCCGGGTTTTGGGTAGAGTCACAAGAGTGCTCGACGAGATGGATAAAGTCGTCATCTCCACTGGTGAGGATGTGAGTATATTGTGTATTAGATGATTTTAAATGGGGGTATTTGTCATTAAATCAGAAATTTAAACGCGAGTGATTCCAGAAAACTCCGGTAAAAAGCCTCTAGCAACAGCAGCAAAACTTTTTCCCAGCATCTAATCTTCCGAGATTACTCAAAAAATTTCCAGTAGTGGGTAGTCCATTCTTATACAAACGAATTTAACTATCTGAACTTTTCGATTCGATTAATCCCACAAATATTCATCGTAATATCTCCGATATCTTATCGATGGGAAGATATTAATTTACAATAGGGTATTTCTCTTTCTGTACTTTAACCCTAGAAGAGGACTTAAAAAATCAGAGTTTCGAATAAGTCACCTTTTGTTGCAGATCGGTCCCCATATCTTGAAAATCTTACCGGCGCTCGCCCTTCCTAATCATTCGAGACTTGGTCCCATCCATCATGGACCACTTTGTTTGCATTATTCCTTTGATTTTCTTCAACAGAGTATGATGTTCTCAGGACAAATTAAGTAATAGTTTTTTCCTCCATCTCAGCCAATGGAAGAGAAAGCAGACAAACATGAACGACACGAGTACCTCCAGAAAATAATTGAAACGATTTTTGCCCTTTGAAAAAAGAATACCTCGCAGCCGCGGTCACGATTGATAATCAGCGACAGGCAGCGGCGGGCATCCATTGGCGGTGCTGGCAGTAAACAATGAAGTTGGATTTTTTGCTAGTGGTGTTAGGATTTACGAATGTGGAATTGGGATAAAAATTGCAACTATTGCTAGGTAATTCAGTTTCACACTTTTGAGAAAGCCCTATTCTAATTGGAATTTAATTTCACATTATGATTCCTCTATCAGAATCCCATTCTTTTCAAGAATTCAATCCCCCATTGAATCAGACGAGGCCACTAAACAACTTAAATTGTCTTTCAATACGATAATCTCAAAATGTTTATCACTTAAGTCCAGTGGACTCCACATGAAATTCAAATACATTTAAGACCATAGATTCACCTACTACATACCAAACTGAAATGAGCAGTTATTTTCATATCAAAATTTGTTGTAAATACAATATCTAAAGAACTATGAGTATAGACATACACAGCTCATTAAATCAAGAATTGTGCTTTCCAAAAGTATAATAACGAATCGATTCAAGAGTATTTTCATCCAAATTGAATTCTAATAAGTGGATATAAATTTTGTATCGCCCTCATATGATTTTAACATACAACCTCCATCAATATGATGATTATCAAAATTTGAGTGAGAAAAACGAACATGACTTAGATCGACCCTTTCGATATGATGAATTTTCTATGATTAAGACGCGACCACGTCACTGTGGATGATTCGGACCGACCCTTTTGATACGATGAATTTTCTGCGACGGAGATGTGACCACGCCACTGTCGCTACTACAACATCGATGCCTCTCATGCTCGGCCTCTCTCTCTCTCTCTCTCTCTACGGAGGCCATCTCTGTCGAGAGTCGAGAGAAGCCGGATCTAGTAATTTTGCTGTAACACAGTACGTACGTATCAATGGCATTTACTTCGCCCTGAAGTCCATCAGAAAGGAAACTTTAGTTCCTCCCCCCCCGAATGGATTCCTCTCGCACTCTCCGGACCCACCACACGCAATGCTGACTATGCCACGGATTCCGTCCTTCTCCAAGTTCCTTTCATAAGCGCTGATGACAGAGAATGGCGACCTTAAAATGGAATCTCTCTCCTCCCTCTTTCTTCCTCGAGCGGTGGAAGATTCACGCTGGTCTCCATAAAAAAAGGTTCTCAGGTTTTTCTTACCCCGCAATCGAATTGACAAAACAAGCGAGCCCGCATCATTTTATATTGAATCGGGTTCGGTTTAGGTAGAGACCGAGACTCCATTATTGTCAGCATGTCTGAGCAACAGAAGGCTTCGTTTTCGCAGGTTCCATTGCGTGTCGTGGGATTCCCAGTTTCTTTTTCATGATGGATGGATTGAACATATTCTTGAAAAGTCGCTTTTCTTTCCCTCCTGTCAATGGAGGACCAATCGATGATTCCCTCCCTCATGCGCAAAGAACCTCACACTCTCATTCATGTCCCTGTTTTTGATTTAGAGAGAGAGAGAGAGAGAGAGAGAGAGACTGGGCATAGAACTTTGCATTTCGCTTGGATGAACCTAAGAATAATGGTTCCCAAAAGCTTTCTCCAATAAATTTTGATTCGTTTGCTTCCACCCACAAAATAAAACTTTCTAGGTTTCTTTAATTTTTCTCTAGCTGAGGAGATATATTCAAGAGATTCCCAGGTCTGTGTGCACGAGCAGCGCAGACAAAAATCGTTTTCTAGGATAGGCGTCCGGCCACCAGCGTCGGACGGAGGAGGCCGGGGCTACACGGCGGCGACCGGGGTCTCGCCTTTGGCAGAGACCTTGGCGGCGGCGGAGGCGGGAGAGGATGCCATGGATTCCTTCTTGGACGCGAACGAGCACTTCTCTTTCCTCTCGTCCTGCTTCATCTGCTGCTGCCGGCACTCGAGACTGCAGAAAGCGCTGTCACCTCTGCAAAAACAAAACAAAACATTAAAAAAGCCACCAAAAAATGAGGAAAATTATTATTTCGAACATATTCACCACCAATAATTGTCGGTCGAAAAAATAAATATCAGAATCAAATAGGGAAAGTCAGGACAGGAGAGCCTCAAAATGGAAAATTTCTCGTCTGTCAGGAAATTCACTGATCTGTTTTCTCGCCTTATTTTCGGTCTGTCAATAATAACACCTCCTAGCTTCGCTGGCGTCATTGATTAAGATGACTAATTTATACAGGCGCAAAATATTCGGCGAGTTTCAGCCGGATTTCGAGCATTGAAGGAGACCTAGAAGAAGGTAAATTATTACCTGTACATGTAGATATCGCGGCCGGGGACGAGGCGGCGCTTGCAGAGGGAGCAGGAGCGCAGGAAGTCAGCGGTGTCGATAATCTCGCAGGAGTGGCGCCGGTGGGGCCTCGGCGAGGCCGGGGCGGGCATCACCAGCCGCGGATCCCAACCCTCGCCGAGCCCCGCCGGCTTGTGGCCCTTCCTGGACGGCGGGGGGGCCGCCGCCTCGTCGTTGATGCTCAGATCGAAGGTGATCTCCGTCATGCTCGTCGTCCTCTTCATCTGGCGTGGTCTCTTCCCCAGCGACATCCTCTCTCCCTCTCTCTCTCAACCTACTTCTGCTGCTACTGCTACTGCTTTTTCTTCTTCTTCTTCTTCTACGCTGCGCAGCTGTGACTGATCTCTTGAAAACAATGGAAAAGGGGGAAGAAACAAAGAAGAAGAAGAAGAAGAAGAGGTGTGAAATTGGAGAGGGAAGGAGAGGGAGAGAGAGAAACGGAGGAGTGGAGGAGATTGGTGGGGGGCAAATATAATAAAGAGCCAACAGGTGAGGAGTGCATCTGGACCGTCCATTCCCGTTGTGCGAGTCCATGTCAGCCGTCGGGTCCCGCTCTTCTCCGAAATCTTTTTTTAACGCCTCCTGGGACGACGGTAATTAAATCTCGAAAGTTATTAAGGTAAGCACATAATTTGACGTCGGGAGCGCTTTAGAGGTAAGTGAATAAGAACTTGGATGGCGACCTCCCCCAGAGATGGAAAAAGAAAAAGAAAAATCAAAGGACAAGGATGCCACCTTTTTTGCTCCTTATCCTATCGGTGAATATGAGGAATTTACTTAATTAGACTATATCTGAATTTCTCTTTTCTATGCGCAAGCCTAGACGACTTGATCGGACGTAATCGGACCGGGAATAAAACAAAATTGTCCGGAGAGAAGGGGCCTCGTCAACAGGACCCGACCGTTTGGGTAGCTTGGCGGTAGGGTCGCATGGCGGCTAAAAGGTGAATGGCGAGCGTCTTAATTTCTTGAGCAGAAGCAATGATGGCGAGGGCTAAAGGGGAAAAGGAGATAAAAGGAAAACAGAGCAAAAGAAGAGAAAGGGATGAATGTACATGGTACAATTAATTGTTAATTTAGAGCATCTCAGTATCTAAAGCTGCATTTGGTAATCAAGATAAAATTCGAAATTGAAATAAATCATTAAGATATTTAGAATTAAATTGGCACAATTGAAATATTTAAAACTAAATTTGCCATCATACAATAATGTTAGGATTTTTTGGACAGGTATCCCTTGTTAACCCATATAATGATTCAATTTGTTGAATGTGAAATAAAAAAATGAATTTATAATCTGTTTTGACAAGTTTACATTAGGCCAATGAAATAAATGGAAAAGAATCATAAAAGATTTAGAGCTTTTGACATTTAGCATGGGAGTGCAACTTGTAGGTTGGCCGGATTCGCCAGGTAGGCGCCCTCTTTTTCAACACCAAGGCAAGCACTTGCCATCCAATTATTTAAGGCCCCCTTTGGACCTCCTTGCCTCGTCCCCTGGTCTGCCCACTTGTTGCTTCATCCAATTTTTTTAATAATTCGGACCATTCTTAATTTGAGATACTGTACAAGTAAACGCTAATTAAATGACCCACATAAAATATAGTCACGCCTCCACAAATACCAGATGATTTTACTTCATTTATCATCCTATTTTATTAACAAGTGTGCTCGGACACTTATTAATAAACAACCGTATAAAGAAAATTCGTTCTTTTCAATGGGTTAGCTCCCTCATGTTATGTTTAATCCGCATATAGAGATCAAAAACTGTTTTTTTTTTTAATGAAGTATGATTAACGATCGCCTCAGAAGATCCACTATAGAAATCTATACCGAGGAGTGTAGATTTTTGAATTGATACCCTCGGAATCGATTATGTTCTTTGGGCCTCTATTTGTATACGTGGGAGTTAATAAATAGGGTGCACGTGCGGCTGCTTGCTAATTCCCTTACATGGTGTTATTTGATTACGAGGGAAGTTCTCTGTGCCTGGCCGATGCTTATTAAGAACTCAGGGATCTAATCAGATGATAGTGTTACACCCCCAAAGTTTCTACCACTTGATCTTTAAAATAAGAGCAATGCACAATGAGGAGATGCCTTCTGATGATGTTAAGATGGGTTGAGCTCTGCTCGAGTCAGCTCCTTCTCATTGGCCTTGACAACGCTACTTTAGGATAACCGATAATTTCCTTATTGGAACTTCAAGATTATCGTTAATTTTCGGTTAGACATGCGCAAATTCCGGCAGCTCTAATGTAAATTTACGTGGCTATAATAGAGTTAGAAAAGAATATAACGAAAGACGCATGTGTATATATCAGTGCGGCTAAAGTAATGCAAAAGCTTTAGAAGTTAAAACTACAGCAGGCGTCTCAAACACTTGTCTCCAGCAAAAGAAGGGTTTTGCATGAAAATCCGTGGACAGAACTGTCGCTGGAGAGATCAATCGCGACGAAATTCTACCTGAAACAGTTCACATGAATTATGGGAAACCATCAAAGCACGAAGTCACGAATGTCAAAGAGAGGCCATAGAAGAAGGAAAAGAAAGACCGGCGCCTCTCAACTTGTATGTGGAAGGTGGTCCCGTGACTACCACTTAGAAAATCAAAGGGTATGTCACCTTTTTTTGTTCTTTTCAATCATCTGCATAATTGACTATTTGACTCAATGGCACTCGTCCAACTACCTATCCGAGATGTTGAGGAAAAACACAAGGTTTTGGAGACAGCCATGTTTATAGTACAGCTTGCTAAGAGTTAATACAGCTATGAAACTCACACCCTGCAGACCGAGAATGCCATGTAGCTGTGAAGTCTTGAGACTCTTCGCATGAATTTATGAGTCGATGATGTGACTAATGAGATATGAGAGGACGCTCTCGAGTGTTTCACGTGAGATATTATGGAACTTTGATTAGTGGAAACCCCGGAGGAGTACCTGTTTGGAGCTGATCGATGTTGAATGTGATTAACTTACGTATTAACTTGACTTCGCATGATGATTGAACTCTCCATCCCGGAAGTAATTTCTGAAGGACTCACCTAAAACTCAATATATGCAGGTACGCTCGAATTATAGGTTGTCAACGAACATTGAATGGCACTCGACGACCGTATGTGTGAACTCTAACACTTGTGATGGTATCTTTAGATTTTCAAAGCCGCTTGCAAGAGTGTTCTCATTCACACGTCGTGTTATGTATCTCAAATTCTTACTTGTCTTCCTCTCGGTAATTTGTGCATGCTTGGCGGTGATTGTTTAAGCGGCTTCTTGTTTGCTTAAGTTAAACTCGAATGAGCAACCATTCACTTTAGAAGTTTAAATTGTTAAAGTATGATGCGGACCACATTTTTATATTCTTGACAGATTTCATTACACGAATGTGGTTTGATGACGAATGTCTTAAGCGTGCGAACCTAATATGCATCGACAGAACAATTGTTGAGGCCATTGCGCAACATTTAAAAGAAAAAAGTAGGAGATCTATGCATTGCATGAGCTAAAAGGAGGTGTAGGGAATTAAACTCAAAATCTCTGACTCCGATACCAACTTAGAATTAAAGGCATAAATCACATGTGCAAAAAGTTGACGTCGATTATATTGAGAGACCTACACAATTTGTATGAAGGCAATTCAATGAAAGCACCCCCAAATTGAACCGTCTAACCGGTGTCCCTGTCAGGGTTGGGAACGCACAGGTAATGAACAGCTCAGCTGAGGTTGATGTCTCTAAACGCCATTGCTTTTGGTTGATGGATTGTTTGCCCATAATAGCTCACCACACAAAGTCATTGCTTAGGAGCATCATCGTTCTCTCTTTAGGAATTGCGACGAGTGAATGGGTTATTAAGTCAGCTTCTAAAAGGACGAGCAATAGTATGACCCACCATCGCAAGCAAAATATCTTTGCCCTAATCATATTCTTGATGCTATGAAGCCTACCAATGGAAGGCATCATGCAGATTTTTCCATCTTTTCTTTTTATATTTGGAGTGGTAAACGATTGTGGTTGACATCTACTAAGCATGCGCGGTCATTGCTAGGTTCTAGATTCGCTCCTAGTGACTTTCTAGGTATTTTTGATTGGTGTATTATTTTTTTCTTTTATTTTTATTGATGATCCCAGACTTATTACACTTGTGTTGGTAACACTCGTTTACTACAATTAAAAAAAAATTATGCACATTAGGCTAGTGCCCACATCAATAGTTTTTTTTTTTTTGACTAATTTGGTTAAATTGAAATTTTTATAATTGAATTGATACATGTACGATATGTTTATGAATTTTCTTTTTGGTATTTCTCCTAACTTTTTAGCTATTTGATTGGTGTAATTTTTTTTACCATGCTTTTCTTGTGGATTGAACCTTGGTTGGCGTCCCCTGATCGCATCCTCAATGTCAGGCCAGGTGCCTGATGGCTGCAATTTAATTATTAGTAAGTAGTATTGACTTCATATTGTTCTTATGCATTCGTATATATTAATACAATGAAAAAGAGATTCTCGATCTAAATAGAGCGATCGAATGTCTACCAAAGATCTAAACTTCACTCAAGCCTATAAGAGCTAGCATATCAAGTCGTGGAATCACGCATTCTTCTTGCTTAGAAAATCAACAAATCCAACGGTGGTACGATAGCGTTTCCAAATGAGTTCCTTTTTGATGTAATTATTTGATGTTCCCCACTAAAAGGGCATTGGCCAAAAGCTAATGATGAGTGCATAAAGGCTATAACAGTACCACACTGTCAGTTTCAATCTCCCGTGGATTCCACTGAGTTTCAAATGCATGATCGCGGGTAATTTACTAAGAATTAATAACTCAAAATTAGGTGGTAATTTTATGAGAAAAAAGTTGGTCATTCATGGTAATTTATATAAGTAATCTCTAAAACAAGTAAAAGTAGATAACTAAATAGAAAAGTTGGTAAATTAATAAAAACTATTATATATTATTAAGTTACTCGAACACAAATCAGTAAACGTAAACTTGTTGGCAATTAATCCGACAAAATTGGCAAGTCACTATAATAAGTTGCTAATCTCATGCAAAAATTACTAAATTCGAATTGATAGTAAGTTATGCAGCGATAAAGTTGGTAAGTTAGTAAAAGAATCAGTAATTTTCTAAATCTATGATAAGTCATGAGACTCTCATGACTAGAATTACTCAACTAAAATGTTCATGGAAGCCACAATTCTATTTAGTGCGTCGCACGTGCTCTAAAGCTTGCCTAAATGATTTTTCATTCATATATGATAAAAAGTTTACTTGAAGAAAAATAATCAGAGCTTAAAACTTAAAATTTAATAAAAGGTGCATGGACTATGTAATATACATACATACATACACACACACACATACACACACACACACACACACATATATATATATATATATATATATATAAATTTCTTGGATGGCCTATTGGACTCTCAAGTCTGCAAAACACCATTGGAGCTTGGAACGGAAGATCCAGACTGGTCAAGCTCTGAGAGTCCATTAGGCCCATCCAAATGTGGCTCTTCCATAGACTTCAGTTAAGCCTCCACAAACTTCTGGTACTCTTCTTTTGTTGCTCCGTGCACTACTCACTCCACTACCCCATTCACCTGCATTTTCATATTACTTCATAGATCTGCATTTCTTGTATCTATACAGCAGATCACGCATATACACAATGATGTTTGGCATCAATGGCATGATAATTTCATTAGAAGTTTGGATTTATCCACGAAAGTGAGAGGTCCATCCGATGTAGCAAGATGGTCCAATTGGGCATCCCTATCCTTATGTGTGAAATTGAGAATATCTTGGATGGTGTTGAGTTTTAGAAGGGACACATGGTAGTAGTGTGCGTCCACAACCCTACAGTCTAGGCTGCTCGCAATGGGGAGCAATGGTTCCCATTCTGAGGTTTTGAGCATTCGCGACATGATCACGTAATCCGTGGTGGAGTGCCTGTGGACGGCGCTGTGCTTGTCCCTGAGAAAGGCTCGTTCAAGAGGTTGATGCCATAAAGGCTCGGGCTCTTTGTATATCTACATTGCATAATATAAGCGATGTGCAAGACGAAATCGAATGATAATACTAGAAGTTGGAATAGGGTGGGAACCGAAAGTTTATGAAGTACTGGAAAGTTAGGAGTTCTTTGACATATAGGGTTTGTTGGATGGTGTCATCGGTGTCTCCCCATTCTTGAAGCCCATCTCTTGTTTAGCTGAGATCTATGCTAGGATGTTGGGCCTTCACCATCCAAGCGAGGGTGTCATCATCGCCTATTAGTCAACAAGGGCCTTGACGCCCTTCCCCAACCTGACCCTCACTTCTGGCCAGTGATGGTCTGCATGCCGGCCAAAGTAGTATAAAAAAAAAAAAAAAAAAAAAGGAAAGGAAAAAAAAAAAAAAAAAATATTACAATATAATTAAAAATTATTTACGTCGTCGCCGCTCACGTAAGATCTTGGTGTCCATGTTAGCGATTTCCGATCAAAATGATCAAATAGACTCAATTGACATAACCCGAAAGAGTAATGATTCAACTGATATAATTAAAAATTTTAGAATTAAATTGGTAAAAGTGTGATAGGTTTACGATTTTTTGGATGATTTTCCCAATAGAGAAATGGTAGTCAATAATTTAATTGAATAAATATTGACATATTACTTGAATTAAAGTTAGTAATTTCATGTGAGAGCTCTAGTTGAGAGAAATAAATCAAGGCTAGTAAAAAACGAGAAAAATTAGTAATTACAAGAAAAAAAAACTTGGTAAGTAACTTAAATGAGAGTTGGTGACCCAAAACTAGTTAAATAATTTAATTGGAGAAAAGTTAGCAAGTCACTCTAATTAAGGTTGGTAATTTTCTCAAAAAAAGTTGTAAATTTAAGGTGTTGCTAAGAGATGCAAATAAAAGTTTGTAAACAATAAGACAAACTTATAAATTGGGAAAAAAAAAGTACACGTCAACAAGTAACTTAAATTAGAGTTTGTAGAACAATATTATGCTGTAATTCAATGGGATAAAAGTTAGTGATTCACGCAAATTTATATTGGTAATCACTAAAAGAATTAGTAAATATAAGGTTTGCTTATTAAGAAATATAAAAATGGATAACTACATAGCAAAGTTGGTAAATTAAAAGAAAAAAAATTAAACATTAGTAAGTGACTTGAACGAGAGTTAGTAACTCAAAATTAGTTAATAATTAATCTAACAAAAGTTGGTAAGTCACTTAAATTTAGCTTGGTGATTCAATGAAAGAGTTAATAAATTTGAAGCTGCAATAAATTGTGGTAATAAAAGTTGGTAATTTAGTAAAAAAAATGATAATTCCATAAAATTATTGATAAGTTACTAACAAGTTACTTGAAAAAAAGTCGCCGGTTATTTTTTATATTGTCATTTTTCACACTTACCAACACATTAAAATTTACCAGCACAGCAAAAAAAAAACTATTTGCTCGAGCATGGAACAATAGTCTTGCAACTACATATAGTAAAATAAGTCTATTATAAGTCATGAGACTATTAGCATTACCCAACTAAAAATCTTCACGAAAGACTCAAATTGTGAATTCTTGAAGCTAGTATCTAAAGCTTAAATAAGAGTTCTTGAGGTAATTATAGAGAAATTAAATATTAATCTACCCTCTCGTCTAATAGTTGATAATTATCCCCAAAATTTGATAGCAATGTGACACGGCCCACAAACGAAGCATGATCCAAGACCGTTTGTGATGGGGCCGTGTCACGCACAAAAAGCCTGCCCACAAGCAGCCCATGACAGATCCATGGACGATCCATGATTAGCGCATGACCAACCCATGCAAAATGCCGACAAAAGCATGTGATCGTTCACCTACTCTATGTTAGGCAACCCTGCCCTTGCTTCTAGCACATGCCCTTGGGCTTTCCCAAGGCCTAGAGCCATTGAGTGGCATAATGTACAGACTTGTAATGATGATATCCGTTCAAATACCACTATTGCATCGGAGGGAAGGTCAATGGTTGAGATGAGATTCAAACTTGTATAAATAGGGGCCCCTCCCCCTTGTTGTATTCAGCTCGTTCATAAGCAATACACTCGCCCCTTTGTTCACACAACCCTTGTGTTCGAGCGTGTGTTCGTGAGGTTGATTTGGGATTGAATTCCTAAGGCCGCACGAGTGTGTGTGATTGTTCGGAATCGATCGACCCATGATTAGTGGTATCGGAGCCTTCGTTCCAAGCACGATGGCTGATTAGCATCTCAATATTGTGATCGCTCAGGATGAGGATCATGAGGACTGCAGTAGGACCAATGAGAAAGCTCCTAGCAAGTCGAAGAAAACTTGAGGTGCCTTGAGTTCAAGGGATCAAGTGGGTGACTTGGAACGCCGAATGATGGTCATGGAGGAGACCGTCTCAGACGTCCAAGGTCAGGTTGAGGACTTGTGCTAGATAGTCGAAGGAGCGGAAACCGAAAAGGACGAGCTTTAGGCTGAGATGCAATAGCTCAAAGTTGGCATGGGAGAGCTCCGAGGCGATTTGTTAAGGCCCTTGATTCACAAGCTGAGGCAATGGGACGAGACTTGGGAAACTGCGATGGCGGCCATGCGTGTAGAAGTCACCAATCTTAAAGGGAAGCTCACTGAGTTTGAAGCAGTGCGCATGAACGGGGCGATCACCGAGCAACCACAACTTGACGCACCCAAGCCAAAAGAATTCAAGGGCTCACAGGTGGCGAAGGACATGGACAACTTCCTATGGTATATGGAATGATACTTCCAAACCATGAGAATGACTATCGACGTGATCCGGATAAACACCACAGCCATGTATTTAGTTGATGACACGTTGCTATGGTGGTGTCGCAAGTCAGATGATAGGAGTGGCGATCCTATCATGACACAGGCAAAGTTCATAGAGGAATTTCGGTGAACCTACTACCCCGCTTATATAGAGGAGGAAGCTTGCAAGGAACTCAAGTGCCTAGAGCAAAAAGGCGGAGTTGGTGAGTAAGTGAAGAGGTTCTCAGAGCTGTTGCTCCAAATCTCATCGATGATCGAGATGGAGGCATTCCATCGGTTCATCAGCGGACTTAAACCATGAGTCAAGTAAGAGCTCAAATGGTGCGATGCAACGGATCTTGCAACTGCTACTTCCATGGTCGAGTCCCTCGTGGAGTATAAACCGTCATCCTCGACTAAGCCAGATCTCATTTGAGAGAAAAAAACCAATGGTGGAGGAGATTGGAGCCAGTACAACTGTCCAAATGGAGGCAAACCACCATCGGCCCCTCCTAGGACTCAACTAGAGTTGAGCAATGGAGGATATCATCGCAAGATACACACCTACAAGTGTTTCTTTTGCAACGGCCACATATGGCCCGAGATTGTTTGAAAAGGGGGAAGCTGGCAGCCTTGTGTAAGGAGAATGAATCACGAGAGGAGGCACAATTGGGGTTGTTGCGTATCCTTGAGTCGATAAAGACCAAGAGAACTAAGGAACCAAAAGGGATGATGTTTGTGGATGTGAAGATTGGTGGTACTATGATGAGTGCACTTGTAGATACCGGGGCATTCGACCTCTTCATATCCCAAGAGGTCGCGAAAAGGCTAAATCTTCCGATCGAGAAAGGGAAAGCCAGTTGGCTCAAAACTGTGAACTCCAAGAAAGTCTCGACTAGTGGCGTGGCTAGGGACATGGAGCTTCACCTCGGTCCATGGACCAATAAGGAAGAAATCGAGGTGATCCCCCTTGACAACTATGATTTCGTGCTTGGTCTAAGATTCATCGACAGGAAAAATGCGGGTGTTGTGCGCTTCATGTTGCATCCTAGATAAGTAATGCTAGTGCATGGTCCCGATCTACCACGAGTCAGGGTGTGATAGGAAGATGCTATCGACCATGCAGCTGACGAAGGGATTAAGGAAGGGAATTGTGACCTTCTTGGTAGCGTTGAAGGTGGAGGGCGTAAAAGAAAACGGGGTACCAAAGGAGGTGACCCAAGTCCTTGACACCTTCCAAGATGTGATGCCATTCGAATTGCCCAAGAAGTTGCCCCCAATGAGAGAAATGGATCATCAGATCGAGCTCGTGCCTAATGCTTGACCATCGGCCATGACACCCTATCGTATGGCCCCATTATAATTGGAGGAATTACGGAAACAACTCAAAGAGTTGCTCATCGCAGGTCACATTCGGCTGTCTAGGGCCTCATATGGTGCCCCAGTCTTATTCCAAAAGAAGTATGACAGATCCCTTCGCATGTGCATAGACTACCGGGCATTGAACAAGCTCACTATCAATAACAAGCATTCGATCCATCTCATTACAAACTTGTTCGATCAGCTGGGGGAAGCCCGATGGTTTTCCAAGCTTGATCTTCAGTCGGGATACTATCAAGTTCGGATTGCTAAAGGGGATGAGTCGAAAACTGCGTGCGTGATTCGTTATGGATCATACGAGTTCCTTGTCATGCCTTTTGGCTTGACAAATACACCGGCTACATTGTGCACTCTTATGAACAAGGTACTCCATCCGTTCCTTGATCGATTCGTTATGGTTTACCTTGATGACATTGTTGTATATAGCTGGATGCTTGAAGAACACGTCGAGCACTTGAGATAAGGGTTTTAGATCATTCGAGAAAATGACTTGTATGTGAAGCATGAGAAATGCGCTTTCGAGCAAAAGGAAATCCCTTTCCTTGGGCATATTGTTGGGGGCAGAGACGAGTGCGGATAGACCCGGCCAAGATCTGTGCCATTGTTGAGTGGGAGCCGTCGACCAAGGTGACGAAACTGAGATCCTTCCTTGGTCTCACAAACTATTATCTACGCTTTATCCGGGGATATTCGAGCCTCACCGTGCCACTCACAGACATGCTGAAGAAAGAAAGGCCATGGGAGTGGACAGATTAGTGTTAAGAGGTGTTCGATTGGTTGAAGCGAGCCATGACCGAGGAGTTGGTGCTCGTGTTACCGGACCACGCCATATGAGGTGGAAACTAATGCCTTTGACTTTGTCATCAATGGTGTCCTTATGCAAGATGGGCACTCGATTGCCTTTGAGTCTTGGAAATTGAATGATACCGAGCGATGATACGCGGTTTAGGGAAAGAGATGACTGCGGTGGTGCATTGCCTTCGTACATGGAGGCACTATCTCTTGGGGTCTCGGTTCGTTGTGAGGATTGATAATGTCGCCACGAGCTACTTCCAAATACAAAAGAAGCTCAACCCGAAGCAAGCTCGGTGGCAAGACTTCCTGGTCGAGTTTGATTATGTGTTGGAATATAAACTCGGAAAGTCCAACTTTGTGGCCAATGCCTTGAGTTGGAAGCTGGAGCTGGCTAACATGATGAGTCAACTTGACTGTCCATGAATTGACCGTATCAAGGAGGGGCCCAAGCACGACCAAACGGCCCAAGCCCTCCTTCTGTACGCACAAGAGGGCAAGAATAGGCGATTTTGGTGTGAGGATGATCTCTTTTACACCAAGGGACAACGACTTTATGTGTCACTCCATGGGAAACTCAAGAAGGAAGTGATGCACGAGTGCCATGATTCTAAATGAGCAGGTCATCCGACAATCCACCACACCATGGCACTCGTTGAAGGTCAATATTATTGGCCATACATGTGGGACGACTGTCGCGACCAATTTTTCGGGTGAACCACCTAAAATTTGGCTAATGGATTGTTAAGCCTAGACTTAACTCAAGCTCTCCTAAGCCCATACCAATTCGCGACTTATATTCAAATTCTTAACATGGAGATAGATTTTATTTAGGAGTCGCCACTAATCTATTTTTTGGTGGGTCGATTAGAAACCCAGTAAAGTAACGGGAGTTTTACTTTACTTCTACAAACTAGAGACTATGGGTATGGAGCTTTGGTTACACTAGATTTCTCTAATGCCCTTTCGGTACTATTCTTTTATTTTCAAAAATGTTTTTGCAGGCTGCTTAAATTGATTTTAAATCTATTTCCCTAACATGTGAGGTGATTATACGAGTGCACAAACCATCAATTTAACACTCAGATAAACAATGAATAAATTGCAAAACTTACCTCAAAACAACGAAAGCATTTGCAATGTTAATTCAAAATCCACGTCAATAACCCTAGATATGATTTCTAATTAAATGCAATTTCTTTTTTCGTTTTCACTTAATTAATAGAAATTATGCAATATGCAATACAATACTAACTAAATGACCTAGTTTTAATGACATGCAATTTCTAATTGAATGGACCTAGCAACAACCAGTACATGGCATGCATTTCAACGAATATAATCCTAATGACGAACACATGACATTTTTTTCTTTCTTTTCTTTAAAAAAAGAATGTAATTTATCCTAGAAAATAAAACTAATTTATCCTAAGACATTTTTTGTATTTTTTATGAAATTCGAAATTAGATAAAATGTGGAAATTATCTAACTAGATTAAGATCCTATTCAATTTGCATTAGGAATTAGGTTGAGCCAAATCCTAATTTAAACTAAAATATTATCTTAACCTAAATAATCCTAAAATGCAATCTATTAAAGAAAATACCTAAATTTATAATAAATTAAGAAAAATATTATTTAAAATTAAACTAAGTGCAATTTTATCCTAATATGCAATGACTTACAAAATGTGCCATAATTCTACATGACATATGCATGATGATTTTTGCTGTTGTTTTTTCTTTTTTTCCTTTTTTCTTTTTAATTTTGAAACTAATAATTGCCAAATAATTAAACATGCATTCCAAATTAAAATCTAGCAACCTAAATTGATTGATTTGAATTTTATTTATTTTATTTCGAAAATTCATGATAAATAGAATGCTTAGCCTATATATGCAAATAACTCTAAAACATGCAATATTCTAACTCAAACATATTTCAAGATAAATAAAGCAATCAAGACCATTCAAAATTACCAAAAATATTACACATGTTTTAGATCAAGGGATAATATTTCACTAATAAAATCAATAAATTGATCTTAAGCCTTAAAGATCAAAATATCAATTTTATTCCCACTTGATTAATTATTTCATCTAAAGCCCTATAGATGAAATAAAAAAACCCTGGCGTGGTTGGGTATCGGGTGATATATTGGGATTTCCAATTATGCATAAAGAAGTATTTCAAACAAAGAAAGCAAAATATAAAGAGATAATAATAACAAATAAAAAAAACCTAAACTTGCTTAATAAAGTAAAGCAAAAATACCTTATTTAATTCTTTTTCTTAAAAAAAAAAAAAAGGAATCTTGGCCACTGGTTTTGGGGGAATCGGCGCGAGGTCTCCGCAAGGGAGCGTCGCGGGGAAGCTGCGTGGTGAGGGGCTTCGGCGTCTGGATCTCGGCTTGGCAAGGGCGGCGACTTCGTGGGCGAGAGGAGGGTTGTTGTGGTCGACAACGGCAGGGGTGGAGTAGGGGCTTCGTCGCGTTTCAGCGAGGCAGATCTAGGCAGAGGTGAGCAGATCTGGAGCAATGGCGTTGGGGTGCTCGGGCCGCGGTAGATCGGTGACGGCGGGGCGGCGCGAGCTTTGGAGCAGGTCTGGTTGTAGGACGCGGCGTCCGGCGGAGTAGGGGTGGCGTCAGATTTGGATCGTCTACCGTTAGGGGTCGCAAGCAGCGAATGAGGAGGCAGGGGTAGCGTCGGATCTAGGTTGCGAGTTGCAGGTGGATTGAGGGCGAGACCTGCGTCCATCGTGGGGCGGCGTGAACTTCGGGGAGCTGGGGTGCTGCAAATCGGTGACGGTGGTGGGCGGAGCAACGGTGACAAGGACGTCACGATGGCAGGGGGTTTTCGCTTGGAGACACAGCGGCGGTGCACGGCGGTGATCGAAGGTTGGCGTCGAGTCGGAGTGGGAGCACTAAGCAAATTCGAGTGGAGGAGGGCGGTTTCGAGTTGCAGCTCCGGCTACAGATCGGCAGAGCGGTGGTGTTGCTCGCGAAGGCTAGCGGACGCGGTGGCCAGCAGAGGCGATACCGGTGAGGTGGCCAGTGCAGGCGCGGCACCAGCGCAGACGGAGACACTCGGGAAGATGAAGGGTTGCCGACTAGGGTTTCGGGGGCCCTTTTTCTTTTTCTTTTTTTCGATTTTTCTCTCTCTCTCTCATGTCACTCTTTTTACTTTTCACTTTTGTCTTCTCTTTTTACTTCCAAAAGAAAGAACCCTCATCTTTTTGCACGTGACGTCTTTTATAAGCCCAAAAATTATATCTTCGCGATATATTTTTTTTTTCTTTTTGTTTGCGCACATTCCCCCTAAATATATCGTTGAAATATACGCACCTCGCGCAATATTATCTTTTGTATTTTCGCATATTCCATCCAAGCACAAAATATATCCCTCAGTGTATATTACCTAGATATGTGAAAAATCTTAATAGAATATGTGAAAAATCCTTCCCTCACCGGCGGTCTAAAATAAAACAAAAACAAAAATGTTCCTAAACTATATGTCATGTGATTTTTATTATTATTTTTTTATTTTGGTAAAAATTAACCCAAAAATTATGCAAAAATTTAGGTGTCAACAAAGACATTGAAGCTTTCGTGCGGACATGTCTTGTGTGCCAACAAGACAAGATAGAGTAACGATCACCGGTGGGGCTCCTTGAACCGTTGCCTATCCCAAAACATCCATGGGAGAGCATTTCCATGGATTTCATTATGAACCTGTCGAGTTTGAAGGGTGTTGGATCCTCATGGTAGTGGTGGATCGTTTCTCCAAGTATGCGACGTTCATGCTAGCCATAAAGGATTGTCCAGTTGAGGAAATCTACCTCTGGCACTATGTGAGCAACACGCAAGTGAATTGGGTACAACGTGGCCCAATTCTTGTACAACTTGTAGCAGAGTGAGTCCACGAACCAGAGTCTGTTCGAGATCATGACCTAGCAACAACCGCTCACTCCGAGTGCGATCGCCTCGGGATATCGAGGAAGTAGTCCCTCTGCATACAAGATCGCAAAAGAATGGGACGAACATGCAGACTTGGCACTGGCGCGCCTACATAGGGCCACAAAGTGCACGAAGAAATGGGCTGGCGAGTAGTGACATCACGTAGAATTTCAAGTTGGGGACTTGGTGTTGGCCAAGCTACACTTGATCCTTTGATACTGCAACGTGCACAAATGGCTGATCCATCGCTATGAAGGCACCTTTCGAGTGTTGCAACATATCGGGAATGTTGCATACAAACTGGACCTACCGGTCAAACTCAAGGTATACCCTATGTTCCATGTGAGTATGCCGAAACCTTTCCATGCGGATGAGGATGATCTGGATTGGGGCGAATCACAATGGGCGCCCCTTGAAGCGAAAACCTCCTATGATCAGGACGTAGAATGCATCATGGCAGACCACATCATATGGAAGAAATACTGTGTGCCAAAGAAAGAATACCTTGTCCAATGGAAAGGCCTTGCCGAAAGTGAAGCAAGTTAGGAATCATTTGAGGCTTTGTGGCAGTTGAAGAAACATAGTGATGCCTTCCATGCCACAAACGAAACAAGAGCGTCGCTTGATTAGGTGGGGGAGATTGACACGACCCACGGACGAAGCATGATTCAAGACCATTCGTGATGGGGCTGTGTTACGTAAAGGGCCTGCCCACGAATAGCCCACAACCGATCCATGGATGACCCATGATCAGCACACCCCCAGCCCTTGCACAATGCGAATAATAATAAAACTTGTTGGTCATTTAGACTAAAGTGAGGATTTGTAGGTTAATAATTCAACATAAGATTAAGTAAGTTGAAGCAACGACAAATAATAGGAATAAAATATGGTAAGTTTATAAACAATTTTTTAATTTTATAATCATTAATAATTTACCAATATGTTAGTTTGGAAAAAGTAAATCGAACGTATTTTTTACCAATAATTTCTTAACACTTATCAATACTTATTAAAATTTACTATCACGAAAAAAAAAAAAAAATCTATTTTCCTGGGCATGGAACAATAGATTTTTGCAACTGTTTTATGAGAGTCTCATGATTACCACTACATAACCAAAAATCTCCACTGATGCTATAAGGTATATAAGTTGCATCGCATGTGCTCTAGAACTTGCCTAGAGAGCTTTGTCATTCGAATATGACCTAAAGTTTACTTGATGAAAGATAATTAGAGCTTACAACTTACAATATATTAAAAAGTGCATAGACTTATATATATATATATATATATATATATATATATATATATATATAGGTAATATCTAAAGCTTGATATAGCCATTCTTGATCATCCATTCCAAGCTCCAATGGTCTTGTGCGCACTTGAGAGTCCAATAGGCCCATCCAAATGTGGCTTTTCCATAGACTTCTAGTTGAGCCTCTGCAAACTTTTGGTACTGCTCTTTTGTTGCTCCATTCACTGCCCACTCTACTACCCATTCACCTGCAATTCCAAATTGCTTTATAGATCCACATTTCTCATATGTATGCAGCAGATTACGGAAAACAGATACAAAATGATGTGTGGCATTGATGGTGAGATAATTTTATTACAAGTTTGGACTTACCCACGAAAGTGAGAGGTCCATCTGGTGTAGCGAGATGGTCCAATTGGGTACCACAATTCTTGTTTATGAAATCGAGGTTATCATGAATGGTGCTGAATTTCGTCCTGAACATAGTGTAATAATGCTTGTCCACAACTGTCCTATCCAGGCCACTCGCTACGGGGAGCAGCAATTCAGGGCCAGAGGTTCCGAGCAGACACGACATGATCACATAAGCTGTGGGTGAGTGCTTGCGGATGGCGTTATGCCCGGCCTTGTAATACTTAGTGACCGTCTCTAGAGGGAGTGTCTCCGCGAGAGGCTCATTCAAGAGGTCGACGGCATAAAGGCTCGGGCTCTTCGTGTACCTACATAGGCAAAATCAAATCATATATTCCCCAATACTTGGGATAGGGTGTAAACAACATATTTATTAATTACCGCGAAGTTAGGAATTCTATGACATGGAGGGTCTGTTGGATGGTGTCATCTGTCTCTCCCCATTCCTGGAACCCATCTCTCGATGAACTGTGTTCCCAGCCATTCTGGGAACCAGGTGCTGCGTGCAGGTCAATGATGACCTTCAGCTCATACTTCCTGCAAGTAGAAAATCAAATAATATATTAGAAATTGCATCTGTACATGATAAGATGAAGAGAAGATGGCAATTAGACTCACTCTGCCCAAGAGAAGGCACTGTCCAGAAAGGCCAGGGAACCACTGACATAAGGGGGTGGAGGATTTGGGTCGCTCGCTATCCACCAACCCACCGGAATTCTCACAGTGTCCAATCCATTCTCGGCTACGAACTTGAAATCGTCCTCCACTATGAACGTCCTCCAATGTTCCTATCATCAGTTCATACCTTTTATTCGAGTCCGCTCGATTTTAGATAGATTTGGAATGATTTGAGAAGATTAGGGGATAAAAGAAAGGAAATTTGAGATTATTTTAAATCTTTTCTCTTTATCTCTAATCCCCCCTAATCACTCCATCTAAATTGAGTAAAGGACGAAGTAAAGACATTACTAATAATTCAAGCACAAAAACACTAGACGAAACAATCTGCTTAATGCATAAAACTGAGAGTTTTATAATAGTAAGATCAGTGAAAGAAGGCCCTTCTCGTAGTTTTGTCGGATTGCCATTTGTGGTTTAGAATTCAGTGATCGTATAGGACACATCGGCAACCTCTAAAGCCAATCGAGGATGGGGTCTTCTGGCGTAGGAGGGACTGAGTCTCCTTACAAGGATCAGACGAAAGAGTCAGTGATACTGACTTGAAGGAAAGGAGACCGCGGGATTTTCATAGGTCAGCAAACGGAAAGAAGGCATTATCGAAGCCGAAGTGGCTTGGAGTTTTTCTGAGTTGCAAAGTGTAATATCCAACGAGAAGGTATCTTTAACGGTTCCTTTCTGCTGATGGAAAAGACCAATGGTAACTAAAACTAACGTGTGGAAATGATATGTTGGATTGTAAGAGGGTCTCTAAATATGAAATTGCCTAAATATGGACCCACCACGTCAATGGTTTGTGGGATCCACGTGGGGCCACATTCGGAACGTAGAAAGGATTGTTGTAATTGATCTGGCAGATAAGACTTAAGTCCAGACAAGACTTATTTCTTTGGATATATGTAGCATATTCAATACTCAATAACAAATTGACATTACACTTAATATATTAATAGTCGTAGCAGATCAGGTATTTATCGTTGGAAAAAGCTACTTCAATCATATTCTTGTCGCGATTGCAGCTTTTTTGCGGATAATTCACATACGTGTCCAAAAGGGTTTTGCAGTACTTGACCAGGAAAGCCATGCATGTGTCACACATGCATAGAAGCAAAAATCACTTGTATCCGAAAGAATCGAACACTTTATGTCAAGTACCATTCAATAAAGTTGATTTTCTCATAGCTGGATCGCATCACAATAGATGTTGAGCTTGGTAAGTATAGGTTGTACATATTGTATCACATCTTTTTTAGATTTTCATTTTGTACTTCATTCCGTACCTTGTGTCATTTACATGGACAATATTTACTGGCGTTTGCTTAGCAAGAGTTAGTAAGGGTCTGTTTGGTAATTGAACAATTTTTGGCTATTTCTGCTTTTTGGTTTCTCGAAACAAAAAAAGAACGTAAATCGGTTTGATCACGTTAGTTAATTTTTCTATTACTGAAAACAGTTTAATGATAAGGGAATTGATTTGGAATAAAATTAATAAATAGAAAAATGTTACTTCTTTGTTCTCAAGAATAATTCTAGAATCAAGCCATTTTTTTTCCCTTTTTCTTTTCTTTTTCTTTCTCCTCTAGCTAGTCACTAGACTTAGTGATGGCCTGCGATCGACTAAAGATGAGGTGGAGCCTTGCCGACCCTCTATGGGCCGACCCTCTATGAGGCTTGACCTCGCCAAGGGTCGGCAAGACTCCCCCGAGGTTGGTGAGGTTGCTAGCTTTCGTCTCTGGTCAATTGCCGACCATTGCCGAGGCTTGGCGATCAGCTAGAAGAGGATGAAGAAGTGAAGGAAAAAGAAAAAAAAAGAAAAACAAGAAAAATCTCAAAATATTATCAGATTTTTTTATTTTAATTCTACATTACAAAAATAAAATAAAATTGAGAGTCATATCAAATGCATTCCTATTTTATTTCTATTTCGGAATTAAAAATTTTGTACAGGTTATCAAATGTGTTTGAATACTCAAAAACTTATCAAGGGAATAAAATTAGAAAAGAACTATTTTTGAGTAGAAATTGTTCTCGGGAACAATTTAATTACCAAATGCACCCTAACTATCCGGAATAGAAACCTATCACGGGGCATACAAGACATACAGAAATTGTAGTAGCTACTATAGTTTCGATATATGATGACACTAATGACTGCTAACTAGAATTAGTTTCTCCTAAAATAATTCTTGTTCATAAGTCATATACTGAAAAGATAAAAATAAAATAATTTTTTCTCATAAAGTGAATTTATTTAAAGTTATAATCCGGGCATAAATCATTTAATTTAATAGGTTTGAGAAGCATAGATTCTGACTATAATTGATTAGGAGTTTTATAACTACGTACTCTCATGACATTGGGAGCTTTTTGTGGTCCTAGACCATTGGTGACTTGAAACTCGCCTTCCAATCTTTTAGTGAAGGTCACAACAAATAGAGATGGGTCTTCATCTTCCCATGCATCACTTTCGTCACATTGATAATTAGCTGTCACTCGTTCCTCCGTCGTCACCTGCAAAAGAAATTCTACCACAATAATTGCTCTTCCTTTGTAATTATCTTCAATCTTTGCTTCGAATAAGTCTTGAAAATTTTCACTCAGCTAGTGTCTATCTGACGTGCTGATGTGTAAAGAACAACTTGGTCTACTAAATTGGTTTATAAATTAACGTGATAGGCTAAAACCGTAGCTGAGTTGTGGCCCTTCAAATAAGTGAACCCTAATTAGCATCCAAATTAGTAGACTAGTCGTAATGGATCGTATATTTATCAATACATGTACGACGTTCATGTAGTAATTTCTCAACCAATCTTAATATATAAAGCACTAGTCTTATGTTAAGAAATAGAAATGGAAAGAGATTGATGACCTGTAAGAAGGAGCCATTAGGAGCTTTGATTCTAACACGGCTTGGATCGTCTGGCTTTCTCACAATCTCAAAGGTTTCCGGTTTTCCTGGTGAATGACAAGTAGCCACTAGATCGACCCCGTCCCCACCAGAATCTAGGCCGACGAATTGCTTGTTGGCGACCCTAAAGTTGAAGAGCGTCTCGTTGATTCTCCATAGCTACATGCACAAAACACGGCAAATCATCTGTAGCTCAATGCACGAGATTGCCTTCTCTAAAGATGACACTTATTCTAATTGAAAAATTGCTTTCAACAGGAGAATATAGCAATGCTATTTCCAAGTTCAACGATTTGAATTTCACTATACTGAAAGGGAAAAGCATAAAAAAGTTATAAATTTATTATATTAGTACCAATTCAATCATAAAAATTTCAATCGGACCAATTCAGTCATAAACATCGGTACCAATTCAATTCATCCGGTTAATTTTGGCTAGCTAGCGTTGATGTGGATGCTTTTGATTGATCTTGGCGATCCGGATTACATCCTTTATGCTAACGTGGCAATTTTTTGATATTTTTATTTTTTTGATATTTTTATTAATTTATTTTCCTCTTCTTCCTCCTTGGACTATCCCCACAGTGGTTGGCAAGGCTCTGACATGGCTTGCTGGCCACTAGGAGAGGGCCGCGAAGCCCTCTTTGGTGGCTGGCGAGGGTCGTGGCCTTCGCCTGGCCTCGCCTAGGGCTGCGAGCATGGCTTCACCTAGATCAAGGCAAAGGCTGCTATGGCCTCACTAGTTGCGGGTGAGGCTAGTCTTGCCTAGATTTGGGCAAAGCCGTCTCGCTCACGGCCCTGCAACCCTCTCTAGCGGCAAGTGAGGGCTTTGCGGCCCTTGCCTAGCCTCGTTAGCCACTGCGGGGAAAGTCCAAGAAGGAAGAAGAGAGAAGAAAATGGATAAAAAGAAAAAGAAAAAATAATAAAAAATATTAAAAAATTATCACATTAGTGTTGCTGGATGACTGGCATCCATGTTAACGCCGACCGGCCAAAATTGGCTAAATGGACTGAATTGATACCAATGTGAAAAGGTTTAAGATTGAATTGATCCGATTAAAATGTTTAGAACTGAATTGGTGCAAATGCAATATATTTATGACATTTTTAGTACTTTTCCCATATTGAGAGGGTAAATTGTAATTCCATCGATTCCATCCCTAACGTAATTCCATCGATTCAATGTTAGTCCCTGTAAGATGACTCTATCAAAGTCTGGACTATTTAAAATGTGAACCAAAACCTAGACGATGATAGCACATATATGGAATTTATTGGCACTTGATGCACTGCGCATCTAATCCACCCACAGAAGTTCATTCCTTAACCACCAAACTTACATCACGAGTTTCCACATCCAAATGTTATCTATCTACTTAAAGCTAACTCACCCTAAATGTCTCCCAATGGTTACCGGAACCTGCTGAGTGTTTGGCAGCTGCAGGAGTCCCCGTGCTGTTGGTGACTACCCGGCTTCCTCCGCCGAACTCCGCACAAAGATACTTGCCAACCATCACCGATTTGAATTGAAGTCTCGTCCCATCCTACAAGTTATACACACTTTCAGAATCAGAAAAACTGTTGAAACCAATCGAATCATCGGTTAATAAAGCAACGAAAACATCGAGACAATTACGTGTAGCACAGTACCAAGAAGTCCTTGTTGGGGATTGCATCAAAGAGGGAAGGCTTGATCCAACCTTCTATGACCAGCCAGCCTCCCAGATTTACTGCTCTTATTTTTGAGTCGCGACTCTCCATCTTTTGACCGGAATGGCTGCGGGTTGATCGGATCCCATTGCTGATGACTTCCATGGCTTCTGTTTTCCTACTTCCCAGTTCAAAAGCAAGAATAGCAGTAAGTTATGCAACCAACTGTTCCAAAAGGAACACAAAAGATTGCACTAGCATGACTAAAACATATCCAACAGTACTCGTGTAAGAAATGTTCATGTCATAAAATTTCGACATGGCGAAGCAGAGATGCAACGCGTGCTTGCATGATACGGATGAGTTGAGTCACTCACTCAATTAGCTTCAAAGCTGAGTTGTCTCCGTGTATGATGCGTTTGCTACAACATCCATTTATACTTCGTCTCGTCTTTGGGAGTTTCTTCTTGACCTTGACTCACCTTCTACGATTTTTGTAAATTTCAAAAAAGGCATGAAGTTTGGCTATTTTCTCTGTAAGGACCCAAGGGCTACCACTGTGTAATATCGTCCACTTTGGGCCTTTGACCCTTACGGTTTTAAAACGCGTTACACAGAGTAGAGAACCCAAGCCTTATAAACTAGCCCAAGACCCTCCCTAAGCGATGTGGGATAAGAGATATGTGCTTAGCTTCTTGGGTCGCCCACTGGCGTAGCCTCCATTGCCATCTCGGCCACGCCCTCAGGATCACCACATTCTCCACCCCTTACGGCACAGTGCCCTCGCTGTGGCCCCACATGCTGCAAGAGTCGACTCTGATACCATTTATAAGGACCTGGGGGCTAACACTATGTAATATTGTTCTCTTTGGGCCTTTGACTCTTACGGTTTTAAAAATATGGTACACAGAATAGAGAACTCAAACCTTATAAACTAGCCTAAGACTTTCCCCCTAAGCGATGTAGGACAGGAAATATGTGCTTAGCTTCTTGAGTCGCCCATTGGCGTAGCCTCCCTTGCCATCCCAGCCACGCCCTTAGGGTCGCCACATTCTCAATAAAAGAACCAAAGTGAATATCGTTTCAAATAAAAACCTAAAGTGATCAATATAATTTCAAATGAGGGCTTCGGTAAACTTATGCATATCAATGATCTTATATGCGCTTTTCAAGTTAATGGTTAAGGGCGTTTTTGTCCAAAGCTATTTCTTCTTTCTATTATTGCTATTTCTTTCTTTCTTCTTTTCTCTGTTCTCCTTCTTTCTTCTTCCTGTAGCTGACTCTCCACTTCATCTTCTTCCATTTCTCTCACTTTCTTCTTCATTAGCATGCTAAACGAAACCCCTTCACTTAGAACAAAAGCACAAAGCAAAAGTAACATATGGGCTGGTTCAGGTCGACTGGTAAAAGGGGTTTCGACTGAACAGTCGATGTGAACTAGCTGAAGCAAAATTTATCAATAAGCCAGAGACGATTGTGTACCTTGGTGCTTACAACCAAAGATCGATCTGAACGGGAAGAAGAAAAGATTTAAATTCTCAACCATTTCGAGTGAAAGATGGGTTGGGATGGAGAGAAAGAATTACGTTCCTTTGTGTTTACAAAAAAGATAGTAGTAAACGTATGACCTGAAATTCGCTGAAAATTAAAGATGTGATGGAGAATTGTTTGTTTATATAGGATGCGATGTTTGCAAGAGGTAGGAAAATTTTGTAAAAAGATGTCTGTGGCCTCCTCTCGACGCGGATCGCTTTTGCTCACCTGCACGCTTGCAGATGAGTTCTTGACGCCTTCTTGGGCTCTCACCGCCTAAAGCATCGACAGCTTGCCGCCACTCCAGTACATCCTCCGCGGAAACATGACGCAGCCGAAGGTGATGGTGACGACTCATGGGGTTTCGCCGGCAAATTGGGGCTTCTGGTTCCACTGAGGGGGGTCTGTTCCCGACGGATTGGGGGAGGTTTTGTACGTGATTGCGTTCTCTTGCAAATTTAGTTGGCGTGATTTCTTATTTTTCTTTCTTTTAAGGAAAAAAAGTTGAGCGCCAGGTGAAAGCGGGAAGAAGATGAACAGAAGAGATGAAGAAGGAAGAAGATGAATAGAGAAAAAGAAAAAGCACGTGGACGAAAATGCCCCCATCGATGCACATGTTTCACCATACCCTTAATTGAGACTATAGCATCACTTGAAACTCTTATTTGAGACTATGTTAATTATCTTAAACTCTTATTTGAAGCAATGTTTACTTTACGACCTTTTTGAGAAAATTGCTATATCTCAAATTCTTATTTGAAATTTCCTTTTCTTTTTTGGTCAAATCAAGTGGCTTGACTTAGGTCGACATCGTAGCAATTTCCCCGTCACTTGCACGTTCATGTCTTTTACTCTTCATATAGTAATGTTTCTTAATTCTTCCCACGATCAAGGAAATTTTATATATATGTTTTTTTTTTTTATATAAATCTAACTACTCTTTCTCCGTCCACTTATGTTTTATTCTTTAAATAGAATTTTGTTAAGGAGTGTCCCTAGAACACTTGTCAAGCAACTAATTAAGAGAATTCCCGGTTTCCAATGCATCACTTGAAACTCTTATTTGAGACTATGTTAATTACCTTAAGCTCTTGTTTGAAGCAATGTTTACTTTATGATCTTTTTGAGAAAATTGCTATATTTCAAGCTCTTATTTGAAATTTCCTTTTTTTTGGGGTCAAATCAAGTGGCTTGACTTAGGTCGACATTGTAGCAATTTCCCCGTCACTTGCATGTTCATGTCTTTTACTCTTCATATAGTAATGTTTCTTAATTCTTCCCGTGATCAAGGAAATTTTATATATATGTTTTTTTTTTTTTTTTTTTTATATAGATCTAACAACTCTTTCTCCATCCACTTATGTTTTATTCTTTAAACAGAATTTTGTTAAGGAGTGTCCCTAGAACACTTGTTAAGCAACTAATTAAGAGAATTCACGGTTTCCAATGCACCGATTATTCTCGTGTTATGAACAATTTCCAAGCACCTTAAAAATTGTATTGCTCTATATAAAATGTTATTAACAAGTGTCACGGGAGTACTTATTAAACACTCAATAAGGAAAATTTGTCATTTTCAATACACTGAGTTTTGTGTAGTTAGGCCTAAAAAAAAACGAAAGTATATCCTTAAGAATAATTATGAGTGTCCTAAGAGAACTCATTAACAAAGACTCTTCTAAATAGAATATAGTTAATAAGTATTTTAACGGACCGACCAAGAAAAAAAAAGGTATTTCAAGGCACTCAGTTGTCAGATATCTTTCAAATAAATTAATAGATTTTCTTCCACTATTCTTTGGCATGTTATGTTCATTTTCTACGCCCAAGTCAAGTCAGCGTGTCCGTTTCCTTCGAGTCTATTAGAATCTTTTCCTCTTTCCACAACTTTCCGTTGCTTTCCCTCTTGTCTGATTGTCTCCTCCGTAGAACGAGTATACATGGGGGCAATGAATAATGACCGTTCGATCATGTGTCCTATCAAGGGCCCACACGATGCAAAGGCTCAGGTTCATAGAGCTCATAATGTCATAAACACTGGGACCATGTGAGAATCTTTTAATTTATACATGTGAAATTTCTAGGAAATGGGAATAATGTGGTAAAGCAAAAGGGGATCACTAACCTCCAATAAATGAAAAATGGGGGACCCCTGCTTTTGAGAAGCAATTATTTTGTTGTACTGGTGCTAATTTGGAGGAAAATTATCTAGTCAATACTAAATTTATTGTACAAATATTAATTTAATTTTAATTTTTCGATATTATCAATTTAATTTTAAATCTTTACGTTGAAATTTCAATATAACCTTTCTCATTTTCATTAGAAATCGTTAACGTGATAGTCGATCATCGCCACGTTAGTAATTTCCAAAAAATTGACTTTAACAACTAAATTGGAATTTTGTGTAAAGATATAAAAAATTATAAAAATAAAAAATTTAGTATTGAATTGGCGTATACAAATAGATTCGTGATTGGATAGACAATTTTCTCAATAATTTTGTATCACATGGCCAAAATATTTGAAGCAACTATTACCCAAAAAAAAAAAAATTGTTAATGTTTGGGCACCTAAAACATGTTCATAGGTCGACCTCACCGATTGATAAAATCCATAAAAGACTTGACTAGATGGGAACAAATGAAAGTAATCATATTCATGAGATAAAATATTAGGTGTAGCTGTGACGGCCACCTCATCAATGTACTCGTCCATCAATGGATGGCAAGTGGTATTGTGGGCCCACTCCGTCAAAAAACTTGCAAGTCTCTTTTTCTTCTTTCATTGTTTCTTCCTTTTATTTAGAAAAATTCCAAAAAATGACTCGAAATGCCTTTTTTTTTCAAATAAAGGTTCAAAGTACATATTATTTCAAATAAGAGCTTGAAGTAGCCATAATTATTTCAAATAAGAGCCTAACCTCACTAATCACCGGTTAATTAAAATTTTCGATCGATTAATGGCGTTTTTGTCCAAATTTTCTTTTTCTCCTTTCTTTTTTAGCATTGGCTAGCGTCCACTAGCAAAGGCCAACGAGGGCTCAACGACTCTCATCGATCACTGGGAAGGGCCGACAAGGGCTTAACGACCTTGCTAGGCCGTTGGGAAGGGCCGGCAAGGGCTCAACAACTCTCGTTGGTCGGATCAACGACCCTCGTTTGTGGCCGACGAGGGTTGTCGAGTCCTTGCTTGCCCTCAGCGAGGGCTCCTCTAGGGCGAAGGTTGCCTTGCCCAAGTGAGGCCGTCCCTCGCTTGTGGCTAGCATAGATGGTGTGACATTCCAGATTTTCGATTCTGTTTTCTGTTGAATAAATCGGGCATTTCATTGATGCGCCTATATAGCTGTTCTCAGAGCTGATCACTCTTGAGATAACTAGATTGTTTGGGGAAGCCATTAAGGAATTTTAAGGCAATTGACTTGAGAATTCGATCAGGAATCACTTTCTCAACTATGCTTATCTTTAGAGGCCATTACGGCACTGTTAAAAATCGATTTGAGATCAAAGATAGGTTGGTTCGACTGAGATGTGTGGCTAATTGTGGGTGACACCACTAAATTGGAAAATTCTCGTCAGCCAGCACGAGATTGATTTTTCTATCGTTTTGGTACCTTGTGTCCGTATTTGAATCCTCGAGATTTTCACAACAACCGAGAGTCGCCAATGTGTCGAGTGGGTTCATTGTGACTTGAAGAAAATCGACCACAGGTCATTTGCACTGAAAATTTTTGAAAGTTACCTGGTAGCTTAGGTCATGCTAAAAACGCGCCAAATTGAAATTAACCGTAAATTTGAGTATGATTTCAGAAATTGAAGATTCTGTCATGTTACAATAAATTCTAGGAGAGTCGACTCAGTCTTAGAACATTTTTCTGCAACCCGAGATTTTTTGGGAAAAAGTCGAAGTAGGGTCGTTTTTGTTCATAAAAAGTCAGAGACCATTTTGATCGCGCAATTGGGAAGCAAGTGGGATCGATTGGTGAAAAAATACCAATTTGATTATTGACTAGATAACGGAAATTATCAAAGCCAAATTGGATTGAATCAAGAGGAGATTGAAGTCCAAATTGTGCCATTTCCCTTGCAATTTCGTATGTCCCCCACCCCCACCACATTTGGACCATTTCAAGCTCCTAGATGAGTGCATTGGTGGCTTAAGGAGGATCAAGGAAGATAGCCTTGGCTGTGATTGAGTCAAGGGGACAAGTTGGTAGAAAAAAATGGCTTGTGGCCCCTCTTGTCTCCCTCTCTCCTGCTTAGCCGTCAGCTAGCTTCTTTCCTCTTCCTCATTGTGCAATTTGCGGAACCAACAGGCCAAGAGACCAGCCGAAGCCCTCACACTGTCGCACGTATCACCGTCTACACCGGACCGCCATTCGCTGCTCCGACCGGCCACGATGCCCTCCGCCTTGCCTGCACAAGCCTTCGCCCATCACGCCATCCCAGCTACGTCCCAGGGCTGTCCTGAGTAGCTTAGGCCACTGTGAGCCCCCTCCGACCACCGTGAGCCCATGTTGTTGGCCGCTTAGCCTTGCCGTTGCCTTCACCAGTTTTACTTGCCTTGTTCAGCATTTCTTCTCTTTGTTTGTAGCTCAAAACAGAGAGTAAAAGTGTGGGTTTTCAGCCAGCTTCAAGGCTTGTTTTAAGGTGGTTTCGGGCCTCGAAAGGTAGGCCCACCTTGGAGAGAATCGTCCCCCGTTGCGTTCTAGTCGATTTGAACCGATCGGCTCGCGAAACAATTGAGTTTAACTAACTAATCCTTGCTTAGTAGGCTAATTATGTTTAAGGGTTGATTAGATTTATTTAAGTGTGATTATGTGGATATATTATATTAGTGTAATTAATTTAGTGCTTTATCGATGCATGTTAGGTGGATAGATAGTGCAATTAGGGCTTAGACGAGCTCTAGTATTTAACTAGAGTGATTCAGAAATTTTCCGGGTCCGTTTCGGCGTCCAATTAGGCATTACAGGCCTAAGTTGTATTTATTGGCATTTATTTAATATTTTCCGTAATTATTTAATTAATTATTTATTTTTCGAAAATTAGATCGGGATAGTCGATGACCGGAATTTTATGCTGATTATCGTGGTGCACTCTATTTATTTATTCAAGCTATAATTTGTGCTGAATTGATTTAATTATTAATTTTGGTAATTAATGGGAAAATTACCGGGTGTAGGTATACAGCACCAAAAATCTATTTTGGGACTATTGGAAATGGTGGGATAGTTAAAAGTGAAATTATTATATTTTGGTTAAGGCCGACTGTGTACCCACACACGAGTATTTTTATCGGGCATGATAAAAATGATAAATTGGTTGTATAGTGGGAGTTGTACACTATATTGGCTTGGGGGCCCTAAATTATCAGCTTTGGGCGAGCATATAAATAGTATATCATAGTATTAGCTTTGGGTGAGCAATTTATTATCAGCTTTGGGCGAGCAATTTATTATCAACTTTGGGTGAGCATATATAGTATACTAAATTAGCCTGGGGCCCGAATCTAATAGCTTTGGGCGAGCATATACATAGTATACTATATTATCAGTTTTGGGCGAGCTATACTATATATATTTTCAGCTTTGAGTGAATGGTCCTGGTCTAATAGAACCTTATAGATAGTATTGAATGTACCGACCATGGGAAGGTTGTGATGACATGTAATCGACTAGGTCGATTGATTGATGTTTCGATCTGTGATATTGATTAGGTGCCTATTCGAACTGTGTTGAATTGCAGGTGGAATTTGAGGCCAAGGTAAGCCCTCTGACCTGTGTTGTGCATAGGCAGCCCTTACAGCATATTGGCTTCCTAATCGAGTCTTAGAGGGTATAACTCGCTGAGACATCGTCTCAACCCGTTGTGAGACAACATTTCAGGTCCATAGATGACAACACCTCCACCTCCTCCCGCGCATTTTGGTATATCGGAGGAGATCACTGAGATAGAATATCGCTTTTTGATACATCCCCACCCGAAAGGACTAGAATATGTGTTGATAAAATCCACCATTTGTGTTGATGTGGGTGGATCCAATAATGTATCCCATGAGTATCGATCATGGTATCGCGAATATCACAATGGGTGAAGGGAGGGTCCCATGCCGGAAGGTGATGAACCTCTATACGTTTTAGAGGTAGCATTTAGGAAGGGGACAGTAGATCCCAAGGATGGATCGGTGGTGGATACCAAGGATCCCAAGCTGGAAGGCGATTCTGACACTCCTGTGTACTTGGCCGTGGACTCAGTTGGAGTGAGGAGGAGGGAGAGATTGTTGAACAAGAGGAGGAACTTGAAGAGGAGGACCCCGAAGAGGACCTTGAAGAAGAATCTGAAGAAAAACCAGAGGAGGATCCTAAGGAGGATCTAGAGTATGACCTCGATGAGGATTGAGACCCTCACCTTGTTTTGCAAACCCTGAGTTGTGAACCTATGTGTGATAGATCCAACTTGGTTAATAGTATTGTAATATATACTATGATGTTTGCTTTGTATACAAGTGTGATTGTGGTTTTTCATGTTCGAAAAATATAGCCCTAATTTTCTATCCCATTAATTTCGTGTTTAGGGATTATTTATATGCTTCCGCATGTGTATTAAAATTAATGGGTTGGCGATGCGTCCTGGGACATCGCCATTATATTGACTAGGGAAGGGATTGGCGCACGCTTAAGGATCAGGGCGTGACAGGTGGCCCTCGCCCAACCCTCTATGGGCTTCGTTGGTGGAAGAGGAACAAGAAGAACAAAAAAAAAAAAAAAAAAAAAAAAAAAAAGGAAGAAAAAAGGAAGAAAAAAAGGGGAAAATGATAAATGACGAAAATACTCTTAATTGCCAAAAAGTTAGGCTTTTATTTGAAATAGACATAGCCATTTTAGGCTATTATTTGAAATAGACATAATTACTTTAGGCTCTTATTTAAAATAAGATTCACTTTAAGTCCTTATTTGAGAAAGTGATAGCACTTTAGGCATTTATTTAAAATAAGGTCCACTTTGGGCCATTTTTTGAAAATTTCCCTTTTCTTTATGCCTTTTGAGGCCATAAATGACACTCGAACAATGGATTTCAATGATCAGCCATGGACGACTTGCTCACAAGCATGTTGATGCTCACCTATGGCCATGGTTGGCATCGTTCAAGCATGCTACTAATCCTGTGGGTATCCATCTTTTGCATCTAGCCATGGACGACGCTCGTAGCCAGCCATGTACAACTGGCTCACAAGCGACACTGATGATGCTCATCACAGGTCACTTGGCGCCCTCCATGGCCACCCCCCAATCCAAGAACAAGCCCAATCCCCCCTTGTCCATGACCCTGAGCCCTCCCTTGCTAGATTATGTGAGGACGACCCTTACCTTGGCCTTGAAGGTTGAGCCCTCACCAAATCTGATGAAAGCAACCCTCGTTTATGGTTGAAGAGGGCTGCGACACTGTCACCAACTCTCACCTGTGTTGTTAGCCACAGGCCAGAGGGAAAGAAAGAAAAAAAAATGGAAAAAAAAGAGAAAGAAACGGTGAAGAAGAGAGATAGATGTGCCGGAGGAAAGAGAAAGAGAGATTTCAAATTTTCGACAAAGCGGGCCCATAGTGCCACTTGTCATCCACTAAATGGATGAGTGCATTGATAACATGGTTATCACAATTGCATCTAATATTCTCTCGTACTCATGAAAGAGCAGGGCTATTGCTCTCCAATTATTGGATGGAATTTACACACTTCGTACAAAATGGAAATGTCTTAACAATCCAAGGATGTTTTTTCATTTCGTTAGTGTGTCTACAAATTGATTAATCTCCGTCCAATAGGGGGAAAATACCCAAAAAATTTCTAAACCTATTATATTTGTACCACTTCAGTCATAAATCTTTCAATTATACTATTTATGCCAATTGAGTTGATTCAGTTAATTTTAATGGGAAATTACTATCGTGGACACTAGTCATCCTACATGGCATGACTGGTGCTGATGTAAATAACTTAAATAATCTTTTTTATTTAGGGAAAAGACCATAAAAAACTCCAAACTTTGTCTAAAGTGACAAATTTACTTTAAACTTTTTTTTTTGGTGACATGAAAAACCCTAAACTTTGCAAACCGTGACACATTTACCCCATTAAGGGCATTTTCATCTTATTCTTTCTATTTTTCTATTTTATTTTATTTTTTTTCTTCTTCCCTCTTCCCTTCGCCGGCCATGGCGGAGGGAAGCCGACGTCGAGCGAGGGCTGCCCTCGCTAGCGTCGGGCGATGGCGGCCCTCAGGAATTGGCTATGTATCAATGGAATTTGATCATCCTTGGGTTGGGCGAGGTGACCTCGCCAGGGTCGGGCCGCCCTCACCTGCATTGAGCGAGGGACACCTTTGCCCCGTGCCGGCGAGGGCAGCCTTAGCTAGCCCAGGCGAGGGCGACCCTCGCCCGACGCCGGTGAGGGCGGCCCTCGCCGGACGCTGGCTTCCCTCCGCCGGCTTGAAAGAAGAAGAAGAAAAAAACAAAAACAAAAAAAAAGAAAAAATTTTTAAAAGTAAAAATACCTAAATGCCCCTATGATTTAGGATAAATATGTCACACAAATGAAAGTTCATGATTTTTTGTGTCACATAAAAAAGTTTAGGGTAAATGTGTCATGGTTAGCAAACTTCGGGGTTTTTCATGACATAAAAAAAAGTTTTGGGTAAATTTATCATTTTGGGCAAAATTTGAGATTTTTAGTGGTTTTTTCCTTTTATTTATTTATAGTTTTTGAATTATATATATATATATATATATTTTTTTTTTCTTTTTTCTTTTCCTTTCTTTTCTAAGAGTCTTGGATCCGTGTGACTATACAATTATCCAGTGCATAGTGAAAGAACTCATATATACAGAGTTTAAAATAAGAAAGAAAATGTAGTGCTTCTAATGTCCATGATAATCTCCACTTAAATTTTATATTTTAATAAGGTTAAGTTGATCCTGCGTAGAAATATATATACTAATACTAGAAGGATAAAAAAAAGGCAATTGAGTAAATTTAGGGTTGACCTCTTTAAATCTCAGTTGGAAAATAAAGGGCAATTTGTCTATTTACTGGAAATAATGTCGTTTTAGTCACACATAGGGTGTGAAAGTATCCTTGCCCTTTATTATGTTTCGTTTTGTATTTGCAGTTACATCAGTTCTCGTCACTCCTGGTTTGGCCAACATAAATCGAGCTGCTCATTGGTTAATTTCAATTTTAGAGAACTTACTCATTCTTGAAATATGGCGATTATGGTTTCAGGATCTTCTCCGGTTGATCATTTCCTATTCATTATGTTTTGTTGTTGCAGTAACAGCAGTTCTACATTCTCCTGGTTCAAAGCGTTCCGAGTCAACAGCTGATCAGAAAAATAGTACTGCCCTCACACCAAAGAGGGCACAGGTAAGTTGGTTTGCTTTATTCTGTTGTTGTGTGAAAGAATCCATGAGCTTGTAGTAGTAGCTTTGCTGCAAAGGAAATAAAAGAAATAATAAAAAAATTGTAAACATGATTAAAATACCATATAAAATGTTTACGGTAGCAACCATGCCACCTAAGATGGGTGATATTAATGTCAGCAATTTCTGATCAAAATTAGCTATATGGACTCAATTGGCACAAATACTAAATTTTTACGACTAATTGGTCCAATTGAAAGTTTTACAAATGAATTGATATAAATACAATAGATTGAGGAATTTTTTTGGTACTTTTCCTATTGATTGCAATTGACACAAAAGGCGAGTGGGAGTATTTACCGAGTGGCTTCCCATTCTTGAGATCCGTTTGCTAATGAGCTGTGTTCATATCGATTTTGTGAACCTGGTGCTACGTGCAGATTGATTGCGACCTTCACACCAATTTTCCCACCAAAATTACAGAAATATTAAATGTGGTCAATGCAAGACTTATGCGAGAGAATTGGCATTTTTCACCGAGGTTGAATCTCATAAGATGGATCGGGGATGATTGTAATGGATCCAGTCCTTGTGCTTAAGGTCCATTTAGAAGTCGTTTACATGCACAGGATAATATGGAAAAAGAAGAAGGCATGATTGTTATATTTAGCCTACCGAAAGATGTGGCATCAACCATCCTCCATGTAGCAAATACTTACTCTTAGGTAGCATGAGGATGAGATAAACCATTAACGAGTTCAGTTTGTTTGCCAAACGCGAAGCAATGGGCTTCACTCTCACTCCTCTAGAGTATCATAGGTAATTAATTCAGGTTCTTTTTTTTTTCTTTTTTCTTTTTTTAATATCAATGAAAGGACAAGGAATGACGAACATCACGACAACTATCTTTGGGCGATACTATAGGGCACCTTCACTTGTTAATATATGGTTTGAAGCCTGTGGTTTCGAGCCGGTCACTAGTAGTCCCTTGGGCATTTTTAAACTGGGAAAATTTCTCCACATATGATAGTTAGCAAATACTCAAAAGCACAAGCAGATAAGAGATTGGTCTAAATTAACGATCGAACTTGTGACCCCATTGTGACTCCTCTACTATTGGCCCACAGAAAAGACCAAGTTCACTTAAGCTCTTTACCAACAATTATTCGTTTTTTTTTTTTTAATAATACGTTTGTCAACTTTTGTTATAATTTACTATTTTTATAATTTTTCTTATAAATGCATGATTATCCATTCTTATATGAATTTTACTAGTTTTTTTTTTTTTTTTTTTTTTGGTAAGGGAATTTTACTAGTCTTTATTTGTGAGAAGTACTAGTTTTTATTTTATTAGGAGGACAATCACCAAATAAGTGATAGACCTATTGTATGGATTATAATTCAATCATAAATCTTTAGATTTGGTCAATTAAGTCCTAAACCTTTTGATAATTTGCTAATGTAATTATTTTGATCAATTTTGGTTGAGAATCACTGACATAGACATCGACCGTCCTATGTGACATGACCAGTGCTCATGTGGATATTTTGAATAATTTAATAATTTTGTATTTTTTTTCCTTCTTTCTTTTCTTTTTCTTTTTTCCTCTTGCTTCGCTGGTCACTGACCACAGGCAAGGGTTGGCGAGAGTCAACCTCACAAGGCTCTAGTAAGGGTCAGCCTCACTCGAGGTTGACGAGGGTGCCCTTGCTCGTGGTTGATCTTTGGCCATTGCCAAGGCCCGATAATCGATGGTGGAAGAAGGAAAAAATGAAAAAAATTGATAAAAATTGTCCACATTATTGCCAATTGTCCACTTTAGTGATTGCCGGCCAAAATTGGATGGGAGGACTACTTTGATAAATTGTCAAAAGCTTTAGAACTCAATTGATCGAATTAAAAGGCTCATAATTGGACTAGCATCCATGCAACAAGTTTATGATTTTTTTGGTAATTTTCCCTCTTATTAGGTTACCAAGTTGTTTTGATTTATCAATATTTTTAAGTTCATTTGATTTTTTTTTCAAATTCATCAACTTGTTAAATTTATTGACTCTTTTTTGAAATTACTTACCCCAATTAAAGAGATTCCCAACAATTTTTCGTTTAAGCTATTAACTGTTTTAGTATTGCCAACTCTTATTTAAGTTATTTACAAATGTTTGTATGATTTTCAAATTACCAAATTCTCTTTGTCTGACTCTAAATACTCCTTAAGTTTGGATAGACTTCTCATTGAGTCTGAAGATGCCAAACATCTTGACAATACTCGTTTGCAAGCTTTGCTAATATTCTCATATTACTCTAATGATATCCATAACATATATTTATGAAGTCCTTGAAGTAAGTATTCAGAATTTCAGACGTAGTATTCAAATGATCGGGTTTGAACATCGTTTCTCCATGAATATCACTTGAATATACCTTTTCGGAAATACCTATGGGATGTTTTGTCAATCTTGAAAACAAATTAGGGAGTTTTCTTAACACTATGTGATCCAAGACCATTGGTGACTTAGTACTTGACTTCTAATCTCTTAGTGAAAGTCATGACAAACACATCTAAGTCTTCAGCTCCCCACGCATCACTCTTGCCGCATTGATAGTCAACTGTCACTCGTTCGCCTGTCCGCACTTGCAAAACAAATTCCACTACAACAATCTCTCCTCTTTTAGTTATTCTCAATCTTTACTTCAAATAAGTCTCAAAAAGTTTTCACTCGGTTAGTGTCTATCTAACATGCCAATGCGAAAGGAACAACCTTGGTCTACAAAATTGGTTTATAAAATAAAGTAACGGGCTAGAACCGTAACTGAGTTGCCCTTCAAATAAGTGGACCGTAATTAGCATCCAAATTAGTAGACTAGTTCTAACGGATCGTATACATATCAATATATGTACAACGTTCATGTAGTAATTTCTCAACCAATCTTAATATATGAAGAATTAGTCTTATGTAAGATATAGGAAATGGAAGGAGATTGCTAACCTGTAAGGAGGAGCCATTAGAAGCTTTGAGTCTAACACGGCTTGGATCGTCTAGGTTTCTCACAATCTCGAAGGTTTCAGGTGTTCTTGGTGAATGACAAGTAGCCACCAGATCGACACCGTCCCCACCAGAGTCCAGGCCTACGAATTGCTTGTTGGCCACCCTGAAGTGTCTCATTGATTCTCCACAGGTCCAACAACAAAGCACGGCAAATCATCTGTATCTCAATGCATGAGAATCTTCTCCGAAGATGACACTTATTCTAGTTGGAAAATTGTTTTCAACACGAGAATATATCAATGCTATTTCCAAGTTGAACAATTTGAGTTTTACTTTACTGAGAGGGTAAATTGTAATTGCATCCCTTCCGACCATAACGATGTTCCATGTTAGTCCCCATAAGATAATTCCATCAAAATCTTGACTGTGTAATACATGAGCGAAAACCAAGATGGGTGTACCATATTTCTAACCTAGAGACAAAACTGTTAGGTGATCTTGGATCTTTCTTACCCCACCCTTGCTCAAGGGATATGGCACAACTTCAACAATCTCCCCCTCACATATTACGCCTAGGTCAAAGGCAACCACTCGTAGCTCTCTCCTGTAAGAGTTGGGTCCAAACTTGTTAGCAAGTCGGGCTCTGATATCAATAGTGAGTGGTCTTGGGTATTTCTCACCCAAGAAGTTAGCTCAAAGAGTGAGATTTTCTTTCACATTTATAAATCGATCATTAGCCTTTTCCAACATCGATGTGGGATGACATCAACAAAAAATTTGTTCCTTAAGCCTCAAACTAGCATCACGAGTTTGCATAGGCAAATTTTTTCTATCTGCTTGAAGCTTACTCACCCTAAACGTCTCCCAATGGGAACCGGAACCTGCTGGGCGTTTGGCAACTACGGGAATCTCCGTGCTGTTAACAACTACTCAACTTCGTTCGCCGGCCTTGGCACAAAGATACTTCCCAATTGTCATTGGTTTGAACTGAAGTCTAGTCCCATCCTACACGTTGTACACCCTTTCAAAATCAGAAAAACTGTTGAAACCAAACGAATCATCAGTTAATTAAGCAACGAAAACACTAAGGCAATTACGTGGAGCACAGTACCACGAAGTCCTTGTTGGGGATCGCATGGGAAGGCTTGATCCTCCTTCTGTGACCAGCCACCCTCCCAGATTAACTGCTCTTATTCTAGGGTAGCGATTCTCCGTCTCTTGGCCGGAGTGGCAGCGGGTTGATTGGTCCCCATTGCTGATGACTTCCATGGCTTCTGTTTTCCCACTTGCCTGTTCAAAATCAAGACAAAAACAAGAATAGCAGTTAGTTATGCAACCAAATGTTCCGAAAGGTACACGATAGATTTGCACTAACATGACTAAACCATACCCAATTGTACTTGGACGTAATCGGACCTAAAAAGAAAACAAATTGTCCGAAGACAAGGGGCCTCGGGAACAGGACCCAACCGTTTGGGTAGCTTGACGGTAGCATCGCATGGCAGCTTAGAGATGTATGGGGCGGTAGTGCCACGTGAGTCCGAGTTGCTACGGTTGATTGGCGAGCAGATTTTCTCGAGCAGAAGTAGCAATGGCGAGGGCAAAGGCGAAAAGGGAGATAAAGAAGAACAGAACAAAAGAAGAGAAAGGGGTGAATGTACATGGTAGAATTAATTGTAAATTTATAAGATCTCCATCCCTAATGCTGCGTTCGATAACCAAAGTAAAATTCAAGAATAAATTGATAAATCATCAAAATATTTAGAACTAAAATGACACAATTGAAATGTTTTGGATTGAATTTGCCATCATACAATAGGATTAGGGCTTTTTGGACAATTATCCCTAATTAACACATATGATGACTCAATCCATCAAATATGGATTGAAAAAATGAATTTATAACCCATTTTGATAAATCTAAAACGGGCAATGTAATTAATGGGAAAAGAACCATACATATTTTAGAGGTTTCGACATTTAGCATGGGAGTGCAACTTGGGGGCTGGCCGGATTCGCCAGGTTGGTGCCCTCTTTTTCAACACCAAGGCGTGCACTTGGCATCCAATTATTTAAGGCCCCCCTTTGGACCATCTTGCCTCAGCCCCTCGTCTGCCCACTTGTTGCTTCATCCATTTTTTAATAATTCAGACCCTCCTTATTTTGAAATACTGGACAAGTAAGCGCTAATTAAATGGCCAAATAAAATATTGTTACAGCTCCACAAATACAGATGATTTTAGTTCATTCATCACCCTATTTTTATTAACAAGTGTGCTAGGACACTTATTAATAAACAACCGTATAAAGAAGGTTCTTAGTTTTTAGTGCGTTAGCTCCCTCGTGTTGTGTTGTGTTTAATCTGTATATAGAAATCAAAACTATTTTTATAATGAAGTATGATTAACTAGCACCTCAGAAGATCCATTATAAAAATTTATACAGAGATGCGTAGATTTCAAATTGATATCCTTGGACTCGTTTATGTTCTTAGGGCCTCTAATTGTATACGTGGGAGTTAATAAATAGGATGCACGTGCGGCTGCTTGCTAATTCCCTTACATGGTGCTATTTGATTACGAGGGGAGTTCTTTGGGCCTGGTCGATGCATACTAAGAACTCAGGGATCTAATCAGATGATAGTGTTACAGCCCCATAGTTTCTACCACTTGATCTTTTAAATAAGAGCAATGCACTCTGAGGAGATGCCTTCTGATGATGTTAAGATAGGTTGAGCTCTGCTCGAGTCAGCTCCTTCTCATTGGCCTTGACAACGCTACTTTAGGATAACCGATAATTTCCTTATTGGAACTTCAAGATTATCGTTAATTTTCAGCTAGACATGCGCAAATTCCGGCAGCTCTAATGTAAATTTACGTGGCTATAATAGAGTTAGAAAAGAATATAACGAAAGATGCAGCTAAAGTAATGCAAAAGCTTTAAAAGTTAAAACTACAGCAGGCGTCTAAAACACTTGTCTCCAGCAAAAGAAGGGTTTTGCATGAAAATCCGTGGACAGAACTGTCGCTGGAGAGATCAATCGCGACGAAATTCTACCTGAAACAGTTCACATGAATTATGGGAAACCATCAAAGCACGAAGTCACGAATGTCAAAGAGAGGCCATAGAAGAAGGAAAAGAAAGACCGGCGCCTTTCAACTTGTATGTGGAAAGGTGGTCCCGTGACTACCACTTAGAAAATCAAAGGGTTTGTCACCTTTTTTAGTTCTTTTTAATCATCTGCATAATTGACTATTTGACTTAATGGCACTCGTCCAACTACCTATCCGAGAAGTTGAGGAAAAACACTAGGTTTTGGAGACAGCCATGTTTATAGTACAGCTTGTTAAGAGTTAACACAGCTATGAAACTCACACCCTGCAGACCGAGAATGCCATGTAGCTGTGAAGTCTTGAGACTCTTCGCATGAATTTATGAGTCGATGATGTGACTAATGAGATATGAGAGGACGCTCTCGAGTGTTTCACGTGAGATATTATGGAACTTTGATTAGTGGAAACCCCGGAGGAGTACCTGTTTGGAGCTGATCGATGTAGAATGTGATTAACTTACGTATTAACTTGACTTCGCATGATGATTGAACTCTCCATCCCGGAAATAATTTCTGAAGGACTCACCTAAAACTCAATATATGCAGGTACGCTCGAATTATAGGTTGTCAACGAATTATGGAAATAAAAGTTAATGAGTTGGTAAAAAATTTGATAATTCCATATAATTATTGATAAGTTACTAAAGAGTTACTTGAAATAAAAGTCCCCAATCCTCTTTTGCAGTAGCATTTTTTTCACACTTACCAACGGTCATTAAAATTTACCAGTACGGAAAAAATCCTATTTACTAATAAGTCTATTATAAGTCATGAGAGTCTCATGACTAGCATTACCCAACTAAAACTTTTCACAAAAGACAAAATGCGAGTTTATGAAGGTAAAATCTAAAAATTTAAGTGTTTATTAAGGTACTTGTAGAGTAAATATAGACCAAACCACACTTTTCTAACAAGTCATTCTCTGCATCAACAATTTAATTGCCTCCTCGTATTACGTATTAAAAAAGGTAACATAAGATCCACGGAGTGGTAACTAGGAAAGTTGAAATGAAAGTCCTACGACTGAGAATTTCTTATATAAGAAAGAGTCACCCAAAGAGCATTTGGTTTCAAGAGGATCCCCCATTCTAGCTTCATAAGCAAGGCTGCCTCATTGGTCTGTCTCGACTTTAGTTATATTTAGTACTAAACTAATTGCATAGATAAAGCAGTGTATTGTATCTGATGATAGGAAGGCATCCTAGGCCTTTCCAACGTGCTTCCGAAGAGCTAGGCAGGGAATTGCTAAGTACGAAGCTAGCCACACCATGAAGAGAGCTAGGCAATGAAACTAGATGAAGGCGATCGCCAACCTCGACTCAATCTAACTTTAGCACAGTCTGCGGTCGTTTTTATTTTTATTTTAAATAATATTTTAAATAAATAATAAATAATTTATTTTCCAAAAAAATCAAAAAAATATAATTTATTTTCGAAAAATATTAAAAAATATTTTAATTTCCAAAAAAAAAAAGCAGAAAATATTAACAAATTTTATTTTCCAAAAAACCAAAAAAATAAAAAATATTCCATATTTTCCAAAAATGCCAAAAATAAAAAAAGCCAAAAATTCAGAAAAAGCCAAAAAGACTTATATTTTCTAAAAATCCAAAAAAAAAAAAAAAAAAACCAAAAATCCCTTTTATGTCCAAAAAATTAGAAAAAGACTCAAAAAATGTTTTTCCTCCCAAAATGCATGGAAAATCCCTAAAACATCCAAAAAGCCTCGGGGTTTAAATAAGATTAGGTGCGAAAAAGGGCATTAGTGATTAATTAGTGTAATCAAGTCCCCGATCCTAATTTCTCTAGTTGCGCAGGAGTAAGTATTTCTCCCAATATTTTGCATGGGTTTCTAATCAACTCACCCCAAATTGATTAGTGGCGACTCCGTTTTAAAAATTAACTTATAGGTTAAAAACTCAGACTATTAAAGTCGTGAATTGGTGGACTTGGGAGAGTCCGGGCATAACTAATTTCAGCCGAGCCATTAGCCTCCGCCTGGCACCCGCCCTGATCGGGCGCTGAAACAAAAAGAGGTCGCGATATTAACTGCTCTTATTTTCGGATTGCGATTCTCCATCTCTTGATCGGCATGGCTGCTAATCGTTGGATCCCATTACTGATGACTTCCATGCCTCCTGTTTTCCTACTTTCCCGTTCCAAATCAAGATAAAACAGAACAGCAGTTAGCTATGCAACCGATTGTCCCAAAAGGGAGACATAAAATCTGCACTTAACATGACTAAAACATATCCAAGAGTAACCACCGGCTCAATTGGCTCCGCTGGGTAGGCTCTACAACGTCCTCCTTGGGGAGGTCAGGAGTTCGAAGCCCCTGCAACGCAAGTTGTAGGGAGGCTGGCGGATCATTAGGCAATTTAAGCGTGGTGTCGGGGTGGTGGTTTCCTTGCTAGTGTCACCAGGGGGTTTACGGCGCACTGTCGGTACAAGCTGGTTCCTCTTGCCACCAAAAAAAAAAAAAAAACATATCCAAGAGTACTCGTGTGAGAAATGTTCATGTAATAAAATTTCGAAATGATTAAGTAGAGATGCAATGCGTGCTTGCATGTTATTGATGAGTTGAGTCACTCACTCAAGTAGCTTCAAACCTGAGTTGTCTGTGTGTATGGTCATTTGGTCTACTTGGTGCATTTTATTTCATTTCATTTCTGCTCAGACACGCGTGGTCGTGGGACTTGACTTTGAGTTGACGCCCTCGCAACTTCGCCGTCCCTCGCAAGTTAGTGTTTTCTATGCTTCAGACAAATTCAAGGAAATGTCATTAATAATCTTTTTTTCCGCGGATCTAACTACTCTTTTATTGTCCAGTTGTGTTTTCTCTTAATGAATATGATTTTGTTAAAGAGTGCTCTTGAGATGCTCATTAAGGCTTTGATCGTTTTACAAAAAATGTGACGTTTTTGGAAAATGCTTTTTAAGAAAATGATAATATTTTTCGATATTCAGTTGAAACTTGAAAATAAACTAGAAAATCATTTAGTATATAAAATCTAATTTGATTTTCTTCCTTGCACTCATTTTAATAATATTATATATATTTTTTAAATTTAATTTTTAATTATTTTTCTTTTCTTTTTTTCATCCTTTTCATTCTTCTTCAGCCGATTGCCAACCATTGGCCACAGATAAGGTCGAACTCGCCCAAGGTCAGCAAGCTCGAGCCTCCACAAAGGTCGACAAGACTTTGGCCCCACCAAATTGGCAAGCTCGAGCCTTGCTAATAGGAGTGATTGATTCTGGGTTCGGTCCGGTTCCAAATGAAATGGGGAGGACTAGTTCCTAATTTTTGGGATTAGGGATCAAACTAGTCTCGAAAGCGGGTATTAGATTATCGAACGGTCCAATCTGGTGGAACTGGTTAGTTTGAACTTTGTTGTGTTGGTAGCAATTTCGTAATGAGTTGATGCATTGAAGGGCTTAAAAAATAGTTCTGTTTCAGCAAAGTGCAAACAAATATGAAGTATGAAACAGTCAAGACTTAGCCTATGAATTATAGAATTCATTAGAAGCCACCTTGGAGAATTCCACCATTCGGGATCTGATTTTCTTTTTGAGCACAGAATCTTTGACCTTGCCGGCCTCTAAGCACAGGATCATCTTGTTCAGAGACTTCGTGAGGCTCGCTTCGTCCTCGCAATCCAAAATTTCTTATTACGAAATTAAAAAAATATAATTGGTATGGTCCAGTCACTCTAATTCCTACTCTAGAACTATAAACTAGACCAAAGCCCGTGAAAACCGCCTAGAACCCCCGGTTTTGCCCGGTCCGAGTGGTTCCCGGTTGGGCGATTTCCTTTGCACACCTCCACTCGCCAAAAGGCAAGCTCGTGGTTGGCTAAATTTCAGCAAGCAATGAGCCCACTGACTATTGCCGCGGCTGACAACCGGCCGAGGAAGAAGGGAAAGGAAATAGAAATAAAATAAAATAAAATAAAAAGAGAAAAAAAGAAGAAAAAAAAAAAAGGAAAATAAAAAATAATTAAAATTTGATTTTTCAAAGGGAAAGAAAAAAATAAAAACTAATTAAAAGGAGTGCATGGAGAAGAATAAGATTGGTTTGGGTGAAATAAAGAATAGGAAAAATAATTTCCGCTTTTCCTATTTTAGAAGAACTCTTTTTCATTGAAGGAAATATATCCTTGTCTGGTTTGCTTTATGTGTAACACCAAGAAATCTGGAAAGCAATATCTCAAAAGTTATTTCCATGAAACAAATGAAATCGAACAAACCAATTAAGAAAATTTCCCAATTTGCAATATATTAATTATCCTTGTGTTATATATTGTGTTTCGTCCGTCTTTATGTCTTAAAAGACCGACATCGACATTTAACACGCGTAACGATAAGAAACGCCGACAGACACGTCATTTCTTAAAAATAAAAGAGATTTGATATATTGAAATACGTTGTATATTAAATATATATTTTTATATATACATGATTATTTCTATTTTTATGTATACATGATTATTTCAATCAAATAATTTGATTCAAATTTATTAAAAAATAAAATAATAAAAGAGCCAATGAATTTATACTAAAAACATTAATCCACCATTTATTAATATCAAATTAATCACTTCTTTCTCCCTTTATTATTTTTTATTATTTTTTACATATTTACATTTTAACCATTTATTTTTTAAAATTGATCTCATGCATGTTGGAATTTCGGATTTGCATATTAGAACGTGTTGGGAGAGTTAATCACACGGGTTGGATTTTGATATCTGTGGACGTGTCGGATGTGTCGGACACGTGTCGAAGTGTCCCAACACAACACCAAAGGCTCTTGAAAGGTATCAATACTTCCTAATTTTTGTGTAATTAATCCAACAAAAATGAAAATATTTCCTTAAATTTAGTCAAGAAGTATTCTGAGAGAACTCATTAGTAATAATTTTCTAAACGAAGTATACTTCAATGCCTATTTCAAGCGCACTCAAACCTTTCGAAGAAGATTTTCTTCCTCATCTGTTTAACGTGTGGTCGACATTATACGTCCAGGTCAAGTCAGCGAGGTCTCTTTCTCTCATTTCATTCTGTCAAAAATCTTTTCCTCTGTCCAATTAAGTTGTCGTTGCTTTCCCTTCCCTTGACTCCTCAGATCTCTAATTATTGGAGCAAATAATTCCGCGTAATAAGCACGCAAGAGCCCAGTGAATAACAGCCGCCAAATCATGTGAGTACTACTAGGCACGCGATAGCTCAAATTCATTGAACCCCTGGAACATCCGGACCATGCAAGAATCTTTTTCGTAAGTTATGTAGGCGAAGTTTCTAGGAAATGGGCAAGAGGAAAAGGAAATCCTCTGGTCCTCAAAAAGAGGAACAGAGAAATCTAGGCCTTCGGAGCCAGAATATACGAAGCCACTAAAACACGTCCGTTGAACGACCTCGCTATCGACAAAATCAAGAGAAGACTTCACTGGAGCGGAACGGACCAAAAGTTGCCGTGTTCGGGGAAGAGCAGGGTTCTCGCTCCCCCAATCATTCCACGGGATTCACACGCTTCGCACTGAATGGAAACATCTTTGAAGACTCCGAGGATGGGCTTCCTTTTTTTTTTTTTTCCACATATCACTAGACTAATCTCTGCCTTATAAGTATGGCAGTCCCCTAGTTCCGACCGCTCGGGATAATTGCATGGTCACACTGGTCCATAACTCTAGGGGTTAAATCATAAGTCTCGTGATGTTCGGGAACTCTACCAGTGAATCAAACTGCAAATTCCCCCCGCCATCCAACGTTGAATCAGAGTGTGACAATACAACTACCTTAAAGTTGTTGCCGAAATGTCCACGAAAAAAAAAGACAAAGCTGACAAGGCGTAAAAGAGATAGATATGTCTCTTCTTGGTATCGTCTTGCTGAGAAGGATATTCTGCCTGTACTAGAAAACCCGGTTTTCTTTTATGATATAGTATCCTATTCCAGTTGGTCCAGAAAATCTGGATCACCAAACATAAATTTATTAGGGGCTTCAAGTGCTAGATGAAACTTGATGATTAAAAGTCTCCAAGAAGAGGTAATTAAATCAACTGGAATATTTGCTTTCAATTGTGATTCATTTATTTCGATTTAACAGCTCCTCCTTTATAGTCTCTTGGGTACAAGAGTTTTTTTTTTTGTTCGGCCGTTGTCCTCATTCGAAATTAAATAAAAGTCGCTTTGATTGGTGATGTACTAATGTTAGAAAATAAAATCCAGCAGTTTGACTGTAAGATGAAGGGTGACAAAATTTCACAAGTGAACGGGGTTGGATATGTTTAATTCTTTGAGAGGAATTTCAAGCATGAGACATTGGCATGTCCGAACATAAGTACTTGGTCCGTTATCAAGGGGCTGCTAAGTTCCACCATGTATGTTAAATATTAGTTTAACACGATCCGATTAAGTCGGCCCACAAAGTAATCCTATCACGGTATCATTTTAGTCGAAGCATAGTGCGCAATATTACAATCACCATCCAATACCGAAGCCTCCGTTTTGGCCTTGCATCATTGCCTGGTCATAATTTCTTCTTCAGACCTCCGGTCGATCTTGCTCGTGGCTATGAACCATTCAGAAATAGTCAAAGCTATTTACTCCACTTTAATGTGCTCGGACCGAGGTCAACAATCGATCATCGCAAAAATCGACTATAAGAGTGTAACTATGTAGGAAAATACCGAATTAATTCGAATACGTAAACTGATTAAAGCTGTATATAACCATTGTTGATCATCCACTGCAGACTCCACTTGGTCTTGACATTCTTGAGAGTCCAATACGCCTGTCCGAACGTTGCTCTCCCTTACACCTCAAGCTGTGCCTTCGCGAATCTTTAGTAGTCTGCTTTCGTAGCTCCACTCACTTGCCACTCAGCCACCCATTCACCTTCACCCAATTCACAGATCAAATCAGCAAAAAAATTTGGTAAGCATTTCATATCATTCAGCTTTGGGCTTTCTCATCGTAAACAAATATCGACAGATGGTGTCACCGTTGGACTCACCCATAAAGCTGAGAGGACCGTTCACCGTGTTAACATTTTTAAACTAAGCCGTCCTGTTAAAGTAGATGAAATCGATGTTCTGTTGGACCGTCATGTTGTCGAAGATATCCGAGAACAGATTGTAGTAGTGCACGTCGACCACGGTCCTGGTCAAGCCAATGGCCCGAGGTGGTTCGACATCACTACGTAGGCTGTTGGGGAGTGCCTGCGCACCTCGTTGTATGCGGCCTTGGAGTACTTGGTCAAGGTGTTGAGAGCCACTCCTGGAGAGAGAGGCTAGTTGATGAGCTCGACCGTGTAGAGACTCAGGCTCTTTGCATACCTGAATAAAAAATGACATTTGGAACTCCAGATTTCTAAATTTGCTGTAATATTTTATGTGATAGCATTTGGTGCAAAAAGTGAGTTGAAGAATTTACCTTGCAGCGAGGAATTCAATGGCAGCAACCGTTAGCTGGATGTTAGCATCAGTGGCTCCCCATTCCTGAGATCCGTCCCTTGATGAGCTATGTTCGTACCCATTTTGTGAACCTGGTGCTGGGTGCAGATCTATTATGACTTTCACATCAATTTTCCTACCAAAACTACAGAAACATTACCTTAAATGTGGTTGATGCAAGACTCACGAGAGAGAATTGTGCAAATTTCATGCGGTCATTGATTTATGTGTAGACAGAACACCGAGGTTGAATATCATAATATGCATCGGGGATGATTGTCATGGATCTGATCCTATGTACTTAAGGCCCATTTAGAACTCGTTTCCCTGGACAGGATAATATGGAAAAGGAAAAAAAAACGAATGATTGACTCGGTTATATATCAAGCCAACCGAAAGATGTGGTATAACTATCGCCCATGTAGCAAATACTTTTAGGTAACATGAGGATGAAATAAACCGTAGACGAGTTCAGTTTATTTGCCAAACGCGAACCAATGGGCTTCACTCTCACTCCGCTTGAGTATTATAGGTAATTAATTCACAGTGAGTTAAAAGCGTAGGTTCTTCCCCTTTTTTTTTTTATCAATGAAAGGACAAGCAACGACTAACATCACGACTACCATCTTTCAGCGATGTAGGGCACCTGCACTTGTTACCAAATATGTGGTTTGGAGCCGTAATTATTCAATTTAGATATGTGGTTTCAAGCCCGTCACTAATAGTCCCTCAGGCATTTTGAAACCCAAAAAATCTCTCCACATGGATAGTTAGCAAATACTCAAAGAAAAGGCAGATGAGAAATTGGCCTATAATAAGGATCGAACTTGTGATCCCATGAAAGACGATGTGACTTCTCTACTATTAGCCTACAAAAGATACTAAGTTCACTTTATCTCTTTACCAATAGTTATTTTACTTGTTTTAATTTTACGTTTGTCAATTTTTGTTATAATTTATAATTTTTTTTTTATCTTTCTTATAAATGCAATAATTATCCACTCTTATATGAATTTTACTAGTCTTTATTTGTTAGACGTACTAATTTTTGTTTTGTTAGGAGGACAATTGCCAAAAAAGTCATGAACTTAATGCGCGGATTCAAATTCAATCATAATTTTTTGATGATTTGCTAATATGGTCATTTCAATCAATTTTACTAGGTAATTAGTAACATAGATGTTAACTGCTCTACGTGGCATGACTAGTACTTATGCAAATGAATTTTTGAATTTTTTTTTTAAATTTTATATTATTTTCCCTTTTTATTTTTATTTTATTTTTTCTTCTTGCTCCATGGATCACTTATCACAAGCAAGGGCTAATGAGGGTCAACCTCGCTTGAGGTTGACAATGTGCCCTCATCTGTGGTCAATCTTTGGCCATCGCTAAGGCCTGATGACTGATGGAGGAAGAAGGAAAAAATTAAAAGATTTATAAAAATTGTTCACATCATCACCAGCTGTTTACTTCAGACGCAATATTTATATGATAGGGTCTGAGCATCATTTCTTCATGAACATCACTTGAAAATACTATTTTTAATAAACATTTATGGAAGGTTTAGTCAATCTTCAAAACAAATTAGGGAGTTTTCTCAACATTATGTGGTCCAAGACAATTGGTGACTTGATACTTGCCTTCTAATCTCTTAGTGAAACTCAAACCAAGCACATGAGTCTTCATCTCATATCCACGTGTCACTCTCATCACATTGATAGTAAACTATCACTCATTTGCTTGTTCTCACCTGCAAAACAAATTCTACCACAATAATCGCTATGGTTTCTTCGTTATTCTTAATCTCTACTTCAAATAAGTCTCGCAAAGTTTTCATTCGGCTAGGGTCTAACATGCTAATGCGTAAGGAACATCCTTGGTCTACTAAATTGGTTCATAAAATAACGTGACAGGCTAAAACAGTAGCCAGGTTGGCCCTTCAAATAAGTGGACCATAATTAGCATCCAAATGAGTAGTCTAGTTGTAACAGATTGTATATTTATCAATACATGTATAACATTCATGTAGTAATTTCTCAACCAATCGCAATATATGGAGCATTAGTCTTATGTAAGATATAGGAAATGGAAAGAGATTGATGACGTGTAAGGAGCCATTAGAAGCTTTGATTCTAACATGGCTTGGATTTTATGGGTTTCTCACAATCCCAAAGGCTTCAGGTGTTCCTAGTGAATGACAAATGGCCACCGGATCGACACCATTCCCACTAGAGTCCAGGCCTACGAATTGCATGTTGGCCACCCCGAACGTCTCGTAGATTCTCCACAGTGACAATAACAAAGCACGGCAATTCATCTTTAGCTCAATGCTCGAGATTCTTCTCTGAAGATGACACTTCTTCTAGTGGGAAAATTGTTTTCAATAGGAATAATTGCATCGCTTCCATCCATAATGATGTTCAATGTTAGTTCCCGTAAGATAATTCCATCTAATTTTTGACTATGTAAGATGTGAGCCAAAATCAAGACAGTGTGTCGCAACCAATTTTTTTCAGGCGTGGACCACCTATGATTTGGCTAATGGATTGTTAAGCCTAGACTTAACTCGAGCTCTCCCAAGCCCATACTAATTCGCAACTTAGGTTCAAATTTTTAACGTGCAAATGATTTTCAATTAGGAGTCGCCACTAATCTATTTTTGGTGGGTCGATTAAAACCCAAGTAAAGCAACAGGAGGTTTACTTTATTTCTACGAACCGGAGACTATGGGTACAGGGACTTGGTTACACTAGATTTCTCTAATGCCCTTTCGGTACCATTCTTTATTTAAAAAAATGTTTGGCAGGTAGCTTGGATTGATTTTAAATTTATTTCCCTAACATGTGAGGCGATCATGCGGGTGCGCAATCCACCAATTTAACACCCAGATAAATAATAAATAAATCGCAAACTTACCTCAAAGCAACGAAAGCATCTGCAATGTTAAATTAAAATCCACATCAACAACCCTAGATATAGTTTCTAATTAACACACAATTTTCCTTTTTTTTTTGTTTTCACTTAATTAATGAAAATCATGCAATATGCGATGCAGTATTAATGGACCGAGCAACAATCACTAAATGGCATGCATTTCATGAATCTAATCCTAGTGACATGCACATGACATTTTTCTTTTTTTTTTTTTAAAAAATGCAATTCATCCTAGAAAATAAAACTAATTTATTCTAAGACATTTTTGTATTTTTCATGAAATTCGAAATTAAAAAAATGTGAAAATTATCTAACTAAATTAAGATTCTATTCAATTTGTATTAGGAATTAGGTTGAGCCAAATCCTAATTAAAACCAAGATATTATCTTAACTTAGCAATCTCTAACCTAAGATGCAGTCTATCTAAATCAATCTAAATTTAAAAGGAAATATGCAATTTTATCCTAATATGCAATGACGTACAAAGAATATCCTAATTCTACATGACATATGCATGATGATTTTTCTTTTTTAATTAAAATTCGAAATTAAAAATTTAGGTGTCAACAGCTTGCCCCTCTTTGAAGATGAGCTCGCAGAGGTTGCCTTTAAAGACAAATTGAGACCTAAATTTTGGTCATGCTCATGCAATGAATGATTTTTTGTTTGAACATGAATTCCATTTTTTAATACAATTTATATGATGCATGGAAATACTAATGCAAATAATAGATGAACCTACCTGGAATAACTTACCTTCGAGGAGGATAGAGTAATTCGAGATAGTGGGTGTTACCTGTCCAAGACTCGTACCATTCTACGGTCGCCTAGAATAGTAACATGATTTTATGAAGAGACTATTTTTCTACGGTTGCCTAGTATGGCCCAGGTGTTTAGGACCCGTACCATTCTACGATCGCCTAAACGGGGATTTACTGTTGTCGCCTGAATAAGGAATAAGTGTTGTCGAGGACCCGTACCATTCTACGGTTGCTTGAATGGGGAAATTGCTTTTCCAAGACCCGTACCATTCTACGGTCGCCTGTTAAAGCAATAAATGTTGTTTAGGACCCGTACCATTCTACGGTCGCCTAAACGGAGATTTTGCTTGGCTAGGACCCGAACCATTCTTCGGTCGCCCAGCGTTGCAACCTGGAGAAAAATCTTTGGGGACAACTCAATCGAGTGTTAGTGTATTCGAAAAGGGAATACCTGTGCAATGACAAGTATTTAAGGTATGAATAGAGATATACTTACCTGGTGACATCTCTGTTCATTAGGGATATGTCTCCTATAAAGATGGGCCCTGGGCTACGAAAACACGCTAGGATAATATAAAAGGACTCTGCGCTACGAAAGCACGTCAGGTCAATTTAAAAGGACACCGGGCTACAGAAGCACGCTAGATCGACAAAAGGGGGACTCTTAGCTACGAAAGCACACTAAGTTAATTTAAAAGGACACCGGGCTACGGAAGCATGCCGGGTCAATAAAGATGGGCATTGGGCTACGAAAGCATGCCAGGTCAATTTAAAAGGACACCGGGCTACAAAAGCACGCTGGGTCAATAAAGAGGGACACTGGGTCATGAAAGCACACTAGGTCAATTTAAAAGGATAGATTGACCGAGTCAAGTGTCAAGAATGGGCAGAGATATACTTCCCTGATGATATCTCTGATTCTTTGGGATATGTCTTCTGAATTTAGATATCCTGTGGAGGCCTCTCACCTCCTGGTAGAAATAAATTTTGGAACATCAAGGATGCACCTTGAATGCTCATGATGGTTTCTCATCTCCTCATATCATAAGGCATTTTGAAAAGAACCTGAATGTTAGGAGCTCTTGGGTCTTTGAGAAAAGATTATCTGTCAGACATGATTAGAGCAAAAATGCATTCACCAAAGAAATAAGCAATTAAGGCTATTCTGGAATGCAAACTTCAAAATCTACTGAAGCTTTTATCAATCAAGATTCATGCATAATGACTTTTGCATCATCCGAATTTCCACTAAAAAGAATTATCGTTCAAGACAATTTTCACTTATGACGTGGATTTCTTAAGAATACTAAATGAGAGACTTTCGGTTAGAAAGGACTTTCACTCGCTCTCATTTAGAATGGCTATTTTATGAGAATCACTCAATTTCATCATATCGACATGGATCCAAGTATTCTCGCAAGCGGTACGATCTTACCAATATGAGAGGTCTTTAACAGGGACCATAATGTGGGCTTAGCCAACGGCTTAACAAATGGACTCTTTGAGTCAAGGCTATTGAATGAACAGTCTTGTAATCATTTCCGGGTTTATAAGTCAAGAAACCTGCAAAAATGAGAAAGAAATAATCTTGCTCGCACTTCTTCGAGCGATGCTTATAAACATATGAACTCCTATGTTAATTCAAGTGCCATAATCTGAAGAGACTTTGTAAAAGACGTAACGTAGGTTGGGTTCATGGGTTGAGAAACGAAATGATCATTAGGCTCAAAATATGTGTGAAGGGTGAGAGTTGGTGATCATCTTGGCATTGCTACCAGTTTTCTTTTTCACCATTGAGGATTGTCTTCATGAAGTGCCCCATTGATTGTAGAAACTCGGCATTTGAGTTCTTTGAGTATTGCTCCATTGGGATTCAATTCTTGCAATTGACAGTCACCTATCTTGACTTTCTTTTTTCATCTATGGGCATTGGCCTTGCTTTTACTAGGCACACCGCTTTTTCATGCCCTCAATTCTCATGCTTTTTTTTTCACTTCTTTTCATAGGCATTGGCCTTGCTTTTACTAGACACACTGCCTTTTTATGCCTCTTAGTTCTATTTTGAATTCAATTCTTGAGCGCAATGCATGCGTTAAGCAATTACACTTTGAATGACACTTTAACTTTTCAAGAGTCTTCATTTGCCTTTTGCCTTGCCCCAGTGTGGGGGATGATCGCCAACTGGGTTTAAAGAAATGAAATTGCAAGCTCAAGTGGGTTATGCAAAGGATATAAGTGTATAAGATAGTGAAAGAAATGCTCTTCGTCATCCTAAGGCACTTAAATTATTACATGAGTTCAATGTAGTAGTACGACTTGAAGATTGATGCAAGTGAGAGCAAGAAAATTTCTATTCATTTTCCTCACCTCATGATGTTATTTTACCTGCATTTTGCCCCGATGTGGGGTGGTTCTTGATAGGGATAATTTGAAAAAAATCTCCACAAGTGTATAAGGCTCAAAGTGGTTAAGTAATGGATCATCTGTTGTGTTTGAGATAGAGAAATGAATTGTCCCTCATCATTTCGGTCGTCGTACCTTTTGCGAGAGAACTCTTTACCTTGCAGATATGGAACTTCTTACACTCATCTCACAGGTGTATAAGTATGGGACTGTGTATAGAATATGGCTTGCCTTTCATCATTCTGACACGTCTCATTTAACATGCTTAATCCATTCCACATCATTCATTGAATTAGTCCATCTTGATGTTCTTTAGTGGAATTGGTGGACTAAACATGTAAGAGTCATCATGCAAAATCATTTTTAAAGGAGCTTAGTATCTTTAAGCATGAAAAATTGTAAATTTCAGAACAAACAATTTACCACACTCAAAAAATGCTTTTGTAAGTATGAAAAACATGATTTTGAGCATTCAATCAAGGAATTGTCCCACGAAGGGATTGTTTCAGCAATGGGTGTCCTTGAATTGTTCCTATCAGTCAAGATTGAAAATCCACTTTTCCCCCTGCACAAAAGAACATGATGAAAATGATACTTTGCAACATTAGAATAAACTCAAGTTGCACAACTATTTTGGCTCAGGTTGAGATTTTATCTCAGTCGGGTCACTACCGAAATCTGCCATGCCCCAAATTTATCATCTGCAAGAAAAAGAATAGAATGTCAATTCCAGAATTAATTATATTCATGAACACAATGTATCCATTTCATCCAAGACGGATTATCCTCTTTTGATTTGTTCCATTATTTTCTCATGGAAATGAGAAACTTCATTTGGCTTTCGAGAATGACATCTCACACAAATTGTTATGAGATGTGCCACACATCACACTTTGGAATCAAGATGATTTTCTTCACTCTTGGGAGATGTCATCACAATCGGCTAGGAAATGATCATTTGCCCTCATGTCTATTTTCCTTCGGATGTATGTTCCCAAATCAACGGGTGAACTATCACTGGAAATTGATGCATTATTTTCAAATGCCTCTATGTTATGCTCTGAGACATGAAGTAAATGAGTTAGAAAAACAAATAAGGGTAACCTAATGCATGCTTTTGGAAATTGCTTCAAAAATGATTTTTTTTTTAGGAATATTTTGGATGAGGAAGCATGAAGAAGCCCAGTCCTTAGATTTTCTCCATGGATGATATTTTCTTTTCATTGTTGGATATCATCACCAGGCTGGTTTGGTATACCCCATCATGTCCTCAAAATTGGAAATAAAATTGTAATTTCATTGAATAGAATCAAATGAATTACATTATTGGAATGGAAATTGTGATTCCTACCCCATAAAAAGAGAAAAATCGAAAATGATTCCTAGAAAGTGAAAACGATTCCTAAAAAGCGATAAAAAATTCTCATGCAGGAGAATGTGCTAGGTCACTCTTCATGGTTCATTTCTTCCAGAGGTTCTTTATCAATGTCTCCCATGACGAGATTGTCGAATAGGCTTGTGATTCCTCCTAGGGCGTCATCAGAGTTCTCTCTCTCCGGAGGCGTCAGATCGTCCATGTCATCCCATCCACTTGGAACAATGTTGCGGGAGTCAAAGTAAAAGCTGGGAGGAGCCGAATACTTCACCAGGTAATCAAACTTGCCACTAGGCTGCCCCAGAGTGTCCATCACTTCCACTTCATCTTGCCCCATCTTAGGGACATTGTCAGGCTTAGTTTTTTTAGCAGTGACCAACAGTGGGCCATCTTCCAAGTCAGGCATGTCGCCATTGCTCATTTAGGTATTGCTTGACTGCTTTAGGACTATTGTCTCGGGGAGAGCAGGTGCAGGAGTCAAATCCTCTTGGAGGGATTGGATTTGAGCTGTCATGAATTGCATAGAGGCGAGCAACCGTTGGAGTTGGTATTCCATAGCGAAGATACGATCACGCATTTTTGATTGGTTGGCCATTCTAACTCTTAATCGCGTAATAATGGGCAAGCGTGGAGGATTTGTTATCACCTAATTCAATTAAATGAAAATATATAAGTATGAGGTGCAAATAGATAATCAATCCATGACAATGATCTATCAACTTTTTTCATTTTTTTTTGACAAGTTCTTACAAGAAGGGGATTTCTTAAAGAGAGTTTAAAAAATAGACACCCTAGCAAGATTAAATTTCCTAGACACGAATTGAAAACAAATTCTCCAAGGTTTTTTATTTTCAAATGATTCATTGCATTGCAATTTCCTCATTTCATTTTTAATTGACAAATGAATTAAATCAATGATTGACCTAGATTGTCATGGACGGACCATAATTATGACAAAGTAAGTAAATTACATAGTGTAGAGGTGGAAGACTTACTTCACCAAGGAAAATTGACGGCAATCACATAGACATGCGCATGGTAAGTGGCTCGATTTCTAACTAGGAATGCTAAGCAAAGTGGAGTTAAAAGGGTGAGATGACTTAGTTGCAGCCTCACATATTAAGTCAAGTCCTCATAACTCCAGCTTAGTCAAGAATGATACCCCAATGCGACGCAACCTCGCGGGCAGAGGGAAACATTCTTGACACCAAGAAAAAAACTTTCGGGATTGAGTTGGGCAACCTCTACTACGTGGCCTCACGGTCGAAGTCATATCCAACTCAATACCATCCTAAGTGTCCTAGTGAGGCCCAAGTCCGGCGGCAAGTTGTGTGTGTAAGAGTGTAGTGCTAAATGCAAAGCATGCACAACAGTTTATAGCAAGCAACACTTCATTATGAACACACACCATACATTCCTACACCTCCCTGCAAAACAAAGGTTAGCAAACACTTCCCCTTATACCTCCCAATCTACAAAAACATTTAACACTTAAATGTTAGGGACGTACCTGGAATCTTCACTGCCAAACAAAAACATTTTTCAAAAAAAAAAAAATTGGCCTAAGTCCACTAAGTGTTTTAACTCAAGTTCCCAGCGGAGTCGCCAAGCTGTCGCGACCAATTTTTTTCGGGCGTGGACCACTTATGATTTGGCTAATGGATTGTTAAGCCTAGACTTAACTCGAGCTCTCCTAAGCCCATACCAATTCGCAACTTAGGTTCAAATTTTTAACGTGCAAATGATTTTCAATTAGGAGTCGCCACTAATCTATTTTTGGTGGGTCGATTAGAAACCCAAGTAAAGCAACAGGAGGTTTACTTTATTCCTACGAACCAGAGACTATGGGTACAAGGACTTGGTTACACTAGATTTCGCTAATGCCCTTTCGGTACCATTCTTTATTTAAAAAAATGTTTGGCAGGTAGCTTGGATTGATTTTAAATTTATTTCCCTAACATGTGAGGCGATCATGCGGGTGCGCAATCCACCAATTTAACACCCAGATAAATAATAAATAAATCGCAAACTTACCTCAAAGCAACGAAAGCATCTATAATATTAAATTAAAATCCACATCAACAACTCTAGATATTGTTTCTAATTAACACGCAATTTTCCTTTTTTTTTTGTTTTCACTTAATTAATGAAAATCATGCAATATGCGATGCAGTATTAACTAAATGACCTAATTCTAATGACATGTAATTTTTAATTGAATGGACCGAGCAATAATCACTAAATGGCATGCATTTCATGAATCTAATCCTAGTGACATGCACATGACATTTTTCTATTTTTTCCTTAAAAAAATGCAATTCATCCTAGAAAATAAAACTAATTTATTCTAAGACATTTTTGTATTTTTCATGAAATTCGAAATTAAAAAAATGTGAAAATTATCTAACTAAATTAAGATTCTATTCAATTTGTATTAGGAATTAGGTTGAGCCAAATCCTAATTAAAACCAAGATATTATCTTAACTTAGCAATCTCTAACCTAAGATGCAGTCTATCTAAATCAATCTAAATTTAAAAGGAAATATGCAATTTTATCCTAATATGCAATGACGTATAAAGAGTATCCTAATTCTACATGACATATGCATGATGATTTTTCTTTTTTAATTAAAATTCGAAATTAAAAATTGCTAAAAATAAAAATCTAATTAAAGTGAAATATTATCTATTTTAAGTTAGGAACTAGACTAATCTGAATCATATCTTAACTTAGAAATTTATCTCAACATGCAATTTGATTCAAAGAAATTATCTAACCTAGATACCATCTAAACATGCATTTAAAGAAGAATCTAACTATTCCATCATGTAATTCTATCTAGGAAATCAATTCTAATCTACATGATATGCAAATGCAATCTTTTGTATTTTTGGAATAAATAAAGCAACTAAAAGACAAACACCAAAATCATCCATGGTCATCAAAGATATTATCCATTGTTCGAGTTTGGAAACGATAACTAATCAAACTTGATTGTTTCGCTAATAAAATCGATAAATTGATCTTAAGCCTTAAAAATCAAAATATCGATTTTATTCCCGCTTGATTAATTATTCCTTCTAAAGCCTTATAGATGGAATAAAAAATCATAGTGCGGTTGCGAATTAGGAAATAAATCCTAATTGAAAGTTATGTCTATCACTCACGGATATGAAACTAGATATAAATAGACATATATTAAGCAATAAAAGATCCAAATATACCAGAGATGTGCATCTTACCTAATTTGATGATATTCTTCCCAAATTTGGACCAAGTGCAATCGGACCGAGATCGCGACCGGTTTTTCGACGGCGAACGGCAACGGTGCTTCACGTAAGAGTCGTCACGGCAAGGAGTGAGTTCGGTGGGGTTGAAAATTTTAAGGAAACCTGCAAAAATAAGAACTTCGGGATCGACTTAGTTCGGATGCGAATGGGAACGGTGGCTTTACGGCTCGAATGGACAGCAACTCGTCGTTGGGTGTGGCACAGATCAAAGCAGTAACGGGTCGTCACGGGCTATTTGAACACGGCGGGGGCAGCAAAGGCGACATGCCAAGGATAGTCACGGTCGAGCAAGTTCGCATCCAAGGATAGAGATGATGACCAACTATTGCGAAGACTCGGATTGAATAGCTGGTGATGAAGAGAGGTGACAAGCGTGTCCTCGATTGGTAGATCTCCAAGAGCCACCTCCCCCTTTGTTGTCTTTTATCCTCTGCAAGATCACATGATGGGTTTCCTCGACTTCGAATTCTCGACCTTGGTCGACAGTTTTGATAGTGGGGAACAAAACCCACCCCTTGAACTCACGGTCTTCGAATTTTAACTTGGATGAGTCAACTTATCGATGACACTATGACGGTGCTTGCCAGTTGGAGATGCGAGCGATGGAGAGCAGTAGCAAAGACACGTCACGGCTACTTTGTTGCGAAGTTGCTAGAAGTGGTGAGAGGCAATCGCGTCGGAGGTGCGACCACTAGTCTGGTCGCGGGGAGGGCATGGAGAGTTGTCTCCGTGAAAGCTGGCCGAGATCTCTCCCTCTCTCTTACGTGATTTCTTATTTCACCAATTTTTCCCCCTTGTCTCAATTGTGTGGCCTTGACGAAAGAAAATGTGGTAAAATATTACAAAATTTTTCCTTTTGTTTTTCTTTCCTTTTTGAGGTGCGCCCAAAATCCACGGCTTTCACGTTTTCAAACGAAGAATATATCACGCCATGTACGCTCCTTGCTGACATATTGCATGAATATATAAAACGTCGACTACCATATCATCCTTTCTTTTTTATCCCTTTTTCATTGGTCAAATTTTCCTTTTATGCTCTTGAATGCATATTGACACAATATTTCTTTTGGTCTTGTTCCGATTGTGAATTTTCCTCCAAATATTTGACAAAGACATTCATTTCTTGTTTGAAATAAAGAAATATTACATCGATGAATAAAATGCCTTCATATCTAGCAAGCTTAAAACCATTCGTTTGAGTCCATTCACCATCGTCAATCCAATGCGAATGCTATAAATAAAAAATGAATGCACCTAAAATTGTATGCTAAGCAATTAATATTATATATATTTAGGGCTTAAAAATTAATCCCTAATTTTCTATGCAGTAAATGATTAAATGGGTCGCCCAAAATTTAGGTGTCAACACAGTGATAGCACAAACATGAAATTTATTTGCACTTGGGATACCAAGTTTCTAATCCATAGACAGAAGGTCGTTCCTTAGTCCCCAAACTAATTTCATGAGTTTGCATAGCCGAATCTTATCTATCTGCTTAAAGCTAACTCGCCTTGAATGTCTCCCAAAGGGAATTGGAACCTGCTGGGCATTTAGCAACTGCGGGAGTCCACATGCTGTTGGTGACTACCTGACTTCCTTCGCCGGACTCGGCAGACAAACACGTCCCAACTGTGCCCGATCAGAAGAAAAGTCTAGGCCCATCCTACACGTTATACCCACTTTCGAAATCAGAAAAACTGTCGAAACCAAATGAATCACCAGTTAATAAAGCAACGGAAACACTAAGGCAATTACGTGGAGCACAGTACCAAGAAGTCCTTGTTGGGGAAGGCATCAAAGAGGGAAGGCTTGATCCATCCTTTCGTGACCAGCCAGCCCCCCCAGATCAACTGCTCTTATTTTAGGGTACCGACTTTCCGTCTCTTGACTGGAATGGCTGCAGGTTGATTGGTCCCCATGTTAGAATAAGGTGAAAAGAGAATTTCTGTATATTTTTGTGTATATAATACTGATGATAAAAGAGCCTATATACATGCTGTTCTAGATACCTATTTAAAGTAATAAAAAATTACAATATCAGATAAAATTAATTACAATCAATCAGGGAAGATCAATGTCTCTGTTTTCCTACTTCCCTGCTCAAAATCAAAACAAGAATAGACGTTAGTTATGCAACCAACTTTTCCAAAAGGAACACAAAAGATTTGCACTAACGTGACAAAAACGTATCCAACAGAACTCGTGTAAAAAATATTCATGTCATAGAATTTCGAAATGGTCAAGCAGAGATGCCAACGCGCGCGTGCAAGGTGGGGGTATGAGTTCAGTCCCTCACTCAATTAGCTTAAAAGCACAGTTGTCTGCCCTGTATGAGATATTTCTACGAACCATCTGTCCGTTTGTACTTAGTCCCTGGTCTGAGTGGTGCATTTGGTATCATTGTGAATGCTTTTCTTGGGATTTTGTTCTTGACGTTGACCCCCCTTATGGTTTCATTTGAGCTTGACTTAGGTCAACATTTCAGCAACTTCCTCGTCACTTGCACGTTGATGTCTTTTATTCTTCAGATGGTAATGTTTCTTAATTCTTTCCATGAACAAAATAGATCCCACAATTTCATCTTTATAGTGTTTTTTTTTTATATAGATCTAACTAGACCGTCAAAATGAGTTATAGACCCATTTCTAAACCCATATTTGATAGACTAGATTGTTATATGGACGAATTATATTCAATAAATGAGATGGATTGGGTCGGGTATGGCTCATTAGCTTTGTGTTGTATGGAAATAGGTCAAAACATATTAAACGTGTCAATTTATGTTGGAATAATTTTGATCCAATCCGATCCACCTATTTGCCTTATACTAAATCTAACTACTTTTTATCCCTCTAGTTATGTTTTCTTCTTTAAGAGGAATTTTGTTAACAGACCTAATTAAGTGAATTTCATAGTTCTATGTATTGATCGTCCTTAGATTATGCACATAAAATACCTCGAAGACAGTATTACTATAAGTTATTTGTTTATAGGGAAAAAACCACGAAAAACCTCAAACTTTGCCCAAAGTGACAGATTTACCCCAATTTTTTTTTTTTTGTGACGTGAAAAACCCTGAACTTTGCCAACCGTGACACATTTACCTCAAACTTTTTTTTGTGACGTAAAAAACCCTGAACTTCTATCATACGACACATTTACCCCAAAATTATAGGGCATTTTGGTCTTTTTACTTTTTAATTTTTTTTTCTTTTTTTCTTCTTCTTCCCTCCGTCGGCGAGGGCTGCCCTCATCAGTGTCGGGCGAGGGTCGCCCTCGCCAGCGTCGGGCAAGGGGCACCCTCGCCGGGGTCGGGCGAGGGCGGCCCTCGCCGGGGTCGGGCGACGGGTGCCCTTGCCCGTCGCCGATGAGGGCCTGGCGAGGGATGCCCTCGCCTGCGTTGGGCGAGGGCGGGAGGGAGGCCCTCGCCCGACCTAGTCGAGGGCTGCCCTTACCTGACACCGGCGAGGGCGGTCCTAGCTAGCTTAGGCGAGGGTGACCCTCGGTTGACGTCGGCGAGGGCAGCCCTCGCTAGACGCCGGCTTCCCTCCGTCGGCTATTGGTTGGCCGACGGAGGGAAGAAAAGAAAAAGAAAAAGGAAAAACATAAAAAAATAAGACAAAAATGCCATTGATGGGGTAAATGTGTCACAATTTGAAAAGTTTATGGTTTTTCACGTTATAAAAAAAAGTTTGAGGTAAATGTGTCACTTTAGGCAAAGTTTGGGGTTTTTTGTGGTCTCTTCCCTTATTTTTAATGAGAGTCATGGGGGCACTTGTTAAACAATATGATGAAATTCTTTTTTATCATTTCCAATTTACTGTGTTTTCATTTTATGTAACGATCATAATCTCCTCATTAAGAAAATTCATATTAAAAAAAGGATTATATAAAACATTCACTCATTTGATATATAAAAAGAAATTACAACATAAATAAAAAGATGAGAAGAGGAAAGAAAACACGCCGTAGAAAACAAAGTGAGTCAAGGGAGATAATTAGGGACATTAGGGTTTTTAGTCTGATTCCTAATTCCAATTATGGTTCTCGGTTCTCGATTCCTAGAAAAGTGGAATTAGAAATCGGACAATCTCTCTCTAAAACCTATAATCATACCGATTTTCATTGATCTAGTCATCCGATTCTCGATTTTATCTTGAAATTGTGCTTATTTTTAATTCTAAGCGGCCTGAGAGAACTCATTAACAAGGCTTTTCTAAGGAAAGTATACTTAATAAATATTTCAAGGACACTCGGCAAAAGAATTCTTCTAAATAAATAGATTTTCATTCACTTTTCTTTAGCATGTGGTCCATTTTCTTAGTCCACGTCAAGTCAGCAAGTCAGCGAATCTGGTAGAGGATCCACATGATGTGGCGGCTCAAATTGATAGAACTCATTAACATCTGGACCGCGTGAGGATCTTTAGAATTTGTATATGTGAAATTTCTAGGAAATGGGCAAGACATGGTGAAGAAAAAGCGGATTACTAGTCTGCAGCAAAAAAGGAGGGATTCCATGCGTTTGAATAGAGTCATCTTGTCCCGTGGTCTTACCCTCAAATTGTTTTAGGAGAAATATCCAATTAGTGCTAAATTTATCATACGAATATCAATTCAATATTAAATTTTTTAATTTTATCAATTTAACCCTCAATCTTTACGTGAAATTCTAATATAATCATTTCAATTAATTTTTATAGAAAATCATCGACATGATGATCCAATCATCGCTAGCCGTCTTATATTAGTAGTATAAAAGACTTAATTGAAATTTCGCGTAAAGATTTATAACTAAATTGACACGATTAAGAAGTTTAGTATTGAATCGGCATTCATACAATAAATATAAAATTGATTGGATAATTTTTCCTAATAATTTTGTATCTCATAACACCAAACTATTTGAAGCAACTGTTACCAAAGAAATAATTGTTAATGTTTGGGCATCTAGAGCACGTCTTGACCTCACTAATTGACAAGATTTAAGAAGACTTTCACTAGAGTCGAGCGGTCAAAAGTAAGCATGACTTTGCGGAATTCACACACTTGGTACAACACAGAAACATCATGTCTAAGGATCAATATGTCAAAACTTCGAAAGAAAGTGGCATCAGGTTTTCTTATGACACGGCGAAGGAATTGACCCTTCATCTTAGGGTTGCCAAGTTCATTTACATAAGTCAGATCTTAATTTGACATGACACAATCCAATCAAATTGGCCCAAAAGGAAATCCAACTTTCCGAGAGCGCCAAGGGCCGCGGTCATTTTGAGTCGGAAAGTATATTGCGATTACAATAACGAGCGCGGTTCGTCCCCGAAGCTTCTGTCTCTGGCCTTGCTTTTGCCTGTTCATAATTTCTTTCACGCACCTCCGGTCAAGCCACTCAGAAATCGTAAAAGCTACTTATTCCAATTTAATGCGCTCCGACCGAGGTCAACACTTGATCCTTACGAAATTGACTTAATGAGTGTAAATGTACAGGGAAATACCGATATAATTCGAAAAGTAACTGACTAAGGCTTTAAAAGGCCCATCCTAACGTTTGGCCTTCCATACACGCTAAGCTGTGCCTTTGCAAATCTCTGGTAATCTTCTTCCGTAGCTCCTTCGCTCACTTCCCCCTCAGCCACCACGCCTTCACCCAATTCGCAAATCGAAGCAACTACAAAGTTTGGTGAGCATTTCAAACCGTTCAAGTTTTGGGCTTTCTCGTCGTGAAAAAGGTATTGATCGATGGCGTCACCATTGGGCCTACCCACAAAGGTAAGAGGACTATTTGCCGTGGTAATTTTGTTCAGCTGCGCTGTCCCGTTAGTGTAGATGAAATCGATATTCTGTTGGACTGTCAGGTGGTCAAAGATATCCGAGAACAAACTGTAGAGGTACCCGTCATCCGTTGGGGAGTGCCTGCGCACTGCGTCGTGTCCGGCCTTGTAGCACTTGGTCAAGGCATCGAGGGCTACTCCTGGAGAGAGAGGCTCTTCGCGTACCTGAGAAATGGCATTCGGAATTCCAGGTTCCTGACTTTGCTCTAATATATATGATTGCATTTGATACAAAAGGTGAGTGGGAGTATTTACCGGGTGTCTCCCCGTTCCGGAGATCGGTCCCTTGACGAGCTGTGTTCGTATCCAATTTGTGGACCTGGTGCGGCGTGTAGATGTAGTATCAAGCCTACCGAAAAGAAGCCATGATTCACTCGATTATATCAAGCCTTCTGAAAGGTATCAACTATCACCGATGCAGCACAAGTAACATGAGGATGAAATAAATCATATACGAGTTCAGTTTATTTCCCAAACGTGAAGCAGTGGGCTTCACTTTTACTTCTCTGGAGTATCATAGGTAATTAATTCACAGTGAGTTAAAAGCTTAGGTTCTTTCTTCTTTCTTCTTTTTTCTCGGTGAAAGGACAAGGAACGACAAACGATACAACTACCATTGTTGGGTTATACTATGATGCACTTTTATCTGTTGCAAAGCAACATAAAAATTATTAAAATATGTATGTATAAAACTTAATCCGTTGTCTACGGCACAAGTGAAGCACGCACCTTAGATGCTATGGTATCAAGACGCGGAACAATGAATGAAAATAGACGAAAATGGTGGACGTCTTTGTTTTTTCTTCTTACAAGCATTTGCTGATACACTCCCTGCGCATTGCCTGGCCATGTGAACGCGCAGGAAGAAAGAAGAAAAATGACGAGCTTCTCTGGCTTCATTCTCTGAAGAAAGGAGAACAATGATGGCTGATCATTAGCCATCATTGCTGACTTTGATCGAGAAGGAGAAGAGATGAAGAGCTTAGGAGAGCTCTTCGTGTATCAGAGAAAAGGTAGGCGCTTCTTTTGACCCTTTCATTAAATCGACCATCCTTTTTAAAACTTACCAATACTTATTAAAACTTACCATCATGAAAAAAAAAAAAAAAAAAAATCTAATTTCCTGGCGTGCAACAGACTTTTGCAACTGCATTATAGGACAAAACTTGTTGGTCATTTAGACTAAAGTGAGGATTTGTAGGTTAATAATTCGACATAAACTTGTTGGTCATCTAGACTAAAGTGAGGATTTGTAGGTTAATAATTCGACATAAGATTAAGTAAATTGAAGCAACGACAAATTATAGGATTAAAAGATGGTAAGTTTATAAATAATTTTATAATTTTATAATCATTAATAATTTACCAATATGTTAGTTTGGAAAAAGTAAATCAATCATATTTTTTACCAATAATTTCTTAACACTTATCAATACTTATTAAAATTTACTATCACAAAAAAAAAAAAAAAAAATCAATTTTCCTGGGCATGGAACAATAGATTTTTGGAACTACATTATGAGAGTCTCATGATTACCACTACATAACCAAAAATATTCACTGATACTATAAGGTATATAAATTGCGTTGCATGTGCTCTAGAACTTGCCTAAACAGCTTTTTCATTCGAAGATGACTAAAAGTTTACTTGATGAAAGATAATCAGAGCTTACAACTTACAATATATTTTAAGTGCATAGACTTATATATATATATATATATATATATATATATATATATATATATATATAGGTAATATCTAAAGCTTAATGTACCCATTCTTGATCATCCATTCCAAGCTCCAATGATCTTCTGCGCACTTGAGAGTCCAATACGCCCGTCCAAAAGTGGCTCTTCCGTACGCTTTCAGTTGAGCCTCCACATACTCTTGGTTCTCCTCTTCTGTTGCTCCATTCGGTCCCCACTCCGCCACCCATTCACCTGCAATGTCCCATTACATCATAGATCAACACGCAAAAGTTAGTGCATATATGGCATCAATGCCATGATAATTTTGTTACAGTTTTGGACTTACCCACAAAAATAAGAGGTCCATTTGATGTAGCGAGACTTTTCAATTGGGCAAACCAATCTTCGTAGAAGAAAGGAAGGGTATCTTGGATGGTGTCCAATTTTGTGTCGCACAGAAAATAGCATTGCATATCCACAACTGTCCTGTCCAGGCTGTTAGCGTTGGGGAGCAGCAGCTCCTTGCTGGAGGTTTCCAGCATGCACGACATGATCATAAAAGTAGAGGAGGAGTGCTTGCGGACAGCATTGTGCCCAGCAATGTAGTACTTGCTGACAGTCTCCTGAGGGAGTGTCTTCGCGAGTGGCTCGTTCAGAAGGTCGACCGCATAAAGGCTCAGGCTCTTGGTGTATCTACATAGGCAAAATCAAATGATAACCCTAGTACTCAGACTAAGGTTTGTGAACCACGGATTAATTAATTACCTCGACGTTAGGAATTCTATGACATGGAGGGTTTGTTGGATGGTGTCATCCGTGTCTCCCCATTCGCAGAACCCATCTCTTGACGAGTTGCGTTCCCAGCCATTTTGGGAATTAGGTGCTGCGTGCAGGTCAATTATGACCTTCAACTCATACTTCCTGCAAGTAATAAACGTAGTCGATACGTTATATACTGCATTTGTGCATAAAAAGATGAAGAGAAGATGGCAATAGACTCACTCTGCCCAAGAAAAGGCATTGTCCAGATAGGCCAAGGAACCACCGACGTAAGGGCGTGGAGGATTTGGGCCGCTCGCTATCCACCAACCCACGGGAATTCTTACCGCGTTCAATCCATTCTCAGCTATAAACTTGAAATCATCTTCCACTATGAACGTACTCCAATGTTCCTATTATCAACTAATACCTTTTATTGAAGTCTACAAGGTTATAGATATGCACACACTAGCGTATAATCCGTGTTCGTAGCAGTTTCTTTTTATGTAGAAAATATTAAATATCCACAAAACAAAAATGTAATAGGTACAATCAACTTATTCTTTCATAAATGCTTGATTGAATAATGAAGTTAAGAAGAATTACTGCTTTGATAGAAGAATGTTATTTAATCAGATAAAAGAACCATCTTTTAATTGAATCAAGAGCATAAACCTTTTTTATTTATAATGTCTCTTGGTTGCTGAAGTGATCTTAATCACTCACGAGACTTCCCCGAGTAAACAATATTAAAACCTACTTTAGATGAATTGATTAAAAGGGAATAGAAAGGTCTGAGCTCAAGAGATAAGAAAAAAAAGAAAAGTCTATCATGTTTACACCTTGAGGTTACGTTTGGTTGTCTAGATTTCTAACTAGGATAGAACTGGATATGATAGAATATGAAATCTAGAAATTTTACTATATCATATCCACTATTTAGTAATTACTTTCAGATATATTCATATCATATTATATTTAGTGTAAACAGTATATTACTATAAATGAATCAAAAATTTTACAAACAGAGATAATAAAAATCTCTCGCGACATTTTTGCATACTTTATTTTTATTTTCTTTCTTATTTATTTTCATATATATATTTAATTTATTTGTTATTTCTTTCTTCCCATTCTATCATTTTCTAATTTAGTAAACTATACTAATATATCTAGCATACTAAAATACCTAAAAAAAATAATAGATATAAATATACATGTATATTTATGTATTGAATTTATATAGAATTAAATTCAAATATATAAATAAAAATAATATTAAATTAAAATAACTAAATTTTTATTTTTTTTGTCTTGAAATATTATTTATATATTGAAATATAATTTTAATTTTTTATTTTTTTGGTTGAATAAATTTAATTTTGTTAATTTTGTTAATTTAAGAATTTTTTTATTCGAAAAAAAATAACTTTCCTTATATGAATGATATAAATCGTATCTATCTTTATCCCACTTTCTCTAGGAGATAATTTTATTTAGTCTATATCACATTATATATGATTTTATCCTGTCTTGAGTAGGCACCAAACACAGAATAGAATAAATTTTATCATATCCTGAAGTTTATCATGACTGCCAAATGCAACCTAAGCTTTTAAATTAACATAAAACAAATAAAAGGAGAAGAAGCATACTTAGATTAATGTGAAAATGCTTAAAAATTTTGGATAGATAATTGCTTAGAAAATTTTATTTTTTGCTATTGGAAAAGTGCGATGCTAGAGTTATTAACTAGCATATCGAATCAATTTATGAAGTGATATGTCAAATTGCAAGTAAGCCCTTAAATAAGGGAATTTCTTGTATATGAAATTGATGCCTTCTAGAAACACATTGATGCCTTCTATGCCACAAACGCGACAGGTGTGTCACTCAATTAGGTGAGGGAAATTGACACGGTCCACAGACGAAGCATAATCCAAGATCGTTCATGATGGGCCTATGTCACGCACAAAGGGCTTGCCCACGAGCAGCCTACGACCGATCCATGGACAACCCATCCATGGACGACCCATGATCAGTGCACCACCAGCCCATGCGCAATGCGAATAATAGGAATAAAACTTGTGGTCATTTACACTAAAGTGAGGGTTTGTAGGTCAATAATTCAACATAAGATTAAGAAAATTGAAGCAACGACAAATAATAGGAATAAAAGATGGTAAGTTTAAAAATGATTTTATAATTTTATAATCATTAATAATTTACCAATATGTTAGTTTGGAAAAAGTAATATCGAACGTATTTTTTATCAATAATTTCTTAGCACTTATCAATACTTATTAAAATTTACTATCGTGAAGAAAAAAAAATCTATTTTCCTGGGCATGGAACAATAGATTTTTGCAACTATGTTATGAGAGTCTCATGATTACCACTACAGAACCAAAAACTTTCACTTATGCTATAAGTTATATAAGTTGCATCACATGTGCTCTAGAACTTGCCTAGAGAGCTTTTTCGTTCGAAGACCTAAAGTTTACTTGATGAAGGATAATCAGAGCTTACAACTTACAATATATTAAAAAGTGCATAGACTTATATATATAGGTAATATCTAAAGCTTGATATAGCCATTCTTGATCATCCATTCCAAACTCCAATGGTCTTGTGCGCACTTGAGGGCCTATATATATAGGTAATATCTAAAGCTTGATATAGCCATTCTTGATCATCCATTCCAAGCTCCAATGGTCTTGTGCGCACTTGAGAGTCCAATAGGCCCATCCAAATGTGGCTTTTCCATAGACTTCCAGTTGAGCCTCTGCAAATTTTTGGTACTGCTCTTTTGTTGCTCCATTCACTGCCCACTCTACGACCCACTCACCTGCAATTGCAAATTGCTTTATAGATCCACATTTCTCATATGTATGTAGCAGATTATGGAAAATAGATACAAAATGATGTGTGGCATTGATGGTAAGATAATTTTATAGTTTGGACTTACCCACAAAAGTGAGAGGTCCATCTGGGGTAGCAAGATGGTCCAATTGGGTAGCACAATATTTGTATATGAAATCAAGGTTATCTTGAATGGTGTCGAATTGCGTCCTTCTGAACATAGTGTAATAATGCTTGTCCACAACTGTCCTATCCAGGCCACTCGCTACAGGGAGCAGCAATTCAGGGCTAGAGGTTCCGAGCACACACGACATGATCACATAAGCCGTGGGGGAGTGCTTGCGGACGGCGTTGTGCCCAGCCTTGTAATACTTAGTGACTGTCTCTAGAGGGAGTGTCTCCGCGAGAGGCTCATTCAAGAGGTCGACAGCATAAAGGCTCGGGCTCTTCGTGTACCTACATAGGCAAAATCAAATCATATTTTCCCCAATACTTGGGATAGGGTGCGAAAAACATATTTATTAATTACCGCGAAGTTAGGAATTCTATGACATGGAGGGTTTGTTGGATGGTGTCATCCGTGTCTCCCCATTCCTGGAACCCATCTCTCGATGAGCTGTGTTCCCAGCCATTCTGGGAACCAGGTGCTGCGTGCAGGTCAACGATGACCTTCAGCCCATACTTCCTGCAAGTAGAAAATCAAATGATATATTAGAAATTGCATCTGCACATGATAAGATGAAGAGAAGATGGCAATTAGGCTCACTCTGCCCAAGAGAAAGCACTGTCCAAAAAGGCCAGGGAACCACCGACGTAAGGGGGTGGAGGATTTGGGTCGCTCGCTATCCACCAACCCACCGGAATTCTCACAGCGTCCAACCCATTATCGGCTACGAACTTGAAATCGTCCTCCACTATGAACGTCCTCCAATGTTCCTATCATCAATGCATACCTTTATTTGAGTCTGCTCGATTTTGGATAGATTTGGAATTATTTAAGAAGATTAGGGGGAAAAAAAGGGAATTTGAGATTTTTTTTTAATCTTTTGTCTTCCTCTGTGATTCCCCCCTAATCACTCCATCAAAATTGAGTAAAGGACAAAGTAAAGACATTAATAATAATTCGAGCATAAAAACACTAGACGAAACAATCTGCTTCATGCATAAAACTTAGAGTTGTGTAACAGTCAGATCAATGAAAGAAGGCCCCTCTTGTAGTTTTATTGCCGTTTGTGGTTTAGAATTCAGTGGTCGAATAGGACGCATCGACAACCTTAATCCCATCGAGGAAGGGGTCTTCTGGCATGGGAGTGACTTGAGTCTCTTCACAAGGATCGGACGAAAGAGCCAGTGAAATTGACTTGAAGGAAAGAAGACCGTGGGACTTTCATAGGTCTACAAACGGAAAGAAGGCACCATCAAAGCCGAATTGGCTTAGAGTTTTTCCGAGTTGCTTAGTGTTATATCCAAGGAGAAGGTATCATTAACAGCTCCTTTCTGCTGTTGGAAGAGACCAATGATTACTAAAACTAATGTGTGGAAATGACATGTTGGATTGTAAGAGGGTCTTGAAATATGAAATTGCCAATAGATTGGACCTGCCACGTTAATCATTGGTGGGATCCACGTGGGGCCACATTTAAAATGCACTAAAGGACCATTGTAATTGATCCGGCCCAGAAAACTCAAGTCTAGACAAGACTTATTTCTTTGGATGTATGTACCATGCTCAACACTCAATAACAAATTGACATTGTACTTAATAAATTAATAATCGTAGCAGATCAGGTATTTATTGTTGGAAAAAGCTAGCTTCGATCGTATTCTTGTCGCGATTGCAACTTTTTTACTTATAATTCACATACGTGCCTTAGTGTGTTTTGTAGTACTTGACCAGGAAACCCATGCATGTGTAGAAGCAAAAATCACATGTATCCCGAAAGAACCGAAGACGTTAGGTCAAGTACCAATCTATAAAGGAGATTTTCTCATAGCTGGTTCAAAATAGATGTTGAGCTTGGTAAGTATAGGTTGTACATATTGTATCACATCATATTTAGATTTTTAATTCTGTATATCGTCCTGTATCTTATGTCATTCATATGAACAGTATTTACTGGCGTGTGCTCAGTCAGAGTGAGCAGTAGTAGCTGCTGTAGTTTCCATATGTGATGACACTAATGATTGCTGGCAATAATCAGTTTCTCCTCAAAGAATTCTCATCCACAAGTCATATACTAAAAAGATAAAAACAAAATAATTTTTGCTCATAGAGTGAGTTTAGTTAAAGTTATAATCCAGGCATAAATCATTTAATTAATTTAATAGGTTTGAGAACCGTGGACTTTGACTATTATTGAATAGGAGTTTTATAATTGCGTACTCTCATGACTTTGGGGGCTTTTTGGGGTCCAAGACCATTGGTGACTTGGAACTCGCCTTCCAATCTTTTAGTGAAGCTCATGACAAACAGAGATGGGTCTTTGTCTTTCCATACATCGCTTTGATCGCATTGATAATCAGCTGTCACTCGTTCCTCCGTCCTCACCTGCAAAATAAATTCCACCACAAAAATCGCTATTCTTTCTTAGTTATTCCCAAGCTATGCTTTGAATAATTCTTAGTTCATTTCAAGAAAAATAACTTTTACAAAAATATTTTCAGGAAATGGTTGGGGAAAATATTTTCATTAACCAAAAAAAGTCTTCTAAAATAGGGAAAATATTTTCCACTTTTCAAGATGAGGAAAATATTTTCCTTACTCACTTTCTCTTATTTCACGCCCAATTAACCTTTGCATCTTTTTTTTTTAAAAAAAAAATTGGAATTTTTAATTATTATTATTATTATTATTATTATTATTATTATTATTATTATTATTATTATTATTATTATTATTATTATTATTATTATTATTATTATTTACTTTTGTGTTGGCCGGTCTTGGCCACAAGCAAGCCTCGAGCTCGCCGGCCTCGGGCAAGCTCAAGGTTTGCTAACCTCTGACAATCTCGTTGCTGACTAGATTGGCTTGCTTGATTAGTGGCAAGCCAGGCGAGTGGCCAAAGAAGAACAAGATAAAAAGAAAAAAAAGAAAAAAAAGAAGAAGAAGAAAAATTAAAATTAAAAATAATTTAAGAATTGATTTTTTAATAAAAAAATTTTAAAATTATATTTTAAAAAATAAAAATAAAAATAAAAAATTGAAAATGAGTGCATAGAGGAAAATATTTTCCTTAACAAATAGTAGCATATATTTCTATTTCATTTTCATGTTTTAGCTAAATACCTCAAAAAATAATTACATTTTTATTGGAAGATGGTTTCTTGGATTAATGTTGCATTTTTGGAGGAAAGGAATGGAGTCTAACTCGGTTAGTGTTTATCTAACATGTTGATACATGGAGAACAACTTTGGTCTACTAACTTGGTTTATAACATATCGTGAATGGCTAGAATCGTAGCTGGGTTGGCCCTTGGAATAGGTGGACCATAAGTAGCATCCAAATTAATAGATTAGTTGTAACGGATCGTATATTTATCAATACATGTATGACGTTCATGTAGTAATTTCTCAACCAATCTCAATATATCAAGCATTAGTCTTATGTAAGAAATAGGAATTTGAAAGAGATTGATGACCCGTAAGAAGCAGCCATTAGAAGCTTTGATTCTAACGCGACTTGGATCGCCTGGGTTTCTCGCGATCTCAAAGGTTTCAGATGCTCCTGGTGAATGACAAGTAGCCACCAAATCGACCCCGTCCCCACTAGAGTCCAGGCCGATGAATTGCTTGTTGGCAACCCTGAAGTGGAAGAGCCTCTCGTTGATCCTCCACAGCTACGCAAACAAAACACGACAAATCATCTATAGCTCGATGCACACTAATTCTAGTCAGAAAATGTTGTCTATAGGAGAATATATCAATGTTATTTCCAAGTTGAACAATTTGAGTTTTATTTTATTGAGAGGGTATATTGTAACTAGTTTCATCCCATAACATTGTTTAATATTAGTCTCTGTAAGATAACTCCATCAAAATCTTAATTATGTAAGACGTGAGTTAAAACCCAAACGGTGGTAGCACAAACATAGAATTTATTTGCACTTGATGTATTGCACATCTAATCTACTGACATATGTTCATTCCTTAACCACCAAACCAACCTCACGAGTTTCCACATCAAAATATTATCTATTTGCTTAAAGCTAACTCACCCTAAATGTCTCCCAATGATTACTAGAACCTGCGGGGCGTTTGGCAACCACAGGATGCCCCATGCTGTTGGCGACTACCCGGCTTCCTCCACCAGATTCGGCGCAAAGATACTTACCAACCATCGTCGATTTGAACTGAAGTCTAGTCCCATCCTACGAATTATACACAGTTTCAGAATTAGAAAAACAGTTGAAAACAAACGAATCATTGGTTGATAAAACAACGAAAACGCTAAGCAATTACGTATAGCAAAGTACCAAGAAGTCCTTGTTGGGGATTGCATCAAAGAGGGAAGGCTCGATCCATCCTTCTGTGACCAGCCATCCCCCCAGATTAACTGCTCTTATTTTCGGGTTGCGATTCTCCATCTCTTGATTGGCATGGCCGCGGATCGATTGGATCTCATTACTGATGACTTCCATTGCCTCCTGTTTTCCTACTTTCCCGTTCCAAATCAAGATAAAACAGAACAGCAGTTAGCTATGCAACCGATTGTCCCAAAAGGGACACATAAAATCTGCACTTAACATGACTAAAACATATTTAATAGTACTCGTGTGAGAAATGTACTGTAATAAACTTTCGAAATGATTAAGTAGAGATGCAATGCGTGCTTGCATGAAACGGATGAGTTGAGTCACTCACTCAAGTAGCTTCAAACCTGAGTTGTCTGTGTGTATGGTCATCTGTTCTACTTGGTGCATTTTATTTCATTTCATTTCTAGTCGACACGCGTGGTCGTGGGACTTGACTTTGAGTTGACGCCCTTGCAACTTCGCCGTCCCTCGCAAGTTAGTGTTTTCTATGCTTCAGACAAATTCAAGGAAATGTCATTAATAATATTTTTTTTCCGCGGGTCTAACTACTCTTTTATTGTCCAGTTGTGTTTTCTATGCTTCAGACAAATTCAAGGAAATGTCATGAATAATTTTTTTTGCGGATCTAACTACTCTTTAATTGTCCAGTTGTGTTTTATATGCTTCAGACAAATTCAAGGAAATGTCATGAATAATCTTTTTTTCCACGGATCTAACTACTCTTTTATTGTCCAGTTGTGTTTTATATGCTTCAGACAAATTCAAGGAAATGTTATGAATAATCTTTTTTTCCGCGGATCTAACTACTCTTTTATTATCCAATTGTGTTTTCTATGCTTCAGACAAATTCAAGGAAATGTCATGAATAATCTTTTTTTCCACGGATCTAACTACTTTTTTATTGTCCGGTTGTGTTTTCTATGCTTCAGACAAATTCAAGGAAATGTCATGAATAATCTTTTTTTTCGCGGATCTAACTACTCTTTTTTTGTCTAGTTGTGTTTTCTCTTAGTGAATAGGATTTTGTTAAAGAGTGCTCTTGAGATGCTCATTAAGGCTCTGAACGTTTTACAAAAACTGAGATGTTTTCGGAAAATGCTTTTTATGAAAATGATAATATTTTTCGATATTAAGCTGAAACCTGAAAATAAACTAGAAAATATTGTCCATCATTTAGTATATAAAATCTAATTTGATTTTCTTCCTTGCTCTCATTTTAATAATATTATATATTTTTATTTTATTTTTTAAAATTTAATTTTTAATTATTTTTCCTTTTCATTCTTCTTCATCCAATTGCCAACCATTGGCCACAGATAAGGTCAAACTCGCCCAAGGTGAGCAAGCTCGAGCCTCCACAAAGGTCGACAAGATTTTGGCCCTACCAAATTGGTGAGCTCGAGCCTCGCTAATAGGAGTGATTGATTTCGGGTTCGGTCCGGTTTCAAGATGAAATGGGGAGGACCGGTTCCTAATTTCTGGGATTAGGGATCAAACTAGTCTTGAAAGTGGGTATCAAATTATCGACTGTCCAATCTGGTGGAACTGGTTAGTTTATTGTGTTGGTAGCAATTTCGCAATGAGTTGACGCATTGAAGGGCTTAAAAAATATTTCTGTTTGAGCAAAATGCAAACAAATATGAAGTATAAAACAGTCAAGACTTAGGCTATGAATTATAGAATTCATTAGAAGCCACCTTGGAGAATTTCACTATTCGGGATCTGATTTTCTTTTTGAGCATAGAATCTTTGACCTTGCCGGCCTCTAAGCACAGGATCATCTTGTTCAGAGACTTCGTGAGGGTCGCTTCGTCCTCGCAATCCAAAATTTCTTATTACAAAATTAAAAAATATATAGTTGAGATGGTCCAGTCAGTCTAATTCCTATTCTAGAACCAGAAATTAGACCAAAGCCCGTGAAAACCACCTAGATCCCGCCGGTTTTGCCCGGTCCGAGTGGTTCCCGGTGGGGCAGTTCCCTTTGCACACCTCTACTCGCCAAAAGGCAAGCTCGTGATTGGCTAAATTTCAGCAAGCAATGAGCTCACTAATTGTTGCCGTGGCTGACAATTGGCCGAGGAAGAAGGGAAAGGAAATAGAAAGAAAATAAAAGAGAAAAAAAGAAGAAAAAAAGGAAAAAGGGAAAAGAAAAATAAAAAAGAATTAAAATTTTGATTTTTTAAAGGGAAAGAAAAAAAAAATTAAACGGGGTGCATGGAGAAGAATAAGATTGGTCTGGGTGAAAGAAAGGATAGGAAAAATAATTTCTGATTTTCCTATTTTAGAAGAACTCTTTTTCATTGAAGGAAAATATATCCTTGTCCGGTTTGCTTTATGTGTAACACCAAGAAATCTGGAAAGCAATTTCTCAAAAGTTATTTTCCATGAAACAAATGAAATCTAACAAACTAATTAAGAAAATTTCAGAATTTGCAATATATTGATTATCCTTGTGTTATATATTGTGTTTCGTTCGTGCTATGTACTAAATAGCACCGACATCGTCATTTAACACGTGACATGATAAGACACGCCGACATGTCATTTCTTAAAAGATAAAGAATTTCGATATGTTGAAATACGTTGTATATTAAATATATATTTTTATGTAGACATGATTATTTCAATCAAATAATTTGATTCAAATTTACCAATAAATAAATAAATAATAATAAAAGAGCCTATAATGAATTTATACTAAAAACATTAATCCACCATTCAAATTTATCTTTCTCTCTTGGATTTTTTGATATCTATTGACCGTGTGTCGGACACGTGTCGAAGTGTCCAACACAACACTAAGACTCTCGAAAGGTATTGGTACTTCCTAAGTTTTGTGTAATTAATCCAACAAAAATGAAAATATTTCCTTAAATATAGTCAAGTATTCTAAACGAAGTATACTTTAATAACTATTTCAAGCGCACTCGAACCTTTCGAAGAAGATTTTCTTCCTCCTCTGTTTAACGTGAGGTCGACATTAGACGTCCAGGTCAAGTCCTCGAGGTCCCTTTCTCTCCTTTCATTCTGTCAAAATCTTTTCCTCTGTCCAATTAACCGTTCGTTGCTTTCCCTTCCTTTGACTCCTCAAATCTCTTATTGGAGCAAATAATTCCGCGTAATGAGCACGCAAGAGCCCAGTGAATAACAGCCGCCAAATCATGTGAGTGCTATTCGGCACGCGATAGCTCAAATTCATTGAACCCCAGGAACATCCGGACCATGTAAGAATCTTTTTCATAAGTTATGTAGGCGAAGTTTCTAGGAAATGGGCAAGAGGAAAAGGAAATCCTCTGGTCTCCAAAAAGAGGATCAGAGAAATCTAGGCTTTCGGAGCCAGAATCTACGAAGCCACTAAAACACGTCCGTTGATCGACCTCGCTATTGACAAAATCAAGAAAAGACTTCACTGGAGCGGAACGGACCAAAAGTTGCCGTGTTCGGGGGAAGAGCAGGGTTCTCGCTCCCCAATCATTCCACGGGATTCACACGCTTCGCACTGAATGGGACCATCTTTGAAGACTCCGAGGATGGACTTCCTTCTTCTTATTTTTTTCTTTCTTTTTTCACATATCACTAGACTAATCTCTGCCCGATAAGTATGGCAGTCCCCCAGTTCCGACCGCACCGGATAATTGCATGGTCACACTGGTCCATAACTCTAGGGGTTAATCATAAGTCTCGTGATGTTCGGGAACTCTACCAGTGAATCAAACTGCAAATTCCCCCCGCCATCCAACGTTAAATCGGAGTGTGACAATACAACTACCTTAAAGTCGTGGCCGGTCAATGTCCACGAAGAAAAGACAAAGCTGACAAGAGCGTAAAAGAGACAGATATGTCTCTTCTTGGTATCGTCTTGCTGAGAAGGATATCTGCCTGTACTATAAACCCGGTTTTCTTTTATGATATGGTATCCTATTGCAGTTGGTCCAAAATTCCGGATCACCGAACATAAATTTATTAGGGGCTTCAAGTGCTAGATGAAACTTGATAATTAAAAATCTCCATGAAGAGGTAATTAAATCAACCGGAACACTTGCTTTCAATCGTGATTCATTTATTTCGATTTAACGATTCCTCCTTTATAGTCTCTTGGATACAAGAGCCTTTTCTTTTTCCTGTTGTTCGGCCCTTGTCCTCGTTTAAAATTGATAGATTTTTTTCTTTTTTGATGGGCTTGAGTTGGCCCGTTATCAGCCCGGCCCGTGAGTTGAGGGCCCATGGAGAAAATTATAAAAGATAAAGGGAAAATCAACAGAAATATCATTACGTATTATTTCAAAAGAGAGATTACGCTCTCTGCCTTTACGTTCTTTTTTCTTACCGTTTTCTCCCGAAGAGAAGAAGACTCATCTGAAGAACAGTGTCTCGTTTTTCTTCTCAAATTGCAACGTCGGTGTTTAGTATGTGGATAAAAGGTACGCTCGATCCCGTGGTGTGCTTTTGATCGGTGATTCATGATTTTTTGTTTCTGGGCTCGCTTCCGCTTCGTCTTTTTAGCGATTCGATTTAGTATCGAATCCGTTTTCTGGGAACAGATATTCCCAACAAAAATTAAATAAGTTTGAGCTCACGGAAGTCGCTTTGATTGGTGACGTACTAATGTTAGAAAATGAAATCCAGCTGTTTAACTGTGAGATGAAGGGTGACGAAATTTCACAGGTGAACAAGGTTGGGTATGTTTAATTCTTTGAGAGGAATTTCAAGCATGAGATGTCACACCCCGATCCTCGGGCACGTGCCCATCCCTTCCCTTGGTCGATTTTAAAGTGCGATATCCCAGGACTATGTATCGCCGACCCTTTCTATTTATTATGCGCATGCGGAAGCAGTTAAGAATCCTCAGACAATAAAACAATGGGATAGAAAAGTAGGCCATATTTTTCTCATTGAAAGTCACAACCACACTTTTATTTACAGCATAAAAGTCTCACACCTATCTATACCAAGACAGGGTTCACAAAAGGAATGGGATCTCAATCCACATCTGGGTTGTACTCAAGATCCCTCTCTGGATCACATTCTTCTTCAAAAATCCTTCTCCTCTTCAGGTTCCTTTTCCTCAGCTCCTCCTCAGGGTCCCCGAAATGGTTATTCAATAACCACGAGGCCACGTCTCGGCCAGCTTCTACCCCCTAAGACTCGATTAGTAGGCCAATACACTACGGGCTGCCTAAACACGTACGGTCGAGGACTTACCTTGGCCTCGGATTCCTGCAAATTCAGACAATTTATAATAGGCACCCAACTACTCATAACAAATCGAACTAGTCGATTACATGTCATAGAAGACACGTGCATTCTCTAAGGCACTAGTTCACCAAAGTGATGCATCAAATCACCGGCCCACGTGTCTCTTCCAAGATGCCTCGCTTAATTCCCTGGCCCACGTGCATTCTCTCGAGCACTCGTTCACCAAAGTGATGCGTCAATTTACCGGCCCCCACGTGCCCTTTTTACGATGCTTGGCCACGTGCATTCTCTCGCACTCGCTCACCAAAGTGATGCATCGTCACCGCGGCCCCACGTGCCCTTTTACGATCTTGGGCCACGTGCATTCTCTCACTCGTTCACCAAAGTGATCGTCACCGAGCCCCACGTCTTGCCTTTTAGATGCCTCTCGAAGATCTAGTGGCTTTACTGCGGTCCCACCGACCCTCCAAGATTTGGTGGGCTGCGGTCCCACCCGACCTCTCAAGATGGCAGATTTAGTAGGCCCCACCCGACCTCTCAACTATGGTCAACAATATTGACCTCATAATTTATTTTAGCACTAAGTAAAGCTCAAATAAATAAACGGATTGCACCACGATCATCAGCACGAAATTCGGTCACCGGCCATCCTGGTTGAATTTCCGGAAAAATAAATAATTAAATAATTAATTTCGAAAATTAAATAAATAATTATTAAAAATCCAATTTAGGCCCGTAATGCCTGATTGGAAGCCGAGACGAGCCCGGAAAAATACCGAGACTCGTTCAATAAATAACATGGCACGTCTACTAGCTAATGACTATTTTTAACCACCTACCATGCATCAATAAGTCTCTAATTTAATTTATCTAAATTAATCTAACCACCTAATTGCATTTAATTAAATCTAACCAACCCCAAAGTATAATTAACAAACAAGAAAGCGTTAGTGAGTAAACTCACTTAGCGAAAGCAGGAGACCGAGTCACCACAACGACGATGCGACGGCGGCCGAAATCGGATTTTCGGTGACACCGGCGGGCTCGGGCCTAATTGTGATTGGGCTCTTCGCGGGCTGAACTCGAACCGAAATTCGGGCTTCAAGTTGTGGGCCAGATTGGATGGGCCTGCTGCAATTGGAAACTCACGGCTGGGCTAATGCACTTGGTGGAATTGGGCCATGAACTTGCTGGCCCAATTGTGGGCTGAGCTGCTGGTTTGCTACACTTGGGCTGAACAATTGCAAGCCTCACTGGATTGGGCTGGAAAAGAATGCGAGCTGGGCTTCAAGTGCAAGTGGGCTGAATTGCTGGAAAGGACCGGCCTGCTGGGGTCGTGAAAGAGCTCCGCTGGATTGTTGCTTCAATGGACGTCGCTGGAGCTGAGGGACGCTGGAGAAGGCCGAATCTGCTGGGGTTGCGCGGCTGAGTGAATTCGGTGGGTGCTGGGTGCGGCCAAGTGGCGCTCGAAGGAAGTTGCTAGGTCAACTATCTTGAAGAAAATTGCTGCAGTTGACTAGCGTGGGAACTTGAAGCAGCTGCGGCAACTATTGAAGACGCGCGGCAGCGGCTTGATCGATCTTCAAAGTCTTCAGTGGATGGTTTGTTGACTGGCGAGCTCCAAGGCATGGACGTGTGGCTTTGTGGTCAACCAAGGAGCTTCAATTGCTGACCAAGGAAGATGCGTGGCGGCAGAGGAGAAATGGTGGTGGCTTTGGTGGGATCTTCGTTGGCAAAAGCAACAAATGGTAGCAGCTTCATCTCAGAAGCTAATTTCGGTGGAGGGCGTGCGACTGCTTCGTCCGAAGGAGATTGAAAGCCAAAACAAAAGTAATAAGTGGAAGGGAAGGCTTCACGTGAAGAAGAAGCCAAGGAGGGACCCAACACTTGCAATCCTTAGCCATTGCATTGAATGCTTTGTCTCCTAGATCTTTATACATATCATCTTTGGTCCCCCTAATTCTTTCCACAACTTAAATTCCACAAAAATATCCAAATTGAAGTCCAATTTCTAGCCCCATTTCAAATTCCGAATTTCACCAATTAAATTCAATCTCCTCACTCAATTTCCCGAATTGAGACCCGATTTCGATGAAGAAAAATCCCAAATGATTTTCTATAAATCCACGACACACAAAGGCTCGGCCTGAGAGTCCAATTTTCCATTAATTTAGTCAATCTAAATTTCCGTTGATTTTCCGCGGCGTCCGAACCGATTTTCCGTAAAAGTCTCGGAATCTCCAAAAAATTTTCTGAGACTGAGTCGACACTCCTAGAATTAATTGTGACTTGGCCGAAACTTCAATTTCTGAAATCGGACTCGAATTGGCGGTTAATTTCAATTCGACGCGTTTGTAGCGTAACCTAGCCTATCGGGTAACTTTCGGATATTTTTAAGTGCACCGACTGTGGTCGATTTTCTTCAGCCACTATAAACCCACTCGACTCATTGACGACTCTCGATTGTCGTGAAAATCTCGATGATTCAAATACGGACACGGGGGTACCAAAAACAATAAGAAAATCGGTTCCGTGCCGATCGACATGAATTTTCTAATTTAGTGGTGTCACCCACGATTAGCCACGCATCACTGTCGATCCAGTCTATCTCTAATTTCAAATCGAATTTTTTAACTGTGCCGAGATGGCCTCTAAAGATGGACACGGTCGAGAAGCCGATTCTTGGTCGAATTCTCAAGTCTATTTGCCTTAAAATTCCTAATAATCTCCCCGTGATAGTCAGTTATCTCAAGAATGATCAGTTCTGAGAATAGCCCTATAAACACGTCAATGAAACGCCCGATTCAATCAGAAGAAAACAGAACCGAAAATTCGGGATGTCACATGAGACATTGGCATGTCCAAACATAAGTACTCGGTCCGTTATCAAGGGGTTGCTAAGTTCTACCATGTATGTTAAATCTTAGTTTAACACGATCCGATTAAGTCGGCCCACAAAGTAATCCTATCATAGTGATCATTTTAGTCGAAGCATGGTGCGCTTACTATTACAATCACCATCCAATACCGAAGCCTCCGGCCGTGCATCATTGCCTGGTCATAATTTCTTCTTCAGACCTCCGGTCGATCTTGCTCATGGCTATGAACCATTCAGAAATAGTCAAAGCTATTTACTCCACTTTAATGTGCTCGGACCGAGGTCAACAATTGATCATCGCAAAAATCGACTATAAGAGTGTAACTATGTAGGAAAGTACCGAATTAATTCGAATACGTAAACTGATTAAAGCTGTACATAACCATTGTTGATCATCCACTGCAGACTCCACTTGGTCTTGACATTCTTGAGAGTCCAATACGCCTGTCCGAACGTTGCTCTCCCTTACACCTCAAGCTGTGCCTTTGCGAATCTTTAGTAGTCTTCTTTCGTAGCTCCGCTCACTTGCCACTCAGCCACCCATTCACCTTCACCCAATTCACAGATCAAATCAGCAAAAAAATTTGGTAAGCGTTTCATATCATTCAGCTTTGGGCTTTCTCATCGTAAAAAAATATCAACAGATGGTGTCACGGTTGGACTCGCCCATAAAGCTGAGAGGACCGTTCACCGTGTTAACATTGTTCAACTAAGCCGTCCTGTTAAAGTAGATGAAATCGATGTTCTGTTGGACCGTCATGTTGTTGAAGATATCCGAGAACAGATTGTAGAAGTGCACGTCGACCACGGTCCTGGTCAAGCCAATGGCCCGAGGTGGTTCAACATCACTACGTAGGCCGTTGGGGAGTGCCTGCACACCTCGTTGTATGCGGCCTTGGAGTACTTGGTCAAGGTGTTGAGAGCCACTCCTGGAGAGAGAGGCTAGTTGATGAGCTCGACCGTGTAGAGACTCAGGCTCTTTGCATACCTGAATAAAAAATGACATTTGGAACTCCAGATTTCTAAATTTGCTGTAATATTTTATGTGATAGCATTTGGTGCAAAAAGTGAGTTGAAGAATTTACCTTGCAGCGAGGAATTCAATGGCAGCAACCGTTAGCTGGATGTTAGCATCAGTGGCTCCCCATTCCTGAGATCCGTCCTTTGATGAGCTGTGTTCGTACCCATTTTGTGAACCTGGTGCTGGGTGCAGATCTATTATGACTTTCACATCAATTTTCCTACCAAAACTACGGAAATATCACCTTAAATGTGGTTGATGCAAGACTTAAGAGAGAGAATTGTGCAAATTTCATGCGGTCATTGATTTATGTGTAGACAGAACACCGAGGATGAATATCATAATATGCATCGGGGATGATTGTCATGGACCTGATCCTATGTACTTAAGGCCCATTTAGAACTCGTTTCCGTGGACAGGATAATATGGAAAAGGAAAAAACAACGAATGATTGACTCGGTTATATATCAAGCCAACCGAAAGATGTGGTATAACTATCGCCCATGTAGCAAATACTTTTAGGTAACATGAGGATGAAATAAACCGTAGACGAGTTCAGTTTATTTGCCAAACGCGAACCAATGGGCTTCACTCTCACTCCGCTTGAGTATTATAGGTAATTAATTCACAGTGAGTTAAAAGCGTAGGTTCTTCCCCTTTTTTTATCAATGAAAGGACAAGCAACGACTAACATCACGACTACCATCTTTCAGCGATGTAGGGCACCTGCACTTGTTACCAAATATGTGGTTTGGAGCCGTAATTATTCAATTTAGATATGTGGTTTCGAGCCCGTCACTAATAGTCCCTCATCAGGCATTTTGAAACCCAAAAAATCTCTCCACATGGATAGTTAGCAAATACTCAAAGAAAAGGCTGATGAGAAATTGGCCTATAATAAGGATCGAACTTGTGATCCCATGAAAGACAATGTGACTTCTCTATTATTAGCCTACAAAAAATACCAAGTTCACTTTAGCTCTTTACCAACAGTTATTTTACTTGTTTTAATTTTACGTTTGTCAACTTTGGTTATAATATATAATTTTTTTTTATCTTTCTTATAAATGCAATAATTATCCACTCTTATATGAATTTTACTAGTCTTTATTTGTTAGACGTACTAATTTTTGTTATGTTAGGAGGACAATTGCCAAAAAAGTCATGAACTTAATGTGTGGATTCAAATTCAATCATAATTTTTTGATGATTTGTTAATATGGTCATTTCAGTCAATTTTACCAGGTAATCAGTAACATCGATGTTAACTGCTCTATGTGGTATGACTAATACTTATGCAGGTGATTTTTTTGAATTTTTTTTTTTGAATTTTATATTATTTTCCCTTTTTATTTTTATTTTTATTTTCTTTTTTCTTCTTGCTCCTGGATCACTTATCACAAGCAAGGGCTAACGAGGGTCAACCTCGCTTGAGGTTGACAATGTGCCCTCATCTGTGGTCAATCTTTGGCCATCGCTAAGGGCTGATGACTAATGGAGGAAGAAGGAAAAAATTAAAAGATTTATAAAAATTATTCACATCATCACCAGCTGTTTACTTCAGACACAATATTTATATGAAAGGGTCTGAGCATCATTTCTTCATGAACATCACTTGAAAATACTATTTTTAATAAACATTTATGGAAGGTTTAGTCAATCTTCAAAACATATTAGGGAGTTTTCTCAACATTATGTGGTCCAAGACAATTGGTGACTTGATATTTGCCTTCTAATCTCTTAGTGAAACTCAAACCAAGCACATGAGTCTTCATCTCATATCCACGTGTCACTCTCATCACATTGATAGTAAACTATCACTCATTTGCTTGTTCTCACCTGCAAAACAAATTCTACCACAATATCGCTCTCTTTGTTATTCTTAATCTCCACTTCAAATAAGTCTCGCAAAGTTTTCATTCGGCTAGGGTCTATCTAACATGCTAATGTGTAAGGAACATCCTTGGTCTACTAAATTGGTTCATAAAATAACGTGACAGGCTAAAACAGTAGCCAGGTTGGCCCTTCAAATAAGTGGACCATAATTAGCATCCAAATGAGTAGTCTAGTTGTAACAGATTGTATATTTATTGTATAACGTTCATGTAGTAATTTCTCAACCTATCGTAATATATGGAGCATTAGTCTTATGTAAGATATAGGAAATGGAAAGAGATTGATGACGTGTAAGGAGCCATTAGAAGCTTTGATTCTAACACGGCTTGGATTTTTTGGGTTTCTCACAATCCCAAAGGCTTCAGGTGTTCCTAGTGAATGACAAATGGCCACCGGATCGACACCATTCCCACCAGAGTCCAGGCCTACGAATTGCTTGTTGGCCGCCCCGAACGTCTCATAGATTCTCCACAGCGACAATAACAAAGCACGGCAATTCATCTTTAGCTCAATGCTCGAGATTCTTCTATGAAGATGACACTTCTTCTACTGGGAAAATTGTTTTCAACAGGAAAAATTATAATTGCATCGCTTCCGTACATAACGATGTTCATTGTTAGTTCCCGTAAGATAATTCCATCTAATTTTTGACTATGTAAGATGTGAACCAAAATCAAGACAGTAATAGCACAAACATGAAATTTATTTGCACTTGGGATACCAAGTTTCTAATCCATAGACAGAAGGTCGTTCCTTAGTCCCCAAACTAATTTCATGAGTTTGCATAGCCGAATCTTATCTATCTGCTTAAAGCTAACTCGCCTTGAATGTCTCCCAAAGGGAATTGGAACCTGCTGGGCATTTAGCAACTGCGGGAATCCACATGCTGTTGGTGACTACCTGACTTCCTTCGCCGGACTCGGCAGACAAACACGTCCCAACTGTGCCCGATCAGAAGAAAAGTCTAGGCCCATCCTACACGTTATACCCACTTTCGAAATCAGAAAAACTGTCGAAACCAAATTAATCATCAGTTAATAAAGCAACGGAAACACTAAAGCAATTACGTGGAGCACAGTACCAAGAAGTCCTTGTTGGGGAAGGCATCAAAGAGGGAAGGCTTGATCCATCCTTTCGTGACCAGCCAGCCCCCCAGATCAACTGCTCTCATTTTAGGGTACCGACTTTCCGTCTCTTGACTGGAATGGCTGCAGGTTGATTGGTCCCCATGTTAGAATAAGGTGAAAAGAGAATTTCTGTATATTTTTGTGTATATAATACTGATGATAAAAGAGCCTATATACATGCTGTTCTAGATACCTATTTAAAGTAATAAAAAATTACAATATCAAATAAAATTAATTACAATCAATCAGGGAAGATCAATGTCTCTGTTTTCCTACTTCCTGCTCAAAATCAAAACAAGAATAGACGTTAGTTATGCAACCAACTTTTCCCAAAGGAACACAAAAGATTTGCACTAACGTGACTAAAACGTATCCAACAGAACTCGTGTAAAAAATAATAATGTCATAGAATTTCGAAATGGTCAAGCAGAGATGCCAACGCGCGTGTGCAAGGTGGGGGTATGAGTTCAGTCCCTCACTCAATTAGCTTAAAAGCACAGTCGTCTGCCCTGTATGAGATATTTCTATGAACCATCTGTCCGTTTGTACTTAGTCCTGTTAGGGAAATCCCTTATGATGTTTTGAAGATGACAAAATAAATCAAAGGCTACTAACATGTTTAATGGTTAAGTAATAGACCATGCAGATGATTAAACATGTAAATGATATTGTCAAAGTTTGAAGACGGCTAGAAAACTAAACGTAACACATGTCCAAAGTATATTTTGAAGATTTCCAAACTTCTGTGTCAAAATTTGATGATTGCCAGACTTTAGTGTCAAAGTCTGTTCTACATCAAAAGTCTGCACACTCTGACAAATTCCAGACTAAACATGAATGAAGAACCAGAAGACAGACTCTATGCTTTGAAGCGAGACATAACAGGCGTGTTCAGACCTTAAAGCTAAATCTGTTCAGACTCAGATTGCAAAGTCTATCACACTCAGACTTAGATTGTAAAGTCTACTGCTCTCAGACTTTACATCCAAAACTCGATAGAACGTAACTTAAGCCCAATCATATAACGGCTAGTGATCTGGTTTGGATTCCACATCAAGATTGATTTGATTGACTCAATTTAATTGATTGACAATTGGATCTTGAAGACAAGAACTTTCTATACGAAGAGGCTTTACTTATGGAAACCAAGATTTCGTTTATATGGGCGATCGGAATCAATTTGGGATTCTACTTTTGTCACTCAATGGCTACCAAATCTTCTAGATACAGAGCTGTCCAATGGGTATATTGGAAGACGATCCTCAAGATGCTGTCCAACGGCTAGTTTGGAAGTGGAGGAATATTTAAGGAGATGAATGACCGATGAGCAAGTAAGAGACGGAGCGTAGAATTTATAATTCCAAAGTTTGAGCAACTTCGATCATACACTTGTCTCTTGTGAGCTTAAACGTTTGTGATCTTGAGAGAAATACCAAAAGAGTGACTTAGTGAGATAGTATGATCTACTACTAAGTGTTTGCACTCAAGGTTGTAATCTCTTGTTGATTGCATAGTGGAATCCAGCCAAGAAGGCTGTTAGCGTGGGACAGTGGACGTAGGCTTGGATTAAGCCGAACCACTATAAACCTTGTGTTCTTATTCTCTTCCCTCAACTCCTTTATTTTATTCCGCATATATTTACCAAGGTTTATTTTAAACACCTATTCACCCCCTCTAGGTGTTCTTACTAGCACTTTCAAGTCCCTAGTCTGAGTGGTGCATTCGGTATCATTGTGAATGCTTTTCTTGGGATTTTGTTCTTGACGTTGACCCCCCTTATGGTTTCATTTGAGCTTGACTTAGGTCAACATTTCAGCAACTTCCTCGTCACTTGCACGTTGATGTCTTTTATTCTTCAGATGGTAATGTTTCTTAATTCTTTCCATGAACAAAATAGATCCCACAATTTCATCTTTATAGTTTTTTTTTTATATAGATCTAACTAGACCGTCAAAATGAGTTATAGACCTATTTCTAAACCCATATTTGATAGACTAGATTGTTATATGGACGAATTATATTCAATAAATGTGATGGATTGGGTCGGGTATGGCTCATTAGCTTTGTGTTGTATGGAAATAGGTCAAAACATATTAAACATGTCAATTTAGGTTGGAATAATTTTGATCCAATCCGATCCACCTATTTACCTCATACTAAATCTAACTACTTTTTATCCCTCTAGTTATGTTATCTTCTTTAAGAGGAATTTTGTTAAGGGACCTAATTAAGTGAATTTCATAGTTCTATGTATTGATCGTCCTTAGATTATGCACATAAAATACCTCGAAGACAGTATTACTATAAGTTATTTGTTTATAGGGAAAAAACCACGAAAAACTTCAAACTTTGCCCAAAGTGACAGATTTACCCCATTTTTTTTTTTTGTGACGTGAAAAATCCTGAACTTTGTCAACCGTGACATATTTACCTCAATTTTTTTGACGTAAAAAACCCTGAACTTCTATCGTGACACATTTACCCCAAAATTATAGGGCATTTTAGTCTTTTTACTTTTTAATTTTTTTTTTCTTTTTTTCTTCTTCTTCCCTCCGTCGGCGAGGGCTACCCTCGTCAGTGTCAGGCAAGGGGCAGCCTCGCCGGGGTCGGGCGAGGGGTGCCCTCGCCAAATTTGGCGAGGCCCGTCCTTGCCCGTCGTCGATGAGGGCCTGGCGAGGGATGCCCTCGCCTGCGTTGGGCGAGGGTGGGAGGGAGGCCCTCGCCCAACCTAGTCGAGGGCTGCCCTTACCCGACGCCGACGAGGGTGGCCCTAGCTAGCTTAGGCGAGGGTGACCCTCGGTTGATGTCGGCGAGGGCAGCCCTCACCAGACGCCGGCTTCCCTCCGTCGGCTATTGGCTAGCCGACGGAGGGAAGGAAAAAAAAAAGAAAAAGGAAAAACATAAAAAATAAGACAAAAATGCACTTGATGGGGTAAATGTGTCACAGTTTGAAAAGTTTATGGTTTTTCACGTTATAAAAAAAAGTTTGAGGTAAATGTGTCACTTTAGGTAAAGTTTGGGGTTTTTTGTGGTCTCTTCCTTATTTTTAACGAGTGTCATGGGGGCGTTAAACAATATGATGAAATTATTTTTTATCATTTCCAATTTACTGTGTTTTCATTTTATGTAACGATCATAATATCCTCATTAAGAAAATTCATATTAAAAAAAGGATTATATAAAACATTCACTCATTTGATATATAAAAAGAAATTAAAACATAAATAAAAAGATGAGAAGAGGAAAGAAAACACACTGTAGAAAACAAAGTGAGTCAAGGGAGATAATTAGGGACATTAGGGTTTTTAGTCCGATTCCTAATTCCAATTATGGTTCTCGGTTCTCGATTCCTAGAAAAGTGGAATTAGAAATCGGACAATCTCTCTCCAAAACCTAGAATCATACCGATTTTCATTGATCTAGTCATCCGATTCTCGATTTTATCTTGAAATTGTGCTTATTTTTAATTCTAAGCGGCCTGAAAGAACTCATTAACAAGGCTTTTCTAAGGAAAGTATACTTAATAAATATTTCAAGGACACTCGGCAAAAGAATTCTTCTAAATAAATAGATTTTCATTCACTTTTCTTTAGCATGTGGTCCATTTTCTTAGTCCACGTCAAGTCAGCAAGTCAGCGAATCTGGTAGAGGATCCACATGATGTGGCGGCTCAAATTGATAGAACTCATTAACATCTGGACCGCGTGAGGATCTTTAGAATTTGTATATGTGAAATTTCTAGGAAATGGGCAAGACATGGTGAAGAAAAAGCGGATTACTAGTCTGCAGCAAAAAAGGAGGGATTCCATGCGTTTGAATAGATTCATCTTGTCCCGTGGTCTTACCCTCAAATTGTTTTAGGAGAAATATCCAATTAGTGCTAAATTTATCATACGAATATCAATTCAATATTAAATTTTTTAATTTTATCGATTTAACCCTCAATCTTTACGTGAAATTCTAATATAATCATTTCAATTAATTTTTGTAGAAAATCACCGACATGATGATCCAATCATCGCTAGCCGTCTTATATTAGTAGTATAAAGGACTTATTTGAAATTTCGCGTAAAGATTTATAACTAAATTGACACGATTAAGAAGTTTAGTATTGAATCGGCATTCATACAATAAATATAAAATTGATTGGATAATTTTTCCTAATAATTTTGTATCTCATAACACCAAACTATTTGAAGCAACTGTTACCAAAGAAATAATTGTTAATGTTTGGGCATCTAGAGCACGTCTTGACCTCACTAATTGACAAGATTTAAGAAGACTTTCACTAGAGTCGAGCGGTCAAAAGTAAGCATGACTTTGCGGAATTCACACACTTGGTACAACACAGAAACATCATGTCTAAGGATCAATATGTCAAAACTTCGAAAGAAAGTGGCATCAGGTTTGCTTATGACACGGGGAAGGAATTGACCCTTCATCGTAGGGTTGCCAAGTTCATTTACATAAGTCAGACGCAATCCAATCAAATTGGCCCAAAAGGAAATCCAACTTTCCGAGAGCGCCAAGGGCCGCGGTCATTTTGAGTCGAAAGTATAGTGCGATTACAATAACGAGCGCGGTTCGTCACCCGGAGCTTCTGTCTCTGGCCTTGCTTTTGCCTGTTCATAATTTCTTTCACGCACCTCCGGTCAAGCCACTCAAAAATAGTAAAAGCTACTTATTCCAATTTAATGCGCTCCGACCGAGGTCAACACTTGATCCTTACGAAATTGACTTAATGAGTGTAAATGTACAGGGAAATACCGAAATAATTCCAAAAGTAACTGATTAGGGCTTTAAAAGGCCCATCCTAACGTTTGGCCTTCCATACACGCCAAGCTGTGCCTTTGCAAATCTCTGGTAATCTTCTTCCGTAGCTCCCTCACTCACTTCCCCCTCAGCCACCACACCTTCACCCAATTCGCAAATTGGAAGCAACTACAAAGTTTGGTGAGCATTTCAAACCGTTCAAGTTTTGGGCTTTCTCGTCGTGAAAAAGGTATTGATCGATGGCGTCACCATTGGGCTTACACACGAAGGTGAGAGGACTATTTGCCGTGGTAATTTTGTTCAGCTGCGCTGTCCCGTTAGTGAGATGAAATCGATATTCTGTTGGACTGTCAGGTGGTCAAAGATATCCGAGAACAAACTGTAGAGGTACCCGTCATCCGTTGGGGAGTGCCTGCGCACTGCGTCGTGTCCGGCCTTGTAGCACTTGGTCAAGGCATAGAGGGCTACTCCTGGAGAGAGAGGCTCTTCGCGTACCTGAGAAATGGCATTCGGAAATCCAGGTTCCTCACTTTGCTCTAATATATATGATTGCATTTGATACAAAAGGTGAGTGGGAGTATTTACCGGGTGTCTCCCCGTTCCGGAGATCGGTCCCTTGACGAGCTATGTTCGTATCCAATTTGTGGACCTGGTGCGGCGTGTAGATGTAGTATCAAGCCTACCGAAAAGAAGCCATGATTCACTCGATTATATCAAGCCTTCTGAAAGGTATCAACTATCACCGATGCAGCACAAGTAACATGAGGATGAAATAAATCATATACGAGTTCAGTTTATTTCCCAAACGTGAAGCAGTGGGCTTCACTTTTACTTCTCTGGAGTATCATAGGTAATTAATTCACAGTGAGTTAAAAGCTTAGGTTCTTTCTTCTTTCTTCTTTTTTCTCGGTGAAAGGACAAGGAATGACAAACGATACAACTACCATTGTTGGGTTATACTATGGTGCACTTTTATCTGTTGCAAAGCAACATAAAAATTATTAAAATATGTATGTATAAAACTTAATCCGTTGTCTACGGCACAAGTGAAGCACGCACCTTAGATGCTATGGTATCAGCACGCGGAACAATGAATGAAAAGAGACGAAAATGGTGGACGTCTTTGTTTTTTCTTCTTACAAGCATTTGCTGATACACTCCCTGCGCATTGCCTGGCCATGTGAACGCGCAGGAAGAAAGAAGAAAAAAATGACGAGCTTCTCTGGCTTCATTCTCTGAAGAAAGGAGAACAATGATGGCTGATCATTAGCCATCATTGCTGACTTTGATCGAGAAGGAGAAGAGATGAAGAGCTTAGGAGAGCTCTTCGTGTATCAGAGAAAAGGTAGGCGCTTCTTTTGACCCTTTCATTAAATCGACCATCCTTTTTAAAACTTACCAATACTTATTAAAACTTACCATCATGAAAAAAAAAATCTAATTTCCTGGCGTGCAACAGACTTTTGCAACTGCATTACAGGACAAAACTTGTTGGTCATTTAGACTAAAGTGAGGATTTGTAGGTTAATAATTCGACATAAACTTGTTGGTCATCTAGACTAAAGTGAGGATTTGTAGGTTAATAATTCGACATAAGATTAAGTAAATTGAAGCAACGACAAATTATAGGATTAAAAGATGGTAAGTTTATAAATAATTTTATAATTTTATAATCATTAATAATTTACCAATATGTTAGTTTGGAAAAACTAAATCGATCATATTTTTTACCAATAATTTCTTAACACTTATCAATACTTATTAAAATTTACTATCACAAAAAAAAAAAAAAATTCAATTTTCCTGGGCATGGAACAATAGATTTTTGGAGCTATATTATGAGAGTCTCATGATTACCACTACATAACCAAAAATATTCACCGATACTATAAGGTATATAAATTGCGTTGCATGTGCTCTAGAACTTGCCTAAACAGCTTTTTCATTCGAAGATGACTAAAAGTTTACTTGATGAAAGATAATCAGAGCTTACAACTTACAATATATTTAAAGTGCATAGACTTATATATATAGGTAATATCTAAAGCTTAATGTACCCATTCTTGATCATCCATTCCAAGCTCCAATGATCTTCTGCGCACTTGAGAGTCCAATACGCCCATCCAAAAGTGGCTCTTCCGTATGCTTTCAGTTGAGCCTCCACATACTCTTGGTTCTCCTCTTCTGTTGCTCCATTCGGTCCCCACTCCGCCACCCATTCACCTGCAATGTCCCATTACATCATAGATCCCCACTTCTTTTATATATATATGTACACGCAAAAGTTAGTGCATATATGGCATCAATGCCATGATAATTTTGTTACAGTTTTGGATTTACCCACAAAAATAAGAGGTCTATTTGATGTAGCGAGACTTTTCAATTGGGCAAACCAATCTTCGTAGAAGAAAGGAAGGGTATCTTGGATGGTGTCCAATTTTGTGTCGCACAGAAAATAGCATTGCATATCCACAACTGTCCTGTCCAAGCTGTTAGCGTTGGGGAGCAGCAGCTCCTTGCTGGAGGTTTCCAGCATGCACGACATGATCATAAAAGTAGAGGAGGAATGCTTGCGGACAGCATTGTGCCCAGCAATGTAGTACTTGCTGACAGTCTCCTGAGGGAGTGTCTTCGCGAGTGGCTCGTTTAGAAGGTCGACCGCATAAAGGCTCAGGCTCTTGGTGTATCTACATAGGCAAAATCAAATGATAACCCTAGTACTCATACTAAGGTTTGTGAACCACGGATTAATTAATTACCGTGACATTAGGAATTCTATGACATGGAGGGTTTGTTGGATGGTGTCATCCGTGTCTCCCCATTCGCAGAACCCATCTCTTGACGAGTTGCGTTCCCAGCCATTTTGGGAATTAGGTGCTGCGCGCAGGTCAATTATGACCTTCAACTCATACTTCCTGCAAGTAATAAACGTAGTCGATACGTTATATACTGCATTTGTGCATAACAAGATGAAGAGAAGATGGCAATAGACTCACTCTGCCCAAGAGAAGGCATTGTCCAGATAGGCGAAGGAACCACCGACGTAAGGGCGTGGAGGATTTGGGCCGCTCGCTATCCACCAACCCACGGGAATTCTTACCGCGTTCAATCCATTCTCAGCTATAAACTTGAAATCATCTTCCACTATGAACGTACTCCAATGTTCCTATTATCAACTAATACCTTTTATTGAAGTCTACAAGGTTATAGATATGCACACACTAGCGTATAATCCGTGTTCTTAGCAGTTTCTTTTTATGTAGAAAATATTAAATATCCACAAAACAAAAATGTAATAGGGACAATCAACTTATTCTTTCATAAATGCTTGATTGAATAATGAAGTTAAGAAGAATTACTGCTTTGATAGAAGAATGTTATTTAATCAGATAAAAGAACCATCTTTTAATTGAATCAAGAGCATAAACCTTTTTTATTTATAATGTCTCTTGGTTGCTGAAGTGATCTTAATCACTCACGAGACTTCCCGAGTAAACAATATTAAAACCTACTTTAGATGAATTGATTAAAAGGGAATAGAAAGGTCTGAGCTCAAGAGATAAGAAAAAAAAGAAAAGCCTATCATGTTTACACCTTGAGGTTACGTTTGGTTGTCTAGATTTCTAACTAGGATAGAACTGGATATGATAGAATATGAAATCTAGAAATTTTACTATATCATATCCACTATTTAGTAATTACTTTCAGATATATTCATATCATATTATATTTGGTGTAAACAGTATATTACTATAAATGAATCAAAAATTTTACAAACGGAGATAATAAAAATCTCTCGCGACATTTTTGCATACTTTATTTTTATTTTCTTTCTTATTTATTTTCATATATATATTTAATTTATTTGTTATTTCTTTCTTCCCATTCTATCATTTTCTAATTTAGTAAACTATACTAATATATCTAGCATACTAAAATACCTAAAAAATATAATAGATATAAATATACATGTATATTTATGTATTGAATTTATATAGAATTAAATTCAAATATATAAATAAAAATAATATTAAATTAAAATAACTAAATTTTTTTTTTTTTTTGTCTTGAAATATTATTTATATATTGAAATATAATTTTAAGTTTTTATTTTTTTGGTTGAATAAATTTAATTTTGTTAATTTTGTTAATTTAAGAATTTTTTTATTCGAAAAAAAAAACTTTCCTTATATGAATGTTATAAATCGTATCTATTTTTATCCCACTTTCTCTAGGAGATAATTTTATTTAGTCTATATCACATTATATATGATTTTATCATGTCTTGAGTAGGCACCAAACACAGAATATAATAAATTTTATCATATCCTGAAGTTTATCATGACCACCAAACGCAACCTAAGCTTTTAAATTAACATAAAACAAATAAAAGGAGAAGAAGCATACTTAGATTAATGTGAAAATGCTTAAAAATTTTGGATAGATAATTGCTTAGAAAATTTTATTTTTTGCTATTGGAAAAGTGCGATGCTAGAGTTATTAACTAGCATATCAAATCAATTTATGAAGTGATATGTCAAATTGCAAGTAAGCCCTTAAATAAGGGAATTTCTTGTATATGAAATTGATGCCTTCTAGAAACACATTGATGCCTTCTATGCCACAAATGCGACAGGTGTGTCACCCAATTAGGTGAGGGAAATTGACACGGTCCACAGACGAAGCATAATCCAAGATCGTTCATGATGGGCCTGTGTCACGCACAAAGGGCTTGCCCACGAGCAGCCTACGACCGATCCATGGACAACCCATCCATGGACGACCCATGATCAATGCACCACCAGCCCATGAGCAATGCGAATAATAGGAATAAAACTTGTGGTCATTTACACTAAAGTGAGGATTTGTAGGTCAATAATTCAACATAAGATTAAGAAAATTGAAGCAACGACAAATAATAGGAATAAAAGATGGTAAGTTTAAAAACGATTTTATAATTTTATAATCATTAATAATTTACCAATATGTTAGTTTGGAAAAAGTAATATCGAACATATTTTTTATCAATAATTTCTTAGCACTTATCAATACTTATTAAAATTTACTATCATGAAGAAAAAAAAAATCTATTTTCCTGGGCATGGAACAATAGATTTTTGCAACTATGTTATGAGAGTCTCATGATTACCACTACATAACCAAAAACTTTCACTTATGCTATAAGATATATAAGTTGCATCGCATGTGCTCTAGAACTTGCCTAGAGAGCTTTTTCGTTCGAATATGACCTAAAGTTTACTTGATGAAGGATAATCAGAGCTTACAACTTACAATATATTAAAAAGTGCATAGACTTATATATATAGGTAATATCTAAAGCTTGATATAGCCATTCTTGATCATCCATTCCAAGCTCCAATGGTCTTGTGCGCACTTGAGGGCCTATATATATAGGTAATATCTAAAGCTTGATATAGCCATTCTTGATCATCCATTCCAAGCTCCAATGGTCTTGTGCGCACTTGAGAGTCCAATAGGCCCATCCAAATGTGGCTTTTCCATAGACTTCCAGTTGAGCCTCTGCAAATTTTTGGTACTGCTCTTTTGTTGCTCCATTCACTGCCCACTCTACGACCCACTCACCTGCAATTGCAAATTGCTTTATAGATCCACATTTCTCATATGTATGTAGCAGATTATGGAAAATAGATACAAAATGATGTGTGGCATTGATGGTAAGATAATTTTATAGTTTGGACTTACCCACAAAAGTGAGAGGTCCATCTGGGGTAGCAAGATGGTCCAATTGGGTAGCACAATTTTTGTATATGAAATCAAGGTTATCTTGAATGGTGTCGAATTGCGTCCTTCTGAACATAGTGTAATAATGCTTGTCCACAACTGTCCTATCCAGGCCACTCGCTACGGGGAGCAGCAATTCAGGGCTAGAGGTTCCGAGCACACACGACATGATCACATAAGCCGTGGGGGAGTGCTTGCGGACGGCGTTGTGCCCAGCCTTGTAATACTTAGTGACTGTCTCTAGAGGGAGTGTCTCCGCGAGAGGCTCATTCAAGAGGTCGACAGCATAAAGGCTCGGGCTCTTCGTGTACCTACATAGGCAAAATCAAATCATATTTTCCCCAATACTTGGGATAGGGTGCGAAAAACATATTTATTAATTACCGCGAAGTTAGGAATTCTATGACATGGAGGGTTTGTTGGATGGTGTCATCCGTGTCTCCCCATTCCTGGAACCCATCTCTCGATGAGCTGTGTTCCCAGCCATTCTGGGAACCAGGTGCTGCGTGCAGGTCAACGATGACCTTCAGCCCATACTTCCTGCAAGTAGAAAATCAAATGATATATTAGAAATTGCATCTGCACATGATAAGATGAAGAGAAGATGGCAATTAGGCTCACTCTGCCCAAGAGAAAGCACTGTCCAAAAAGGCCAGGGAACCACCGACGTAAGGGGGTGGAGGATTTGGGTCGCTCGCTATCCACCAACCCACCGGAATTCTCACAGCGTCCAACCCATTATCGGCTACGAACTTGAAATCGTCCTCCACTATGAACGTCCTCCAATGTTCCTATCATCAATGCATACCTTTATTTGAGTCTGCTCGATTTTGGATAGATTTGGAATGATTTAAGAAGATTAGGGGGAAAAAAAGGGAATTTGAGATTTTTTTTTTTAATCTTTTGTCTTCCTCTGTGATTCCCCCCTAATCACTCCATCAAAATTGAGTAAAGGACAAAGTAAAGACATTAATAATAATTCGAGCATAAAAACACTAGACGAAACAATCTGCTTCATGCATAAAACTTAGAGTTGTGTAACAGTCAGATCAATGAAAGAAGGCCCCTCTTGTAGTTTTATTGCCGTTTGTGGTTTAGAATTCAGTGGTCGAATAGGACGCATCGACAACCTTAATCCCATCGAGGAAGGGGTCTTCTGGCGTGGGAGTGACTTGAGTCTCTTCACAAGGATCGGACGAAAGAGCCAGTGAAATTGACTTGAAGGAAAGAAGACCGTGGGACTTTCATAGGTCTACAAACGGAAAGAAGGCACCATCAAAGCCGAATTGGCTTAGAGTTTTTCCGAGTTGCTTAGTGTTATATCCAAGGAGAAGGTATCTTTAACAGCTCTTTTCTGCTGTTGGAAGAGACCAATGGTTACTAAAACTAATGTGTGGAAATGATATGTTGGATTGTAAGAGGGTCTTGAAATATGAAATTGCCAATAGATTGGACCTGCCACGTTAATCATTTGTGGGATCCACGTGGGGCCACATTTAAAATGCACTAAAGGACCATTGTAATTGATCCGGCCCAGAAAACTCAAGTCTAGACAAGACTTATTTCTTTGGATGTATGTACCATGCTCAACACTCAATAACAAATTGACATTGTACTTAATAAATTAATAATCGTAGCAGATCAGGTATTTATTGTTGGAAAAAAGCTAGCTTCGATCGTATTCTTGTCGCGATTGCAACTTTTTTACTTATAATTCACATACGTGCCTTAGTGTGTTTTGTAGTACTTGACCAGGAAACCCATGCATGTGTAGAAGCAAAAATCACATGTATCCCGAAAGAACCGAAGACGTTAGGTCAAGTACCAATCTATAAAGGAGATTTTCTCATAGCTGGTTCAAAATAGATGTTGAGCTTGGTAAGTATAGGTTGTACATATTGTATCACATCATATTTAGATTTTTAATTCTGTATATCGTCCTGTATCTTATGTCATTCATATGAACAGTATTTACTGGCGTGTGCTCAGTCAGAGTGAGCAGTAGTAGCTGCTGTAGTTTCCATATGTGATGACACTAATGATTGCTGGCAATAATCAGTTTCTCCTCAAAGAATTCTCATCCGCAAGTCATATACTAAAAAGATTAAAAAAAAAAAAATTGCTCATAGAGTGAGTTTAGTTAAAGTTATAATAATCCAGGCATAAATCATTTAATTAATTTAATAGGTTTGAGAACCGTGGACTTTGACTATTATTGAATAGGAGTTTTATAATTGCGTACTCTCATGACTTTGGGGGCTTTTTGGGGTCCAAGACCATTGGTGACTTGGAACTCGCCTTCCAATCTTTTAGTGAAGCTCATGACAAACAGAGATGGGTCTTCGTCTTTCCATACATTGCTTTGATCGCATTGATAATCAGCTGTCACTCGTTCCTCCGTCCTCACCTGCAAAATAAATTCCACCACAAAAATCGCTATTCTTTCTTAGTTATTCTCAAGCTATGCTTTGAATAATTCTTAGTTCATTTCGAGAAAAATAACTTTTACAAAAATATTTTCAGGGAAATGGTTGGGGAAAATATTTTCATTAACCAAAAAAAGTCTTCTAAAATAGGGAAAATATTTTCCACTTTTCAAGATGAGGAAAATATTTTCCTTACTCACTTTCTCTTATTTCACGCCCAATTAACCTTTGCATCTTTTTTTTTTTTTTTTAAAAAATTTTTTAAAATTATTATTATTATTATTATTATTATTATTATTATTATTATTATTATTATTATTATTATTATTATTATTTACTTTTGTGTTGGCTGGTCTTGGCCACAAGCAAGCCTGCTCGCCACAAGCTCAAGGCTTGCTAACCTCGACAATCTCGTTGCTCACTAGATTGGCTTGCTTGGGCAAGCCAGGCGAGCGGCCAAAGAAGAACAAGATAAAAAGAAAGAAAAGAAAAAAGAAGAAGAAGAAAAATTAAAATTAAAAATAATTTAAGAATTGATTTTTTAATAAAAAATTTAAAAAATTAGATTTTAAAAAATAAAAATAAAAATAAAAAATTGAAAATGAGTGCACAGAGGAAAATATTTTTCTTAACAAATAGTAGCATATATTTCTATTTCATTTTCATCTTTTAGCTGAATACCTCAAAAAATAATTACATTTTTATTGGAAGATGGTTTCTTGGATTAATGTTGCATTTTTGGAGGAAAGGAATGGAGTCTAACTCGGTTAGTGTTTATCTAACATGTTGATGCATGGAGAACAACTTTGGTCTACTAACTTGGTTTATAACATATCGTGAATGGCTAGAACCGTAGCTGGGTTGGCCCTTGGAATAGGTGGACCATAAGTAGCATCCAAATTAATAGATTAGTTGTAACGGATCGTATATTTATCAATACATGTACGACGTTCATGTAGTAATTTCTCAACCAATCTCAATATATGAAGCATTAGTCTTATGTAAGAAATAGGAATTTGAAAGAGATTGATGACCCGTAAGAAGGAGCCATTAGAAGCTTTGATTCTAACGCGACTTGGATCGCCTGGGTTTCTCGCGATCTCAAAGGTTTCAGATGCTCCTGGTGAATGACAAGTAGCCACCAAATCGACCCCGTCCCCACTAGAGTCCAGGCCGATGAATTGCTTGTTGGCAACCCTGAAGTGGAAGAGCCTCTCGTTGATCCTCCACAGCTACGCAAACAAAACACGACAAATCATCTATAGCTCGATGCACACTAATTCTAGTCGGAAAATGTTGTCTATAGGAGAATATATCAATGTTATTTCCAAGTTGAACAATTTGAGTTTTATTTTATTGAGAGGGTATATTGTAACTAGTTTCATCCCATAACATTGTTTAATATTAGTCTCTGTAAGATAACTCCATCAAAATCTTAATTACGTAAGACGTGAGTCAAAACCCAAACGGTGGTAGCACAAACATAGAATTTATTTGCACTTGATGTATTGCACATCTAATCTACTGACATATGTTCATTCCTTAACCACCAAACCAACCTCACGAGTTTCCACATCAAAATATTATCTATTTGCTTAAAGCTAACTCACCCTAAATGTCTCCCAATGATTACTAGAACCTGCGGGGCGTTTGGCAACCACAGGATGCCCCATGCTGTTGGCGACTACCCGGCTTCCTCCACCAGATTCGGCGCAAAGATACTTACCAACCATCGTCGATTTGAACTGAAGTCTAGTCCCATCCTACGAATTATACACAGTTTCAGAATTAGAAAAACAGTTGAAAACGAACGAATCATTGGTTGATAAAACAACGAAAACACTAAGCAATTACGTATAGCAAAGTACCAAGAAGTCCTTGTTGGGGATTGCATCAAAGAGGGAAGGCTCGATCCATCCTTCTGTGACCAGCCATCCCCCCAGATTAACTGCTCTTATTTTCGGGTTGCGATTCTCCATCTCTTGATTGGCATGGCCGCGGATCGATTGGATCTCATTACTGATGACTTCCATTGCCTCCTGTTTTCCTACTTTCCCGTTCCAAATCAAGATAAAACAGAACAGCAGTTAGCTATGCAACCGATTGTCCCAAAAGGGACACATAAAATCTGCACTTAACATGACTAAAACATATCCAATAGTACTCGTGTGAGAAATGTTCATGTAATAAACTTTCGAAATGATTTAGTAGAGATGCAATGCGTGCTTGCATGATACGGATGAGTTGAGTCACTCACTCAAGGAGCTTCAAACCTGAGTTGTCTGTGTGTATGGTCATCTGTTCTACTTGGTGCATTTTATTTCATTTCATTTCTGGTCGACACGCGTGGTCGTGGGACTTGACTTTGAGTTGACGCCCTCGCAACTTCGCCGTCCCTCGCAAGTTAGTGTTTTCTATGCTTCAGACAAATTCATGGAAATGTCATTAATAATCTTCTTTTCCGTGGATCTAACTACTCTTTTATTGTCCAGTTGTGTTTTCTATGCTTCAGACAAATTCAAGGAAATGTCATGAATAATCTTCTTTTCCATGGATCTAACTACTCTTTTATTGTCCAGTTGTGTTTTATATGCTTCAGACAAATTCAAGGAAATGTCATGAATAATCTTTTTTTCCGCAGATCTAACTACTCTTTTATTGTCCAGTTGTGTTTTATATGCTTCAGACAAATTCAAGGAAATGTCATGAATAATCTTTTTTTCCGCGGATCTAACTACTCTTTTATTATCCAATTGTGTTTTCTATGCTTCAGACAAATTCAAGGAAATGTCATGAATAATCTTTTTTTTCGCGGATCTAACTACTCTTTTATTGTCCGGTTGTGTTTTCTATGCTTCAGAAAAATTCAAGGAAATGTCATGAATAATCTTTTTTTCTGTGGATCTAACTACTCTTTTATTGTCTAGTTGTGTTTTCTCTTAATGAATAGGATTTTGCTAAAGAGTGCTCTTGAGATGCTCATTAAGGCTCTGAACGTTTTACAGAAAATGAGATGTTTTTGGAAAATGCTTTTTATGAAAATGATAATATTTTTCGATATTAAGCTGAAACCTGAAAATAAACTAGAAAATTTTGTCCATCATTTAGTATCTAAAATCTAATTTGATTTTCTTCCTTGCTCTCATTTTAATAATATTATATATTTTTATTTTATTTTTTAAAATTTAATTTTTAATTATTTTTCCTTTTCATTCTTCTTCAGCCAATTGCCAACCATTGGCCACAGATAAGGTCAAACTCGCCCAAGGTGAGCAAGCTCGAGCCTCCACAAAGGTCGACAAGATTTTGGCCCTACCAAATTGGTGAGCTCGAGCCTCGCTAATAGGAGTGATTGATTTCGGGTTCGGTCCGGTTTCAAGATGAAATGGGGAGGACCGGTTCCTAATTTCTGGGATTAGGGATCAAACTAGTCTCGAAAGTGGGTATCAGATTATCGACCGGTCCAATCTGGTGGAACTGGTTAGTTTGTTGTGTTGGTAGCAATTTCGCAATGAGTTGACGCATTGAAGGGCTTAAAAAATATTTCTGTTTCAGCAAAGTGCAAACAAATATGAAGTATGAAATAGTCAAGACTTAGGCTATGAATTATCGAATTCATTAGAAGCCACCTTGGAGAATTTCACTATTCGGGATCTGATTTTCTTTTTGAGCATAGAATCTTTGACCTTGCCGGCCTCTAAGCACAGGATCATCTTGTTCAGAGACTTCGTGAGGGTCGCTTCGTCCTCGCAATCCAAAATTTCTTATTACAAAATTAAAAAATATATAGTTGAGATGGTCCAGTCAGTCTAATTCCTATTCTAGAACCAGAAATTAGACCAAAGCCCGTGAAAACCGCCTAGATCCCGCCGGTTTTGCCTTGGTCCGAGTGGTTCCCGGTCGGGCAGTTCCCTTTGCACACCTCCACTCGCCAAAAGGCAAGCTCGTGATTGGCTAAATTTCAGCAAGCAATGAGCTCACTGATTGTTGCCGTGGCTGACAATTGGCCGAGGAAGAAGGGAAAGGAAATAGAAATAAAATAAAAGAAAATAAAAAGAGAAAAAAAGAAAAAAAAAAAAAAAAGGAAAAGGGAAAAGAAAAATAAAAAAGAATTAAAATTTTGATTTTTTAAAGGGAAAGAAAAAAAAATTAAACGGGGTGCATGGAGAAGAATAAGATTGGTCTGGGTGAAAGAAAGGATAGGAAAAATAATTTCTGCTTTTCCTATTTTAGAAGAACTCTTTTTCATTGAAGGAAAATATATCCTTGTCCGGTTTGCTTTATGTGTAACACCAAGAAATCTGGAAAGCAATTTCTCAAAAGTTATTTTCCATGAAACAAATGAAATCTAACAAACTAATTAAGAAAATTTCACAATTTGCAATATATTGATTATCCTTGTGTTATATATTGTGTTTCGTTTCGTCTATGTACTAAATAAACCGACATCGACATTTAACACGCGACACGATAAGACACGCCGCCGACATCATTTCTTAAAAGATAAAGAATTTCGATATGTTGAAATACGTTGTATATTAAATATATATTTTTATGTAGACATGATTATTTCAATCAAATAATTTGATTCAAATTTACCAATAAATAAATAAATAATAATAAAAGAGCCTATAATGAATTTATACTAAAAACATTAATCCACCATTCAAATTTATCTTTCTCCAAGGCTTGGATTTTTTTATATCTATTTATATTTTAACCGTGTGTGTGGCGGACACTCACGTATCAAAGTGTCGAAGTGTCCAACACAACACTAAGGCTCTCGAAAGGTATTGGTACTTCCTAAGTTTTGTGTAATTAATCCAACAAAAATGAAAATATTTCCTTAAATATAGTCAAGTATTCTAAACGAAGTATGCTTTAATAACCATTTCAAGCGCACTCGAACCTCTCGAAGAAGATTTTCTTCCTCCTCTGTTTAACGTGTGGTCGACATTCAGGTCAAGTCAGCGAGGTCCCCTTCTGTCCTTTCATTCTGTCAAAATCTTTTCCTCTCTCCAATTAACTTGTCGTTGCTTTCCCTTTCTGCGTCTCCTCAAATCTCTAATTATTGGAGCGAATAATTCCGCGGAATGAGTACGCAAGAGCCTAGTGAATAGCAGCCGTTGAATCATGTGAGTGCTATTCGGCACGCGATAGCTCAAATTCATTGAACCCCTGGAACTTCCGGACCATGCGAGAATCTTTTTCATAAGTTATGTAGGCGAAGTTTCTAGGAAATGGGCAAGAGGAAAAGGGAACCCACTGGTCTCCAAAAAGAGGAACAGAGAAATCTAGGCTTTCGGAGCCAGAATCTACGAAGCCACTAAAACACGTCCGTTGATCGACCTCGCTATTGACAAAATCAAGAAAAGACTTCACTGGAGCGGAACGGACCAAAAGTTGCCGTGTTCGGGGGAAGAGCAGGGTTCTCGCTCCCCCAATCATTCCACGGGATTCACACGCTTCGCACTGAATGGGACCATCTTTGAAGACTCCGAGGATGGACTTCCTTCTTCTTCTTTTTTTCTTTCTTTTTTCACATATCACTAGACTAATCTCTGCCCGATAAGTATGGCAGTCCCCCAGTTCCGACCGCACCGGATAATTGCATGGTCACACTGGTCCATAACTCTAGGGGTTAATCATAAGTCTCGTGATGTTCGGGAACTCTACCAGTGAATCAAACTGCAAATTCCCCCCGCCATCCAACGTTAAATCGGAGTGTGACAATACAACTACCTTAAAGTCGTCGCCGGTGAATGTCCACGAAGAAAAGACAAAGCTGACAAGGGCGTAAAAGAGACAGATATGTCTCTTCTTGGTATCGTCTTGCTGAGAAGGATATCTGCCTGTACTATAAACCCGGTTTTCTTTTATGATATAGTATCCTATTGCAGTTGGTCCAAAATTCCGGATCACCAAACATAAATTTATTAGGGGCTTCAAGTGCTAGATGAAACTTGATGATTAAAAATCTCCATGAAGAGGTAATTAAATCAACCGGAACACTTGCTTTCAATCGTGATTCATTTATTTCGATTTAACGATTCCTCCTTTATAGTCTCTTGGATACAAGAGCCTTTTCTTTTTCCTGTTGTTCGGCCCTTGTCCTCGTTTAAAATTAAATAAGTTTGAGCTCACGGAAGTCGCTTTGATTGGTGACGTACTAATGTTAGAAAATGAAATCCAGCTGTTTAACTGTGAGATGAAGGGTGACGAAATTTCACAGGTGAACAAGGTTGGGTATGTTTAATTCTTTGAGAGGAATTTCAAGCATGAGACATTGGCATGTCCAAACATAAGTACTTGGTCCGTTATCAAGGGGTTGCTAAGTTCTACCATGTATGTTAAATCTTAGTTTAACACGATCCGATTAAGTCGGCCCACAAAGTAATCCTATCATAGTGATCATTTTAGTCGAAGCATGGTGCGCTTACTATTACAATCACCATCCAATACCGAAGCCTCCGGCCTTGCATCATTGCCTGGTCATAATTTCTTCTTCAGACCTCCGGTCGATCTTGCTCATGGCTATGAACCATTCAGAAATAGTCAAAGCTATTTACTCCACTTTAATGTGCTCGGACCGAGGTCAACAATTGATCATCGCAAAAATCGACTATAAGAGTGTAACTATGTAGGAAAATACCGAATTAATTCGAATACGTAAACTGATTAAAGCTGTATATAACCATTGTTGATCATCCACTGCAGACTCCACTTGGTCTTGACATTCTTGAGAGTCCAATACGCCTGTCCGAACGTTGCTCTCCCTTACACCTCAAGCTGTGCCTTTGCGAATCTTTAGTAGTCTTCTTTCGTAGCTCCGCTCACTTGCCACTCAGCCACCCATTCACCTTCACCCAATTCACAGATCAAATCAGCAAAAAAATTTGGTAAGCGTTTCATATCATTCAGCTTTGGGCTTTCTCATCGTAAAAAAATATCGACAGATGGTGTCACCGTTGGACTCGCCCATAAAGCTGAGAGGACCGTTCACCGTGTTAACATTGTTCAACTAAGCCGTCCTGTTAAAGTAGATGAAATCGATGTTCTGTTGGACCGTCATGTTGTTGAAGATATCCGAGAACAGATTGTAGTAGTGCACGTCGACCACGGTCCTGGTCAAGCCAATGGCCCGAGGTGGTTCAACATCACTACGTAGGCTGTTGGGGAGTGCCTGCGCACCTCGTTGTATGCGGCCTTGGAGTACTTGGTCAAGGTGTTGAGAGCCACTCCTGGAGAGAGAGGCTAGTTGATGAGCTCGACCGTGTAGAGACTCAGGCTCTTTGCATACCTGAATAAAAAATGACATTTGGAACTCCAGATTTCTAAATTTGCTGTAATATTTTATGTGATAGCATTTGGTGCAAAAAGTGAGTTGAAGAATTTACCTTGCAGCGAGGAATTCAATGGCAGCAACCGTTAGCTGGATGTTAGCATCAGTGGCTCCCCATTCCTGAGATCCGTCCTTGATGAGCTGTGTTCGTACCCATTTTGTGAACCTGGTGCTGGGTGCAGATCTATTATGACTTTCACATCAATTTTCCTACCAAAACTACGGAAATATCACCTTAAATGTGGTTGATGCAAGACTTAAGAGAGAGAATTGTGCAAATTTCATGCGGTCATTGATTTATGTGTAGACAGAACACCGAGGATGAATATCATAATATGCATCGGGGATGATTGTCATGGATCTGATCCTATGTACTTAAGGCCCATTTAGAACTCGTTTCCCTGGACAGGATAATATGGAAAAGGAAAAAAACGAATGATTGACTCGGTTATATATCAAGCCAACCGAAAGATGTGGTATAACTATCGCCCATGTAGCAAATACTTTTAGGTAACATGAGGATGAAATAAACCGTAGACGAGTTCAGTTTATTTGCCAAACGCGAACCAATGGGCTTCACTCTCACTCCGCTTGAGTATTATAGGTAATTAATTCACAGTGAGTTAAAAGCGTAGGTTCTTCCCCTTTTTTTTTTTTTTTTTTTTTATCAATGAAAGGACAAGCAACGACTAACATCACGACTACCATCTTTCGGCGATGTAGGGCGCCTTCACTTGTTACAAAATATGTGGTTTGGAGCCGTAATTATTCAATTGAGATATGTGGTTTCAAGCCCGTCACTAATAGTCCCTCAGGCATTTTGAAACCCAAAAAATCTCTCCACATGGATAGTTAGCAAATACCCAAACCAAAGGCAGATGAGAAATTGGCCTATAATAAGGATCGAACTTGTGATCCCATGAAAGACAATGTGACTTCTCTACTATTAGCCTACAAAAATACCAAGTTCACTTTAGCTCTTTACCAACAGTTATTTTACTTGTTTTAATTTTACGTTTGTCAACTTTGGTTATAATATATAATTTTTTTTTTTTTATCTTTCTTATAAATGCAATAATTATCCACTCTTATATGAATTTTACTAGTCTTTATTTGTTAGACGTACTAGTTTTTGTTCTATTAGGAGGACAATTGCCAAAAAAATCATGAACTTAATGTGCGGATTCAAATTCAATCATAATTTTTTTTTATTTGACCAATTAAATCATAAATATTTTGATGATTTGCTAATATAGTCATTTCAGTCAATTTTACCGGGTAATCACTAACATAGATGTCAACTGTTTTATGTAGCATGACTAGTACTCATGCAAATGAATTTTTTGAATTTTTTTTATTGATTTTATATTCTTTCTCCTTTTATTTTATTTTTCTTTTTTCTTCTTGCTTCATTGGTCACCAACCACAAGCAAGGGCTAATGAGGGTCAACCACGCTTGAGGTTGACAATGTGCCCTCACCTGTGGTCAATCTTTAGCCATCGCTAAGGCCCCATGACCAGTGGAGGAAGAAGGAAAAATTAAAAGATTTATAAAATTTGTTCAAATCATTGCTAGCTGTCCACTTCAGTGATTGCTAGCCAAAATTGGTTAGGAGGTCTATTTTCATATATCAAAAGGTTTATAACTCAATTGATCAAATTACAATATTTAGGATTAAATTAGCATTTATATAACATGTTTATGACTTTTTTGATAATCTTCCCTCCTATTAAGTTGTCAAGTTGTTCTGATTTACCCAATCTTCTTTTATTACTTCATTTGATTTTTTAAAATTTATGAACTCATTAAATTTATTGATTCTTTATTTAAATTACTAACTTCAGTTATAGAGATTTCCAACATTTCTTCATTTAAGCTACTACTTAGTTTTGTATTACCAACTATTATTTAAGTTAGTTACAAATGTTTATATGGTTTTTTCAAGTTACAAACTTCTGTTTGTCTAAGTCTGAATACTCCTTGAGTTTGGATAAATTTTTCATAGAATCTGAAGATACCAAACGTCTTGACAATATTTGTGCACAAGCTTTGCTGATATCCTCATATTATTCTAATGACATCCATGACACAGATTTATGAAGTCCTTGAAGTAAGTATTAAGAACTACATTCTAAGGCATTTTTTGGTATTTCCTTTTAAATTCGAAATTATAAAAATGTGGAAATTATCTACCTAAATTAAAATGTCATCTAATTCGACGCAGTATTTAATAGGAGGGTCTGAGCATCATTTCTTCATGAACATCACTTGAATATACTTTTTTTAATAAACATTTATGGAAGGTTTGGTCAATCTTCAAAACAAATTAGGGAGTTTTCTCAACATTATATGGTCCACGACCATTGGTGACTTGATACTTGCCTTCTAATCTCTTAGGAAAACTCAAAACAAACACATGAGTCTTCATCTCATATCCAAGCGTCACTCTCATCACATTGATAGTAAATTGTCACTCGTTTGCTTGTTCTCACTAGCAAAACAAATTCTACCACAATAATCGTTCTGATTTCTTCATTATTCTCAATCTCTACTTCAAATAAGTCTCGCAAAGTTTTTATCCGGCTAGTGTCTATCTAACATGCTAATGCATAAGGAACAACCTTGGTCTACTAAATTGGTTTATAAAATAACGTGACAGGCTAGAACTGTAGCCAAGTTGGCCCTTCAAATAATTGGACCATAATTAGCATCCAAATTAGTAGACTAGTCGTAACAGATTGTATATTTATCAATACATGTATGACGTTCATGTAGTAATTTCTCAACCAATCGTAATATATGGAGCATTAGTCTTATGTAAGATATAGGAAATGGAAAGAGATTGATGACATGTAAGAAGGAGCCATTAGAAGCTTTGATTCTAACACGCTTTGGATATTCTGGGTTTCTCACAATCCCAAAGGCTTCAGGTGTCCCCAGTGAATGACAAGTGGCCACTGGATCGACACCTTTCCCACTAGAGTCCAGGCCTACGAATTGCTTGTTGGGCACCCTCAATGTCTCGTAGATTCTCTACAGCGACAACAACAAAGCACAACAAATCATCTGTAGCTCAATGCTCAAGATTCTTCTTTGAAGATGACACTTCTTCTAGTGGGAAAATTGTTTTCACAGGACAAATTATAATTGCATTGCTTCCCTCAATAACGATGTTCAATGTTAGTTCCTATAAGATAATTCCATCTAAATTTTGACTATGTAAGATGTGAGCCAAAAAAAAACTCATCGCCATGATAAATCTTCTGGATGTCTTCCAGCAACTCTCTCGTCGTGTAGAGTTTCTCCTACCAGTATGGTAGCTTAATACATCAACCCTAATTGTCTTCTTCTTCCCCTTTCTGACTCTCAACCATGCCAATTTCTTCCATTCTCGCCCCTTTCTACCTTCTCTATCGGTGACAGCTTTGCAGATGTCTACTTTCGCTTCTTTACCCTACTCGGTACTCGCATTTTGGTGCCTTCTTCTTCCCCACTAATGCGAGTTTTCTTGCCCATCCTTCCTCTTCGCCAGACTTGGGTTAATTCTTCTACCTCATCGCTTCGTTGCCCCTTCTTTCGCCAGGATTAGTCTCTTGCTGTTTGCATGGCCGGGTTTCTGCCCTATTTCGGTAATACCCATCTCAGTTGTAACCCCTAGTTAGGTCATGGAACACGAGGATGCCGAGAACTCTTCTTGACTTTCTACGCTCTGCCTAAGACTGGGGAGATTATGCTCGGCACAGAACATTGACGTGTGGGATGTCGAGACACCTCCTGCAACACTGGAGGAATGTCAATTGACTCTCATAGGTAAAATCAATTCCAATCCCTCTATTAATTTTACGGCATGTCAAAGCACTCTGAAGAGAGCATGGAGGACAGAGCAGGTGGAATTTTCACAAAGGGAGGTGGGTCTATAGTTAGCAAAATTTAAAGCTAAGGCAGACAAACAGAGAATTTTAGAGGGCGGACCTTGGCTTTTTTCAGGTCATCTTGTCAATTTCAAGTCATGGATTCCAAATACTCCATTGCATTGCTACGACTTTTCCACTTGTGCCTTCTGGGTACAAATTTTCGGTCTGCCTTTGGAGTACTATACTGAAGATATGATCATTAAGGCAGTTAGGAATGTAGGCCGAGTGTTACAAGTAAAGGCTGATAGTATAGCAGGCTCTACACTAAAAGTGAGCAGAGCAAGGGTTGAACTTAATCTATCTGAACCACTGAAAACAAGACAACTAATAAGAATAAAAAACATGACTATATGGTTGGATTTCAGGTATGAGCGACTTTCACACTTCTGTTATTCGTGTGGTAAATTAGGCCATTACACAACGTCTTGTACAGATGTTCCTATTGACGAAACCAAGCTGGATGGAAAGGAAAAGTTGCCTTATAGTCAGTGGCTCCGAGCAAGGTTAAGGAGTATAGTCCTTACTGGAAGCTTTACTATGATAAGTTGGCTATGGAGGAGGAAATGAAGGATAGTGTACATGAAACGCCCCCCCACGACTACTCATCACCTCCCTTTATTGCTGCCACCAGCCACCACACAAGAGGCTCCCATGCTCCAGCCCACTGCAATCATAAGGACTGCATCGCCAGCTCAACAGGATCAGCCTTCTTAAGGTGGTGCTGATTTTATAAATCGAGGATGCACTTTTTTTATCAATGAACAAAAAAAGTCTTTTTATGGATCACAGTACAGTGTGACATTCAAAATTTTTTTATATAATTATTTATAGAGCTTTATATTAACCCTTAGGCCTTAGGTTGGTTTTTCGTCATGGAGTGGATATGGGTGCTCTTAAGGGTATCAAACTCAACATATGGTGTCCGACTCTATCACATCTATTCTTTGCAGATGACGCTATATTCTTTCTTGATGGAACAATTCATGAATGTCAGAATTTATCGAATGTTTTGAATCAGTATTGCTTAGCAACGGGCCAAGAGGTTAATCGCAATAAATCTGGAATTTATTTTAGCAAAAATTGCCCTGCTACTTTACAGGAGAATATGGCCAGGGCGCTTAGAGTACCAGTACTGCAAAGATGTGGTAAATATTTAGGAATACCATCTGATTGGGGGCGCTCGAAGAAGGATATGTTCTTGTGGATCTTGGCTAGAATTCATGCAAAACTGGAAGGTTGGAAGGAAAATCTATTCTCAAAGGCTGGGAAAGCGATTCTTCTCAAGAATGTGGTACAAGCCATACCCTAGTATGCCATGTCCATATTTAAATTACCTATCTCTCTTTGCAAATCTATCGAACAACGAATTGCACGATTCTGGTGGCAGAATGACAGAAACAAAGCAGGAATCCATTGGCGAAATTGGGAAATATTGAAGCAAAGAAAGGAAGTTGGTGGTTTAGGGTTTCGGGATCTTATCAGCTTTAATATGGCCATGCTTGGTAAACAAGCATGGCGTGTTCTTCATCAGCCTTCATCTTTATGGGGTAAAGTTTTTAAATGATTATATTTTCATTCGTCGAATTTCAACACTGCAGAAAAAGGCTCTCACCCATCCTGGGGCTAGCAGAGTATTTTTGAGTGGAAGGGATGCCATTTTACCCTATGTTTGTTGGTTAGTAGGAGATGGGCAAACGATTAGAATAAGGGAAGATCGGTGGCTGCCTATTGGAATACTAGGTGGACCTCCTCTCTGAGAAGAACGACAACTGGTGGCTAACCTTATAGATCACACCACCAACACCTGAAGTACAATCTGCTTCATAGATTTTTTGACTCACAGGTGATTAACCAGATTACAACTATTCCGGTGAGACCTAATTTTGCCAAGGATAAACTTATATGGACTGCTACCAATCATGGAGATTACACGGTTAAAACTACATATCATGCAATCAAACAAACAGCAAGTAATAACATCAACAAAGCAGCTTCAACCTCTTATCAGCACCTAACCTAGCTATGGTGAAAATTATGGAAAATGCAAACTGCCCCTAAGGTTCGTAATTTCCTGTGGTTACTTTGTCATAATGCTTTAGCAAAAAGAGCAAATCTACACAATCAACATATCATTGACAATCCATGCTATACATTATGCAATCAGAAGACCCCAGAAACCCTAGAACATTTGTTCCTGTTCTGTCCATGGACTAAGCATGTGTGGCTTCATCCCCAAATCGATATTCATATTTCACATCAAGGCATTCAACGTATTGACAACTGGATCATGGAAAAGTTAGCAAACAGGTTCTCTTACCTGGTCTGGCAACTATCACCAATATTCTTTGGCAGATCTGGCGTGCTTGAAATGCCTTCATTTTCAGCAACAAGAATCCCGATCCGACTCACGTGGCCGAGGAAGCACTTGCTCAATCACACGTAGCTCGGGCCTCTGCTCGATCTTTGACTTGCAAGAGCAAATCGCTTTAGAACAGGGGATCTCTATGGTGACCACCAGATCTAGGGGTCTTAAAGGTAAATATTGATGGTTCTCATCAACCAGGAAGTAATGAAGGGGCCATGGCTTGCATTTGTCGAGATCATTAGGGAAGACTTACCGATGGTTTTTCCGAAAGCTTTGTTGTAGCCTCCGCACTGCAAGTAGAGATCCAAGCAGTTTCACTTGCTCTCCAGTATTTGCTTGGTCAAGGCTTCTCTCATGCCTTTGTGCTAGTTGAATCGGACAATATGCTCCTTGTCGAGACATTGAATCGACAGCGGCAGCCGTCATGGGAGGAGAGGAGTCTGTTCTCCGAAGCTGCCTTTCTGCTTTCTCTTTTCCCTAATCTCACCCTGGGCTTTTGTCGTCGTGAAGCAAATGTGGTCGCTGATTGGGCTGCAAAGGCCCACCGATGGGCTTTGCCGAACCAAAACTGGGCCGTTTTCCACCTTCTCACCTTCTTGATCTTGTTTGTGCTGATGCCATTGATGCGGGTTGTACTTACTTTAGTTCTTCAATATAGTTTATGTTTTTCCGACCAAAAAAAAAAAAAAAAAAAAAAAGATGTGAGCCAAAACCAAGACGGTGATAACACAAACATGGAATTTATTTACACTTGGGATACCAAGTTTCTAATCCATAGACAGAAATTCGTTCCTTAATCCCCAAACTAATATCATGAGTTTGCATAGCCGAATGTTATCTATCTGCTTAAAGCTAACTCACCCTGAATGTCTCCCAAAGGGAATTGGAACCTGCTGGGCATTTAGCAACTGCGGGAGTCCACATGCTGTTGGTGACTGCCCGACTTCCTTCGCCGGATTCGGCACACAGACACATCTCGATTAGAAGAAAAGTCTAGGCCCATCCTACACATTATACCCACTTTCGAAATCAGAAAAACTGTCGAAACCAAATGAATCATCAGTTAATAAAGCAACGGAAACACTAAGGCAATTACGTGGAGCACAGTACCAAGAAGTCCTTGTTGGGGAATGCATCAAAGAGGGAAGGCTTGATCCATCCTTTCGTGACCAGCCAGCCCCCCAGATCAACTGCTCTTATTTTAGGGTACTGACTTTCCGTCTCTTGACTGGAATGGCTGCAGGTTGATTGGTCCCCATGTTACAATAAAGCAAAAAAGAGAATTTCTCTATATTTCTGTGTATATAATGCTGATGATAAAAGAGCCTATATACAGGTTGTTCTAGACAACTATCTAAAGTAATAAAATATTGCAACATCAAATAAAATTAATTACAATCAATCAAGGAAGATCAATGTCTATGTTTTCCTACTTCCCTGTTCAAAATCAAGACAAAACAAGAATAGCCGTTAGTTATGCAGCCAACTTTTCCAAAAGGAACACAAAAGATTTGCACTAAGGTGACTAAAACATATCCAACAGAACTCGTGTAAGAAATATTCATGTCACAGAATTTCGAAATGGTCAAGCAGAGATGACAACGCCTGCATGCAAGATGGGGTATGAGTTCAGTCACTCACTCGATTAGCTTAAAAGCTGAGTTGTCTGCCGTGTATGAGATATTTCTACGAACCATCTGTCTATTTGTGCTTAGTCCCTGGTCTAAGTGGTGCATTTGGTATCGTTGTGAATGCTTTTCTTGGGATTCTCTACTTGACCTTGACCCTTCTAATATGGTTTCATTTGAGCTTGACTTGGGTCAACATTTCAGCAACTTCCTCGTCACTCGCACGTTGATGTCTTTTATACTTCAGATGGCAATGTTTCTTAGTTCTTTCAATGAACAAAATAGATCCCACAATTTCATATTTATCGTTTTTTTATATAGATCTAACTAGACCGTCAAAATGGGTTATAGACTAAACCCATATTTGATAGACTAGATTGTTATATGGGTTAATTATATTTAATAAATGGAATGGATTGGGTCGGTTATGACTCATTAGGTTTGTGTTGTATGGAAATAGGTCAAAACATATTAAACGTGTCAATTTAGGTTGGAATAATTTTGACCAAATCCGATCCACCTATTTGCCTATACTAAATCTAACTACTTTTTATTCCTCTAGTTATGTTTTCTTCTTTAAGAGAAATTTTGTTAAAGCAACTAATTAAGTGAATTTCACAGTTCCATGTATTTATTGTCCTTAGATTATGCACATAAAATAACTCGAAGATAGTATTACTATAAGTTATTTGTTTTTAACAAGTGTCATGGGGCACTTGTTAAATAATACGATGAAATTATTTTTTATCATTTCCAATTTACTGTGTTTTCATTTTATGTAACGATCATAATTTCCTCATTAAGAAAATTCATATTAAAAAAAAAAGATTATATAAAACATTCACTCATTTGATATATAAAAAGGAATTACAACATAAAGAAAAAGATGAGAAGAGGAAATAAAACACACCGCAGAAAACAAAGTGAGTCAAGGAAGATAATTAGGGATGTTAGGGTTTTTAGTCTGATTCCTAATTCCAATTATGGTTCTCGGTTCTTGATTCCCAAAAAAGTAGAATTAGAAATCAAACAATCTCTCTCTAAAATCTAGAATTAGATTGGTTTTCATTGATCTAGTTATCCGATTCTTGATTTTATCTTGAAATTATGCTTATTTTTAATCCTAAGTGACCTGAGAGAACTCATTAACGAGGCTTTTCTAAGGAAAGTATACTTAATAAATATTTCGAGGACACTCGGCAAAAGAATTCTTTTAAATAAATAGATTTTCATTCACTTTTCTTTAGCATGCGGTCCATTTTCTTAGTCCACGTCAAGTCAGCAAGTCAGCGAATCTGGTAGAGGATCCATATGATGTGACGGCTCAAATTAATAGAACTCATTACCATCTGGACCGCGTGAGGATCTTTAGACTTTGAATATGTGAAATTGCTAGGAAATGGGCAAGACATGGTGAAGAAAAAGCAGATAACTAGTCTGCAGCAAAAAATGAGGGATTCCATGCGTTTGAGTAGCGTCATCCTGTCCTGTGGTCTTACCGTCAAATTGTTTTAGGAGAAATATTCAATTAGTGCTAAATTTATCGTACGAATATCAATTTAATATTAATTTTTTTAATTTTATCGATTTAACCCTCAATCTTTACGTGAAATTCAAATATAATCATTTTGATGAATTTTTGTAGAAAATCGCTGACATGATGATTCAATCATCGCTAGCCTTCTTATATTAGTAGTATAAAAGACTTAATTGAAATTTCGTGTAAAGATTTATAACTAAATTGACACAATTGAGAAGTTTAGTATTGAATCGGCATTTATACAATAAATATAAAATTGACTGGATAATTTTTCCTAATAATTTTGTATCTCATAACACCAAATTATTTGAAGCAATTGTTACCAAAGAAATAATTGTGAATGTTTGGGCATCTAGAGCACGTCTTGACCTCACTAATTGACAAGATTTAAGAAGACTTTCACTAGAGTCGAGCGGTAAGCATGACTTTGCGGAATTCACACACTTGGTACAACACAGAAACATCATGTCTAAGGATCAATATGTCAAAACTTCGAAAGAAAGTGGCATCAGGTTTTCTTATGACACGGCGAAGGAATTGACCCTTCATCTTAGGGTTGCCAAGTTCATTTACATAAGTCAGATCTTAATTTGACATGACACAATCAATCAAATTGGCCCAAAAGGAAATCCAACTTTCCGAGAGAGCCAAGGGCCGCGGTCATTTTGAGTCGGAAAGTATATTGCGATTACAATAACGAGCGCGGTTCGTCCCCGAAGCTTCTGTCTCTGGCCTTGCTTTTGCCTATTCATAATTTATTTCACCCACCTTCGGTCAAGACACTCAGAAATAGTAAAAGCTACTTATTCCAATTTAATGCGCTCCGACCGAGGTCAACACTTGATCCTTACGAAATTGACTTAATGAGTGTAAATGTACAGGGAAATACCGATATAATTCGAAAAGTAACTGACTAAGGCTTTAAAAGGCCCATCCTAACGTTTGGCCTTCCATACACGCCAAGCTGTGCCTTTGCAAATCTCTGGTAATCTTCTTCCGTAGCTCCTTCACTCACTTCCCCCTCAGCCACCACACCTTCACCCCATTCGCAAATCGAAGCAACTACAAAGTTTGGTGAGCATTTCAAACCGTTCAAGTTTTGGGCTTTCTCGTCGTGAAAAAGGTATTGATCGATGGCGTCACCATTGGGCCTACCCACAAAGGTGAGAGGACTATTTGCCGTGGTAATTTTGTTCAGCTGCGCTGTCCCGTTAGTGTAGATGAAATCGATATTCTGTTGGACTGTCAGGTGGTGAAAGATATCCGAGAACAAATTGTAGTGGTACCCGTCATCCGTCGAGGAGTGCCTGCCACTGCATCGTGTCCGGCCTTGTATTACTTGGTCAAGGCATCGAGGGCTACTCCTGGAGAGAGAGGCTCTTTGCGTACCTGAGAAATGGCATTCGGAAATCCAGGTTCCTGACTTTGCTCTAATATATATATGATTGCATTTGATACAAAAGGCGAGTGGGAGTATTTACCGAGTGTCTCCCCGTTCCCGAGATCGGTCCCTTGACGAGCTGTGTTTGTATCCAATTTGTGGACCTGGTGCGGCGTGTAGATGTAGTAGCAAGCCTACCGCAAAGAAGCCACGATTCACTCGATTATATCAAGCCTTCCGAAAGGTATCAATATCACCGATGTAGCATATACTTACTCTTAAGTAACATGAGGATGAAATAAATCATAGACGAGTTCAGTTTATTTCCCAAACGTGAAGCAGTGGGCTTCACTTTTACTTCTATGGAGTATCACACGTAATTAATTCACTGTGAGTTAAAAGCTTAGGTTCTTTCTTCTTTCTTCTTTTTCTCGGTGAAAGGACAAGGAATGACAAACAATACAACAACTATGATCTTTGGGTTATACTATGGTGCACCTTTACCTATTGCAAAGCATGTGATTAGGCACCATTAAAATTATTAAAATATGTTTCGAGTTTGAATCTATGTATAAAACCCAATCCGTTGTCTACCGCACAAGTGAAGCACGCACCTTAGATGCTATGGTATCAGCACGCGGAACAATTAATGAAAAAAGACGAAAATCGTGGACGTCTTTGTTTTTTCTTCTTACCAGCATTTGTTGATGCACTCCCTGCGCATTGCCTGGCCATGTGCACGCGCAGGAAGAAAGAAGAAAAATGAGGAGCTTCTTTGGCTTCATTCTCTGAAGAAAGGAGAACAATGATGGCTGATCATTAGCCATCATTGCTGATTGACCGAGAGGGAGAAGAGATGAAGAGCTTAGAAGAGCTCTTCGTATCAGAGAAAAGGTAGGGGCTTCTTTTGACCCTTTCATTAAATCGACCATCCTTTTTACCAATAACTTCTTCGACACTTACCAATACTTATTAAAACTTACCATCATGAAAAAATAAATAAATAAATAAATAAAATCTAATTTCCTGGCTTGCAACAGACTTTTGCAACTGCATTATAGGAAAAAACTTGTCTGTCATTTAGACTAAAGTGAGGATTTGTAGGTTAATAATTGACATAAGATTAATTAAGTTGAAGCAATGACAAATTATAGGAATAAAAGATGGTAAGTTTATAAGCAATTTTATAATTTTATAATCATTCATAGTTTACCAATATGTTAGTTTGAAAAAAGTAAATCGATCGTATTTTTTACCAATAATTTCTTAACACTTATCAATACTTATCAAAATTTACTATCACAAAAAAAAAAAAAAACAAAAACAAAACAAAAACAAAAACAAAATCTATTTTCCTGGGCATGGAACAATAGATTTTTGGAACTACGTTATGAGAGTCTCATGATTACCACTACATAACCAAAAATCTTCACCAATGCTATAAGGTATATAAGTTGCGTTGCATGTGCTCTAGAACTTGCCTAGACAGCTTTTTCATTTGAAGATGACTAAAAGTTTACTTGATGAAAGATAATAAGAGCTTACAACTTACAAAAGTGCATAGACTTTTATATATATATATATATATATATATAGGTAATATCTAAAGCTTAATGTACCCATTCTTGATCATCCATTCCAAGCTCCAATGATCTTCTGCGCACTTGAGAGTCCAATACGACCATCCAAAAGTGGCTCTTCCGTATGCTTTCAGTTGAGCCTCCACATACTCTCGGTTCTCCTCTTCTGTTGCTCCATTCGGTCCCCACTCCGCTACCCATTCACCTGCAATTTCACATTACATCATAGATCCCCACTTCTAATATATATATATATATATATATATATATATATGTACACGCAAAAGTTAGTGCAAAGATGGCATCAATGCCATGATAATTTTGTTACAGGTTTGGACTTACCCACAAAAATAAGAGGTCCATTTGATGTAGCGAGACTTTCCAATTGGGCAAACCAATCTTCGTAGAAGAAAGGAAGGGTATCTTGGATGGTGTCCAATTTTGTGTCGCACAGAAAATAACATTGCATATCCACGACTGTCCTGTCCAGGCTGTTAGCGTCAGGGAGCAGCAGCTCCTTGCTGGAGGTTTCCAGCATGCACGACATGATCACATAAGCAGAGGAGGAGTGCTTGCGGACAGCATTGTGCCCAGCAATGTAGTACTTACTGACAGTCTCCTGAGGGAGTGTCTCCGCGAGTGGCTCGTTCAGAAGGTCGACCGCATAAAGGCTCAAGCTCTTGGTATATCTACATAGGCAAAATCGAATGATAACCCTAGTACTCGGACTAAGGTTTGTGAACCACGGATTAATTAATTACCGCGACGTTAGGAATTCTATGACATGGAGGGTTTGTTGGATGGTGTCATCTGTGTCTCCCCATTCGCGGAACCCATCTCTTGACGAGCTGCGTTCCCAGCCATTTTGGGAATTAGGTGCTGCACGCAGGTCAATTATGACCTTCAACCCATACTTCCTGCAAGTAATAAACGTAGTCGATACGTTATATACTGCATTTTTGCATAACAAGATGAAGAGAAGATGGCAATAGACTCACTCTGCCCATGAAAAGGCATTGTCCAGATAGGCCAAGGAACCACCGACGTAAGGGCGTGGTGGATTTGGGCCGCTCACTATCCACCAACCCACGGGAATTCTCACCGCGTTCAATCCATTCTCAGCTATGAACTTGAAATCATCTTCCACTATGAACGTACTCCAATGTTCCTATTATCAACTAATACCTTTTATTGAAGTCTACAAGGTTATAGATATGCACACACTAGTGCATAATCCGTGTTCGTAGCGGTATCTTATGTACAAAATATTAGATCCACAAAACAAAAATTTAATAGGTAAAATCAACTTATTCTTTCGTAAATGTTTGATTGAATAATGAAGTTAAGAAAAATTACTGCTTCGATAGAAGAATGTTATTTAATTAGATAAAAGAACCATCTTTTAATCAAATCAAGAGCATAAACCTTTTTTTATTTATAATGTCTCTTGGTTGCTGAAGTGATCTTAATCACTCTTGAGACTTCCCCGAGTAAACAATATTAACACCTAGTTTAGATGAAGTGATTAAAAGGGAATAGAAAGGTCCGCATAACGAGCTCAAGAGATAAGAAAAGAAAGAATAGCCTATCATGTTTACACCCTGAGGTTACGTTTGTCTGCATTTCTAGCTAGGATAGAACTGACTATGATAGAATATGAAATCTAGAAATTTTATTATATTATATCCACTGTTTGATAATTACTATCAGATATATTCATATCATATCATATTTAGTATAAAAGATATATTAGTATAAATGAATCAAAAATTTTACAAACGGAGATAATAAAAATCTCTCGCAACATTTTTGCATACTTTATTTTTATTTTATTTTTTATTTATTTTCATATATATTTTTAATTAATTTAGTTATTTCTTTCTTCCCATTCTATCATTCTCTAATAAAATTTTATTAGATAGTAAACTATACTAATATCTAGAATACTAAAATACCTAAAAATATAATAGGTATAAATATACATGTATATTTATATATTGAATTTATATTCTAAAAAAGAATTAAATTCGAATATATAAGTAAAAATAATATTAAATTAAAATAACTAATTTTTTTTTGTTTTGAAATATTATTTATATATTGAAATGTATTTTTAAATTTTTTTTATTTTTTTGGTCGAATAAATTTAATTTTGTTAATTTTGTTAATTTAAGAAATTTTTTATTCGAGAAAATAACTTTCCTAATATGAATGTTAGAAATTGTATTTATCTTTATCTCACTCTCTCTGAGATAATTTTATTTAGTATATATCCCATTATATGTAATTTTATCCTATTTTGAGTAGGCACCAAGCGCAGAATAAGATAAATTTTGTCATATCCTAAATTTTATCCTGATCGTCAAACACAACCTAAGCTTTTAAATTAACATAAAACAAATAAAAGGATAAGAAGCATACTTAGATTAATGTGAAAATGCTTAAAATTTTTGGATAGATACTTGCTTAGAAAATTTTATTTTTTGCTATTGGAAAAGTGCGATGCTAGAGTTATTAACTAGTATATCAAATCAATTTACGAAGTGATATGTTAAATTGCAAGTAAGCCCTTAAACAAGGGAATTTCTTGTATATGAAATCGAGTCCAATGAATAAAGTCAATTACAGGTGTCCGTTTTGTGGGTTCCACATATGAAACCCATAACGTGGACAGCCATGATGGAATTGGTCCGGTGGACCTCAAGCAAAACTTACCCATTTAAATATGTACATCATATTCAACACCTAATCACAATTTGGCACTCTAATTAACAAATTAATTTTGTAAATCAGTCTTCTTAGATCAGGTTTTTTCATCTAAAAACGGGTAGCTTTGTCCATGTGTTGTCATGATTGCAACTTTGTTACAGACAATAGGCATACGGACCCATGGTTTCCTTGTACTTGACATGAAAATCCAAGCTTGGCTAGCAAGTACCATGAAAGAACCCAACACGTCAGGTCAAGATTTCGTAAATGAGTATTTCCCGTAGCTGGATCACAAATTGCGGTTTCCATTGCGAAGATTCCAACAAATAAGATGGTGGGGCATATGAGTATTGACACTATGACGAAGCGTTTCACCTCTAGCTAAGTTCAGTAATCAGTTACTTGAGCTTGGTAAGAGTCGGTTGTGCATATCATATGATGTCAATTTGTAATTTGTATTATATATTGTATCACTTTACATGGCAATATTTACTATTGCCGGTGCTAAGTAAAATTACTATGCTGTCGGGAATAAAGACCCTATGAGGAGCATATGAGAGTCATAGGAAACTCTAGCAGCTGCTGCCTCTCCTATATATGGCAGATATTAATAACCACTAGTTAGAATTATTCCTTTTAAAAGAATCCTCTTTCGCAAGCCAAAATACCAAAAAGATCGGGAAAAAAGAAGAAGAAGAAGAAGAAAAACAATGGAGTGAGTTTAATTAAAGCTATAATCTGGCAATAAAAAAATAATTTAATTGATTATCGGTTTGAGAAGTGCGAACTTTGACTATATTCACATATGAGTTTCATAATTACGTACCCTCATGACTTCAGGGGCTTTTTGTGGTCCAAGACCATTGGTGACTTGGAACTCACCTTCCAATCTTTTAGAGAAGTTCATCACAAACACAGAAGGGTCTTCATCTCCCCACACATCGTTCTCGTCGCATTGATAATCAGCCGTCACTCGTTCCTCTGTCCTCACCTGCAAAACACATTCCAATCACTCTCTTTTTATTGTAAACTAAGTCCCAATTGATTGTTTGTTAAAAGATCTCATTTGCGTCACTTGATGCTATAAAGTGTTATCTTATTAATCTTTTTGTTGTTTTCCCTCAATCTCTACTTCGAATAAGTCTTGAAAAGTTTTTCACTCTACTAGTGTTTACTTAATACGTTACTACGTAAAGGATAACGTCTGTTTACTCAATATGTTTATGACATGATACGATAGACTGTAATCGTAATCCGGATGGCCTTTCAATTAAGTGGACCATATTTAACATCCACTTAAGTAGACTAGTCTTGAGCAATTATTTGGAGGACGTTATACATGCGCCAGAATAAATCTGGTCCCGGGGGGCGGGGTGGTGGGGCGCCGTGGCGTGATATCGGTTTCTCTAGTTCTAACGGTGCAAGTGCATCTCAGTATATGTATCAATCTCATGCAATAATTTCTCGCCGTCTTAGGTTATTTGTGGTTATTCTTCTAAAAGATGTAGGGAAGGGGAAGAGATAGATGACCTGTAAGAAGCAGCGATTGGAAGCTTTGATTCTGACACGGCTTGGATCATCTGTGTTCCTCACGATCTCAAAGGTTTCTAGGGTTCCCGGCGAATCGCAAGTAGCCACCAGATCGACACCGTCCCCACCAGAGTCCAGGCCGACGAATTGCTTGTTGGCGACCCTAAAGTTGAAGAGCCTCTCGTTGATTCTCCACAGCTACACATACAAAGCACTGGTAAAATTATTTACGTAAAAGTTACAAACCAGTTATCGTAATTGCATGGCTCCGTCCCCAACGCTGTTCGATATTAGTCCCTGTGAGATAACTCCAAAGCATCGCTACTACCGCACCTGAGCCAAAAACCCGGATGGCTGTAGCCCAAAAATCTTATTCATTTGCACTTGGTGTGCTGGGGGACGCAAGTTCGCCAAACTTACATCGCGGGTTTGCACTTTCAGTTGTTATTGTATTTGCTTAAAGTTTACTCACCCTGAATGTCTCCCATTGAGAACTGGAACCTGCTGGTCGCTTGCGAACAGCTGGAGTCCCTGTGCTGTTGGCGACAAGTCGGTGCCCTCCTCCAGACTCGGCGCAGAGATACTTCCCGACCGTCATTGATCTGAACTGGAGTCTAGTCCCATCCTACTCATTATATACAGATCAAGAATCAGAAAAATTGTAAAAACCAAACGGAAGAACACTAAGGCAATTATGTGTATAGCACAGTACCAAGAAGTCCTTGTTGGGGATTGCATCAAAGAGGGAAGGCTTGATCCATCCTTCGGTGACCAGCCAGCCTCCCAGATTCACTGCTCTTATTTTAGGGTTTCGGTTCTCCATCTCTTGATAGGAATGGTTGCCAATCCATTGGTCCTCCGTGCTGATGACTTCCATGCCTTCTGTTTTCCTACTTCCCCATTCAAAATCAGGATAAAAGCAAGGCAACAGTTAGTTGTGCAACCGATTGTCCCAAAAGGAACACATGCAATTTGCAGTAAAACATATCCCATAGTACTCGTGCGAGAAATGTTCATATAATTAAATTTCGAAATGATTTAAGTAAAGCTCCCACGCGTGCTTTGCGTAATTAGGGCAGAGTTCAGTCGCTCACTTTAGCTAAGTCGTCTGCGTGCTGCCAAAAGCCGTTTGTCTATTTTATACTTAGGGAACTGGTCTATTTCTCGTCTCCTTGGTGCAATTTCTCCTCGTTGTGGATGATTATTTTAATGTTTTCTTGTAGACTCCGCCATTCAGGGTTGTCGCCTAACTTCTTCTTAGGTCGACCCCGAGAAACTTCCCAGTCCATCGCCCGTCGATGTCTATTATTCGTAATGTAATAATATTTCTTCAACTCTTAAAAGAACAGTGATTTAACGAAACTTTGTATTTTCGTTTTTTTATATAATCTAACTACTCGTTTATTAGTCCAATGATATTTTCCCTTTCAAATAGGATTTTATTAAAGTGTTAGCGCAATGAAAATTTAAAAAAAAAAAAAAAAAAAAGAGAAAATTGTCAGAAAAAGTCCTAAACTCGTTGTATTTATGTCAATTTAATCTTAAACTTTTTAAATTATGCTAATTTAGTACTAAATCTTTTGACCAAGTATCAATTCAGTCCTATCTACTAATTTTGGCTAGATACTGTCGACATGGATGTGGACATCAACCAGCCTACAGGGCACAGTCAACACTAATATGGATATTTTAAAATAATATTTTAATAATTTTTGTATTATTTTCTTACTTTTTTTCTCCTCCTCTTTCCAATGGTCGATGAGGGCTACCTCGCCCAAGTGAGGGTAGCTCTCACCACCATAGGTGAGCATCAATGTCGCCGGTGCTCATTGTGGCCTCAACAAGGTTGATGCTCACCTCTAGTGGTGAGGGCCACCCTCGCCGACTATGGCTGTGCCAATCACTGAAAAGAGGAGAAAAAAAAGAAAAAATTATAAAAAATTATTTAAATATATCAATATCAGCGTCGATTGTGCCACATAGGACGGTTGGCATATACATCAACAATATTTGGCCAAAAATTAGTCAAAATGACTAAATTAACACTATGCCAAAATGTTTAGAATTAAGCTAACACGATTAAAAGGCTTAGAACTCTCATGACACTTTTCTCATTAAGAAATTAGTTAAGGAAATTTCACAATTTTCAATAAATTGATTGTCGTTGTGTCATGCATGAGAAGTACCTTCAAAATTGTATTGTTTTAAATTATTCATATTAACAACATTGTAATAAAAAAAAATCATTTTCAATAGATAGTGTTTCTCATGTAATGTGTAATGAGTCCAATAAAAATGAAAATATTTTCCTTAAAATAGTTGATAAGTGCCTCTAGAGAGTTTATTAGCAAGACCCTTTTTATGTAAAATATACTCAATAAGTATCTCAAGGGCACTCCATGCTTATCCTTTTATTCTATTAAAATCTTATCCTTCCGATGTAACTTGTCGTTGCTGCCCTTTCTTGTCTCCTCTGGCCTCTAGTTGGGAAAAAAAGATGGTCTCTAATTGGCGAGCAATACTTTTGTGGGATGACATGCATAAGCCCAGTAGATAACAGCCTATAATGTGAATTCTAAAGAGGGTCCCCACGATGCGACAGCCTAGATTCATTAAGCTCGTAAACACCCGCATCATTTGATGTGAAATTTCAAGGAAATGGGCAAAGCCAAGGTAAAGAAAAAAGGCATCACTCATCTTCAAAAGTCAAACGAATAAGGGATCTTATGCTTTTGAGAATTTGCATTTTGTCACCTACTCTTGTAATCGTGGCCAAACCATTTGAAGCACTATTTATTGACACAATGTCTTTCAATCAGGAGCATTAGGTTGACAAGTCGGTTTCAACCAGGAGTACTAGATTGATAAGTTTTAAAGGACACAGCGTAAAGCACAAATCAACCTAACGGGAATCTTTTCGAATTCCACCTTCTCATTCCAAGTGTGGAAAACTACTATACTTTCTTACCTAGCATTAGCCACTTTTGAAGAGTTGATGCAGAGTTTACTAGGAGAATTACCAAAAAAGTCATAAACCTATTGCAATTGTGCCAATTCAGTCATAAACCTTTTTTTTAGCCAATTTAGTCCTAAACATTTTACTTTTGTTCTAGTTCAGTCCATCTAGCTAAAATTGGCTGGCCGGCGCTAACATGGCAGCTGGCCGGCATCAGCGAGTTTTTTTAATAATATTTTATTTTTTAAAATTTTTTATTAATTTTTTTCCTTTTTCCTTTTTTTTTTCCCTCCTCCCTCCTCCTTCCTTAGGCTCCGGCGACTGGCCAGGCTGGCCGGTCGCTAGACTAAGGCGATCCGGCGGGGCAAGGAGGCCTCGCTAGACGTGACGACGGGCCCCCCTCGCCGGATCTAGTGAGGGCTCACCTTGCCTGGCAACCACGAGGTGAGCCCTCGCCAAATTCAGCGAGCCCCCTCGCCGTCGCTTGGCGCGAGCTCACCTCGCGGTCGCCAAATGAGGCGAGCCCTCGCCGATCCGACAAGGGGCGCTCGCCGTCGCGTCGGTGAGGGCTCGCCTCACCCCGCCGTCACTTTGGGGCGCGAGCTTGCCTCGCAATCACCGGCGAGGCGAGCCAAACGCGATGGCAAGCCCCCCTCGTCGGATTTGGCGACCGTGAGTCGAGCCCTCGCCAGATCCGATGAGGGGGGCTCGCCGTCGCGTCTGGCGAGGCCTCCTCCCCGAGCCCCCATCGGATCGCCTCAGTCCAGTGACCGGCCAGCCTAGCCGATCACCGGAGCCCAAGGAATGAGGAGGGAGGAGGGGGAAGAGAGAGGAGGGAAAAAAAAAGAAGAGGAAAAAGGAAAAAATTAATAAAAATTTTTTAAAAAATTAAATATTATTAAAAAAAAGCTCGCCGACGCCGGTCGGCTACCATGTCAATGCCGGCCGGAAAATTTTGGTCGAATGGACTGAACTGAAACAAAAGTAAAAGGTTTAGGACTAAATTGGCCAAAAAAAAAAAGTTTAGGACTGAATTGGCACAATTGCAATAAGTTTAGGACTTTTTTGGTAATTCTCCCGGAGTTTACCACCTGCATCAAAGACCGCCTTAGTTCCTGTGTAATTGTTTTTTCTTCCCCACCCAGGTGGGAATGCCTAATTTAGACATAGCAATTTTAGGATCTATTAAGGTCCAAAAATCATAAATATTTATCAATGTTTGCCATTTGAAAATTCACACGCTTACTACAAAAGGGAAACTTCTTAACAATCCCAGGATTTTTTTTTTCCCATATCGTTAGGGTGTTCGCAGATAATTACATTTATCACATCAGCCCATGACGCTTGGGCAAAATCGTGGCATTTGCAATGTGCGGATCAGACGATGAGAATTCTCGCTGCACTTTTGCATTTTGTACTATTATCTTTTTTAAGAATCTAGAAAATCACCAGCAGTTACGTTCACATCATCATACTTGTGAATCACACAAGTCCCCCCATCATCCAAGGTGAAATTGAAGTGTAACAGCAAAAGTACCTTTACCTTCTTCTTCTTCTTCTTCATTTTTTATTTTTTTTTATCATATGGTTGGCAAACTAACAGCCCAACTGCCTTCAAATAATTTGGAAAATTTACTAAAAAATTCATTAACCTATTGTCATTATGTCAATTTAATTTTAAACCTTTTAATTATGTTAATTTAATCCCAAATATTTTCCCGTTTAGTCAATTGAGTACATCCAATCAATTTCAAAATGAAAATTGTTGATATAGACGTTAGTTGTATTACGTGGCAAGACTGACGCTAACATGGTATTTTTTTAAAATTTATTCTTTCTTTCGTGGGAAATAAGCAATAAGTGGCAAAGGAGAAAGGGGAGTCCATGTTTTTTGACAAAATTGAAGAAAGACTTCACAAACGACAAAAGTCATCCTGGTCGTGGAGGAGCAGGGTTTTGTTTCCAAATATAGGACGGAATTCATACGTTTCGTACGGAATTCATAAGTTTCGTATTAAATGGTAACATCTTACCAAATAATTAATATTGGAAAGACATCATCAATTTTTTTCACTTCACTCCACTTATGAACCATACTATACATCCCATGCCGCAGATGTGGAATTAGAATGTAATACTAAAAATACCTTAGCTTCTTCTTTTTTTTTCTGGAAAATTATCTGCTCAATCTTAGACATATTGTGCAGATATCAAATCAATTTTAAATTTTTCTATTTTTCCAATTTAGTTATAAACATGTGTGCAAAATTCAAATATAATTCTTCTAATAATTTTCACCGAGAAATCGGTAATATGATAGTATGTCATGTAAAATAGCCGGCGATGACTAAATCGCCACATTAGCAATATATGGTGAAAATTTGCAAAAAGTGTTATATTGAAATTTCACATCAAGGTTTATAACTAAATTAGCAAAATTGAAAAGTTTATGACTGAATTGACATTTGTATAATATGTTTAAGATGATTGGATAATCTTCCCACCTTTTTCGAATTTATGATTAGCAAATTGGTAGAGAAAGATCACCTTCAAATAACTTCCATAAAGATTCAATGCCCATAATGTAATATATACTTTGAGTAATGGTTACTAGCATAACGGTCTTTGGGTCATTGTCAAAGTAATGGCATATGCTGTAAGTTATAAATTCTTGAAAAAGTGAACCCTACAACAATTTCAAATTATTTATTATTTATTTTTGTTGTTTTGAACATGTTGTTAATCTCATAGTAAATTAAAGACAATGATATCCATTTGAGTAATGGTTTATTTAGTCCACATGAAACTTGAAAGTACAAGGTTGAAAAGTCTATCATTGTAACCCACCTGCATGCTAAAAGTCAGGAAGTTTCCCATGGAAGCAAATTTCCAAGGCACCGGTGTGTTTATAACAAGGCTCAAAGCTTTGACATTGTGGAAGAGTTGCCCGGTTATCATTGGGCTACTAAGTTTCATTATGTATGTTAATCCTTAACTTAGCACGATCCAATCAAATTGGCCCAAAAAGAAATCCAACTTACACAGAGCACCCGTCAAGGCGATCATGTTCAGTCGAAGTATAGTGCAATTACAGTTATAAGCACCATCCAACACCAACGCCTACGTTCTTGGCCTTGCATTGCCTGTTCATAATTTGTTCTTCAGACCTCCGATCAATCTTGCTTGCTTGAGACTATGAACCATTCAAAAATAATAAAAGCTATTTATTCCACTTTAATGCGCTCTAGCCGAGGTCAACAATTGATCATCACGAACATCAACTATATGAGCGTAAACGTTAGGAAAATACCAAAATAATTCAAATAGGTAAACTGATTAAAGCGTTATATAGCCATTGTTGATCATCCACTGCAGACTCCACCTGGTGTTGACATTCCTGAGGGTCCAATAGGCCCATCCGAACATTCTCTTCCATACACCTCAAACTGTGCCTTCGCGAATCTCTGGTAGTCTTCTTTCGTAGCTCCGCTCACTTGTCGCTCAGCCACCCATTCACCTTCACCCAATTCGCAAATCAAATCAGCAACAGAGTTTTGTAAGCATTTCATACCTTCGTAGAAAAGTATCTATAGATGGCGTCGCGGTTGGACTTAACCCACAAAGGTGAGAGGACCGTTCACCGTGGTGATATTGTTCAGCTGCGCCGTCCAGTTAGTGTGGATGAAATCGATGTTCTGTTGGACCGTCATGTTGTCGAAGATGTCCGAGAACAGCTTGTAGTAAGCGCACGTCGACCTTGGTCCTGGCCAAGCCGCTGGCCAGCAGGAAGAGCACTTTGGGATCGGGGCCCAAGGCGGTTCAACATCACTACGTAAGCTGTCGGGGAGTGCCTGCGCACCGTATCGTATCCGGCCTTGTTGTACGTGGTCAAGGTATCAAGGGCTACTCCTGGAGAGGGAGGCTTGTTGATGAGCTCGACCGCGTACAGACTTGGGCTCTTTGCGTACCTTGTCAGAGTTTGAGGAATAGGCCAAGAAGGTGAGAAACGACTTATAATTTATGTATATTCAGTCACATGTTTTATATCATACAAGCTCCTATTTATAGTACAACGAATGTCTAACTGTGGAAAAAATAAATGAAGATACATTAAATCAAATCCAACCTTAGATTGATATAATCTATCAATTATAATCGCCTGCAATCTTGGATTGATATCAATCACAATCTTCTCGGTCTAATCACAATCTCAAGTCCGATCCTCACATATCTCCAACACTCCCCTTCAAGCTAATGACTGATATATACATATACATATACATATCTATATCCAAGATGCCAAGCTTGTTTAGTAGATATGTGTGCTGTCTTTGACATGATGGCTTGGTATAGAGGTCTAGAGGCTATTCTATGGTTCCAATTACATTTGTATTAATTACTCCTTCTTGGATCTTTTCTCGAGTGTAGTGACAGTCCACTTCAATTTGTTTAGTTCTCTCATGAAATATGAGATTCGTCGCGAGTTTGAGTGCTGCATCATCGTCACAAAATAAGTTCGTTGGTCCTTTGACTCATATCCCAAGGTTTGAAAGCAAGCATCGTATCCAAACTATTTCACAAAAGGTTTTGGCCATGGCTCGATATACAGTTTTAGTGGATGATAATAATACAGTTGACTGCTTCTTCGTCTTCCATGAAAGTAACAACTTTTCTAATTTAATACAAAAACTAGTGATTGATCTTTAACTCATGGGACATGTGGCATAGTCTGTATCACAATAAGCATTCATTTCCAAATTGCAATCTCGAGAGAGGAGTATTCCAAGTCCTAGACATCTCTTTATATATTTTACGACCTTCAAGGCTACATTCATGTGAGATTCCTTCAAATTATGCGTAAATTGGCTGAATGTCTACACTACATGACATATATCTAACCTCGTCATGGTGAGATATATAGTTTCCCCACAGCCTTTTTTTAGTGAGATGGATTTTCAAATAATGGGTCATCAGTCTTAGAAGATGATCCGGCGTCATAATCAATGGTAGTTAATTTGATGTTTTGATTGATATGAATGGCAACTAGTTTACATCTTGATAAGCTTGCTTTCAATATGATTTCTAACACAAATTTCCATTGGCTTAGAGAGATTCCCAAGTCTAAGCGAGCAATCTTAATACCAAGGAAATACTGGGAGGTCCCAAGTCCTTAATGCGAAAAGTAGAATGCAGATATTCTTTGAGACTCTTGATGGCCAATCCATCATTTCCCAAAATAAGTATATCATCAACACATATCATTAGATAGATTGATGATGTACCTTTTGTCTAAGTGAAGAGGGCATAGTCATGCTTGGATTGCTTGAAACCAATGGTTGTAAGAGCTATAGTAAACTTTGCATACTATTGTTGATAAGTTTGTTTGAGCCCATAAAGGGACTTACAGAGACAACACACTCTAGTTCCCCCTGTTGTTGTAATCTCGGTGGAAGGTCTATATGTATTTCTTCATTGAGATCACCATGAAGGAAGGCATTGTGAACATCTATTTGATGTAATTTCCAATCTCGAAAAGCAACAATGGAAATAAATGACTGAACAGTAACGTCCTTTGCGACTGAAGATAATGTCTTGTGGTAATTGAAACCCTCACGTTGCGTAAAGCCTTTCGCCACTAAGCGAGCCTTATACCGTTCAACAGATCCATTGGCTTTTTACTTGATCTATATATCCATTTGCAGCCAATGGGTTTTTGATGAGCGGGTAATGGAACTACATCCCATGTTTGATTTTCTATTAAGGCATGCGGCTCTGCTTCCATAGCCTTTTGCCACCATGTCTATCTCGTCAGAAATACGACTTGAGCACATATGTTCCGCAAATAGGCAATCAAATGAAACATAAGAGGAGACAGGATATGAGGTACTTGTTGAGTTGAGGATGCACAAACATAGTCCTTTGTCCACGTAAGAGGGCGAGTAATCTATTGTGAACATCGTGGGGGAATATGATGAGGTGTAGGAGATGATAACTTCGAAGTGGACTATGAAGATAATTGGTCTAAATCAAAACTTGCTTTGATGTGCACCGTAGATTCTGCAACCAAATGATCTGGAGTAGATAAGAAATCCACAATGGTCTTGATCACTAAAGAAGAAGTCAGAGCGTCTAGAGACGGGACATATATACAATGGGAAATAGGAGATGAACCTTCCTCAAATAGAATATGTTTGTTCTGAGGGTTCGAGCTAGGAGGCTTATTTGAAGATGCTTCATCATGAAAAGGAAAAATGTCTTCATGGAAAATGACATCCCTACTTATAAAAAAGTTCCTTATCGATGGCTTTAAAACACAATATAAATCAGTGAACGCAATGGAGCTACTAGCCATGATGTTCCCTACAATGTTGTCTAATGTCCAAGCTTTCATCTCTTCTGAAGAGTTGGATATCCCATGAAGATGCATCGTTTGGCCCGAAGACTCATCTTGTCACGAGGACCCGGGGTAGCAACATAGCATAGGCAGCCAAAAACCTTCAAGTGATTAACCTCAAGCTTCTTACCAAATAGCACTTCAAAAGAAGTACATTCATCAAGGACCCAAGTCAACATGCAATTGATCAGGTAAGTTGCCGTGACCACACAATCTCCCATGAAGTCTCCGGAATGGACGCTTAGAATTTAAGGGCACAATCAACTTCCAAAAGATGACGATGTTTATGCTCAACAATCCCATTTTGTTGAGGTGTGTAAGTGCACGTGCTTTCATGCAGAATTCCACAAAAGAAAAAAATAGACAATCATGATTAGAAAATTCTTTCCCATTATATGTTCCAATACATTGAACAAATTTCCCAAATTGATTTTTTGACATAGTTAAAAAATTATTTTGATGGAAAAGAGCTTGACTCTTTGACTATATAAGGAAAACCCACGTGGCATGAGAATGATTATCTACAATGATGAGAAAGAATCGAGACCCATTATGATGTGGGGTGTGATAAGAACCCCAAATGTCTGGATGAATTAAAGAAAAAATATATGTAGCTTGAGATTTGCTTGTGGGAAAAAGGGCACATGATTGTTTAGTAAGAGGACAAATTTTACTCTGAGGATGCGGAAAGAAAGCACTATGGCTTAAACGTTGATGAGAAAGGATAACCTTATCATTGACAATAACATCACACAATGAATCTTTATACATGGAAAATTGCGATAAATTAAAATTTTTAGGAACACTGGTCCAAAAATATAATCTCTGTGAAAGATTATCTAAGCCTATCAGTTTGCCAGTTGAAAGAGCTTGAAAGAGACAAGTTTTAGAATTAAAGAGAATACGACAAGAATTGTCCTCACAGGCCTTTGATATTGAGATAAGATTGAATTGAAACTGAGGAACATAAAAGACATTTCAAAGGGTAATCGAAGCACTAAGTGGTATTTCCATTTGGAAGCTTCACATTCATAAGGGAAATGATTTTTATGGGTATGAGAGAAAAGATTTTCATTACAGATAATGTGGTCACAAGCACTTAAATCAATAATCCATGCATTATGAGAAATAGAGTTGAGGCAATATGAAGTTTTGAGAAGCTTGCCCCCTTATAAGAAGTTTCTAGCTGTCTCAATGCTCTCATGATTTGTTGATATTGATTTTGGGTAATCGATTGATTATGCCCAATGACTTGATTAGCTGATGATTCCTTCTTTCCTTTCTCCCTAGGTTTGCCGTGCAATTTCCAACGGGTTTCCATTGTGTGATGTGGCTGCTTGCAATAATCATAGTATAATTTCCATTTTCCTTTAGTATTTCCTTTTAAAGATGATGTGGCATTGCAAGGGCTGCGCAATGCTTTAAAAATATGTGCCATTGTGGCTTGTTGGGAGCCATTGGATTCAGCTGAAGCCATGGCTAAATAATAATGTCAGGTTTTTAGAGCCAACCATAATCGTCCATCCCAAAAGAATTAAGGCTTTCTTCTCCTCCTTTGGTTGTAGCAACAGGTTGACACCCTCATTCTCCATAGAAATCGAGGTGCTTCTCGGTCGAACCAAAGGCAGCTGGAAGGCCATTGATGATTGGTGGCTGCCCAAATCCGAAATCGGTGAGCCCCAGCGAGAAGTTGCTAGTCGAAGATGGTCTAGATTCCAAGGCAGCAAAGGCGATCCCTTCTCCAATTCGTGCTTGCTCAGCCGCGACTACCCTTTAGCTCTCCTCTTGGACTGCCAATTGGTAGATCCATCCAAGCGGCGGTGCCAGCTCCATTGCAAGGATTTGAGACCTAAAATGTGAGTAGTTTTCATTCAATATTAGTAGAAAATGGTTGCTTTCTCCCTTTCTCATATCGCTCGATATTGTCGAAGCACTTCCTCCAACCCCTCAAGCTGCTCTTTAGTGGCCTTGAGTTCGTTCCACAAGGCCGAGAGGCGATTGAAGCATGTTGTCATGAATTGATTTCCTTGTTTAAGCTCCAAGAGGCTTGGGTGAAGGAGAAGATTTTGGCCTGGTTGAGCATTCTGTACATCTCGCAGATGTTATCCCAAATTGTCTTTGAGTCTTCAATTGGTGGAAGCTCAGTGGCCACCTTGGGAGTCAAGCCATTGCCGATCCATGTTTGCATGAGCTAGTTACATCATTGCCAATGCCGCAATGAGCATCCATTCGCTAGAAAAGGCACGGTTCCATCAAGGAACCCAACTTTATCTTTCATGACCAATGCTTGCCAGAGATCTCGAGCCCAAGTACTATAGTTTTCAGGTCCATTGAGTTGTAAGGAGGTGAGTTTTAGTCCAAGGCTGTACACCGACAACGTATAGAGTGGTTCACCGGGTTTCGGTCGGCCACCGTTGGTTGGAACAGGATACGGCACAGAGCTTGGTGTCGCAATCGAGTAGGGATTTGCTCCTGGTCCCTGCGGAATGGGTTCGAGTCTTGGGCTTGGACCTGTCCACCCTATCCCGACACTGGCTTTTCCCTATTCTCCAGATGTGCCATATGAGGCCCATGTCTCGTTTGGCCCAATGACCCATGGACCTTGAATCGGAAACCACTAGAGAGGAGCCCACTGGGTCGGCCCGAAAACATGTACCGGAGCAAGAGGTGGTTTGGTAGAATGTTGAGCTGTAGAATACTGGTCTTCAGTGGGATCAATTTGATCTGATTCTTTGTTCTGTGGAGTTTGGATTTTCCTCCATTGAAGATTTTCCTCTGTCGACTGTGTTTTTGTTCTTGGCCATGATATGAGAAACAAATTCCTATCGAATGCTGATTTGTTTTGCAGACCTTAATTTGCAATAACAGATCGAAAAAACAATGGCAATTTGAGTGGTTTGTGAAAGCTAGATCGGAAAATATGGCTCTAATACCATGTCAAAGTTTGAGGAATAGGCTAAGAAGGTGAGAAACGACTTATATTTTCTGTATATTTAGTCACATGCTTTACATTGTACAAGCCCCTATTTATAGTACAATAAATGTCTAACTATAGAAAATATAAATGAAGATACATTAAATCAAATCCAATCTCAGATTGATTTAATCTATCAATTATAATCGCTTGCAATCTTGGATTGATACCAATCACAATCCTCTCAATCCGATCAAAATCTCAGGTCCGATCCTCACATATCTCCAACACTCTAAAAAATGGCATATGGAACTACAGATTTTCTGACTTCACTCTTTGGAAAAAGTTTTTACCGAGCATTGAGGAATCCAATAACTTCGACTGTTTGCTGGATGTTAGCATCGGTGGCTCCCCATCCCTGAGATCCGTCCCATGATGAGCTGTGTCCGTACCCATTTTGTGAACCTGGTGCTGCGTGCAGATCTATTATGATCTTCACGTCAATTTTCCTACCAAAATTATGGAAATATCAAATTTTATATGGTCAATGCAAGACTTACGAGAGAGAATTGTGCATTTCATGCGGTCATTGATCTATGGGTAGACAGAGCACCGACGTTGACTCTCATAAGGTACATCGGGGATGATTGTGATGGATCTGTCCCATGTACTTTAGGTCCATTTAGAACTTGTTTTCCTGGACAGGATAATTGGGAAAAGGTTAAAAACGAATGATTGACTCGGTTATACATCAAGCCAACCGAAAGATGTGGTATAACTATCGCCCATGTAGCAAATACTTTTAGGTAACATGAGGATGAAACAAACCGTAGACGAGTTCAGTTTATTTGCCAAACGCAAAGCAATGGGCTTCACTCTCACTTCGCTTGAGTATCATAGGTAATTAGTTCATAATGAGTTAAAAGCGTAGGTTCTTCCCTTTTTTTTATCAGTGAAAGGACAAGGAACGACTAACATCACGACTACCATCTTTGGGCGATATAGGGCACCTTCACTTGTTACAAAATACGTGGTTTGGAGCCGTAATTATTCAATTGACATATGTGGCTTTGAGCCCAGCACTCGTAGTCCCTCCGGCATTTTGAAACCCAAAAAATCTCTCCACATGGATACTTAGCAAATACTCAAAGAACAGGCAGATCAGAGATTAGTCTACAAAAACGGTCGAACTTGTGACCCCATGAAAGGTAACGTGACTTCTCTACTATTAGCCTACAAAAAATACCAAGTTGACTTTATCTCTTCACCAGCAATTATTTTATTTTATTTTTTATTTTACATTTGTCAGCTTTTGTTTTAATTAACTTTTTTTTTTTATCTTTTTTACAAATACAACAAGTATCCACTCTTATATGAATTTTACTAGTGTTTATTTGTCAAACGTACTAGTTTTTATTCTATTAGGGGGACAATTACCAAAAAGTCATAATCCTTTTGTACGGATTCAAATTCAATCATAAATCTTTTTATTTAGCCAGTTAAGTTCTAAACCTTTTTTTTTATTTTATGAATTTTTGGGTAATTTTCCCTCCTATTAGGTTTCCAAGCTACACTAATTTACCAAATCTTCCTTTTTTACTTCATCTGATTTTTTTCAAATTTATCAACTCGTTAGATTTACTGATTGTTTTTTTTTTTTAATTACTAACCTCAATTACAGAGATTCCAAACATTTCTTTGTTTAAGCTACTAACTAGTTTTGTATTGCCAACTCTTACTTAAGTTAGTTAGAAATGTTTATAAGATTTTTTCAAATTACAAACTTCTCTTTGTCTAAGTCTAGGTAGACTTCTCATAGAGTCTGAAGACACCAAACGTCTTGACAATACTCGTGTGTAAGCTTTGTTGATGTCCTCATATTACTCTAATGACATCCATGACATATATTTATGAAGTCCTTGAAGTAAGTATTTAGAACTTCAAATGTAGTATTTACATGACAGGGTCTGAACATCATTTCTTCATGAACATCACCTAAAAATACTTTTTTCAAAAACACTAATCTAAGGTTGTATCAATTTTCAATACAAATTAGGAAGTTTTCTCAACATTATGTGGTCTAGGACCATTAGTGACCTAGTACTTTCCTTCTAATCTCTTAGTGAAACTCTTGACAAGTACATATGAGTCTTATCTCTCCACTCATCGCTCTCATCGCATTGATAGTCAATTGTCACTCGTTCTCTTGTCCTCACCTGCAAAACAGATTCCACCACAATAGTCACTCTTGTTTCTTGGTATTCTCAATCTTTGCTTCAATTGAGTTTTGAAAATTTTTCACCTGGCTAATATCTATCTAACATGCTATGCATAGGGAACAACTTTGGTCTACTAAATTGGTTTGTAAAATAACATGACAGGCTAGAAACTTAGCCAAGTTGGCCCTTCAAATAAGTGGACCATAATTAGCATCCACCTTAGTAGACTAGTTGTAATGGATCATATATTTATCAATACATGTACCACGTTCATGTAGTAATTTCTCAACCAATCTTAATATATGAAGCATTAGTCTTATGTAAGATATAAGAAATGGAAAGAGATCTATAACAAGGAGCCATTAGAAGCTTTGGTTCTAACAAGGCTTGGATCTTCTGGGTTTCTCACAATCTCGAAGGTTTTAGGTGTTCCTAGTGAATGACGAGTAGCCACCAGATCGACACCGTCCCCACCAGAGTCCAGGCCTACGAATTGCATGTTGGCCTCCCTAAATGTCTCGTTGATTCTCCACAACTACAACAACAAAGCACAGCAAATCATTTATAGCTCAATGCACGAGAATCTTCTCTGAAGATGATACTCCTTCTAGTGGGAAAATTGTTTTCAAACAGGGTAAATTGTAATTGCATCGCTTCTGTCCATAACGATGTTCAATTTTAGTCCCCATAAAATAATTCCATCAAAATCTCGACAACGTAACACGTCAGCCAAAACCGAGATGGTGATAGCACAAACATGAAATTTACTTATACTTGGTCTACCAAGTTTCTAATCCACGGACAGAAGTTCGTTCTTTAACCCCGACCTAACATATACAAGTTTGCATGGCCGAATATCGTCTATATGCTTAAAGCTAACTCATCCTGAATGTCTCCCAATGGGAACTGGAACCTGCTGGGCGTTTGGCAACTGTGGGACTACTCGACTTCCTCCGCCAGACTTGGCACAGAGATACTTCTCGACTGTCCTCGATTTGAACTGAGGTCTAGTCCCATCCTACACGTTATACCCACTTTCGGATCAGGAAAACTGTCGAAACCAAATAAATCATCGGTTAAAAAAGCAACGAAAACACTGAGGCAATTACGTGGGGCACAGTACCGAGAAGTCCATGTTGGGGATTGCATCTTTTTCGCCAGAATCTAATCGACGAGATGGTTCTGTAGTGACTTCGGACAGGAAATATTCAGGTGGATAAGAAATAATGGCAAACCTTTATTTTGAACTTCGAACCAAATTGTACATACAAACCATGCCGGAATTCAATCAACAACAAGACTTAAAAATACAACTATTTCCACAGCAATACATGTGCACGGACTATGTCGGGATTTAATTGACGACAAAGCTTGAGAACGTGCAAAGATGTAATGCCGGAATTTAATCGATGGCATGACACTCATGATAGAGATGCATGCCGGAATTGAATTGACGACGAAGCATCGAGATAAAGATATGCGTTGAAATTTAAACAATGAAATGAGTAGAAAGCTATAACTAAAAAAGAATAAAGTGTAGAAAAGTTTAGATAATAAAAAATTACATTTTAATCGTTGAGTTGTTGAGAACTTGATATTTATAGGCCTTCTATCGTAATCATCCGGAAGCAGCTCCTTCGTGCTTATAACCGTGCTTCCACGCCTCCGAAAATTCAGGCCCATATTCCCACGTTGGCGAGTCTCTGCTCAAAGCAGTTATCAATCTCCCCACGTTGGTCAAATATTATCCTTAGTGGATCTCCATGTGCATGAGCCTTGCCATTGTTGTCCTTCAAAATAGCAGCCACGACCTCTGGTCGCACACTCATCGACGACTCTAGCCTAATAATTATTCTCCACACCCTGAGTCTTGTAATTGCTATCCCTCAAAATAGCGGCCACGACTTCAAAATAGCCTTGTAACTACTCCTAATTCAGCACACTCGTCGACGACCTCTTGATCTAATCAATATCAAGCATTTGTCTTCCCTTGTCCATGTGCCTGAACCTTGTAACTGTTCTCCACGGCAGCACACTCATCGACGACCTCTTGGTCTAATAATTATCAAGCATTTGTCTTCACTTTGTCCATTTTGATAAGAATGCAATGATGTGTGTATTTCATATCGATATCCATTCAACTATTAGATCCCATTAACCAAATAATATCAAGAAAGACAATGGAGTTTTCTATAGCTATTTAACCACCTTCCTCCTCAGATGATAAAAAATGCATGTATTTCATATTCTTCTTGGAACAATCATCGCATATTGATAATAACTAAATATCGGACATTGTTGGGTGTCAACAGCATCAAAGAGGGTAGGCTTGATTCATCCTTCCGTGACCAGCCAGCCTCCCAAATTAACTGCTCTTATTTTTGGGTTCCGACTCTTTGTCTCTTGACTGGAATGGCTGCGAGTTGATTGTGTTGGAGAAAACTTCCTTATATGTTTCAATGTTGACAAAACGTTTCCATCAGTCTAGTCTGAAGACTTGAAGACTCTATCGACAAAGTCTGAAAACCATCAGATTCAAGATTTAAAGTCTGCCCTCATTGACAGTATCTAGACCATCGAAGAAGATTTATCTAGTATCAATGATTTATTTAAAGATTTGTTTTAAGCGGTTAAAGAAGTCTCTTACGGCTGGAGATAGCATTTCAATTCGTTGATTGACAAAGTATACTTTGAAGGTTCGACTTATGGAAACTTAGATTCTGATTGTATGGGCGAGTAGGATTGATGGGCTATCATCTCTTTCCTTAAGTAACTCAAAGATCTCCTTAATTGATTCCGTCCAATGGTTTGATGGAGGAACTCCTTTGGAAAGTGCCAACGGGTATGAAGGCATGGAGGAGTATAAAAAGGAGAAGCTCTGGTTATTCGAGTGAGTGTATGATAGAAAAATTTCGAAGTCTGAAGCTCCTTGTTCTTTGTTGATTCAACTGTAAAGCGAAACTTGTATTCAAAAGAGAGATTAAATACTTGTGAGATCTTAAGGAAGTGTAGCTGAGTTTCTACACTGTGGAATCAAGGACGTGATATTGTAACGACTCTTTTGATTCATAGTGAAATCCAGCCGATGGGATGTCAGTGTGGGAGAGTGAACGTAGGCTTGGAATAAGCCGAACCACTATAAATTCTGTGTTCATCTTCTCTAATCCCTGAACTTCCTATTTACGCTTTCATGTTACTCATCTATTTAATAGTTGAATTTTATTTTCCTGTCCATCAAACATATTCTTCTAAGTCCTACGAAAAAGTTTCTTGTACCTATTCACCCCCCTCTAGGTGTATTCTCTAGCCTCTTTCAATTAGTATTAGAGCATGTGTGCTTATTTATTGAAGTGTTTTACTTCTTAAGCTAAATATCTATGGCTAGTATTTTGGCTACAGGACTGATCAAAGGTCAGAGCAACACCAAACCGCCTTACTTTGATGGAAAAGAGTACAACACATGGAAGAACAAAATGAAAGCTTTCCTCAGATCGAAAGATCCTCTTGAATGGGATGTAGTGGAAAAATGAGTTATTCCAACTTCAACTTCAGAAAGAGTGAAGGAAGTGACAGATGCAAGAGAGTTGACACAAGAAGAGATGACCAAAAGAAAATCTCTTGACAAAAGCAAAAGCTATCTATTCTTTATACTATGCTTTATCTCCTAATGAGTATAACAGAATTTTATCCTGTGAAATAGCAAAAAAAGTCTGGAACAGGTTACATGTTACTTATGAAGGAATTGATCAAGTCAAAGAGACAAAGATCAATATTCTTCTTGGGCAATATAAAGCTTTCAAAATGAAGCTAGGAGAAACCATTACTGATATGTTTAGCCGTTTTACAGAAATTGTAAATGGTCTCGCATATCATGGGCAACCTATCTCAGAACAAATGAAAGTCAACAAGTTGCTGCGAGGACTTTCTAAAGATTGGAATCACATCAAGACCTCCATTAGAGAAACTCAAAGGATTGCACCTTTATCTGTCGATGAATTAGTGGGCACACTTCAGTTTTATGAAGTGGAGCAAATCAATGAAGATGAAGGACCAAAAGGTAAAAAATCAATTGCTTTAAAGTCTAACGATGATTCTAATGTTACAGATACTGAAGATGATCTGAACGATGATGAATTGGCACTCATGATAAGGAAATTCATAAAGTTGAACAAAAAGGGAAGAAAGTACAACTAGAGAAAGCAGTACCCTCAAAGATCTCATAATAAAGCAACAGAAGATAATGAATTCAACAAGGATGTGGTTTGCTTCGAATGTAAAAAGAAAGGACACATCAGACCCAATTGTCCTCTACTAAAGAAAAAGAAAGGAAATACAGAGAAGCTCAAGAAAGCTCTCAAAGCAGAGACTTGGAGCGATACAAAATGTGAATAGAGTGATGAAGAGTATGCCAACATTTGTCTGATGGCAAACTCAAAATTAGACTCAAACTCAGATTCTGATAAGGAAATTGAGGTAAGTAACTTTAAAATTCCCATTAAAGTTTCAAAGTACATTGATGAACTTTGTCTTAGCTTAAAGGTATCTCTTAAAAGGATTTCTGAACTTAAAAAGGAAAATTCAATACTAAGACAACAGGAAATTTCTCTAAAAGAAAAATTTGAGAATCTAAACAACAATTTTAAAAATTCAAAAGAAAATGAAGAGTTTCTTTCAAAAGAAAACATTCTCTTAAAAAATGATATTACAGATATTTCAAAAAGGCTTTCAAATGGATCTGAAAAACTTGATAAAATTCTTTCAATTCAAATACCTTATTTTCATAAATTAGGTTTGAGAATGACACCAGAAACTGTTAATTTAATTGATTTTCCAAAGGTAAAAGAAAGGATTAAACAAAGACCTGCTAAATAGAAATCATTTTCAAAAAGTCTTTGTAAAATATATTGGTCGAAGTGCTCTTAAATATTCAAAGTGTAACAGCTCGGAACATTTTGAGAAGGATTATCCTAAAGTCTGGAAACCTGTTAAGAGAAACTGAGCAAAGACTACTTTTGGAACTAACTCTCCTGGACCCAAGAAAGTGTGGGTACCAAAGAAAACTTGAAATTTTTGCATAATTGCAGGTCACTATTAAGAAAAGATTAAGTGGTACTTGGATAGTGGCTGCTCCGAGACATATGATAGGAGATTCAAATTACTTCATAAAGCTTACCCAAATAGATGGTGGAAAAGTTTCATTTGGAGGAAATGGCAAAGGAAAAATCACTGGTCTTGGAACAATCAAGATTAGGAGTCTTACAATCAACAATGTTTCCTTGGTGGAAGGCTTAAACTATAATCTTCTCAGTATAAGCCAACTGTGTGACACTGGTTTCAAAATCAACTTTCAAGAAGGCACATGTTCAAGAATTAGTAAGGATTTGTCTCAATCATTTACTGATTGAAGGCATGGAAACATCTATTTGCTTGATATCAAATCAGAAAGCTCTCAGTGTTTAATCTCCATTCAAGATGAAGAGAAGATAAAGAGAATCTATGGCATAGAAAACTTTGCCATGTCAGTATGAATCAAATAGCCAAGATCTTTTCCAAAAAGCTTGTTCGTGGACTGCCCAACCTAAGATTTCAAAAGACAGAATTATGTACACCATATGTTCTGGGTAAACAGGTAAGAAACTCCTTTAAACCTGTAAATCAAGTTTCAACTAATCATGTTTTGCAGCTTTTGCATATGGATCTCTTTGGACCAACCAAAACACAAAGCATTGGTGGGAAGAAATATTGTTTGGTAATCGTAGATAATTATTCTCACTATACTTTGGTGTTCTTCTTATCAAGTAAGTCTGAAACTCTCTCACACTTCTCAAAATTTGCTAAGAAAATTCAAAATGAGAAAGAATACACTATCACAAGCATTCGGACAGACCATGGAAGTGAGTTCGAAAATCAAGACTTTGCAAATTTCTGTGACGAATGTGGTTTAAAGCATGTTTTCTCTTCGCCATACACTCCAAAACAAAATGGAGTAGTGGAAAGAAAAAATAGATCTTTGCAAGAAATGGCAAGAATTCTTTTAATTGAAAGTAACATTTCATCTCGTTTTTGGGTTGAAGCAGTTTCTACAGCATGTTATATCATTAACAGAGTATTCCTAAGGCCTATTCTGGAGAAAACTCCTTATGAGTTGTTTAATAGAAAAAAGCCAATTGTTTCACATTTTCATGTGTTTGGCTACAAATGTTTTATCTTGAAAAATGCAAATGATCGTGTTGGTAAGTTTGAAGAAAAGTCAGACGAATGAATCTTCTTTGGATATTCAACAACTAGCAAAGCCTATAGAGTATACAACAAGAAGACTCAATCTGTGGAAGAGTCAATGAATGTCAAATTCCAAGACTTTACACAAAATCAATTAGTTCCGACTCAACCTAAAGAATCTGAACTTAATCCAGACTCTACAAATTCCAATTCCTCTGGAGTAGTTCAGACTACAGAAGGTCAACAACGAACGAATCTTGAAGAATCAAATGAAGAAAAAGATGAACAAGTTGTCAGACCAACCAACAACTAGAAACACAAGTCAAGTCATCCCAAAGAACTCATCATTGGTAACATCGATGAAGGGATGCGAACAAAATCCAAAAGGCATGAAGAGTCTAGCGTTGTCGCTCTTATTTCTGAAATAGAACCCAAAAGTATAGAGGAAGCTTTAACAAATGAAAGCTGGATTGAAGCTATGCAAGAAGAACTCAGTCAGTTCAGCGTCAACGATGTTTGGGAATTAACTCCTAAACCAAAAGGTAGATCCATTATCAGTGCTACATGGGTTTTCAGGAACAGAATGGACGAAAAAGGAAAAGTCATAAGGAACAAAGCAAGACTCGTGGCCAAAGGATATACGCAAGAAGAAGGGATAGACTATGATGAAACTTACACACCAATGGCAAGGTTAGAAGCAATTCGTTTATCACTTCCTTTTGCATGCTATAAAAATTTCATGCTGTTTCAAATGGACGTCAAAAGTGCATTCTTGAATGAATTCATTCAAGAGGAAGTTTATGTGGAACAACCGCCTGGTTTTTGAAGACTCAAGGAGATCAGACTATGTATTCAGACTGAAAAAAGCTCTATATGGATTAAAGCAAGCACCTCGAGCTTGGTATGAAAGGTTAAACAAATTTCTAATCCAGAGTGGTTTTGTGAAATGTAAAATAGACACTACTCTTTTTATTAAAAGAGAAGGTAAAGATTTTCTACTTGTTCAAATATATGTTGATGACATTGTTTTTGGATCTACTAATGAAAATCTGTGTAAGAAATTTTCTAAGTCTATGCAGAAGAATTTGAGATGAGCATGATTGGTAAACTATCTTTCTTTCTTGGACTACAAGTGAAACAATTGAAGAAATGAATCTTTATTCATTAAAAAAAAAAAAATGCTAAGAAACTTGTTAAGAAATTTGGTTTGGAGAATTGCAAGAAAACTGATGTACCAATGTCAAATTCCTCGAAGCTAGATAAAGATGAAGGAGGAAAGAAAGTTGATCAAAAGCGATACAGAAATATCATTAGTTCACTTCTCTATCTTACTGCTTCTAAACTTGACATTTTGTTTACATGTGTGCCAGATTTCAATCAGATCCCAAAGAATCTCATTTGAGTGCTGCAAAACGCATCATCAAATGCATTGCAACAACCTCGTCATTGGGTCTATGGTATCCAAAGATGGCAGACTTTACTCTTCTTGGATACTCAGATGCAGATCTTGCTGGATATAGAGTTGATAGAAAAAGCACCTCAAACACATATCAACTACTTGGAAACAGGACGGTATCTTGGTTCTCTAGAAAGCAAAGTACGGTTGCTCTTTCAACAGCAGAAGCAGAATATGTGGCTCTTGGAAGCTGTTGTTCTCAAATCCTATGGATAAAACAACAGTTAAGAGACTTTGGAATTGAAGACTTATATACTGAGATTAAATGTGATAACACAAGTGCAATCAACCTCACTAAGAATCCAGTACTTCATTCAAGAGCAAAGTATATAGAGATTCGGCATCACTTTATAAGAAATCATATTCAAAATGGAGAAATACCGATTCAATTTATTGATTCAAAGAATAAACTAGCGGACATCTTTACAAAACCTCTGGAGAAAAGCCAATTTGAGTCTATTCAGCACAAGCTTAATGTTATAAAGTCTGAACAAGCTCAGACTTAGAGATAAAGACAACCAAAAGACGCTCAGACCTAGATGATCTTGGATCACGACTGTAAGTTGATTTAATTTATCTTTAGAAAGGTAAGCCTATATATCTGTAATTGATTGTCTTTATCTTTCTAATTTTTTTTTTGAAAAAGAAGTTATCTTTTTATTATGGTAGTTATTTGTTTTCAAAAAGGCGGTTATTTTTTGAAAAGACAATTTTTTTATTGTGACGATTCGTATTCCCCGATTCAACTGCCTTATATATACTGTTCTTCTTCTTCTTCTTTTTACTCACAAACCCTAAAAGCGCAGAACTTCATTTTCTCACTTTTACTCTCTACATTAATCCTCAAATTTTTCATCTTTCTCACGAATCGAGTTTGGAAATCCTCAAAGACTGTGACAATGTCTTTCCAAAGGAAGTATTCAAGGATCGCAAGCAGGGGACCACAGCATATGGGTGAAGGTCCTACGCATTTTGACCTTACTGAGCAAGAAGATTCTCCAAGGGAACAGCAAAGCCCTCAACATTCTCAACCGCGTCAATCTCCTCAGGCTAGACTTTAGAATGTTTAGCAACGAACGAAGGAAGTTATCGAAAATGCTGAACCTGTAAGAACTCAAAAGCCTGCCTTTAATTTCAAACTTTATTCAGCTTTAAAGGATGGAGGCTCTCCAATGACTATTATCGATGAATTTCTAAAAGAGAAGAATTGTAGAAATGAAACCCACTTTTTGCAAACAATGGAACGTTTGGGAATTGCTCCTACTGGCTCTACAGATAGGGCCTTTGCAAAATTCCCAAGTGATCCACGTTTTGAAGGAGTTAGTCAACCTAATAGCAATGATGATGAAAAATTGTTCACTAATTTCAAGTCGAGAATGGGTATTGCTGCGAATGTACATCAACCAAGTTCAGATCTGTTTCGTTCTGAAGAACACAAGCAGATTTATTCTAAGTTATTGAAGCGAGGAGTGATGAATCCAAGGAGTGTGGATTTTGATTTTCTTGACTCCATGAATGTGAAGTTGCGAGAGAAATTCACTTTACTTTAGCTTAAACATTTTTGTTCTGACTTGACAGTAGCCCATCCAAAACTCACTGCTTATTTTTATTCAAATCTAAGTTTTCTGGATGCAAACAGTTTCTCCTTTAGTGTTAAAGATCAGGACTTTGTGGTGGATATGGACATCTTGGCTGATGTGATTGGAGTTGAGAGAGGTTCATTTCTATCAATTAATGTATCCACTGGCCGTGCGACAGTGGAGCTTGTCCGAGATGGAATGGCAGAATGACGGATTTCTTATTCAAGGATGAATGCTTCGAATATCCTGCTTCACAAAATTGTGATCAATTGTCTTAGACCCAAGTCCACGTCGAAGACTGATGTCTCCAACTCAGAAGCAACATTGATGTACACCATCAATGCTAGTAAAAAATTCTCTCTGCCACATACTATCATATTTCATATGTACAAATCAATGATGAAAGACAAGGGTCAGCTTCCCTACTCAGCACTTGTTACAAAGCTTTTCAGAAATTTCAACATCCAGCCTCCAAGAATTCTGTGTGTTCGAACGTGCGAACAAATGTTGGTAGGGCTGAAGATGGTTTCTAAAATGCATCTGAAAGAGCTGAACAAAGCTCTGGAGAAGTTCAAAGAAAAGACTCCTCAACAAATTCATCAAGATTCTGTTGCTACAAAACGTAAAGGAAAGGAGCCGGTGACAACTCCAACTAAAAGAAGAAGAGCAATCATCTTGCAGAACGAAGAAGAAGATGATGATGATGTTACCATCTCTGCTCTTGCTTTGAGAAATTTGCAGCATTCTGTTCCAGAAACAAAGTTTAAACAAAGACCAGAAGAGACCGAGGAGACGAGTGAAGAGAGGGAATCAAGGAGGAAGGAGACAGAGGAAAAAGAAGATGAAAATCAGGAGAATCAAGGAGAACAAGGTCGTCTTGTCACTACAAAGGAAATTGAGCAGGAAGAGTACATTTCTTCGCCTAAAGGCACAGACACAGGGGGAGTTGCAGAGAAAAGAGGTACTCCTTCTCTTGCTTTCACTAGTGATGACATTAGTCGCTCTCCTACCAATCCAGAAGATGTGTGTACCTCTCACTTTCCTGAAGAAGGTCATGAGGTTTCTTCTCCGAATTTGGATGTGCCTTTATCTGACTATGTTGAGGCAAGCACTCAAACAGACAACTCCGCAGACTTTCGAAGACTGGTTGATATTCTCATGGAGTTGAGAGGTCAGATTTATGCCTTGGGATGCGAATTTCAGAACATGCAAAATGCTTATAAAGCCTCTTCAAAATCGTTGATCAATCAAGTTCAAGCCCTTAATCTTCAAATTCAAGCAACTGCCAAGGGTGAAGATTTAGCTCATCTAAAGGAGGATCTGAGGAAGCTGGAGGAAACAATCAAGTCAATGGAAGATTTCCAGCTTATTTGCGTTCCCAAAACATCTTAAATCATTTTAAATCAATTATTGTTTTGTCTCTACCTTTTTAATGCTGACAAAAAGGGGGAGAGATTTGCAGATTTGTTTTGTTCAGTGTTTGAACAGACTTATTTCTCTAACTTTAAACTTTTATCTGGTGTGACTTTTGAATTGCGGATTATGTTTGTTTATGTGATTGCTTTATAGTATCCTAAGCATACTTGGTACGATTTTGTTACAAGATAGTTGTTTCTACAGGACTAACCAATTTCCTATGGATGCAGATTTAATACTATATTCAACTCATTTATTGTTTATATGATATTGTATTCTTGCTTGCTTGAGTATTGTCTTGCAGGTCAAATTTTCCAAATATGCGGGAAAGTTTTGTCACCATAAAAAATGGGGAGATTGTTGGAGAAAACTTCCTTATATGTTTTAATATTGACAAAACGTTTCCATCAATCTAGTCTGAAAACTTGAAGACTCTATCGACAAAGTCTAAAGACCATTAGATTCAAGATTTAAAGTTTGCCCTCATTGACAGTATCTAGACCATCGAAAAAGATTTATCCAGTATCAAGAATTTATTTAAAAATTTGTTTCAAGCCGTTAAAGAAGTCTCTTACGGCTGGAGATAGCATTTCAAGATCTTCTTATTCGTTTTTATCTTGATTCGAATAAGTTAGATTCGTTGATTGACAAAATATACTTGGAAGGTTCTACTTATGGAAACTTAGATCCTAATTGTATGGACGAGCATGATTGATGAGCTATCATCTCTTTCCTTAAGTAACTCGAAGATCTCCTTAATTGATTCCATCCAACGGTTTGATGGAGGAACTCCTTTGGAAAGTGCCAACGGGTATGAAGGCATGGAAGAGTATAAAAAGGAGAAGCTCTGGTTATTCGAGTGAGTGTGTAATAGAAAATTTTCAAATTATGAAGTTCCTTGTTTTTTGTTAATTCAACTGTTAAGCAAAACTTGTATTCAAAATAGAGATTAAATACTTGTGAGACCTTGAGAAAGTGTAGCTGAGTTTCTACACTGTGGAATCAATGAGGTGATATTGTAACGACTCTTTTGATTCATAGTGAAATCCAGCCGGTGGGCTGTCAGTGTGGGAGAGTGGACATAGGCTTGGAATAAACCAAACCACTATAAATTATGTGTTCATCTTCTCTAATCCCTAAACTTCCTATTTTACGCTTTCGTGTTACTCATCTATTTAATAGTTGAATTTTATTTTACTGTCCATCAAACATATTCTTCTAAGTCCTGCGAAAAAGTTTCTTGTACACCTATTCACCCCACTCTAGGTGTATTCTCTAGCTTCTTTCAGATTGGTCCCCATTGCTGATGACTTCCATGGCATCTGTTTTCATACTTCCTTGTTCATAATCAAGATAAAAAAAAAAAAAAAAAGAATAGCGGTTACTTATGCATCCAACTGTTCCAAAAGGAACACAAAATATTTGCATTAACACGACCGAAACATATCCAACAGTACTCATGTAAGAAATGTTCATGTCATAGAATTTCGAAATGGTCAAGCAAAGATGCGAAGGCGTGCGTGCAAGATGGGGTATGAGTTTGGTCACCCACTCAATTAGCTTAAAAGCTGAGTTGTCTGCCGCGTATGAGATATTTTGCTCCAAACCATTTGTCTATTTTTTTTTATAAGTGTATTGGAAGTCCTAAAACTCGTCACGAAAATGTAATTTAGTTTTAAAACTTTTAAAAAAATGCAATAAAATTCTAAAATTTATCAAATTGGTCAAATAAGTCATTCATTTGATAACGCTTTTTGAAAGTTTTAGAACACAATTACACTTTCATAATAAGTTTTAGGACTTGATTACACTTTTTGAAAATTTTAGAACTCAATTGCATTTTATGACAAGTTTTATGACTTTATTGCACTTTTGAAAGTTTAAGGACTCCATTTTACTTTCGTGACAAATTTTTAGGACTTCTAATACACTTATCTTTTTTTTTGTACCAGCTGTCTATTTATACTTATGATTAATATCACAAAAAACGTCAAATTAGTACACATTTAACAAATTTATCATAAATTAATTTTTTGATCACGAAAAATCTCAAATCAATACACCTATGAGAAATTTACCCTAAATGACCACAAAAACCCTAAACTAGTACACTTGTGACAAATTTATCTTTAAATTAATTTTTTTATCACCAAAAACCCAAATTGGTATATCTTTGTGACATATATACCCTCTGTTAAATTGGATTAATAACACAAAAAAATCACAAAATCGATATAACTATGACAAACGGAGAATAAAATTTCAAATTGGTACACTAGTCAATTATCATATGTCATTTAACTCAGCAATTTAACAGTAAAATTTAACAAAAACTAACAGTGGGTAAATTTGTTACAAATATACCAATTTTGGATAAACTCGTCAAAGGTGTACCGGTTTTGGATTTTTTGTGATCAAAAAATTAATTTGAAGTAAATTTGTCATAAGTATATCAAATTTAAGATTTAAGTGATATTGACTCTTATACTTAAGTCTTTGGTCTAAGCGGTGCATTTGGTATCAGCGTGAATGCTTTTTCTAAGTCTTTGGTCTCAGTGGTGCATTTGGTATAAGCGTGAATGCTTTTCTTGGGATTTTCTTCTTGACTTTGACCCCCGTAATATGGTTTCATTTGAGCTTGACTTAGGTCAACATTTCAGCAACTTCCTCGTCACTTGCACGTTGATGTCCTTTCTTCTTCAGACAGCAATGTTTATTAATTCTTCCCATGAACAAAATAGATCCCACAATTTTATTTTTATGGTTTTTTATATAAATGTAACTAGACCATTAAAATAGGTTATAAACTCATTTCTAAACTCATATTTGGTAGACTAAATTATTATATAAGTTAGTTATATTCAATAAATGTGATGAGTTGAGTCAGATATGGCTTAAAACATATCAATTTAGGTCAAAACATTTTCAACCTGACCCAAACCCAATCTGACCACCTATTTGACAAAACTAAATCAAACTACTATTTATACCTCTAGTTATATTTTCTTCTTTAAATAGAATTTTGTTAAAGCAAATAATTAAGCGGATTCCACAGTTTCCAATGTATTTATTGTCCTTATGTTATGCACATAAAGAACCTCAAAGACCGAATTACTCTTAATTAAATGTCATCAACAAGTGTGATGGAAGCACTTGTTAAACACTGCAACGAAGAAAATTTTATCATTTCCAATGCATTGTATTTTCATGTTATGTATAGATGATAATCACCTTATTAAGACAATCCATATTTAAAAAAGATAATATAAAAGATTCACTCACTTAATATATAAAAAGGAATTTCAATATATAAGGAAGAAGATGAGAAGTAGAAAGGAAACACAAGTGAGTCAAGGAAGATAATTAGGGATTTTAGGGTTCCCAGTTCAGTTCCAAGTTTCAATTCTAGTTCTCACTCTCGCTTCCTAAAAAAGTAAAATTAGAAATCAGACCATTTCTCACTAGAACCCAAAATTGAACTGGTTTCCACTAATTTGGTTCTTTGGTTTCCGATCCTACATTGAAACTATGTTCACTCACAATTATAAGTGTCCCAAGAGAACTCATTAATAAGGCTCATCTAAATAAGTATACTTAATATATATTTCAATGGCACTCGTCGAATACTTCCAAATAAATAGGTTTACATACACTTTTCTTTAGCATGTTGTCCTTCTCTTACGTCCAAGTCAAGTCAGCAAGTCAACAAATCCAACGAAGGATCCACGCAATGCGACGGCTCAAATCCATGGAGCTCCTTAGCACCTAGACCGTGTGAGGATCTTTTGAATTTTAATACGTGAAATTTCTAGGAAATGGGCAAGGCGTGGTGAAGAAAAAGAGGATCACTAGTCTACAAAAGCCAAAAAGAGGGATTCCATGCTCTTGAGAAGCGTCCATTGATCCCGTACTCTTGCCGTCAAATAATTTCGAGGGAAATATCCGATCAGCTATGGACATCAAGTCAATTATAAACTTTTTTATTTTTTTAATTTAACCCCTAATTTTTGTATAGAATTTTATTATAACTTTCGTTGGAAATGGTCGATTGAGCATTTCCACGCCAGCGGTTTCCAGGCGAGAATTGACCGGAACGATTAAAAAAACTAAATTGACAAAATTAAAAGTTTTAGTATGAAATAAATATTTGGACAATAGATTTAGGATTGATTAGACAGTTTTCCTAATAAATTTGTATCACATGGCTAAATTATTTGAAGCAACTGTTAATATATATAAATAAGTGTTTGGGCACCCAAAACACGTCTTGCCCTCACCAATCGACAAGATCTAAAAAGATTTTCACCAGTGTGGACCGGTCAAAAGTAACCATGAGTTCGTGGAATTCGCACCCTTCGTACAAAATGGGAACATCAGGAGCAATCAAGACTTCAAGACTTTAAAAGAAAATGGCACCAGCTCTGCTTATAACACGGCTCAAAAGCTTTGACACGGCGAGGGAATTGACCCTTCGGGTTGCCAAGTTCAATTACGTAAGTTAGATATTACTTTGACATGACATGATCCAATCAAATTGGCCCGAAAGTAAATCCAACTTTCATAGAGCGCCCGTCGTCGCACTCATTTTTAGTCGAAAGGATAGTGCAATTTCAGTAACGAGCACCGTCCGACACCGAAGCTTCCGTCCTTGGCCTCGCGCTCGCCTGTTCATAATTTATTCTACGTCCCTCCAATCAAGCCAATTAGAAACAGTAAAATAAGCTATTTATTCCACTTGAAGGCGCTCTGACCGAGGTCAACAGTTTCTTTTTGGGTCTCCGGAGACCGAGGTCAACAGTTGATCATTACGAAATTGACTATAAGAGTGAAAATGTATAGGAAAAATGCCGATATAATTCGAATAGGTAAACTGACTAAAGCTTTATATTAACATTGTAGATCATCCTAGCGTTTGCTCTTCCATACGCCTTTCTTTCTTAGCTCCACTCACTTTCCCCTCAGCCACTCATTCACCTTCACCTTCACCCAATTCGAAAATCAAATCAACAAGGAAGTTTGGTAACCATTTCAAACCGTTCGCTTTTGGGCTTAATCGTCATGAAAAAAAATTCGATCAATGGCATCACCGTTGGACTTACCCACAAAGGTGAGAGGACTGTTTGCCATGGTAATTTTGTTCGACTACGCTGTCCTGTTAGTGTAGATGAAATCAATATTCTGTTGGATGGTCAGGTGGTCAAAGATATCCGAGAATAGATTGTAGCAATACACGTTAACCACGGTCCCGGCCAAGCCGCTGGCCCGTGGGAAGAGCTCTTTGGGATCGGAGCGCCTGTGTTGGTTTGACATCGCTACATAGACCGTTGGGAAGTGCCGGTGCACCGCATCGTATCTGGCCTTGGAGTACTTGCTCAAGGCATCGAGGGCTACTCCTGGAGAGAGGCTCTTCGCGTATCTGAGAAATGGCATTTGGAAACCCAGGTACATGACTTTTTTTTTTTTTTTTTTTGGTCATAAGGTTCCCGACTTTGCTCTAACATATATGATTGCATTTGATGCAAAAAGTGAGTGGGAGTATTTGCCAAGTGGCTCCCCATTCCTGAGATCCGTCCCTTGACGAGCTGTGTTTGTACCCACTTTGTGAACCCAGTGCTGCGTGCAGATTTATCATAATCTTCATACCAGTTTTCCTACCAAAATTACGGAAATATTAAGTGTGGTCAATGCAAGACTTATGAGAGAGAATTGTGCAAACTTCATGTTGTCATTGATCTATGTTGTGTAGATAGAGCACCGAGATTGAATCTCATACGGGGTGATTGTAATGGATGTTGGAAATACGATTGGATATTATTGAAGATTCTGATTGTGCCCTCGACCTTGATTATGATTCTAATTGATTAAATTAATCCAGAATTAGTTCAGTAAATAGAAATTGGAAATCCTTGTCTATTGTTTCCTTTTTTTGTCTCATTCTTACACTATAAATAGGTCAATGTATTTGTATACAAGATCATGTAATTCAATACAATTTTTCCTCCATTTCTTCTTCGGTTTGTGTCAATGGATCTGGTCTAATGTACTTAAGGCTCATTTAGAAGCTGTTTGCATGAAGAGGATGATACGGAAAAAAAGAAGAAGAAGAAGAAGAAGAAATGATTGACTCGCTTATATAGAGCCTACAGAAAGATGTGGTATCAACTGTCACCTATGTAGCATATGCTTACTTTTAGGTAACATATGGATGAAATAAACCATGGACGATTTGACTTTATTTGCCAAACGTGAAACAATGGCCTTCACTTTCACTCCTCTAGAGTATCATAGGTAATAAATTCAGAGTGAGTCGAAAGCTTAGGTTCTTTCTTCTTTTTGGGCATGGGTGAAAAGACGGGGAATGGTGAACAACACTATTACCATTTTTGGGCAATACTATAGGGCACCTTCACCTATTACGAAAAATATTTGATTTGGAGCCATAAATATTATTAAAGTATGTTTCGAATTTAAGTCCGTAAATATAGGACTCGACCCCTGTCTGCCGCAAGTGAAGAAATATATGCTGACTGGAAGCACGCACATTACATGCTATGGTATCCGCATGCGGAACAATAAATGGAAAGAGATGAACATAAGAAGAAAACGAGCAGCTTCCCTGGATTCGTTCTCCGAAGAATGGAGAACAACGATGACTAATCATCAGCCGTCATTGCTGACTTTAACTGAGAAGGAGAAGAGGCGAAGAGCTAAGGAGAGCTATTTGTGCATCAAAGAGAAAAGGTATTGGTTTCTTTTGTCCCTTCCATTAAATCGACCGGCTTTTTTTATCAATAATTTCTTGACACTTACCAATATTTATTAAAATTTGCCATCGGGGAAAAAAAAAAATCTACTGTTCTGGGCGTGGAACAGTAGAATTTTGCAATTACATTAAAGGAAAAAACTTGTTGGTCATTTAGACCTAAAGTTTGGATTTGTAGGTTAATAATTTGACATAAAATTAAGTAAATTAAAGCAACGACAAATTATAGAAATAAAAGTTGATATGTTAATAAACAAAATGATGATTTTATAATTACTAATAAGTTACCAACATGTTAGCTGGAAAAAGTACACCGAGCATTTCTTTACCAAAAATTTCTTGACAATTACCAATACTTATTGAAGTTTATCATCGCAGAAAAAAAAAATCTACTTTCCCAAACATGGAACAATAGAATTTTGCAACTACATTATAGTAAAATAAATCTGTTATAAGTCATGAGAGTCTCATATTATCACTATGTAACCAAAAATCTTCATGGAAGCTACAAGGTCTATAAGGTGGGTCGCATGTGCTCCAGAGCTTGAGAGAGAGAGAGAGAGAGAGTATCTAAAGCTTAATGTACCCATTCTTGATCATCCATTCCAAGCTCCAAAGATCTTCTTCGCACTTGAGAGTCCAGAGAGAGAGTATCTAAAGCTTAATGTACCCATTCTTGATCATCCATTCCAAGCTCCAAAGATCTTCTTCGCACTTGAGAGTCCAATACGCCCATCCAAACGTGGCTTTTCCGTATGCTTCCAGTTGAGCCTCCACATACTCTTGGTTCTCCTCTTCTGTTGCTCCATTCGGTCCCCACTCCACTGCCCATTCACCTGCAATTTCACATTACATCATAGGTTCACACTTCTTATATATACATGTACATGCAAAAAAATTGGTACATAGATGGCATCAATGCCATGACAAATTTGTTATAGGTTTGGACTTACCCACAAAAATGAGAGGTCCATTTGATGTAGTGAGATTTTCCAATTGGGCAAACCAATCTTCATAAAATAAAGGAAGGGTATCTTGGATGGTGTCCAATTTTGTGTCGTACAAAAAATAGCATTGCATATCCACAATTGTCCTGTCCAGGCTGCTAGCGTCGGGGAGCAACAGCTCCTTGCTGGAGGTTTCCAGCATGCACGACATGATCACATAAGCAGAGGAGGAGTGCTTGCGGACAGCATTGTGCCCGGCAATGTAGTACTTGCTGACAGTCTCCTGAGGGAGTGTCTCTGCGAGTGGCTCGTTCAGAAGGTCGACCGCATAAAAGCTCAGGCTCTTGGTGTATCTACATAGGCAAAATCGAATTACAACCCTAGTACTTGGACTAAGGTTTGTGAACCATGGGTTAATTAATTACCGCGACATTAGGAATTCTATGACATGGAGGGTTTGTTGGATGGTGTCATATGTGTCTCCCCATTCGCAGAACCCATCTCTTGACGAGCTGCGTTCCCAGCCATTTTGGGAACCAGGTGCTGCAGGTCAATTATCACCTTCAACCCATACTTTCTGCAAGTAATAAACCGTAGTTGATACATTATATACTGCCTTTGTGCGTAACAAGATGAAGAGAAGATGGCAGCAGACTCACTCTGCCCAAGAGAAGGCATTGTCTAGATAGGCCAAGGAACCACCAACGTAAGGGCGTGGAGGATTTGGGCCGCTTGCGATCCACCAACCCACGGGAATTCTCACCGAGTTCAACCATTCTCAGCTACAAACTTGAAATCATCTTCCACTATGAACGTGCTCCAATGTTCCTATAATCAATTAATACCTTTTATTGAAGTCTACAAGATTATAGATATGCACACACTAGTGCATAACCCGTGTTCGTAGCAGTATCTTCTTATACTTTAAAATATTATATATCCACCAAACAGAAATGTAATAGGTACAATTGACTTATTTTTTTGTAAACATTTGATTGAATAATGAAGTTAAGAAGAATTATTGCTTTGATAGAAGAATGTTATTTAATCAGATAAGAGAATTATCTTTTAATCAAATCAAGAGCATAAACCTTTTTTTTTATTTATAGTATTTTTTGGTTGCTGAAGTGATCTTAATCACTCTTGAGACTTCCCCGAGTAAACAATATTAACACTTAGTTTAGATGGAGTGACTAAAAGGGAATGGAAAGGTCCGCATAACGAGCTCAAGAGAGATAAGAAAAGAAAGAAAAGCCTGTCATGGTTACACTCTTAATAAAACAAATAAAAGGAGAAGAAGCGTACCCAGACTAATGTGAAAATGCTTAAAAATTTTGGACAGATAATTGCTTAGAAAAATTTATTTTTTGCTATTGGAAAAGTGCAATGCTAGAGTTATTAACTAGCATATCGAATCAGTTTACTTAGTGATATGTCAAATTGCAAGTAAGCCTTTGAATAGGGGAATTTCTTGTATACGAAACCGAGTCCAATGAATAAAGTCAATTATAGGTGTCTATTTTGTGGGTTCCACATGTAAAACTCATAACATGGACGGCGATAATAGAATCGGTCCGGTAGATCCAAGTTCAGGAAAAACTTACCCATGTAAATAGGAAAATCATATTCAACAACTAATCCCAATTTGGCACCCTAATTAACAAATTAATTTTGTAAATCAGTCTTCTTAGAGCAGGTATTTCTCGTCTATAAACGGGAAGCTGTGTCCATGTGTTGCCATGATTGCTACTTTTTTACAGACAATAGGCATACAGACCCATGGTTTCGCTGTACTTGACATGTACCATGAAAGAACCCAACACGTCAGGTCAAGATTACGTAAATGAGAATTTCTCGCAGCAGGATCACAAATTGCTGTTTCCATTGCGAAGATTCCAACAACTAAGTTGATGCGGCATATAAGTATTGACACTATGGCCAAGCGTTTCACCTCTAGCTAAGTTCAGTAATTAGTTACTTGAGCTTGGTAAGAGTAGGTTGTGCATATCATATGATGTCATTTTGTATTATTTATTGTATCATTTTACATAGCAATATATCCAGTGCTAAGTAAGATTACTATGCTGTCGGGAATAAAGACCCTATGAGGAGCATATGAGAGTCATAGGAAACACTAGCAGCTGCTGCATCTCCTATTTATGACAGATATTAATAAACACCGGTTAGAATTTGTTCCTTTTATAAGAAAACTCGTTCGCAAGCCAAAATACCAAAAAGATTAAAAATAAATAAATACAATGGACTGAGTTTAGTTAAAGCTATAATCTGGCAATAAAAAAAATAATTTGATTAATTATCAATTTGAGAAGTGTGAACTTTGACTATATTCACATATGAGTTTTATAATTACGTACCCTCATGATTTCAGGGGCTTTTTGTGGTCCAAGACCATTAGTGACTTGGAACTCGCCTTCCAATCTTTTAGTGAAGCTCATCACAAACACAGATGGGTCTTCATCTCCCCACACATCACTCTTGTCGCATTGATAATCAGCCGTCACTCGTTCCTCTGTCCTCACCTGCAAACCACATTGTAATCACTCTCTTTTTAATTGTATATTAAGTCCCAATTGATCATTTGTTAGAAGATCTCATTCGCGTCACTTGATGTTATAAAGTGTCATCTTATTAATCTTTTTGTTGTTTTCTCTCAATCTCTGCTTCAAATAAATTTCGAAAAGTTTTCACTTCGCTAGTCTTTACTTAACACGTTACTATGTAAGGGATAACATCTATTTACTCAATATGTTTATGACGGATGCGATGGACTAGAATCGTAATCGAGATGGCCTTTCAATTAAATGGACTATATTTAACATCCACTTAAGTAGACTAGTCTTGAGCAATTATTTGGTGGACGTTACACATGCGCTAGAATAAATCTGGTCGGGGGGGCCTGATATGGGTTTCACTAGTTCTAACGGTGCAGGTACATCTCAGTATATGTATGATGCTCATGCAATAATTTCTCGCCGTCTTAGGTTATTTGTGGTTATTCTTCTAAAAGACGTAGGGAAGGGGAAGAGATTGATGACCTGTAAGAAGCAGCGATTGGAAGCTTTGATTCTGACCCGGCTTGGATCATCTGTGTTCCTCACGATCTCAAAGGTTTCTAGGGTTCCTGGCGAATCGCAAGTGGCCACCAGATCGACACCATCCCCACCAGAGTCAAGGCCGACGAATTGCTTGTTGGCGACCCTAAAGTTGAAGAGTCTCTCGTTGATTCTCCACAGCTGCACGTACAAAGCACTGGTAAAATTATTTATGTAAAACTACCAAGCCAGTTATCGTAATTGCATCGGCTCCGTCCCCAACGCTGTTCGATGTTAGTCCCCGTGTCCCCGTGAGATAACTCCAATAACATCGATGACAATACAGTACCTGAGCCGAAAATTCGGATGGCGGTAGCCGAAAAATATTACTCATTTGCACTTGGGTACTGTGGGACGCAAGTTCGTCGAACTTACATCGCGGGTTTGCACAGTCAATTGTTATTCTAATATTTTATCTGCTTACTCACCTTGAATGTCTCCCATTGGGAGCCGGAATCTGCTGGGCGTTGCCCAGCAGGAGTCCCTGTGCTGTTGGCGACTAGTCGGCGCCCTCCTCCAAACTCGGCGCGGAGATACTTCTCGACCATCATCGATTTGAACTGAAGTCCGGTCCCATCCTACACATTATACATGGTTCCAGAATCAGAAAAATCGTCGACACAGAACGAATCATCGGTTAAAAGAAGCAACGAGAACACCGAGGTGATTAGTGTGTATAGCAAAGTACCAAGAAGTCCTTGTTGGGGATTGCATCAAAAGGGAAGGCTTGATCCACCCTTCCGTGACCAGCCAGCCTCCCAGATTGACTGCTCTTATTTTCGGGTTGCGATTCTCCATCTGTTGACCGGAATGGCCGCGGGTTGATCGGATCCCATTGCTGACGACTTCCATGGCTTCTGTCTTTCAACTTCCCTGCTCAAAATCAAGATAAAAGAGGCAGCAGGCAGTTATGCAACCGATTGCCTCAGAAGGAACACAACAAAGGTCGCACTAAGTCATATCCCAGGGTACTCGTGTAAGAAATGTTCATATAATTCAATTTCGAAATAGTTAAGGTGCTTGCATGACTAGGGCAGAATTCAGTCGCTTACGTAATTAGCTTGAAACCTAAGTCGTCTTCCTGTTGCCACTAGCCGCTTGTCTATTCACATTTAGTGATCTGGTCTATTTCTCTGGTTGACTTGGTGCATTTCTCTTAGACTTTTCGTGCGGACTCGCCTAGCATGGATTGCCATGTAACTTCAACTCAGAAACTTCCCCGTCCCTCGCCCGTTGAACTCTGTTTCTCTGAAGATGATAACGTGTCTTAGCTCTCACGGAGAATGAAATACATTTAACGAAATTTTACATTTACCTTCTTTTCTATGCTCATTTTAAATGGCAGAATTGTCAAAAAAAAAAGTCTTAAACCTATTGTATTTGTGCCAATTTAATCCTAAAATTTTTAATTATCCCCATTTAATTTAAAACATTTTAACATAATGCTAATTCAGTCCTTCCGATTAATTTTGTCAGATATTACTGACGTGGATGTCAATCGACCTATATGGCACAATCGACACTGACATGAATATATTTCAATACTTACTGAATTTTTTTTCTTTTTTTTCCTTTTTTTTTCTTTCTTTTTCTCTCTTTTTCTCCTCCTCTTTCCAGTGGCTGGCAAGGGCTGGCCTCGCTTGAGCAAGGGTGGCCCTCGCCACCTTAGGCAAGAGTCGACCTCGTTGGGGCAAGGGCGAGTGTCGGCAAGGCCACCCTCATTGAGGGAGTCCAACACTTGCATATGGCAGCAAGGGCCACCCTCACTTAGGCGTGACCAGCCCCACTAACCATCGAAAAGAGGAGAAGAATAAAAGAGAGAAAAAAGAAAGGAAAAGAGAAAAATTCAAAAATTATTAAAATATTATTTAAAAATGTTCACATCAGCATTGATCATGTTACCTAGACAGGCTAGTGTTCATGTTAATAAACAATTAGCCAAAAGAACTAAATTGGCACTATATAAATATGTTTAAAACTAAATTGGCATAATTAAAATGTTTATGATTAAATTGACACTAATGTAATAGGTTTAAAACTTTTCTAACACTTTTCCTATTAAGAAAGTAATTAAGGAAATTTCACAATTTTCAATAAATTGATTTTCACTATGTTATGCACAAGAAGTACCTTCAAAACTATGTTTTATTAAATATATCTATAACAACAACATTGCAATAAAGAAAATTTATCATTTTAAATATACAGTGCTTTTCATGTTATGTGTAATGAGTCCAATAAAAATGAAAATGTTTTCCTTAAATATAGTTAATTAGTGCCTTCATAGAGTTCTTCTAAATAAAATATAATGAATAAGTATGTCAATGGCACTCCATGCTTATCCTTTTATTCTATTAAAATATTTTCCTTTCAATTTAATCTGTCGTTGCTTGCCCTTTTATTGTCTCCTCCAATTTCTAATTAGTTGGAAAAAAAAACAATTCTTTAATTGGTGAGCAATAATTCTGTGGAACGATACACATGAACATATTTGATAACAGCCTTGGAATAATGTAAATCCTATAAAGTGTCCATCGATGCGACAGCCCAAATTCATTGAGCTCATAAATATTAGATTCATAATTTATAAATGTGAAATTTCTAGGAAATGGGCAAGACCGGGTAAAGATAAAAAGGGATCACTAGTCTCCAAAAAGGAAAAGAAAGAACGAGGGATCCGATGCTTTTGAGAATTTTCATTTGGTCCCCTACTCTTGTAATCACATGGCCAAACTATTTGAAGCTCCTGTTACCAAAATAATATTTATTTATGTTTGCTGTTTAGGAATCACACGCTTCGCACAAAATGGAACAAACCGAGGATGTTTTTTTCCATATTATTAGGGTGTCCGCAAATATTTACACAATCACATCAGCCCAAGATCCTAGAAAATCACCAGTAATTACGTTCACGTCATTGTACTTGTGAATCAACCTGTCAGTCCCCCATCATCCAATGTGAAATCGAAGCGTAACAGTAAAAGTACCTTTACCTTCTTCTGTTTTCCTTATTATACGGTTGGCAAACTAACAGCCCAATTACCCTTAAATAATTCGCAAAATTTATTAGAAAAATCCTAAAACTACTGTCTTGTGCCAATTTGGTCTTTAAACCTTTTAAATGGGTAAGTTAGTTCACATGGAACTCGAAAGTTCGAGGTTGAAAAGTGTCATTATAAACCCACCGGCGTGCTAAAAGTCAAGAAGCCTTTCCCAAGGAAGCAAATTTCCAGGGCACTGGTGTGTTTATAACGTGGCTCGAAGCTTTGACATTGTGAAGGAGTGGTCCCGTTTTCATGGGGCTATTAAGTCTCATTACGTCTGTTTGACCTTAACATGATCCAATCAAATTGGCCCAAAAGGAAATCTAAGCACCATTTCACACGGCCTACTTTCTTAGCCTTGCTTTGCCTGTTCATAATTTCTTCTACATACACCTCCAACCAATCTTGCCGATGGCCATGAGCCATTCAGAAACAGTAAAAGCTATTTATTCCACTTTAATGGGCTCCGACCGAGGTCAACAGTTGATTATCACGAACATCAACCATATAAGCGTAAATTTGTAGGAAAATACCGAAATTATTCGAATAGGTAAAGTGATTTAGGCTGTATATAGCCATTGTTGATCATCCACTGCAGACTCCAAAAGGCCCATCCGAACGTCACCATTCCATACACCTCAAGCTGCGCCTTTGCGAATCTCTGGTAGTCTTCCTTCGTAGCTCCACTCCCTTGCCACTTGGCCACCCATTCACCTTCTCAAAGAAAATTTATCATTTCCAATATACTGTGTCTTTCATGTATGTGTAGTAAGACCAATAAAAATGAAAATATTTCCTTAAATATAGTTCATAAGTGCCTCTAGAGAGTTCATTAGCAAAACCCGTTCTATATAAAATACACTTAATTAGTATCTCAAGGGCACTCCATGTTTATCCTTTATTCTATTAGAATCTAATCTTTTGATTTAACTTCTCGTCACTTGCCTTTTTTTGTCTCCTCAAGTCTCTAATTGGTGAGCAATACTTCTATAGAACGATGTATATGAACCCAGTAAATAATAGCCTTTGGGTAATGTGAATCCTATAGAGGGTCCACGATGTGACATCTCAAATAACTCTTTTATAATTCATAAATGTGAAATTTCTAGAAAATGGGCAAGATGTGGCAAAGAAAAAGGAGATCTCTCGTCTCCAAAAATGAAAAGGATGAGGGGTTCTATGCTTTTGAAAATCTTTGTTTTGTCCCGAAATCTTGTAATTTTACATGGCCAAACTATTTGAAGCACAAGTTAGCAGAAAATTATTTATAAATGTTTACCATTTGGGAAGCCCACACGCTTCGTACAAAATGGAAACATCTTGACAATCGGAGGATATTTTTTCATATCGTTAGGGTGCCCGCAAATAATTGCACAATCACATCAGCCCATGACGTTTGGTTAAATCGTGGCGTTTGCGATGTTTGGATCGTGATTGTTGGGGTCACCACCCGAATCAATAAGATCATACGATGAGAATTTTGGCTGCACTTCTGCATTTTGCACTATTGTTTCTTTTTTAAGAAAGTCGTCAGCAACTACGTTGACGTCATTGTACTGGTGAATCAAACTATTAAGGGTGCATTTGGTAACATTTATGTTTAAAAATTGTTTCAGGGAACAGAAATAAAAAAAAAAAAAAAAAATGTTTCTGTGTCGGGGAACAATTTTTGAACAAAAAACGCGTTTGGAATCGCACAAAATTTCTGTTCCTGGAATAAAAAAGAACATAAACACATTTGGTAACTACACAAAATTTTTGTTCCAAATTTTTTTCAAGTGTTTTTTTTAAAAAAAATTAATAAAGTGTAAACTTGGTATTGAATTATCATTCTCATGAAATGCTCATCAATTTAATTTTGTTCATGGTGAGTGAAAACAAACATTCTGAACATGATCATATGTGCATACTTTGAAGAAAATTTTTTAAGTTTGTACCAAATTTTTCTCAATTGTTTTTTTTTTTTAATAAAATGTAAACTTGGTTTTGAATTCTCATCCTCATGAAATGCTCATCAATTTAATTTTGTTCATGGTGAGTGAAGACAAACATTCTAAACATGGTTATATGTGCATACTTGGAAGAAAATTTTATAAGTAAAGTTTGTACCAAATTTTTCTCACATGCCTTTTTTTTTTAATAAAGTGTAAACTTGGTATTGTATTATCATTCTCATGAAATGCTCATCAATTTAATTTTTTTTATGGTGGGTGAAGACAAACATTCTAAACATGGTCATATGTGCATACTTTGAATAAAATTTTGTAAGTAAAGTTTGTACAATAAGAGCTAGCTAAAAGAAGAGTATCTTATAGATCTCTACATAGACCCTTTCATACATGACATCACAATAATGAAGTAATATAGTTCATTGTTCAACTTCATCACATTGAATTTGATAAGTGAATACTTAAAAACAATATTACAAAAGTCTGAAACATAAAGTCATGAAATCTCAGGGATATTATGATCCTTTGCCATTTTATTTGCAATCCTTATCCTAAGCATGTTTATTCCAGGTGCATCATGCAATGTATCATCTGCAACCTCCACTTCTCTAGGTCCGAATGGATACTCCGGATCTCCATATAGGGAAAATTTTCTATCCATCGTATCTTGATCACGAATGTAATTATGGAGAGCACAACAAGCAATTACAACAAGTACTTGCTTCCAAATTGTAAATGGAGGCATATGTCTCAAAATGGTGAAGCGATTCTTTAATGCCCAAAATGACCTCTCAATTACATTTCTTAGTGAAGAGTGCTTCTTGTTGAACAATTCTCTTGCTGTCCTTGGTCGCCCCCATTCCCTCTATACTCGCTAAGATGATACCGATCGCCTCTAAATGGAGTTAAAAATCCTGGAAGTACTACATAACTAGAATCTACCATGTAATATTTCCCTATAACATGATATATATATATATATATATAAATTTGTTGTGATATTCAACCATAATATATAATCATAAAATTGTCTTTATAAACAAAGTAAATACCAGGTGGTGGTCGGGGAAATTGCAGTTAAGGAGTTTCGAGTGTTGCCGAAAGTACTCGACAATCGTTGGCAGATCCTTCCCATCCAGCATACACATAAGTAAATTTCATATCAAATGAGCAAACACACAGCACATTCTGGGTTGTTTTCCCACTCCTACCTCTATATGGAATCTGCTAAGACACAGGGACGATAGCATTTATATGGGTGCCATCCATAGCACCTACGCAGCCCTGTCAATACATTAACAATCTAATATCATATAAGATTATCAACTACATGTATTTGACGGTATAAAATCGATATAAAAATCATACCTTGAAGTAGTGTTTATGACTAGGATCAATAAGAATTTCTTATGGAATGACATCAAAGGATGGTGGTTTGATTATCTCTTTTGAAAGTTTGATCATTGCTTTCAACACTTTATTAAAATACTTGCCGATTGTTTCTCCTGAATGTTGGAATCTCTCACATAAATCTCTATTTGAGCTATTGTGAGTAACCAAACATAAGAATATCCCAACTTGTTCATCTATTCGAACATATCGACTATCTTTCAACCAACCTCTTACTCTCATTAAGTCACATAAATTCAGAAAAACATGTCTCTCCATCCTAAATGCTTCATATATCCTATCGGAATGTCCATGAACAATCTCCATTATCCATTCTGGTCCTGATAATTTACTGTCCCTAATAGGTTCTCTCGTATGCATGGACATGTCCATCACAGCTAGGCACAACCACGCTATCAATATGTCAATGTCATCATCATCTAATAATTGTTCAACCGGTTGAACCTGCTCATTAGACACACAATTTGATCCCCCTTCCATAGTACCTATATAATCACAGAAATGTAAAAACATCAATACAGATTTTGAAAATACATTCAATAACAATCAATAACATAAGTCATAAAATCTCAATAAGATATGCCATTACATATAAGTACAAGATTCTTAACACTAATATTTTTATAAACTAAATATTAATAGATAACATAAGTTATACAGTCTAATGAAACCCCATGTAATTCATACTATATTTCCAAACATCTACTAAAGCCATTGAAGAAGTTTATTTCTCCTTGCAGGTGTGGATGTAATGAAAGCCTCCCTCCATGGGGCACTGACGCATGCTCGTTCCACTGCTTTATTGTAAACATCTTGCTCTATCTCGGGTATACTCAGTAGAATATCGACCACAGCAGCTACGGAGTAAGGGTCTACAGGTGGTTGTGTAGCCCCTGAGCTCGTAGAGCCACCACCAGATTGACTTGATGACCTAACTTTCAAAAGATCTTGTATGGCTTTGCAAGTGTCAGCAATACCGGATTGGTTACTTTTTCTTCTCCTCTTAGTATTTGGAGTCCTATCCAATTTGTGCTTTCCACGAACTGAAGTTCCAGCATCGTCTGTTGTGAAGACTCTCTCATCAGTGTGGTATTCACTGAAGTCATTTGTATTGCCACCATCATTATCACCATATGCATTGCCACCACTGTTGTCACCACCTCCATTGCCATCACCATTGTCATCTTCATCCGACAAAGTCAAATCTTGAACACTTCCTATGGCATCCTTCCCAGTAGCATATGTACCACCAAAAACAATACATAGTTCAGGATACTGAGGAAATCCATTCTTCATGAATCTTGCCCACTCGACATTATCCTACAATTTTCACAATAATGACATTTCAGCAATATAATCATACATTTTAAAATTGACATCTATAATGATATCAAAATGACCAAAAAGTTATGAAATGCCTTGATATGAGATTCCCATATACTTGGATCGTCGACGACAACTCTTTTATTCACATTATCCCAACCAAATCCGGATTGAGAAATGAGTTTCTAAAAACTGGCATAATGTTTTTTCAATTTGTTAACCTTGTTCCTCAGCTTTGTCATGTTATATTGGAATCCTGTATGTGAAGTGAGTTCAGACTGTATATTCCTCCACCCCGCTTTGTTGAAAGTGGAAGAAGTGCGGTTTCCCTTTTTTACCTCATCCACCAATAAACTGATAAGTACGTTGGTTACAGAATCCGTCCACCTTGCACTGAATGCCTGTCTCTCAGATGCCATTGAATCTTCGACCGGTTGAGCATCATATGAGTTATGAATTAAATCAATAACATAATACCATAAGAACTACACGCCATACACAAAATCAGCATGGTAACCTATATGGATCCGTATACCCTATCCTATTTTATGCACAGTCCAACTAAATTATAAGATCTCTAAGATTAAGACAACAAAAAAACAAGCCAAAAGGCCAACCTCAGCGTGCGGATAACTGTTTCCAAAGTCAGCAAACTGCGATTTATTTGGCAGCCCTCTTTCAACCTTGCACCAAACAAATCATGGAATTAAACATTTAGCATAAAAATCAAGAATCATGTTTGAACAGAAATCTAAGATGGCCTTCTAAAATCTATGGTGTTAACAATTTGCAGCTTATGCTTATCACATCAAAGTGCATGGAAGAAGAAGCAATTTGAAAGTGTCATGGGTAGAATCCTACATTTTTAGATCAAAGGCACATAACATAACTTATAAAGTAATTCCAACTCTAAGTATGTATTACTTCATAGCAAGAACAATTAGAGAAACATGTCATCTTCAGACATTTAGGCCCTGTTAGTAATTTCTCTGTTTAATTAGTGATTTTCAATTAACAACTTCCTCCTCTATTAAGTAAATATGCAGATAATAAAATGGCTCGAAATTAATAACATACACGCAGGTGGTAACCTTAATTTTTGCAAAACTGCAATGACATTTTTAACTGATAATCGAAGTCTTGAAATTTCATTCATTTTTGAAACTCATGATACGTTGATATCAAATAAATTATCCGTAAATAAATTTGAATAACAATGTATAATGACTTTTTGAGCTGTTTAGGGATTAATTTACTATTGATAAATGATCACTTATATATAACTTGTTATAACAACTGCAGTTTTGAGTTTTTAACTCATTTATCAATAAATTTAATCAATGTACCAATTACATATCTAGAGGGTATATAGTGATCTACGCATTGGTGCAAGTGACAATTCGAATAACTTGAGAAGATTGCTAATATGGAAAATCTGGGCATCCAAAAATTATTGATGGTGATTTAAGAGAAACAAGTTCATAAGCTCTCGAATTACGTAAAGATTCACGAAATGTCTAATATATCCAATGACATACATAATACAGATTTGAAAAATAAATAAAAGAAAAACGTATAATACATACATTCTTGATATTACGAAGTTTAAAAAATCAAAATCAGCAGGACAAAAAATCTTGCTAAAAATACAGCATTTAACTGAAGAACAGGGAGAGAAAAAAGGTGTCAAGGTGAAAGTATAGACAATGAACGACCTTCTTGTGCAAGTTCATGCAGCACTAAGCACCAAGGACTGGGAAAATCACATCTCAGATATGCTTATCTCCCACTATGTTTCTAGATAAAATATCAAGCCTTCAAACAAACTTGTATCAAGAAAATAACCATGCAGCAATCACCTATTCAATTTTCACTAATCGCAAGCAAGCTGATCCAGATTAGGACCTCCTAATGGGTTAGAAAAAAGGATGGTGGGCGGCGGTGTGGCGGACATAGAAGCGGCACGTCGGGGCAGGGCGTCGCGGATGAGCGATAGGGCCACGGCGTCATCAGATGAGCAGAGGAGGCGCAGCGCCAGGCTTCGGGCGGAGCTGGCAAATTGTGGACAGAGCAAGGAGAAAAAAAATCATTAATTGCTCAGAAAATAAGTCCAACATTCCAGCAAGATTCCATAATCTGAAAAGGAATCGTGGGTTGAGCCTCGCCATGCTCGCTGCAGCTGCAAGCGTGAGCAGCGAGCAAAGAAGCGAGCAGACGCTTGCTACTCTGCTCGCTCGAGCGTGCACAGTAGGGCTTGCTGCTCTGCTCGCTCGAGCATGCATAGCAGGGCTCGCTACTCTGCTCACTTGAGCGTGAGCAGCGAGCAAAGAAGTGAGTAGACCCTCGCTGCTCTGCTCGCACGAGCGTGCACAGCAGGGCTCGATGCTCTGCTCGCACGAGCGTGCACAGCAGGGCTCGATGCTCTGCTCGCTCGAGCGTGAACAGTGAGCAGAGAAGCGAGCAAACCCTCGCTGCTCTGGTTGCTCAAGTGTGCACAGCAGGGCTCACTGCTCTGCTCACTCGAGCGTGAGCAACGAGCAGACGCTCGAGCGAGTAGACGAGTAAGCAAACAAGCAAGCAGAGCAGGGCTCGCTCGAGCGAGCAGACAAGCGAGCAGACAGGCGAGCATCAAATGAGGGCAGGGCAGCAAGCAGACAAGCAGAGCAGAGCAGGGCAGCGAGCAGAGCAGGGCTTGGTCGAGCGTGCACAGCAGCGCTCACTACTCTGCTCACTCGACCGTGAGCAGCAAGCAGACGCTCTCTGCTCGCTTGAGCATGCACAATAACCGCTCTCTGCCCTTCATTGTTCAAGCATGCAGAGCAAGGCTCGCGCTCGAGCGAGCAGAGAAGCGACGCTCGCTCGAGCGTGAGCAGCAAGCGCTCACTGCTCTGCTCGCTCAGAGCGTGCAGAGAAGAGCTCGCTGCGAGACGCTCGAGCGAGCAGAGCTCATCTAGACGAGCAGACGACCCGCTATCGCAGATCTGGGCGAGCTCGCCCAGATCTGCGAGACTCTCGCTCGGGGCTTGAGCGCGAGGGCTCGCTTGAGCAAGCGTCTCGCAGATCTGGGCAAGCACTAGCTCGAGCGAGCCCTCATGCTCAAGCTCCGACCAGCTATTGCCCAGATCTGCGAGGGGTGGCTCTCGGCGAAGCCCTCATCAGTCGGTGAAGGAGGAGGAGCAACTAGTGACGATGGAACTTACCTCGAATCAGAAGGTTCAGCTGGTGAAGGAGCAGCGGCTGTCGGTGCTGGAGAGGACGACGGTGGAGAAGCCGATGGTCTCGAGATAGCGTGGGAGGCGCCGGAGAAGGCGACGGTGGAGAAGTTGGAAGGTCACAGAGAGAAGAGGAGAACTACGTGTTCGAACGGCTCAACGAAGAAACAAAAAAGAAACACATTTTTTATGTTTTTGTTCTTCTTTTGTTCTTAATTTTTCTTCCAGAAATAAGAAACAAGTTTTTCTTGTTTCTTCTTTCTGTTCCAAAAGTGTTCCCGGGAACAAAAAAAATATTTGGAACAAAAACGCAAACAAACGCGTTTCTATTCTTTTTTTTTCCCCTGGAACAAAAACACAAAATATGTTTATAAAAAAAAAAAAAAAAAAAAAACATTAACAAACACTACCTAAGTCCCCCACCATATAATGGGAATTGGAGTGTAAGTAACAATAAACGTACACTAACCTTTTTTTATATTTTATCTTATGACTGGCAAATTAACAGCATTTTGATCCATAATAATAATAATAATAATAATAATAATAATAATAATAATAATAATAATAATAATAATAATAATAATAATAATAATAATAATAATAATAATAATAATAATAATAACAATAATAATAACAGCACAGCTAACATTGAATAATTATCATTAGGGTCGACACCTATTACTGAATATTCGATTTGAGTTAGACCTATCAAATGGATGGATTAGGTCGGATTTATATCAAATCATAGATGGTCCGAACCAAATCGACCCATTTAACCTAATTCTGATCCATTTATCATGATAGAAAATTTTCAATTCATACCCAACCCGACCCATTTAACCAAATATAGAAAAACTTGTTTCTTATGATTATTTAAAAAAATGGTATTGCTAAAACACTTTTATGCAATACAAATTTAGTGGAAAATTTTTATAATTCAAAAAAAAGGTTGAGGCTTCCTTTTTTCTTGAAAAATATTGTTTAGAAAATCATTTTGTAGAAAATATCAATATTTTCTAATGTTTGCTTAAAATGTGAAAATAAATTGAAAAATATTTTTCACCATTTGGTATGGAAAATTTGATTTAATTTTCCTCCATGCATTCCTTTTAATTTGTTATTTTTTTTTTTAAAAAATCAAATTTTTAATTAGTTTATCATTTTCTTTTCTTTTTTTCTTTTTCATCTTTTTCTTCTTTTTCAGCTGATCGCTTGCCACGATAACGGCCAGTGACTAGTTACAAATGAGCTCGAGCCTCACCACAGGCCAATGAGGCTTGAGCTCGCGTAAGGCCGACGAGTTTGAATCTCACCAAATTAGCAAGGCTGGAGCCTCACCAAACGTCGATGAGGTCTCGCCCTTGCTCGATTAGTGAGCTCGAGCTTTGCCAACCTACAGCGAGCTCGTCCCTCACCTAGTCGATCGCTGGCCATTGTTGTGGCCAGCCATAGTAGGAAGAAAGAAGAAGAAAGAAGAAAGAAGAAAGAAAAAATAAAATAAAAAAATAATTATAACTTTGATTTTTTAAAAATATTTTTATAAGGTTGAAGAGGGAGAGAGTGTGTGGGTGAGCCTAGTGGTTTGAAAATGGGTTATAAACTCAACCCATATATACCAATTTATTTTAGCATTTAAACTTTTTTACCCATTTAAGAAAGGCTATTCGCAATTTAAGTAATCCATATATGACCCATTTGATAGGTCTAAATTAGCTCCCATATAACCCAAAAGTCCAAGTTGAAGAGTCTATCACTGTAACCCATTAACATGTCAAAAGTGAGGGTGAACATATCGGACTGCTCGGATCGGGAACCGCTCGGACCAAACTGAACTAGCCGGTTTGGTCTAGTTTGGTCCAATTCCCGGGAATATTGGTCCAATTCCTATTTCCATAAAAATGGCACCAGTTCTTTGTTCCTAAGGGGAATGGGACCAATGGACAGAACCGACGCTCTTTTCTTTAAAAAAAATATTTTTAAAATTTCTTAAAAATAATAATAAACCCTAAAATTGTAATAACTCTAATATTTTTATTTTTATTTTTTAAATTTTTTTGCTAAGTGGCCGTGTCCATTGGACTGGACCGGTTAGTGTGGTCTAGTTCCTAGTTCGAGAACCATTTGGTTTGGTTTCCAATCTCAAAAAATGGGAACTAGACCAAGAACCAATCACCCCTAGTCAAAAGTTAGAAAGTCTTTCAGGTGGCAAATAACTATAGCTCAAAGCTTTTTGATTCCTTGAAGGAGTTAGTACGCCATCACGAGGCTACCAAGTTCCGTTATGTATGTTAAATCTGAGCTTAACATTCTCTCGACGCTGCTCTTTCACCTTGAAGGTTTCCCATCCGGAGGCGGCAGTGCGGTTGGCGACTATGATGGTCCCGCCACCGCTCTCAGCGCACAGATACTTCCCTACCATCACCGATTTGAGCTGAAGCCCAGTTCCATCCTAGAATATTGCAGCAAGATTCATGAACGAACATAAACGAAAGGGCCGCAACACTTTGCCGCCGTGGCCTAGGTGAGGGCCGGTCTCGCCAAATCTGACGAGAGAAGCGATCCGGCGAGGGAAGCCCTCGCCAGGCTCTGCCCTCCTCGTCAGCCCGGCGATTACCGCCTGGCCTGGACTGAGGGCCAGTCACTGGCAAAAGGAAGGAGAGAATAAAATGTTTGTAGCATAAGATGTCGAAATAGCGATGCAGAGATGATGTGCGTGCTTGCGAGGTGGGAGTATGAGAACGGTGACTCACCCCAATCCACATTCCACCAGTCTATTTTTTCGAAGAATTCCATTCGTTTATTTATATTTTTGGCGTGGTGAGTATGATATCTGCGTGAATGCTTTTCTTAAAATATTATTTTCAGACTCAATGTGGGTTTCCGGGTAGCTTCGAGTTAGGAAGACACTCAGAAACTTCCCGGTCCCCTGCACGTTGAAATATGTAATTCTTGAGATAATAATGTTTCTGAAACCTTAGGGAGACAAAATAGTTTCAACGAAATTTTACACAGATCTAACTACTCTTTCATTCGTCCAATTTTGTTGATTCTATTAAAGAATGTTACTGCAAGGCTCAATAAGAAACTAATTAAGGAATAAAGAAAAAATATCATTTCAAACATACTGTTTTTTTCATGTTATGTGAATATGTTTCCTTAATTATAGTTAATAAGTGCCCTGAGAGAGTTCATCGGCAAGACCGCTTCTAAATATAGCATATTTAAATAAGAATCTTAGGGACAATCCATGCTTCTCCTTTTATTCTATTAAAAAAATTTCCTTTCCATTTAACTTGTCGTTGCTTGCCCTCCTGTTTCCTCCGGTTTCTAATTTGGTGAGCAATACTTCCGGGGAACGAGTATACATGAGCTCAGTGATGACAGCTTTTTAATAATGTGTTCCGTATGCAGGGTCCACACGACGCACAGCCCACATATTCACTGGGCTCATAAATGCCCGGCCCGTGGAAGATTTTTTTTCACAAGTTATAAATGTGAAATTTGTAGGAAATGGAAAAGAGGTGGTAAAGAAAAAGGAAATGAGTCCGCATCTCATTTTCCTAGGAAAAGGGCACAACTTGCTTGTCCGGCTGCCCATTGGATTCTTGTTGGTTTCCTTTTTCTTTTTTTCTTTTTTTATTAACTGCAACTCCTAAGGTTTGTATTTTTTTTTACCAATTTCCACGTCTAGGACGGTGAGTGAGTAGTGGGCCAAGTAAAGAGGCGTGTGTTACGGGCCAATCGATCTAGCGTTCCCTTGCCTGTGCAACCTTAGGAATTTCTCCCAAGTCAGCCTTTTTTACACTCACTCACAAGGATCGTAGAGAGAGAAATTCTAGAGAGAGAAGCTCTGGTTTTGTATTTCTCTTAAGAATGAGATGATACAAATGAGGGGAGGAGACCCATTCTTATACAAAGACAAGACAAACTGTATCCGTAGATTTCTTCTTGATCTGACGGTAAATATTAGATCTCCTCAGCTACCAACTATCCATATTAATTACAACTACCCGCATTTATATAGTATGCGTACAAATACAGTATCACCCGCCTCCAGGAGTATTCTAGAAGAAAACTCTAAGTATCGGGGATACAAGCCTAGGGTCGCTTGATTCATAGTCATGTTGCGCCAGTCCATAAAAACCTCTTGGATGGTCGCTCTTTCAGGCCGTGACACATGGCTATCTTAATGCACCGCACGACTGAACCTACACTAAAGACGAATTGAGGTTTCCAAAGGCCGAAGACCGACCGAACGACTCGGACATGCAACCGAGTGGCCCCGAAACGATCAAGACCTATGCCACTCGTCGACCGCAATGATATTAAAAAAAAAAAGTGAGTTGCCATGTATTAAACTCTTTAATGCACTATTAAAAAAAATAACAAGCAGCACTATTACTGTTGCTAGCGAGTGGTTGACAATTTTCAAGAACGAACCTATAAAAAAAGAAAAAAGAGCACATCTTCTCTCATCTTCCCTTATTATTTCGAGTCAGGCAGCATTTAACATAAATGCCACATTTAACATAAATTACGTAGCACATTTTCCCGCCGACGCCCACATAATTTTTTTGAAAGCTCCATTAGTCTCCAACAAAGAAATCGCGAAAGGGCAACGGGATAATGAGCTAGGAGCGACCTACGCACGCGCCCGTCGCTATAGGCCCATCGGCTAGCCAAACTTTTTCCCAATCGAATATGTGTTCGTTCGCCCCACTCTCTCTCTCTCTCTTTACATCCTCTTCTTTCTTTCTTCGCTCTCCGCACCCTCTGTCGCTCGCAGGATACCCAACCCCCGCCGGTTTCTCTCCCCGCGCGGCGAGAGTTCGCCAAATCTCTGGACTGAGCGAAGAGGCTTGATGCGAACAAAAATGTCGATGCCCCCTTTGGCGACAAATGTCCTTTTTAGCGTCTCGTCTCATCGCCACTAATGCAAACAACAAGGCCACGCTAATAATATTATTTTTCACTCAGAACTTTTAGAATCAAGTCGAATTTTTTATTTAAATTCGCGTCATATATAATTCCGATACGAGTCGAGAATATATTAGGCGTGTTTAATATGCCAGGATGATATATTAAATTATACAATGATCGACGTGACAAATCCGGACCCACCTATCACTTAAAACGTAAAATTTCTGCTCCCACTCTCTGTGTTACAGCTCCGTCTCTCTCACCTCCCCTCCGTTTCTCTCCGCGACTCTCTCTATCCCTCTTCTCTCTCTACTTCTCTTTTCTTTCCTCTTGCGTCTGCCGTGGCTCGGAGCTCGAGTCGGCTCATGGCCGCTTGACGCGACGATGAGGGGTGATTCGGCGGGAGGTCAAGTGGTTGAGGAGCTCGAGCTCGAGCTCGAGCCATGGCAGACGCAAGAAAAGAGAAGTACAGAGATAACAGGGAGACAGAGTCACGGTCAAGGGCAGAAACGGAGGGTTGAAGAGAGAGTAAAGGTGAGAGAGACCGAGCGTTAAGGGAGAGAGATGGGGCAGAGATTTTGCTTATTCATCTGACAGGTGGGCCCGATTTGCCACGTGTCGATCAGTGTATGGTTTATTGGACATCCTACGTAATATTTTCTCGGAAAGTGGTGGATGTGTCCGTTCCTTCTTCTTACCAGCATTTGCTGATACACTCCCTGCACATTGCATGGCCATGTGAACGCGCGCGACTTCTCTGGCTTCGTTCTCTGAAGAAAGGAGAACAATGATGGCTGATCATTTGCCGTCATTGCTGACTTGGACCGAGAAGGAGGAGATGAGGAGCTAAGGACAGCTCTTCGTGCATCAAAGAGAAAAGGTCAGGGCTTCTTTTGTCCCTTTCATTAAATCGACCATCTTTTTCACCAATAATTTCTTGAACACTTACCAATACTTATTAAAATTTACCATCACCGGTAAAAACGATCTAATTTCCTGGGCGTGGAACAATTAAATTTTGCAACTACATTATAGGAAAAAACTTGTTGGTCATTTAGACTTAAAGTTAGGATTTACAGGTTAATAATTCGACATAATCGAAGTAACGACAAATTATAGAAATAAAACTTGGTAAGTTAATATGCAAATTGATACTTTTATAATTACTGGTAAGTTACCAGCATGTGAGCTGGAAAAAGGAAATCAATCATCTTTTTAACCAATAATTTCTTGACGCTTACTAGTACTTGTTGAAATTTACCATCACAGAAAAAATAAATCATCTATTTTCCCAGACATGGAACAATAGCATTTTGTTGCTACATTACAGTAAAATAAATCTATTATAAGTCATGATAGTCTCATGATTACCATTATCAAAATCTTCACGGAATCTGCAAGGTCTATTAAAGCGTCGCATGTGCTCTAGAGTTTGCCTAGACAGCTTTTTCATTCGAAGATGACTAAAAGTTTAACTTGATGAAAAATAATTAAAGCTTACAAAGATAGTCAGAGCTCATTCATATATATATATAGTATCTGAAGGTAATATCTAAAGCTTAATGTACCCATTCTTGACCATCCATTCGAAGCTATATTGGTTTTCTGCGCACTTGAGAGTCCAATAGGACCATCCAAACGTGGCTCTTCCGTATACTTCCAGTTCATCCTCCGCAAACTTTTGGTACTCCTCTTCGGTTTTTTTAGCCCAGTCCACTGCCCATTCACCTGCAATTCATATTACATCATAGATCCACACTTCTTATATATATGCACACACGAAAATTTAGTACACAACAATATATAGCATCAATGCCACGACAGTTTTGTTATAGGTTTGGACTTACCCACAAAAATGAGAGGTCCATTTGATGTAGTGGGACTTCCCAATTCGGCAAGCCAGTATTCGTAAAGCAAAGGAGGGTTATCTTGGATGGTGTCTCCTGTGTTGCCCTTAAAATAGCATTGCACATCCACAATTGTCCTGTCCAGGCCGCTCACATTGGGGAGCAGACCTCCTCGCCGGGGTTTCCGAGAATGCATGACATGAACACGTAAGCAGTGGGGGAGTGCTTGCGGACAGCATTGTGCCCGGCAATGTAGTAATTTTCAACAGTCTCTCGAGGGAGTGTCTCGGCGAGTGGCTCGTTTAGAAGGTCAACCGCATAAAGGCTCCAGCGATTGGAGTATCTACATAGGCGAAATCGAATGACGTCCCTAATCCTCGAAATAAGGTTTGTGAACCACAGATTAATTAATTACCGGAACGTGAGGAATTCTATGACATGGAGGGTTTGTTGGATGGTGTCATTTGTTTCTCCCCATTCCCGGAACCCATCTCTTGACGAGCTCCGTTCCCAGCCATTTTGGGAACCAGGTGCTGCGCGCAGGTCAATAATGACCTTCAACATATACGTCCTGCAAGTAATTAATGTAGTTGATACGTCAGATACTGCATTTGTGCGTAACAAGATGAAGAGAAGAAGGTAACAGACTTACTCTGCCCATGCGAAGGCTTTGTCCAGAAAGGCCAAGGAACCACCGACATAAGGGGGTGGAGGATTTAAGCCGTTCGCTATCCACCAACCCACGGGAATTCTCACGGCGTTCAATCCATTCTCAGCTACAAACTTGAAATCATCTTCCACTATGAACGTACTCCAATGTTCCTGTTATCAATTAATACCTTTTATTGAAGTCTACTAGGTTATAGATATGCACACACTAGTGCAGAATCCATGTTCGTAACGGTATATTCTTATAAAAAAAAAATTAAATATCCACCGAACAGACATGTGATAGGTGCGATCGCCTTATTGTTTTGTTAATATTCGATTGAATATTGAAGTTACGAAGTATTATTGCTTCGGTAGAAGAATGTTATTTAATTGAGTATAAACCTTTTTCTTCATTATATCCCTTGGTTGCCGCAGGGATCTTGATTGCTATTGGGACTTCCCCAAATAAACAATATTAACACCTAGTTTAGATGGAATGATTAAACGGATATGGAGAGGTTTGGATAAGGAGCTCAAGAGGGAGAAAAAAGAAAGAAAAGCATGTCATGTTTACATCCTGAAGTCTAATCTGAACTTCGACTATATTCAAATTAAAGTTTTATAATTACGCACCCTCATGACTTCGGGGGCTTTCTCTGGTCCATAGCCATTGGTGACTTGGAACTCGCCTTCTAATCTTTGAGTGAACTCCATGGCAAACACGGATGGGTTTTCATCTCCCCACTCATTGCTCTCGTCGCATTGATCATAATCAGCTGTCACTCGTTCTTCCGTCCTCACCTGCAAAACAAATTGTGCTATCATAATCGCTCTTCTTTCTTAGTTATTCTCAATCTTTGCTTCGAATAAGTCTCAAAAAAATTTCACTAGGCTCTGTCTAACATGCCAACGTGTAGAGAACCACCTTGGTTTACTAAACTGATTTATAAAATAATGCAATTGGCTAGAACTGTGACTGAGTTGGCCTCTCAAATAAGTGGAGCATAATTCACGTCCGATTGAGTAGATTAGTTTTAACGGATTGGGCGCATATCAATTCATGTAGGACGTTCATGCAGCAATTTCTCAACCTGTTTCATAGATCTAGCATTAGTCTTGTGTAAGATATAGGAAATGGAAAGAGATTGATGACCTGTAAGAAAAAGCCATTGAAAGCTTTGATTTTAACTCGGCTTGGATCGTCCGGGTTTCTCACAATCTCAAAGTTTTCTGAAGCTCCTGGTTCATGACGAGTAGCCACTAGATCGACCCCGTCCCCACCAGAGTCCAGGCCGACGAATTGCTTGTTGGCGACCCTGAAGTTGAAGACCCTCTCGTCGATTCTCCACAGCTGCACTCACAAAACACAGCATATTTTCTGTAGCTCAATGCACGAGATTATCTTCTCAGAAATTGACACTTATTGTAGTGGGAAAATTGTTGTCTATAGGATAATATATTCATACTATTTCAATGTTGAACAATCTGAGTTTTACTTAACTGACAGGGAACTTTGTAATTGAATTGGTCCGGTCCCTAACATTGTTCAAGGTTATTCCCCGTGAAATAATTTCACCCAAATCCAAACTATGTAAGACATAAGCCAAAACCCTTATAGTTGCTGCCCAACATGGAATTTATTTGCACTTGATGTACTGTGCATCTAATCCATAGACACAATTTCGTTGTTTAACAACTGAACTAACGTCATGGGTTGCATAGGCAAAGGTTATTTGTCTGCTCAAAGCTAACTCACCCTGAATGTCTTCCAATCGCAATCGGAATCTGTCCTGTTGGCGACTACCCGGCTTCCTCCACCAGACTCGGCACAAAGATACTTACCAACCATCATCGATTTGAATTCAAGTCCAGTCCCATCCTACGTATTATACAGAGTTCCGGAATCAGAAAAATTGTCGAAACCAAACTAACATTGGTTAAAAAAGCGACGAAAACACTTAGGCAAATACGGGTAGCACGGTACCAAGAAGTCCTTGTTGGGGATTGCATCAAAGAGGGAAGGCTTGATCCATCCTTCTGTGACTAGCCAGCCCCCCAGATTGACTGCTCTTATTTTCTGGTTGCGATTCTTCATCTCTTGATCGGCACGGTTGCTGGTCGATTGGCTCCCATTACTGATGACTTCCATAGCTTCTGCTTTCCTACTTCCCTGTCTAAAATCAAGATATAAATAAGAATGGCAATTACTTATGCAACCATTGTCCCAAAAGGAACATAAAATCTGCATTTATTTTTCTGAGTGTTCCTTTCTTTTTCTTTTCTCTATCTTCTTCCATTTGCCGGCGGCCAGGAGGGCGAGCCCCGGCGAGGGTCGACCTCTTCCTGGGCTGGGCGAGGGTCGGCCTGCCTCCCTGGATCTGGCGACGGAAGCCCTCGCCGGGGCTCGGGCCCTCCTCGTCGGCCCGGCAATTCCCGCCTGGCCTGGGCTGATGGCCGGCCACCGGCAGAACGAAGGAGAGAAGAAATGTTCATGGTATAAAATGTCGAAATGACGATGCGGAATGATATGCGTTCTTGTGAGACACGTGCTTCCGCGATGATTTCCGTGCTTACCAGCCACCGGTAAGAGCTGCCTGTCAACAATGTAGAAGGGCCCAATCCGCAATCCACCAATCTATTTTTTCGAAGAATTCCATTCGTTTATTTATATTTTTGGCGTGGTGAATTTGATATCTGCGTGAATGCTATCCTTAAAATATCATTTTCAAACTCAATGTGGGTTTCCAGGTAGCTTCGAGTTAGGAAGCCACTCAGAAACTTCCCGGTCCTCCGCACGTAGAAATATGTTATTCTTGGGATAATAATGTTTCTGAAATCTTAGGGAGACAAAATAGTTTCAATAAAATTTTACACAGATCTTACTACTCTTTCATTCGTCCATTTATGTTGATTCTATTAAAGAATGTTACTGTAAGGCTCAATAAGAAACTAATTAAGGAGATTTCACAGCGTCTAAGCATTGATTACCGTTGTGTTATGCATGAAAAGAATCTTCAAAATTGTATTGTTTTAAATAAAATTATATTAACAAGTGTTTAAACATTGCAATAAAGAAAAAATATCATTTCAAACATACTGTTTTTTTCATGTTATGTGAACATGTTTCCTTAATTATAGTTAATAAGTGCCCTGAGAGAGTTCATCGGCAAGACCGCTTCTAAATATAGCATATTTAAATAAGAATCTTAGGGACAATCCATGCTTCTCCTTTTATTCTATTAAAAAATTTTCCTTTCCATTTAACTTGTCGTTGCTCGCCCTCCTGTTTCCTCCGGTTTCTAATTTGGTGAGCAATACTTCCGTGGAACGAGTATACATGAGCTCAGTGATGATAGCTTTTCAATAATGTGTTCCGTGTAAGATTTTTTTTCATGAGTTATAAATGTGAAATTTGTAGGAAATGGGAAAGAGGTGGTAAAGGAAAGGGAAATGAGTCCGCATCTCACATTTTCCTAGGAAAAGGGCGCAACTTGCTTGTCCAGCTGCCCATTGGATTCTTGTTGGTTTCCTTTTTCTTTTTTCTTTTTTTTATCAACTGCGACTCCTAGGGTTTGCATTTTTTTTCCCAATTTCCCCATTTAGGACCGTGAGTGAGTAGTGGGCCAAGTAAAGAGGCATGCCTATCTTAATCCACCGCACGACCGAACCTGCACTACAGACGAACCAAGGTTTCCAGAGGCCGAAGGCCGACCGAACGACTCGGATGTGCGACCGAGAGGCCCCGAAACGCTCAAGACCTATGCCACTATTCGACCGCAATGATATTAGAAAAAAAAAAAGAAAAAAAGAAAGACGTGTCGTCACTTAGTAAACTCGTTAATGCACTATTAAAAAAATATCAAGCAGCACTATTACCATTACCAACGAGCGGTTGACAATTTTCATGAACGAACCTAAAAGAAGGAAAAAAAAAAAAAAAGCACATCTTCTCTCATCCTCCCTTATTATTTTGAATCAAGCAGGTTTAACACTGAGCAGCATCGGTTGGTCGCATGTGACATTTCCTGAAGCAACATTTCACGTTTTCCCACCGACGCCCACATAATTTTTTTGAAAGCTCCATTAGTCTCCAACAAAGAAATCGCAAAAGGGCAATGGGATAATGAGCTAGGAGCGACCTATGCATGTGCCCGTCGCTATCTGCCCGTCGCTATCGGCTCATCGGCTAGCCAAATTTTTTCCCAATCTTTTTCCCAATCGAATAAAAAGACCGAGCAAAAGAAATTTGTCAGATCAAATTAAAATAAAAAAAATTTATGGGTCTTTATTTAATATATATTTGCTTTTTTCCGGGAAATGATTCCTCATCATGCTTTGATGGAGGCCACCAACTCTCCCGGGTGGGTACCAGCAGCAACGTAGGGGGAGGAGAGCGAGAAGGGGCCTAGGAGAGGTCGTCAAGCCCCCTATTTAAAAGAAAAGCTGACCAAAAGCCCCCTCCCGCCTTTCCTTTTCCGTCCCCCCTCCATTATTGGCCCGTTCGAGCCCGGGCTCAAATACAATTGTCTCCTAGGTAGCACCGATACGGCGACACGGACACGCGACACGACACGACACGACACGACACGCGACACGTCATTTCTCAAAAAGTAGAGAATTTCGACACGTTCCAACACGTTAAATATTAAATAAATATGTTTATATATACATTATTAAATTATTATGTTTCAAATTCATAAATAAATAATAAAAAAAGTCTATAATAAATCTATACTAATAACATGTATTAATAAAGTTATTCAACGTACGCAAAGGCTCTCGATCCGTTTCTCTCGTCATCTTGAAAAGAAAGAGAGAAATTTTACAGATTTTGCCAAAAAAAAAAAAAAAAAGTTATTTAATGTTTAATATTTCTTTTTAGGATTAAATGGTCCCATCCATTTATTTCCCCCACCCCACCCACCGCCTGCACACGTCTCTTCCCAAAGTCCACCCACCGCCTGCACACGTCTCTTCCCAAAGAACACCGCACGAAGCTTTCTTTTTCCCCCAAGAAGCCGTCGACACATCCTCTCTCTCCTGGCTCTTCTTCCAAATATTGAAAACCCTAGCAATCGGCGATCGCCTTCTTTCTCCTCTCACTCGCTCGGTCTCCACCTCTCTCACCGCTGCCTCGCCTCCATTCCCCACTTTGCTGTTGTAGCCTCGCATCCAACCCTCCATCGCGGCCTTTCCATTTCCATCTCGGCGTTGCAGTCGGCGGTCGTAGCCAACCAAGACGATCGAGAAGGCTTCTCAGTGTTGCAGTCGGCGGTCGGAGCCCTCCCTCGTCGTCGCTCGCGGCGTCGCCTCAGCTCCCTCACCCTTGCCTTCACCCTCCATCACTTTCTTCCCTTCGCACCTGCGGATCCGCCCACAAACCTCCGGACACGCTCCGACGCGCGTGTCGGAAAGAGTTGACCACGTGTCGGAAACTCCGACACGTGTTGACCGTGTGTCCGAGTGTGTCCGAGTGTATCGGACACGTGTCGGGGTGTCCGACACGACACGGAGGCCCTTTGAACGTGTCCGTGCTACCTAGATTGTCTCTTCCTCGGTCGCTTCTCCATCCCCCTCCTTTTTCTTCCTTTTCGCCATTTTTCCTCCTTTTTTTTTTTTTTTTTTTTTTTTTGGTTTTTCGAGCTGCGCAAAAGAAAAAAAAATTTAAACATACCCACTCAAAAAACACACGACCCCCCGCTCTCTCTCTCTATCTCTTGTCTACTTTTTGTATTCGTTCGCCCCACACTCTCTTTCTATCCTCTCCTTTCTTTCTTCGCTCTCCGCACCTTCTGTCGCTCGCAGGATCCCCAACCCCCGCCGGTTTCTCTCCCTGCGCGGCGAGAGTTCGCCAAATCTCTGGACCGAGCGACCGGAGTCTCTCCGGAACCCGGGACTTCTGTACATGACCCTTTGGCGACAAATGTCCCTTTTAGCGTCTCGCCGCCACTAATGCAAACAACATGGCCACGCTAAAAATATTATTTTTCACTCAGACCTTTAAGAATTGAGTCGAATTTAATTTTATTTAATTTATTTAATTTGGCGTCATATATAATTCGACCGCGGCAGGTCGAGAAAATATTAGGTACAATTTGGATTCCCTACCCATTCACCGGTGACACGTGTCGTCCTGGCCCCACCGCGGCCGAAAGCCTACTCTCCTCCCCTCCTCACTCCCACTCGAGAAAACTTCCCCTTTCCCACCACGCCCATTGCTGTTCTCCTCCTCTCTCTCCGCAAAACCCATCATATAGAACTCGAACTTGTCCGCCGGGAACTCCGGCATCGACACCAGCACCCGCACCGCGTGAGGCTCTTCCACGACCGGCAGGAACAGGCGGTACATGTCGCCGGTAAGCGGCCCTATGAACGCCGCCTTGCCCTCCCTGAAGTCGACATCCTCGAGCCCCGGCTTCGCCCACCGTGATATCACCAGGCTGGCGATCAGGTCCGTCTTCGCCGCCTTGTGCTCCAGCGTCTCCAGCGTCGACCTCAGGTAGCCCCCCTCGACGAGCGACTTGGCCGCCTGCGCCAGCTTCATCGCATTGGCCGGGTTGCTCCCGACGAGGTCCCTCACGGCGGCCGGAGCGCACCTGAGCACGAGCTCGTTCCCGCAGTAGCCGCGGGGCAGCTTACCAATGAGTATTTATAAAAATGTGGTTAAAAAGGTACAAAAGCATCTTGAGCTTACCAATGGCAGAGTAGCTGTTCAAATGGCAGTGTCGAGACAGGAAGATAGGTCGGGCGAAAACAAGAAGAAATGTTGTCAAGAAAAAGCGAAAAGAAATAAAATAAAGAAGCTTTTTCTTCGTCGCTTGATTTCCCAAAAATCACCTTTAGTTTCCTTCATTTTATAATTGGCAAATTCGTAGTTCCCCTCAAATAATTTCCATTAGGGCCTTACACTCATTTCCGAATATTTGATTTGGAGCAATAGTTACTTAGCTCCCACGGATTCCATTCCGAAAGTCTGAAGTTGAAGAGTGTATCAATGTAGCCCACCAACCCGTCAAAACTTGGAAAATCTTTTCATATAAGACCACAGACGTCCCCGCACCAAGTCTGCTCATAACACAGCTCAAAAGCTTTGACATGGCGAAGGGATCGACCCTTCGTCACGGCATTGCCAAGTCCAAATACGTAAATTAGATCTTGATTTGACATGACATGATCCAATCAAATTGGCCCAAAAGGAAGTCCAACTTTTAAAGAGCGCCCATAGCCGCACTCGTTTTCAGTCAAAAGTATAGCGTAATTTCAGTAGAGAGCACCGTCCGACACCGAAGCTTCCGTCCTTGGCCTTGCAATTGCCTGTTCATAATCTCTTCTACATCCCTCCAATCAAGCCAATTAGAAACAGTAAAAGCTGTCTATTCCACTTGAGGCGCTCTGACCGAGGTCAACACATGATCATTACGAAATTTGACTATATGAGTGCAAACACATGGGAAAATACCGAAATGATTCGAGTAGGTATACTGATTAAAAGCTGTATATATCCATTGTCGAACATCCACTGCCGACTCCGCTTGGTATCGACATTATTGTGGGTTTAATAGGCCCATCCTAAGGTTGCTCTTCCATACATTTCAAGCTCAGGCTTTGCACATCTCTGGTAATTTTCTTTCTTAGCTCCACTCACTTCCCCCTCAGCCACCCATTCACCTTCACCCCATTCGCAAATCAAATCAGCAACAAAGTCTGGTAAGCATTTCAAACCGTTCGGTTTTGAGCTTTCTCGTCTTAAAAAAAAATACCGATGGATGGCGTCACCGTTGGACTCACCCACAGAGGTAAGAGGACTGTTTGCCATGGTAATTTTGTTCAACTGCGCTGTCCTGTTAGTGTAGATGAAAATCGATATTCTGTTGGAGCGTCAGGTGGTCAAAGATATGTGAGAACAGACAGTAGTAGCGCCCGTCTACCACGGTCCCAGCCAAGCCACTGGCCAGCAGGAAGAGCTCTTTGGGACCGGAGGGCTCGAGGCTGTTCAACATCACTACGTAGGCCATCGGGGAGTGCCTGCGTGCCGCGTAGTATCCGGCCATGTATCACTTGGTCAAGGCATCGAGGGCTACCCCTGGAGAGAGAGGTTCTTCGTGTACCCGAAAAATGGCATTCGGAAATCCAGGTTCCTGACTTTGCTCTAACATATACGATTGCATTTGATACCAAAGGTGAGTGGGAGTATTTACCGAGTGGCTCCCCGTTCCTGAGATCGGTCCCTTGACGAGCTGTGTTCGTACCCATTTTGTGGAACTGGTGCGGCGTGTAGATGTGGTATCAAGCCTACTGAAAAGAAGGCATGATTCACTCGGTTATATCAAGCCCACCAAAAGATGTGGTATCAACTATCACCAATGTAGCATGTACTTACTCTTAGGTAACATGAGGATGAAATAAACCATAGACGAGTTCAGTTTATTTGCCAAACGTGAAGCAATGGGCTTCAATTTCACCCCTCTGGAGTATCATAGGTAATTAATTCACAGTGAGTCGAGCTTAGGTTCTTTCTTCTTCTTCTTTTTGGTGAAAGGACAAGGAATGACGAACAATATAGCTACCATCTTCAGGCTATACTATAGGGCACCTTCACCTGGTATGTGGTTAGGTGCCATAAAGACTGTTAAAATATATTTTGAGTTTGAATTCGTGTATAAAATCCGATCCATTGTCTACCGCACAGGCGAAGCACGCACTTTAAATGCTATGGTATCAGCATGGGGAACAATAAATGAAAAGAGAGGAAAATGGTGGACGTCTTTGTTTTTTCTTCTTACCAGCATTTGCTGATACACTCCCTGCACATTGCTTGCCCATGTGAACGCGCGTAAAGAAAGAAGAAAATGACCAGCTTCTCTGGCTTCATTCTCCGAAGAAAGGAGAACGATGATGGCTGATCATTAGCCACCATTGCTGACTTTGACCGAGAAGGAGAAGAGATGAAGAGCTTGGGAGAGCTCTTCGTGTGTCAGAGAAAAGGTATGGGCTTCTTTTGTCCCTTTCATTAAATCGACCATCCTTTTTACCAATAATTTCTTCGACACTTACCAATACTTATTAAAATTTTCCTGGGCATGGAACAGTAGAATTTTGCAACTACATTATAGGAAAAAAACTTGTTGGTCATTTAGATGAAGTTAGAATTTGTAGGTTAATAATTTGACATAACATTAAGCAAATCAAAGCAACGACAAATTATAGGAATTAAAGATGATAAGTTAATAAACAATTTTATAATTTTATAATTATCAATAAGTTACCAATATGTTAGTTTGGAAAAGTAAACCAATCGTATTTTTTATCAATAATTTCTTAACACTTATCAATACTTATTGAAATTACTATTACGAAAAAAAAAATCTATTTTCCTGGGCATGGAACAATAGCTATATTATAGTAAAATAAATCTATTATAAGTCATGAGTCTCATGATTACGACTACTAATCAAAAATCTTCACGGATGCTATAAGGTCTATAAGGTGCGTTGCATGTGCTCTAAAGCTTGCCTAGACAGCTTTTTGGCTAAAAGTTTACTTGATGAAAGATAATCAAAGCTTACAACTTACAATATATTAAAAAGTGCATAGACTTATATATATAGGTAATATCTAAAGCTTAATGTACCCATTCTTGATCATCCATTCCAAGCTCCAATGATCTTCTGCGCTCTTGAGAGTCCAGTACGCCCATCCAAACGTGGCTCTTTCGTATGCTTTCAGTTGAGCCTCCACATACTCTTGGTTCTCCTCTTCTGTTGCTCCATTCGGTCCCCACTCCGCTACCCATTCACCTGCAATTTCACATTACATCATCGATCCACACTTCTTATATATACACGTACACACGAAAATTAGTACATATATAGCATCAATGCCATGACAATTTTGTTATAGGTTTGGACTTACCCACAAAAATGAGAGGTCCATTTAATGTAGCGAGACTTTCCAATTGGGCAAACCAGCCTTCGTAAAAGAAAGGAAGGGTATCTTGGATGGTGTCCAATCCTGTGTCGCACAGAAAATAGCATTGCATATCCACAACTGTCCTATCCAGGCTATTTGCATCGGGGAGCAACAGCTCCCTACTGGAGGTTTCCAGCATGCACGACATGATCACATAAGCAGCGGAGGAGTGCTTGCGGACAGCTTTGTAACCAGCGATGTAGAACTTGCTAACAGTCTCTTGAGGGAGCATCTCTGCGAGTGGCTCGTTCAGAAGGTCGACCGCATAGAGGCTGGGGCTCTTGGTGTATCTACATAGGCGAAATCAAACGATAACCCTAGTACTCAGAATCAGGTTTGTGAACCACAGATTAATTGATTACCGAAATGTAAGGAATTCTATGACATGGAGGGTTCCTAGGACGGTGTCATCTGTGTCTCCCCATTCTCGGAACCCATCTCTTGATGAGCTCCGTTCCCACCCATTTTGGGAACCAGGTGCTGCGCGCAGGTCAATTATGACCTTCAACCCATACTTCCTGCAATTGAAAAACTTAGTTGATACGTTATATACGTGTATGTAACAAGATGAAGAGGAGATGGCCATAGACTCACTCTGCCCAGGAGAAGGCATTGTCCAAAAAGGCCAACGAACCACCAACGTAAGGTGGCGGAGGATTTGGGTCGCTTGTTATCCACCAACCTATTGGAATTTTGACAGCATCCAATCCATTTTCGGCTATGAATTTGAAATCATCTTCCACTATGAACGTCCTCCAATGTTCCTGTTATCAATTAATACCTTTTATTTAAGTCTCTTAGGGTATAGATATGCACACACTGGCGCAGTCCTCGTGTTCGCAAATGTATCTTCTTATAAAGATAATTTATGTATCCATCAAAAAGAATTATTATAGGTACGATCGCCTTATTCTTTCATAAATATATGATTGATCAATGAATCTACAAAGAATAATTGCTTCAATATATTTAATCAGATAAGAGGATTATATTTTAATCAAATCAAGAGTACAAACCCTTTTTTTATTATATCTCTTGGTTGCTGGATTGATCTTAATCACTCCTGAGACTTCCCCAAATATACAATATTAACACTTAGTTTAGATGGGGTGACTAAAAAGGTGGGGGAAAGATTCGCATAACGAAATCAAAAGATACAAGAAAATAAAGAAAAGCATGTCAAATTTACACCCTAAGAAGAATATTTTCTGCTATGCTAGAGTTATTAAACCTGGCATGTAGAATCGGTTTTCTAAGTGATGTCAATTTGCAAATAAGTCTTTCAATAGGAGAATTTCTTGTATATGGAACCGAGTGCAACAAATAGAATCAATTATAGATATTCATTTTGTGGGTTCTACATATGAAACTCATTTTGTGGACAGCCGTGATGGAATTGGTCCAGTAGACCCAAGTTTGGGCAAAACTTACCCATTTAAATAGGTATACCATGCTTAACACCTAAACACAATTTGACACCCCAATTAACAAATTAATTTTGTAATTCAATCTTCTTAGATCAGGTATTTCTCGTCTATAAACGGGTAGCTCTGTCCATGTGCTGTCATGATTGCAACTTTGTTACATATAATAGCCATACTTTACAGACACACGGTTTTGTTGTACTTGACAAGGAAAATCCGAGCATGGGTGACATTTACGACGAAAGAACCCAAACGTCAGGTCAAGTAGCATTTTATAAATGAGAATTTCTCATATAAGGATCACAAATTGATGTTTCCATTGTGAAGATTCCAACAAATAAGATGATGGGGCGTATAAATATTGACCCTATGACCAAGCCTATCACCTCTAGCTAAGTTAAGTAAATAGTCACTTGAGCTTGGTGAGAGTAGGTTGTGCATATCATATGATGTCCCATTCACATCTCCTATATACGATGACACTAATAATTGCCAATTAGAATTAGTTCATTCTCAAAAAACACTTGTTCACAAGTCAAAATACCTAACTAATTAAAAAATTCTATTTTTTTTTTCTTGTGGAGTGAGCTTGGTTAAAGCTATAATCAAGCATAGAAAAAGTCATTTGGTTAATTTGATCAGCCGAGAAGCGTGAACTTTAATATATTCGAATAAGAGTTTTATAGTTACATACCCTCATTACTTCAGCAGCTTTTTGTGGTCCAAGACCATTCGTGAGTTGGAACTCACCCTCCAATCTTTTAGTGAAGCTTATCACAAACACAGAGGGATTTTCATCTCCCCACTCATCGCTCTTGCCACATTGATAATCTGCTGTTACTCGTTCCTCTGTCCTCACCTGCAAAACAAACTCTGTTACGATAATCACTTTATTTCTTTCATTGCACTTTAATCAATCACTAATGCATCTGTACTCACAAAAAATTAGTCTCCATTAGTCGATTGTTAACAAGTCTCTTTAAAAAGCTCATTCACATCACGTTCGATATAATTAAGTTTTTATTTTCTTGATCTTTTTGTTGTTGTTCTCAATTTCTTCTTCAAAAAAGTCTGAATAGTTTTCACTCGGCCAGTGTTTACCCGACTTTTTTTTGTGTAGAGAGTAAAGTTGGTCTATTGAATTGGTCTACAGATTGAAGGATAAACTATAAACCTTTACATAAGTGGACCATTTTCAATATCTAATTTAGTGGACAAGTCTTGAGTAATTATTTAGGAAACCTAGTACATGCACTAGAATAAATCTGGCGGGTCTCGGATGGGTTTGACTAATTCTAATGGTTCTTATACATTTTAATACATGCATGACGTTCATGCAATAATTTTTCAACCTGTCTTAGTATGTCTATCATCAATCTTCTGTAAGATATAGGAAATGGAAAGAGATTGACGACCCGCAAGAAGAAGCCATTGGAAGCTCGGATTCTGACACGGCTTGGATCATTTGGATTTCTCACAATCTCAAAGGTTTCTGGTCTCTCGGGTAAATCACTGCTAACCACCAGATCGACCCCATCCCCACCAGAGTCCAGGCCGACGAATTGCTTGTTGGCAACCCTGAAGTTGAAGAGCGTCTCGTTGATTCTCCAAAGCTACACCCACAAAACACGGCAAACCATCTGTAGCTTAATGCACGAGATTGTCTTCTCTGAAAATGGCACCTATTCTAGTGGGAAAATTATTGTCAACAGGAGAATATATCAACGCTATTTCCAAGTTGAACGACTTGGGTTTTAATTTACTGAAAGGAGAATATCTTCCATTCCTAACGTTGTCCAATATTAAGTGCCGATGAGATAACTCCACCCATATCCCAACTATGTGAGAGATGAGCCAAAACCCATATGATGATAGCCCAAACATGTAATTTATATGCACTTGATCTACCGTGCATCTAATCCACAGACACAAGTTCGTTCCTTGACCACCAAACTAACATCACGGGTTTGCCTAGCAAAAGATTATTTATGTGCTTAAAGCTAACTCACCCTGAATGTCTCCCAACGTGAAGCGGAACCTGCTAGGGTTTCGGCAACTGCACTAGTCCCCATGCCGTTGGCAACTACCCGGCTTCCTCCGCCAGACTCGGCACAGAGATACTTCCCGACCATCATCGACTTGAACTGAAGGCTAGTCCCATCCTACACATTAGACGCAGTTTCAGAATCATAAAAACTGCCCAAACCAACCGAATTATCGGTCAAAAAAGCAACGAAAACATGAAGCGATAAACAAGGCAAATACATGTGAATGTGGGCGCAGCAAAGTACCAAGAAGTCCTTGTTGGGGATCGCATCAAAGAGGGAAGGCTTGATCCATCCTTCCGTGACAAGCCAGCCTCCCAGATTCACCGCTCTTATTTTGGGGTTGCGAGTCTCCATCTCACGATCGGAAGGGTTGCCGATTGATTGGACCCCCTTGCTGATGACTTCCACGCCTTCTGCTTGCCTACTTCCCCATTCGAAAATCAAGATAAAACAAAGCAGCCGTTAGTTATGCAATCTCTTGTCCCGAAAGGAACACATGAAATTTGCACTAAACATCACTAAAACATATCCAATGGTACTCGCGCAAGAAATGTTCATATAATAAAATCTCGAAATGGTTAAGTAAAGATGCAATGCGTGCTTGCGTGATTACGGCGGACAACAGTTGCCCACTCAATTAGCTTAAAAGCTGAGTCGTATGCGTGAAGATTGACTTTTGCCACAAGGTGTTTGTCTATTTATCCTTCGTGACCTTCACAAAGTAACAGTGCAGTCGTCTAAGCTTTTTCTATTTCTCAAGTCTCCTTGGTGCTTAAAGTTTTCTTATTGACTCGCTTATTATGGTTTCCGTGTAAACTTCGTGCTTAAAGTTTTCTTGTTGACTCGCTTATTATGGTTTCCGTGTAAACTTCGACAGAACTTCCCCGTCCCTGGGCCGTTGAATTATATTCTTCTTAAGATGATAACGTTTCTTCGGTCTCACGGAGAGCAAAATACATTTTATAAAAAAAAAAATTGCATTTATCTTTTTTCTTTCTTTATGTATATCTAGCTACTCTTTCATCTGTCCAATTATGTTTTCTCTTTCAAAAAGGGTTTTGTTAAAGTCTTACCGAAACGCTTATTGAGAAATTAATTAAGGAAATTTCAATTTCCAATAGATTGATTGTCATTGTGTCATGCAGAAAAGGTACCTTCAAAATTGTATTATTTCAAATAAAATTTTATTTCCAAGTTTCATGGGGGCACTTGTCGAACATTGCAATAAAGAAAATTTACCATTCCCAATATACTGTGTTTTTCATGTTGTGTCATGAGTCTGGTAAAAATGAAAATATTTCCCAAAGCATAGTTCATAAGTGCCTCTGGAGAGTTCATTAGCAAGACCCCTTCTATATAAAATATACTTAATAAGTATCTCAGGGCACTCCATGCTTATCCTTTTATTCTATTAAAATCTAATCCTTTCGATTTAACTTATCGTTGCTTGCCTCTTTTGTCTCCTCCGTTCTCTAATTGGTTAAAAAAAAAAAAAATCTCTAATTGCTGAGCAATACTTCTATGGAACAATATATATGAGCCGGGTAAATAATAGCCTTTGGGTAATGTGAATATTATAGAGGGTCCACACGATATGACATCTCAAAGAACTCTTTTATAATTCACAAAGGTGAAATTTCTAGGAAATGGGCAAGACATGACAAAGAAAAAGGGAATCACTCATCTCCAAAAATGAAAAGGATGAGGGGTTCTATGCTTTTGAGAATCTTCGTTTTATCCTGAAATCTTGTTATTTTACATGACCAAACTTTTTGAAGCACTAGTTACCAAAAATATATTTATTAATGTTTGCCATGTGAGAAGCTAACACGCTTCGTACGAAATGGAAACATCTTGACAATTCGATGATTTTTTTCTATATCGTTAGGGTGCCTGCAAATAATTACACAATCACATCAGCCCATGACTTTTGGATAAATCGTGGCGTTTGCAATGCTCGGATCATGATTGTTGGGGTCACAACCCGAATCAATAGGATCATACGATGATAATTTTGGCTGCACTTCTGCATTTTGCACTATTGTTTCTTTTTTAAAGATTCAAGAAAGTCGTCTGCAACTACGTTGACGTCATTGTACTGGTGAATCAAACTATTAAGTCCCCCCGCCATCTAATGGGAATTGGAGTGTAACAGTAAAAGTACACTGACCTTTTTTTTATATTTTATCTTATGATTGGCAAATTAACAGCATTTTGATCCCATAATAACAACAACAACAACAACAACAACAACGCAACTAACCTTTAATAATTGTCATTATGGTCTGACACCTATTACTAAATATTTGATTTGAATAGATCTATCAAATGGATGGATTAGGTCAGATTTGGATTAAGTCATAGATGGTCCAAACTAAATTGACCAATTTAACCTAATTCTGATCCATTTATTATAATACAAATTTTTCAATTCATACCCGACCCGATCCATTTAACCAAATATAGGAAAACTTGTTTCTTATAATTATTTAAAAAATGGTATTGCTAAAACACTTTTATGCAATACAAATTTAGTGGAAAATTTTTATAATTCAAAAAAAAGGTCAAGGTGTCCTTTTTCTTGAAAAATATTGTTTAGGAAATCATTTTGTAGAAAATATCAATATTTTCTAATGTTTGCTCGAAATATGAAAATAAATTGAAAAATATTTTCCACCATTTGGTATGGAAATTTTGATTTAATTTTCCTCCGTGCATTCCTTTTAATATTGTTATTTTTTATTTTAAAAATCAAAATTTTAATTATTTTATCTTTTTCTTTTCTTTTTCTTCTTTTTCGGTGATTCTTTGGCCACGGCAACAGCCGGCAACTAGTTACAGACGAGCTTGAGCCTCACCACAGGCCAATAAGGCTAGAATAAGGCTAGAATAAGGCTGGAGCTTGCCTAAGGCCAGTGAGCTTGAATCTCACCAAATTAGCAAGGTTGGAGCCTCACCAAACGTCAATGAGGTCTTGCCCTTGCTCGATTAGCGAGCTCGAGCTTTGCTAGCCTACAACAAGCTTGTCCCTCACGTAGTCAATCACCGGTCGTTGCTGTGGCCAGCCATAGTACGAAGAAGGAAGAAGAAAGAAGCAAGAAAAAAATAATTATAATTTTGATTTTTTAAAAATATTTTTATAAGGTTGAAGGGGGGAGAGAGTGTGTGGGTGAGCCTAGTGGTTTGGAAATGGGTTATAAACTCAACCCATATATACCAATTTATTTTAGCCTTTAAACTTTTTAACCCATTTAAGAAAGGCTATTCACAATTTAAGTAATCCATATATGACCCATTTGATAGGTCTAAATTAGCTCCCATATAACCTAAAAGTCCAAGTTGAAGAGTCTATCACTGTAACCATTAACGTGTCAAAAGTAGGGGTGAGCATATCAGATTGCTCGGATCGGGAACCGCTTAGACCAAACTGGACCAGTTGGTTTGGTCGAGTTTGGTCCAATTCCCGGGGATATCGGTCTAATTCCTAGTTCCATATAAATGGAATCGATTCTTTGTTCCTGAGGGGAATCAGACCAATGGACTAGACCGACGCTCTTTTCTTTAAAAAAATATTTTTAAATTTCTTAAAAATAACAATAAACCCTAAAATTGTAATAACTCTAATATATATATATATATATATATATTTTAAATTTTTTAATTTTTTGCTAAGTGGCCGGTTCCATTGGACTGGACCGGTTAGTGCGTTCTGGTTCCTAGTTCGAGAACCATTCGGTCCGGTCTCCGATCCCAAAAAATGACAACCGGATTAAGAACCGATCACCCCTAGTCAAAAGTTAGAAAGTCTTTCGCATGGCAAATAACAATAGCTCAAAGCTTTGATTCCTTGAAGGACTTAGTACGCCATCACGAGGCTGCCAAGTTCCGTTATGTATGTTAAATCTGAGTTTAACATGATCCGATTAAGTCGGCCCACAAAGTATCCCATCGCAGCAATCATTTTTAGTCGAAGTATGGCGCCATCATGACTACAAGCACCATCCAACACCGATGCCTACGTCTTGGCCTCGCATCATTGCTTGTCCATAATTTCTTCTTCGGACCTCCAATCAATGTTGCTTATGGCTATGAACCATTCAGAAATAGTAAAAGCTATTTATTCCACTTTAATGCGCTCCAACCGAGGTGATCATCACGAACATCGACCATATGGGCGTAGATGCGTAGGAAAATACCGAAATAATTCGAATAGGTAAACTGATTAAAGCGTTATATAGCCATTGTTGATCATCCACTGCAGACTCCACTTGTTGTTAACATTCTTGAGGGTCCAATAGGCCCATCCGAACGATGCTCTCCCGTACACCTCGAGCTGTGCCTTTGCGAATCTCTGGTAGTCTTCCTTCGTAGCTCCGCTCACTTGCCACTCAGCCACCCATTCACCTTCACCCAATTCGCAAATCAAATCATCAACAAAGTTTTGTAAGCAATTCATACCGTTCAGCTTTCAGCTATCTCGTCGTAGAAAAGTATCGACAAATGGCATCACCATTGGACTTACCCACAAAGGTGAGAGGACCGTTCGCCGTGGTGATGTCGTTCAACTGCGCCGCCCTGTTAGTGTAGATGAAATCGATGTTCTGTTGGACCGTCATGCTGTTGAAGTTATCCGAGAACAGATTGTAGTAGTGCACATCGACCACTGTCCCGGCCAAGCCGCTGGCCAGAGGGAAGAGCTCTTTGGGATCGGCAGGTCCGAGGCGGTTTGACATCACTACATAGGCCGTTTGGGAGTGCCTGCGCACCCCATCATATCCAGCCTTGTAGTACTTGGTCAAGGTGTCGAGGGCTACTCCTGGAGAGAGAGGCTCGTTGATGAGCTCGACAGCATAGAGGCTCGGGCTCTTTGCGTACCTGAAAAAATGGCATTTGGAACTCCAGATTTTCTGACTTCGCCCTGATATATGTGATTCCATTTGATACAGAAAGCGGGTGGAAAAGTTTTTACCGAGCAGTGAGGAATTCAATGACAGCGACTGTTTTCTGGATGTTAGCATCGGTGGCTCCCCATTCCTGAGATCCGTCCTTTGATGAGCTGTGTTCATACCCATTTTGTGAACCTGGTGCTGCGTGCAGATCGATTATGATGTTCACCCCATATTTCCTACCAAAATTACAGAAACATTAGAGGTGGTCAGTGCTAGAATTTAGGCCCATTTCAAACTTCTTGACATGCACGTGGTAATAGGACGAAGGGGCATCATTGACTGCGTTATATCAAGTCTACCCGAACATGTGGCATCAACTATCGCCCATGTAGTAAATACTTACTGTTGGGTAAAGTGAGGATGAGATAAACCCGAGATGAGTGCGGTTTATTAGCCAATCGTGAAGCAGTGGGTACCACTCATTCCTCTAGAATATCATAGGTAATCAATTCAGAGTGAGTTAAAAGTGCAGTGCCATTCTAGTTTGATCAGTGGAAGGACGAGGAAACAATAACCAGCACTTCTACCTTTTTCGAGCGTTGTCTTACGGGACCTATCCTCATCACGAAACATTTCATTTGAGTCATAAACACTCGGTCCATCCCTAAATATATGAAACCCTCGCCTAGAGTCCTATAGGCAGTACAGAACCGAGGAAATACCTCCATAAGGGGTAACTAGCAAATATTTAAAATACAAGCAGACCAGAGATTGGGCTTACAATAGGTTTTAAACTCGTGACCTCATGAAAGACAACGTGACTCTTTTATCATTGGGCAATCACGCTCGATGGCGAGACAAAATCTTCGGTTGCCTATTCAATATCGAATGTGCTAAAGGAGAGGATAAAGGTGACGATAATGCAGAATCATGTTCTCTGCACATGGAAATGGAAAGTGCGAATGCGACGTGCGGAGCTTCATAGGAAAGTGGGACGTACTGTGCCCAAGAAAAGGCATCGTCAAGTGCGGCCAAGGAGCCTCCCACGTAAGGAGGCGGAGGAGTCGGATCGCTCGCTATCCACCAGCCCACTGGAATCCTCACCGCATTCAACCCATTCGTTGATATGAACTTGAAGTCCTCTTCCACTATGAACGTGCTCCAATGCTCCTGAAAATCCAGAACAACTGGTTATATGGAGAGGCAATAATCAAGTTCAAGCATGTGAAGGAGATCCTTTAGTTCAACGGCGAAATTTATTAAATAAGCTGAAATTTCAACCACTAGCAGTAGACAGGCAGCAGCCTTCCGTTGCTGGGTATTGAAAATTGAGCGCGGACGGTTAGTTGGACGGTGCTTAGGAACGGTCAAACGCTCAAATCTTGATAGAAGTCGACAAGTTCGCTTCTCATTTATAAAAAAAAAATCGTCTGTATCAAGACGATATCGTCGCACGGGCTGGACTGTTCTGAATTAGGCACGTCGGTCCTTTGACCAAGAGAAAATAAAATAAAATAAAGGGAGTTGGAAACCTAAGCATTCAACTTAGCGTTTAAAAAGTAATCAACGGGAAAATACGAGCAGCTAAGCTAGCCGTCGGAAAATGTCAATAAGCGAAAAGTAGAAGAGTAGAATGATGGCGCTCCTTAGTTCTTGGTTTCTTACCCTCATGACTTGTGGGGCTTTTTCCGGTCCGTAGCCGTTAGTGACCTGAAACTCGCCTCGCAACCTACCGGAGAAGGTCATCACAAAAACGGATGGGTCGTCGTCGCCCCATCCGCCCTCCCCCTTGTAGTCGGCCGTCACCGATACCTCCGTCTTCGCCTGCAGCCACCACCAGTATCGCACACCCATCTCAATATATGATTCATTCAAGTTTCAACATCGATTTGATCTCAGATGTTCAACCAGCTTTCGCCCAATGAAATTGCCATTATTTATTATCAAGAAAAACTGAAACTTAGAATGGACCATCTCATTACTTGCAAGAAGAGGCCATTGGAAGCTCTGATTTTGACTCTGCTCGGGTCCTCTGCATTCCTGATTATCTCGAACGTCGAGACGGGGGACTCCGAAACGGCCACCACGTCAACCCCGTTCGCGTCCAGCCCCACGAACTGATTGTTGAAGACCCTGAAGTTGAAAATCAGAGTCTCGTTGATCCTCCACAACTGCAGTCACAAAAACAAAAGGTACACACGTCTCCTCAGTCATTGCTTTCACTTTGGATGGAGCAACTAAATTCCTCTCTCGACGCTGCTCTCTCACCTTGAAGGTTTCCCATCCGGAGGCGGCAGTGCGGTTGGCGACTATGATGGTCCCGCCACCGCTCTCAGCGCACAGATACTTCCCTACCGTCGCCGATTTGAACTGAAGCCCAGTTCCATCCTAGAATATTGCAGCAAGATTCATGAACGAACATAAATGAAAGGGCCGCGACACTTTGGCGAATTCGGGAAAAGCACGTACCAAGAAGTCCTTGTTGGCGATTCCATCAAACAGAGAAGGCTTGATCCATCCTTCCGTGACTAACCAGCCTCCGAGGTTGACTGCTTTCAGTTTGTACTTGGGATCGACCCTCCCGTGAGAAAGGAATGGGGCGGAACATAGCATGAAAATGCAGATCAAGAGAAGTTGTCTTGCTTCCTTCGAGAACATCGTCGTTCCTTTCTTGTTGTAACTTCTAATTTTTTTTTTTTAATCTTCGTCTCCTGTATGATTGGGGTGACAAATTGGAGAGAATATATAGAAAGTGATGAGAGAGAAGTCAGAAGTCTAGAAACGTTTGACCAGTAGGATGGGCTGAACATGAAGACCGCTTCCTACTTTTGATAAGAAACGCAAAACTAATTCGCCCGGTCGGCAAGGGCAACTTTAAAGGAGTTTGATCTGGGCTTGACTTCAAATTTTTTTTTTGCCGGTCAAAGTAACATGTCATTTATTTGCACGGAAGTACAGGATAGAAACATACTAATCTTTTTTTTTTTTTTCGATCTCTTACAGGATAGAAACATACTAATCTAACTGCAAATAATTCTAAACATCTTCAAAACAAAACAAGCTCTAGGTAATAAGAGGAATTAGTGGAATAAGGTCAGGAGTTACACCCTCAAAAGGCAATTCTGAGATTTCTTCAAGCCAAAAATCGACGGCGAATCACTAAATCTATCTTCAGTTATGAGCACACGCCAAGATCTCCATCTATTGCTATGGCTTTATCTTTCAATGGTGCGAGTCTAAGTTTAGCATCCCCAACACTATTCCCATTCAAAGAAACAAGGTTGAACATGCATGGACCTTACACTTGTAAGAGAAAAATCTTCACGAAACTCTTATGATCGTCTTTGAAACTGGACTTGTATGACAACAAAACCCGAGGAAGTGAAAACACGAAATCATACATGCAAAATCCCCAATCTAGACTAGATTGGGAAGGAAATATCCTCAAAACAGGAAAGATGAGCTTCTAGATCTAGATTAGATTAGAAGAGAAAAGTTCCACAAAATGAGATGAAAGCAATAATAAGATAATAGAAAAACGAATCAGCCAAGGAAAAGAGAAAAAGGAAGGGGAGGGAGAGATCTTGCTCAAACCCTTCTATTCATGAGACGTGAACATATTAATTATTCCATGACGCAACAAATCTCCAATTCAAGACTTCTCTAACATTCATTCCACATGTATCTTAACGAAATAAGCAAATTTTATTTCAACGACCACATTAATATGCCTAACATTATTGCCCGATTGTAAATTGATGTTAATATACAAAGCATTGTTTTTTAATTAGCACCTTCTGAAAGTTAAGGAAATGAATAGACCCGAGGTTTAACTTTTTTGTAGTAATGGAAACTTGAAATTGGATCTCGGCCAAAATAGTATTGGTCAGAGACGTTTGGCTAATGGGATACCGACACCGCTAGAGTGTCATTCTAATTAGTTCAATCCCCCATACCTATATTTTTTTTTTCTTTTGGATAAAGTGATCTCTAAACTATATTTCTTTTTATTCAAGTTAGTTCTTCTATAAAAAAACGAAAAACGAAATGAAAATTGACATAAGTGATGACTAAATAATTTGTATTGAATGAGTCTAGAAAATTAATAGAAAGACACTTCTCCACTTAAAGCACTGACAAGGCCCACCAAGTGCTTGCCCACCTCTAGCCAACCACGGCATAGTCGCCGCCGCTGCTGCCGCCCTCTCCGCCTCCGATTCAGACAAAGGGAGAAGAGCTGGAGAGAGAAGTGGCGGCACCATTTAGGTTGTATGAAGCTCGGGTTGAGCGACCCAAGTATCGATCCAACCGTCATGCCACTCCCGACAAGCTAGATCTCGCAAGGCTTGCTCGACCCCGACCATCCGTCATCAGGGTTGCCCAGCCCAAGAGATCTTCTCCTGTTCACATGACCCTAGCCGCGATCAGACTGTGGCCACCGGCTCTAGCAAAAGGGTCGGTGTTTTTTCGGGATCCATGGTCTCTGTTTTCTTTTTTAATTTCGGATTTTACTTTTTTCGAATTTTAGATATCGTCGTTTTTATAGTTAATAACATTTAAAAGTCATGTAAGATGCTAAGCCAACACCACATCACCATTTAACTTTGATTTAATTTCCGTGTGATACTTTTTTCAATAGAAGACTAATATCAACGAAAAAAGTCGGAAACTATGCCATTATCCTTTAGGTAATCAATACTATTATAAGAAGTAAAGCGGACATCGATCCATTTAAACTTTCTAAAATGTCTTTAATCATGTCTGTTGTAAATATTCAATTCATGAGAAAATGAGAACATTATAAATTTTATATAATCTCATCGCATGCTTTAATATTAATTTGGATCTTTTCCATCAAACAACAGCCTTCCTGAAAAAAGCATCATTTCTTGGAATATTTGTACCTTTCCACATATATTTCCTCGTAAATCGTGTACTTTTTTGTTCAATAATGTCTTCTCATGATTTGATAATTAAAATATTTAGTAATAAATTCGGTTCTGCCGAATTTTCGCGTGTCTAGCTTCTTGCACACCCCCATCGCGCATATGCACATCTGCTAGTTACCCATAAAAAAATATACGTCATTCCAAGAGATTCGTCGGTATGGGTATGGTAATATCACCCTATTAAAAAAAATAAATTCACATCACAAAAGAATGCACTAAAGTAATCATTTGTGCTAGTGGAGTTAATCCCAATTGGACTCTGTGCTTCTCCATTTAGAAGTATTCAGCCGGGAATTAGGGTTTGGTTGATCAGTTGTTAATCCTCATTATTGGAGAGATGACACAGCAATGCATGTTCCATATATATTCTTTTACATTATTTATTTGCGTCAAGGAGTCATCGTGGTCGCTTCATCGATGGGGATGTGCATGTCCAGTCGAGGTGCACATTCGAGCATATGATATAAAAAATATAATACTGCTGACGCTTCGCAACGTGATGCCTCATGCGTTGTCTTGAAATCGACATATTATTATATGAATTTGATCATTTCATTTTTAGTACACAATTCCCCTAATAGCAAATGCCAAGTCGTGACACTTATAATGATGTGCTTCATGTGCCTCAAAGGTTTTGTTTTTCCTTACGGCTGTGGCGTCGGCGGTGCACGCCTCAAACGACAACATCAGAATTCGGAAAGTAATTCAATCGGGTCTCGATCAAACTATGTTGGTTGTCCAATTCCTATTCAATGATCGAAATCAAAATTTAGTAATCTGATTGCGAAATCCATAAGAGCAATTAGTGACCCGCGACGAAATTCACTCTTTAGACCAACTGCACACGCAAATCTTCTACTTTATGAAATTGGGTGGTCCTTAACGCCGGAGGTGAAAGGCTGGAAATGCAAATGCTCCAAAGGAGCAAAAAGGAAAGACGAGAGTCAAACAGGTGCAGGACCAGAAAGCAATGTACAACCGAACCGAGCGGCGGTGGTGGACTTGCCGCCGGTGGTGGACTTGCCACCGCCGGTCCAACACCGGCTCTATCTCTATCTATAGATCTCCGCCCACTTGAGGCGCCACCAGTTCCGCCGCCCCCCATGTTCCAATCCTCCCACCATTTGAGGTGCCAGTGGGAGGAGTACGCATTCGTCTCGTGCCAGACTGATGACCGCTCATAAGTGCATGTACGCGTCTTGACCGGAAACGTAGTTTCCAGAAACTAAAAAAAATAAAAATAAAGAATAAAAAAGAAGAAACAAGATTTCTTTTCTTATGCTATCCAGGACTGTATTAAAAAGGTGTGGGAAAAAATTGAAAATTTTAGGGCTCCGTCTATTTCACGATAATAACAATCACCTGTATCGTTTGTAAATTATAATAATTGGTCAATGAAAATTTCTCCACCATCGATAAACATTCATGTCCAAACATCTTCATATATGATAAAAATATTTTAATCTCATTTAATTTTGTAAGCAACAGAAGTGATCATTTTTGGAAATGGCCTTTTCTTTTTTTTTTTGGCTATGATCAGTAGTGATTTTTAGGGAGAAAAAGATGTTCATATTATTCGCGAAACAAAATTATACGATTGCGATGCTGGGCTGAAAGCCCATCGATTTTGGGCTTGGCCCACGAGGAAAGGAATGGGCCCCACGCCTTTAGTTCAAACCTCTTACGCGGTTTGAAGCCTCGCTGCTGCGCACCGCCCGGACGCGGCTTTCTGGATTACAGCTCTCCTTTGCTTCCTCTCTCTCCCATCAGTCGAGCAGTCATTGCCTGTTGCGCCGGCGCACGAGATCCCAGCTGGCTCCCACCGTTAGATCGGGCCGGTTCCCGTGGGTCCCATCTCATCTAACGGCGTACATGAGCCCGCTCGATTCACGGATTTTCTTTCCTAATAAATCGGCAAACGCTATCATGATTCCCCTCCCCATGTGACCACCGACAGCTGCCAGCCCAGCACTCAATGCGCAATCACGACACCCCGAGATTTTCCCCTGCTCCTCCCCACCCCACGCCCCTCCCCCTCATCCCGCCCTCCGCACTCCCCCGCCCGTTGACTCTCCCGCCCCGGTCCTCAAATCGAGCGGTCCACGACAATCCCGAGTGCCGGCGCATTGTGTACTGCCCCGCACCGGATCCCCGCCTCCCCGGTTCTTTCCCCCTTTCGTGCCCCCTCTTTTCCTATTTATCTTCTGCCCTTTTATATCACCCCATCTCTCGTCGCTTTTACCCTCTGCGTACTCCCTCTGATTTCTCTCACCACCATACCGTCGAGCCCAAAGCTTGAATCTTTTTCGAGAACGGAAATGGCGAGGCTGGCCGTCCTGCTCGCCCTCTGCTGCCTGCTCCCGGCGATCGCCATCGCCGCCCGTCCCACCAGGAACCCGCTCACCGTGACGGGAAAGATCTACTGCGACACCTGCCGGGCCGGTTTCGAGACCCCCGCCTCCACCTACATCGCCGGTAACACCCCCCGTCTCGCCTGACCCATTTGCGACTTTTGAGCTGTAGCGCTTCCCCGTTTTCCGCCTCCGTTTCCTTTCTTGTCTACAAAGGCGGAGCGTCACAGTCTGCCGTTACTGTCGCCGTCACTCTGCTGTAGCGTAATGGTATTTCGTTTAGATCTGGGGTAGATGTGGCGCGGGTCGGGTTCCTGGACGTTAGGATCTGCGTGTACGGTCGCCGCAGTCTTGCGTCCGTGGCGATTGTTGTGTCGTGTGGTGGAGTGTGCTGTGGATGGCGGAGTCGTGAATAGTGAGCGCGCCCCAGTTGATCGCTAGTGCTACTTTTTAGGAACGGCTGAGTTGCGTGGCGTGACTTTGAATGTCGTCGTTTCGTTCGACCGCCCTTGCGAAGTTGCTTCATCTTGTGGAGGAGGGTTTGATCTGAGCATTTGTGGAGCGTGGGAGGGTAGTTTGGGAAAAATCCTGCAGATTTGCGACTTGGAACTGTTCTAAAGACAGCGATTTGTTAGACCGTGTGTAGGGATTTGCGGTAGTCGTTTCTTCGGTAAATCGTCTTGCGTCGGGTAGATCTGGTGTAGATTGCGAGTTCTGGAATTCGGGTTATGCTCACTGAGTGAGAAAGAAAACCGTCATGGGACATTTACAACTGCATTTGAAGCAAGACGTAGATCCTTAAATGGCGGCTGTCGAGCCGCAGTGGGTGCTAGTTGGAAAGAGATGGGAGTTGGAACTGCAAGTCCCTACTACTTGTCAATAGCGCCTCTTAATGCGTCCCCTTTTGATCGACCTTTTGGGGCGATCGATTTACCCAATTGGCAAATCTTGTCGTTGCTTGCTGCAGTCTGTAGTTTTTTATTCTTAAGCAGTCCATTCCGCAAATGAGAAATGCCGGGCCAATATCCTTTCGTCGTTAGGTCGAATGGAGCGATCTTTGGCCTTGTTAGAATATGCAAGAAAGCTTTTCAGCAAGTTGAGAATGAGAGGACATTTGGTGTCTGCCTGCACAACTCTCCTCATGATTGTAATTGTGACTCCAGTTTACGTGAGGACTTATATTGTGGATGTTGGATGGGTCTCATCCCATAATTCGGCTGTTGTTGCTCTTGAGATTTCTTTGCTGAACCGCATTTTCTGTTGGACTGATTCAACAGGTGCCAAGGTAAAAGTGGAATGCACGGACAGGACCAGCATGAAGCTCCTGTATAGCCAGGAGGCGACCACCGACTCCACCGGAACCTACAAGCTGTTTGTCTCGGAGGACCACCAGGACCAGCTTTGCGATGCCATGCTCGTAAGCAGCCCGCAGTCCAATTGCAAGAAGCCGGCCGCAGGACGCGACCGCGCCCGTGTCATCCTCACCCGCTACAACGGGATCGTTTCCAACACCCGATACGCCAACAACATGGGATTCGAGATGGACCAGCCTTTGGCCGGCTGCACCCAGGTCCTTCAGCAATACCAGGACTTTGATGTCTAGAGCCTCAATCTGGGAGCCTCTTATTTGTTAATTTAATTACATAATAGCGTTGCTTGGAGTGATTGCAGTCAAATATTACTTGGATTGATGCGTCATCTTTGTCGTGTAGTAATATGAACTTTGTTTTCTGCTGAATTGGACTTAAAAAGATGCTGTGTTCTCTTCCATCGATTCAAGTTTACATTGATAGCTTGGTTCTGGATCGACTAGAATGATTTCTTTCTTCCAGATGGTGATGGAATCGTTGGATCTACTCTATATTTCTGCCTCGACAGTAATTGCTGTGGAATCATCTCTATTTCAACTTAATGATCTTTCTTAGATTGGAGCGATTCTTGCACAGCTAGACATTTTAGAATGGGAATCTTCTAAGAACGCATCTCGATGGGCGGAGATGTATTCTCCTTCTGTGGCTTCTCCTTCTTCCTCTCTACATTTTTTCCCGCTCTGGTCTCGTCTCCAAAGACATCCAGACATGTCTATACGGAAGATGATGCCTGACGATGGCCGATGTCCGCCCATTGCCGAGACGTTGCTTGGCGATCACTGTCCCGAATCCCCGCGGTCAAGGTTCCATACACGGATGACATCCTATGCCCACTCGTTTCACTTGCTCTCTCTCTCTCTCTCTCTCTCTCTTCGCAATCTATCAATCAACCTGGAGGTTTTAACCAGGTTGCCCCTTGTATGACTCCAAATTACAGTTGCACAAGGCGAAAAAGCTCTGCCTCGGCGTCGAGCCTGACTTTGTCACTTGGCCGGTTTTTAGAATGACGGGTTCTGCCAATCCCGTCAATAAGCTGTAGCGGATGTTGCGCCCCTTGCACAAACCCGGAGCTGTAGTCGCATAAGGCCGACGACATCCATGGCTACGGTGGGTGCCGTTCTGTGGCATTACTTGGGACTATTTTTTTGGGGTCGAAACTTAGGACTTTAGGATGTGATTCAAATTCAGACGTCCGAAGAGTGTATCATGACCAACCTCTGAGACCATATGGAGGTTGATGGGCTTGAACATCATGGACCGCCCCCATCGTCAACTGTGTCGGTCCACAAGTCCTCCACTAGTTTATTATTGGCGATGTCTTGCGCAAGTATATGTTTATTTTCGATTATATTTTTAGTTTCAATTTGCTAAAAAACCTTTTCAAATGTATTTATCAAATATGCTATATTCTTTTTTTGTAATAATAGTGATGGTGCAATCTCAATAATAGGTGAAGTTAAGTAATTCAAATCCTTATTCTTTAAGGAATTGTATTCCATGAGGAATCTAAATTGGAGTTCATGTTTCTTTACAACTATAAAAATCAAGGAATTGGGATCCTACGCCATGAATAATCCAATTCAACAATACGCCAAACAAGGCCCAAATGCGTGTTTGGTCCAAAGAAATGGAGTCATATCGAAAAAAAAATGGAAAATGGAATGGAAATATAAAAGGGCATCGGTATTCCTATCGTTCGTTTGGCTCCCATAATAGAATTGAGCAAGAAATAACATTTTTTACTGGCTTACGGTAAAAAAAAAAAATTAATATAATGCAAATACAAGAAAAATTGGTTCTCAGAATGTCATTGTTTACTTAACTAGATTTAGATCTTTCTTCTTGAAAAGCGAATTTCTAAGGACCAAGTGGCAAAATCACATTATTTGTTTGACCAGAGCAGAAATTAAATGGGCTAAAAAGTTTTGAAATGGATCCAAATGAAACTAATTGATAAAAGAAGAATTATCTGCAGACACGCTCAGAATGGGTTCAGCCCGAAAACGAGACACGGCCATAATTTACTTTTACGTTGGACAACAAGAAGTCATAAGTTGGCCGAAGATGTCCTGAAAAAAAGGATAAGATGTTCACTCCTTGAAAGATTCGTCGTACGTCTCAAATAATTTCTGTAGATTTGGATAGATCGAGTTCACTCCAAGCCAAACTTGCAAATCTCGAGTTCGATTTCTCATGTCCTTTTTTTATCCCAACCCGAGTTGTCACTTTATCGGGTGTAATGGATTTCAACAAAAGCATCGCGTCAGTTGCGTGCTTAAGACTTTTGTCGTCAAATTGCAATAAAGCACACTTCACTTCCTGCTCTAATAGCATGAACGTTAATAATAAACGAATCAACACAAAAAACGGAAAGCAATGTTGCAAATAGAAGCGCATTCGTGATCAAGGAGTTTTTCGCATCATATATTTTGTTCAATTTAGATGATTCCATAACATTGAATAGGATAATCTAATAGTAAAGAAGTGTCATTGTCCTCCACAAGATCACATCTTCGAGTCATGTAGTGAGTAAACATTTAGCCAAATTATGATTTGGGCATTCACTATCTCATCTAAGAACACTTCGTAATTTTTCGCATTTTGATCGAACTGCATTAGCCAGATACAATGATTTTCAACACAGCTCATTTACATGACACGAAAGTAAGTGTATTTATGTTAGTTTCTACAAGTATGTATTATTAACAGATCAAACCCATTTATATGCCAATAATAAACATCCGCATTTTGAATAATATGTTTAGACCCATTGATTTAATTATTCAAGCCAATACTTTATTTGTGTAAACACAACAGGTTTGGATATGCTTCCATGCGTCTATACACGTACAAGAACATTTTTCATTCATTTGTACATAACATCTCGTATCACAAGCATGTAGCGTTGTGCAATCCACTTGAGGTTTTTCTTGCAAATTAAGTAATTTGGCCTCAAATCAAATATTTTATGAATGGTATGAGACTCAAATAACAACAGTTAGAGAGGACAGCTGCACTGATCATCTATCTTCATCTTTTTACCGATAAAAGGAAGGTGAAAATGATTCTTCTACTCCTCGAACCGAAATCTTCATGGATGAGTTTTGTCTGTACAACTTTTGAAAAGCAAATATCTAAGGACCACGTGGCAATTCAAATTGTTTGGCCGGGGCAAAAATCAAATGGGCTAAAAAGTTTTAAAAATAGATCCAAATGAAACCAATTGATAAAAGAGGAATCAACTGCAGGCTCACTCGGAAAAATGGATTCGTGAAATCTAAGTAATACCAACATAAATATGCGACACTCGACATGACATGATACGCTAACACATTATTTTTTGAAAAATAAAAAATTCTGACATAAATCAAATTAATTTGATTCAAATTCACATATAGATAAATAATAATAAAAAGAGACTAGAACGAATTTATACTAAAAATTGAGTCATGGGAAGCAGGGTTAAAAAAGAAGAGAATATTACATTTTTTTTTATTTCACCCTTTATTATTGTTATCATCATTATCTTTTATTTGTTATATATTTATATTTTGACTTTTTATTTATTGAAATTTTCAAAAAATGATCCCCCATCATCAAAATCGTGTGTCGAACGTGTTGGATTTTCGATACCTATTGATCACATATCAGAATGTGTTGGATATATATCAGAGCTGATGCGACATAAAGATTTAGAGAAGAACCGGTGCTTTCCAGCGTGAAACACGACCATACTTACTTTTTACCATAAAAAAAAAAAAAAAAAGAATCGGTGCTTTCCAGCATAAAACACACGACCATACTCACTTTTTTGCTGTGGATAAAAAAAAAGTCTAAAAAGTGGGCCAAAGATGTCAAAAATGATTATGGCGGTTTGCTTGACACGACCTCAGATTGGATTGCGCTCGACCACAGTTACCCGCGTTGTCGTATATGCAAAAGGAGACGTGCAAATTCGTTGGTGATCTTCAAGTAGTCTTTTTGACTTGCAAACGCAGCACTAAGAAAACAAAAGGTCCCTAGTACGCTCGAGTGTTCTGGAAAATTTTTCCCTTTCAAGAACAAATTTTACGAAAAATAATAATAATCATCATCAGCTTCTTGCTATTGGTAGAGCATTTTACTGAAGCCCCACAAATTGCTTCAAGTGCAGCCATTAGGTGAATTCTCGTCTTAATCGGGATTTAGGGTATAGACTCGCTGAGACATTGTCTCACCCCATCGTGGTTTAAAACTTTCAAGTCCCTAGATGGAGGTACTCATGTACATTATGGGGTGCCATGGGTGATGGACTTTCAGCACTTCTATTTCCCTATTCCCGGGACTAACCTGACCTGTGAGTTAGTGGAGTCCACGGTTTGGGTCAAAGAAGGTCTACCTCAATTGGGTACCTCACTGATAAGAGTGTGGTTCATTAAATTTCCTCAACGGGGTCAAGAGGGTCCCATACAGGGTTTTGACGAGCCTCCCGTTGGGATCGGGAGTGGGAAGTAAGGCACCCTATGGATATTAACACCCCTGATGGTGTCGTGGTGGACCCAAAGTCGATGCCTCCAAAGTCCGGAGTTTAGATGGCTCAGTAGTCCCTTTTGAGTAAGACTCTTGTATATAAACCTGGTTTGTTTATAAAGTATGTGTTGTATTAATTGGTTGTCCTACTTTTTTATCCAATGTTTGTTTGTTGTCTGGAGATTGTTTAATTCGCTTCCGCATATGCATAAATGATTGGGTCGATGACGTATCCTGGGAACGTCACAATTTAATCGACCACTAAAGGATATGCGCGCACTCGAAGTTCGGGGCGTGACATTGGCAATATTAGAATTAGAATGCATGATAATATAGTAAAGAGATTGACTAGAGTGCGACATGTTATGGAACTGAAGAATAACATCATTTTCTTAAGTGCCTTGTATCCAACCAAGTGTCAATATCCTTTGGAGAGTGGAGTTCTAAAAGTTATTCAAGGTACTTTGGTGATAAAGAAAGGAATCTGACACATTAGCCTATATGAACTTCAAGGCCCATGTAATTCTTTTGTGAGATTAAAAGATTAATTCATAAGAAATTGTGGGATTAAACACTCTGTGAGTTAATAAATTTAATTTGAAGCTAAAAAATATTAAGTATGTTTGAGTGATTCGAGTATAGTTGTAAACTCCATTGTATCATTTGATATTTAATAAAAGTTTGTGCTGCTTTTCCTATGGAATAGGTCCACTAACAAACCATGTTGATTCGGTGTACGATTTATTTCTTTGTTATGTTGTTTGATCGGTTGTTTTCGGTGATACTTTCGAAACAACATGAATCCATATGTACATGAGATCTTCAATCTATCAAAAGGACATTTAACGAATCACGTGCTACAGACGTGTTATTTACAGATTAGAATGATTTCTCTCATTACACATTCCATCAATGACAACAGCTAGATTTTACAGAATCTTAAAGGGTATTGTTTATCCCCATATGGACGGAATACCAGTGATTACACGCAAAGTACTGCACCTATCCACAATCAGGTCAACCCATGCGAGTCCGCTTCTTTCACTTACTATAATTAGGTGAGCTTCTCGTGATGCGTAACACATGCTTCGCGTTAAATATATAAATGCCACACAAACTTGACCAAAGCATGCACTAGAAAAAAGAAGAGAGATACTTCTATAAAGAGGGAGACAATAACTTGTGTGGATCATCACCCTCCACTCTCCATTTGCTTCCTCGTCTTCTCAGAGAAACAAGTGATGTGGATGATCGGAACGTGTGTGTCGACATTGATCATCGTGTGTCTCGCCCATTGGGTTTACCGATGGAGAAACCCCCGGTGCAACGGTACTCTTCCTCCCGGTTCTTGGGGGCTTCCTCTCATCGGTGAGACCCTTCAATTAATGGTTCCCAGTTACTCTTTAGACCTCCTTCCATTCCTCAAGAAGAGAATACAAAGGTACCCATACCATTTTATTGGCCATTTCCAATCAAAATGCTCACTTTATTTCGTAGTTCATAACAATACCTAGAAATGCCCCTCTTCTTTGTTCTTACGTCGCAGGTATGGAAAGACATTTCGGACGAGCGTGGCGGGTCGGGCAATAGTAGTCTCGGCTGATGCGGGATTCTGCCATTTTGTCCTTCAGCAAGACGGTAAGCTGTTTGACTCATGGGCTCTAGACACATTCGCAAGGCTTTTTGTGCAAGAAAGCGAGATCAGCACCAACATCCTGAACGTCCACAAGTATATCCGAAGGACGGTTCTAAATCACTTTGGCATGGAGGTCCTTAGGGGGAAGTTGCTTTCCTCGATGGAAGAAGCGTCTCGAATGACTATAGAGAGTTGGTTAGGTCAAGAATCTGTCGACGTAAAATATGCCATAGGAACCGTAAAGACCATATCCTTGGATTAAAGCACTTTGGAATCGTTTTTTTTTTCTTTTCTCTAAGTAGGGTGTACCATGACAAATCTAACACGCATTTGCTTTTGATGTTCTTGCTAGATGGCATTCGAATTTGGTGCGAAGCAACTGTTAAGTTATGATCCTAAACAATCTTCGGAGAAATTGGGTGATTTATTCTTTTCATTTGTCCGGGGCCTTATGTCAATTCCTTTGAACATACCGGGTACAACACATTACAAATGCATGAAGGTACAGTGAACCAGTTTCTTTTTTGAAACTTGGTTTCTAGTATAAGAGAAAACTTCGTACTAAATTTAGATCTATGCAGGACCATAAGAAGGCATTGTCAATCATTCGAGAAATTGTAAAAGATCGGCTTTTTTCGCCGGAGACGCATTACAACGACTATCTTTCTCGCATCATGACAGATATGAGCAGAGAGAAATTCTTAACGGAGGATTCGGTGGTGAAGCTTTTGTTTGGGCTTCTTTTTGTCAGCTTCGATTCTCTTTCGACGACGTTGACATTAGCTCTAATGTTCCTTGTAGAGAATCCCAAAGCGTTGCTAGAAATCACCGTATGCTTTTATAATATCACATTGAATGATGCATAACGAATTCCCTTTGAACATTTTTAAGTGAGTTTTTACTCAAATTTTTTTCCAGGACGAGCACGAGACCATAATGAAGCAAAGAGAAGTTTCGGACTCCTCGATCACGTGGGAAGAATACAAGTCGATGCCTTTCACTCTTCATGTATGCAATCTAGCCAAATGAGCAAATTCTTTACGACAATCAGCATATCCTAGAATCTTTTGTAACGTGGGTACTTACAAAACCAGGTAATACATGAATCGCTAAGGTTGGGAAACATTTCACCTGGATTGTTGAGGAGGACAAAAAGCGATGTGGAATGGAACGGTAGGTCGCTTTATAATAGTCGACCCATTCGCTTTCTATTAGCATCGAGAATATAGATCGGTACTTTGATTACCACATCGTGCTCGGAACTTTGAGTTGAAATTCTTTGCAGGGTACACCATTCCCGCGGGCTGGGGAGTTTTGATAGCCACTTCTGCTTTCCACTTGGATCCCGAGACATATAACGATCCTACCACGTTCAATCCGTGGCGCTGGAAGGTTGAATTTAAGAGGGGAATCCGGGTTGACACAAGGGGGACTTTGATTTAATATTTTGATATACAAAGTTCATCGTCGCGGGCGATTTTGGATTAAAATTTGGATCGATGCGGTACTGTGATTGACTTGTTTGGGGCTTTCGAATTCCAGGACGGCGAATCGGACGCCATGCTGAAGAATTTCATGCCTTTTGGTTGGGGAATGAAACAATGTGCGGGAGCGGAGTACGCAAGAGTCTTCTCGGCGACTTTTCTGCACGTCTTGGTCACGAAATACAGGTACTTGTCTCCCTTTTTCGACACCAACATCCTGGAAAGATCATCGAGCGCGTGAATTGGATGGCCCACAGCGATGCAGTTCCTAATATTTTCTATCTGTTGGAATATGATCAGATACATGAAGGTCAGGAGAGGTGAAATTCGCCGAAATCCGATTCTAGACCTCGGGGAAGGCTTGCACATCAAGGTCATGAAAAAACAGAATTAGACCTGCTTCCACCCTTCTTTGATGTAATGAATTGGTTTCGATGTTTTCTTTCTGGGCACATTTCTTTGTTTATATGAAGTCTCTTTTTTTATGAACCATATCTTTTGATTCGTTTTTTTATCCCCATGCTACCCTATTAAAACTAACGAGCCCGAATTTTGTTCACTTGAAAATGGGCTCAAACTTTAAGTATCATCTCTGTATGAGGTAGACACCGTGCCCAAGTTCTAGACCTCAAAATAAAAAAACTAATGCCCCAAAGTAGCATGAACACTGATATGCGATATACGACACGACATAACACAGTACGTCGACATATCATTTCTAAAAAAGTAGAGAATTCCGACACGTTAGGATACGTTATATAGTATATTAAAAGTGTATTTTTATATATACATGATAAATTATCATTTTTATGATTATTTTAATCAATTTAATTTGATTCAAATTCATAAATAAATAAATAAATAAATAATAAAAGAGTCTCGAATGAATTTATATTAAAAACATTAATCCACCATATGTTAATATCATTCATTGTTTCAATTTCACAAATTCAATTATATTCTATTCCGATAATCTATAAAACTTGGAGGAATAAAAACAAGTAATCTACATTCCACTATTTAACGATAAGTCGAAAAAAACAATCCACATATCACCATTAAATATAACAAAAATTATTATTATTATTATTATTATTATTATTATTATTATTATTATTATTATTATTATTATTATTATTATTATTATTATTTAATATTTACATTTAGATTCATCATTTATTGAAATTTTTTAAAATTGATTCTATGCATGTCGGAATTGCATGGCAGAATTCCGGACTCGTATGTCGGGAGAGTTGGCCACGTGTCGGATTTTTCAACATCTGTTGATCGCGTGTCAAAATGTTCGACATGGTACGAAGGTTTCCAGAAAGTGTGGATACTTCCTAGCCCCAAACCTGGTCATAATAATACACTTATCATATAAGCCCACTCAATAAGATGGCAAAACAAATTTGCGATCGTAAAAGTCGTAGAACCACAACTGGCCCAATAAATCTGTCAATGGAATGTCTTAAGAGTTAAATTTCATCAGTCGTGAACCTCCAATAGATGGAGGGTAAGTGGAGTTCACAACAAGTAAGAACGATGGATTAACTCGAAACATAAAAGGAAGTCGAAGTTTGAATAAAAGTGGATAAACCGAACAAGGGACGATCGTAGCTAACTGCTCTAGAGTAGTTCCAGGTCACTCCTGAAGTAGCCCGCAAGTCAACAGGCAATTAAGATGCGGTAGTAAGAAGGGATTACTTTTGTAACGCCCAAGGTCTCCATCGTATGACATATTATCTGCTATGGACACTAGGTCCTCACGGTTTTATTCTTCTCGGGGCAGCCCATAGCAGAGGCAGAGGCACGAATGCATTGCCATCCCTCTCCCAAGCCAATATATTGTCCTCTATGAGTACATACGCGTCATTAGAGTCATGCAGAGGCAGAGGCACGAACGCATTGCCATCCCTCTCTCAAGCCAATATATTGTCCTCTATGAGTACATACGCGTCATTAGAGTCGTGCAGCCTCCCTCAAGGGTTGTTTCCTATGAGTCACCTGCACTACCATCCCCGCCATAGTCTTTTCCCTCAAAATGCGTATGTATAGTTAGAATGACCCAAGCCTTATAAGCTAGCTCAGAACTCATTCTTTAGGTGATGTGGGACAAGAGATGCACCCGCTCCCTGCGCACGTCTAGGGACCAAGGCGCAGACACACCACCATCCCTCCTTCCCGCGCACCACCGCCTAGACCATCACAACTTTTGATTTTGTTAGCTTACCAGCTCATATATTTCCCTATATGGAGTGTCATGCTCATACATTCCGAAGGAAAGTGATATATTTGTTCTTTTCTATATTGGGAGCTAAGAAAATTTCGGAAATTTTTACTCCTGGCCACTCCACTTTAGTGAGTTTTGGAATTACGTCACTGAATTTTATCTTTTTATAAATTATCTAACATATTTAACTTTTATATTTTTGTAATCGATTCACTTCGATCAAATTCTAGACAATTTTCTGACGAAATGCTAAGAACAATCACACGACAAGCCTGGTCAAGTTCTCACTGCACTGGGTCATTTTGTACCCCCTTTAAAACACAAACGTTTATCAAAATACAAGTATTCTCTTCTAAACTATATGTAAGATAAAATTAAAGAGAGAACACCGAAGAACAGAGTCGGTATCGACTTTAAAGCATGTGACCACTTTTTTAAAGACAATTATTGCCTCCAGGAACCTCTCTCTAAGCTTATCTTGTGGCTAAAACATTATTTTCTCTAAGCTAAAAGTGGATTTTCTATCACTTATCGAATATTCCTGAAACTGATTAACACTCTTTAGTGACTTCCCATTCCATCCACTTCAGCAGTACCAGGAGTTTGATGTCTAGAATCTCAATCTGAGAGCTTCTTACAAGATAATGTCATCATATACCAGCATTTCTTTCGAGTGGGTTGCGGTCGGACATTATATAAATTGATGCATCATCTTCGTCTTGCAGATGAATCTAACTTGTTTTCTGCTGAGTTTGGACTTAAGAAGATTACGTTGATGGCTTAGTTCTGGGTTGACTAGAATGCTTTCAATGGCGATGTAAGCTTACAAGACGTGACTGTCGAAGTTGATACGTCGTTGAGCGAAGAGAGACAATGTTCTCAACATACATTGAAGCAGCATAAACTAATTCAATCTCGTCAATAAGCTGTAACGGATGTTGTGCCCCTTGCATAACCCCAGAGCTGTAGTCGCATAAGGCCGACGACATCCATGGCTACGGTAGGTGCTGTTCTGTGGCATTACTTGGGACTATCTTTTTTTTTTGGGTCGAAACTTAGGACTTTAGGATGTGATTGAAATTCAGACGTCCGAAGAGTGTATCATGACCAACCTCAGAGACCATATGGAGGTTGATGGGCTTGAACATCATGGACCGCCGCCATCATCAACTGTGTCGGTCCATCAGTCCTCCACTAGTTTATTACTGGCGACGTCTTGCACAAGTATATGTTTATTTTCGATTATATTTTTCTTTACAATTTGCTAAAAACTTTTTCAAATTTATTTATCAAATATGCTATATTCTTTTTTTGTAATAGTAGTGATGGTGCAATCTCAATAATAGGTGAAGCTAAGTAATTCAAATCCATATTCTTTAAGGAATAGTATTCCATGAGGAATCTAAATTGGATTTTTTTTTGGGTAAGGGAAATCTAAATTGGAGTTCATGTTTCTTTACAACTATAAAAACTAAGGAATTGGGATCCTACACCATGAATAATCCAATTCAACAACGCGCCAAAAAGCAAATGTTTGCCTGGATTTTGGCAAGAGTTAATATGAAACTCGAGGGGTGGAAGGGGAATCTAATCTCAAAAGCAGGGAAAGATATCTTGATTAAAACAATGGTTCAAGCTTTGCTGCAATATGCCATGTCAATTTTTAAAATCTCAGTTTCTATTTGTCGTGCCATTGAAAAAAGAGTAGCTGCATTTTGGTGGAGAAATAGTGAGTCTAAAGCTGGCCTTCATTGGAGAAGATGGGAATTGTTAAAGCTAAGAAAAGACTAGGGAGGAATGGGGTTCAAAGATTTATTATCCTTGAACAAGGCTATGCTAGGAAAACAAGCATGGAGATTATCTCAAAACCCACAGTCCTTATGGAGTCAGATTTTGAAAGGTTTACTTCCCTCGGAAATACTTTTGGAATGCATAAAAGGGTTCTCCCCCATCTTGGGGTTGGCAAAGTATTTTGCTAGGAAGGGATACAACTCACATTCTATTATGTGGTTAGTGGGCACTAGTGATCAAATAAAAATTCGTGAGGATAGATGGATTAAACGTGGCACTATAGGGGAACAGCGACTTATGGTGAACCAACAAAGGTGGCTAATTTGATTATGCATGAGGAAAATAGATGGGATGAACATACCCTATACAGACTCTTTGACAAGCAACTAGTTAGTGAAATACTAGCAATTCCCTTGGATTTCTCAGGATAAACTTGTTTGGATAGGAACTAATCAGGCCAGTTTACGATGAAGAGTGCTTATACGATGCAAAGAGAAGCGGCAAACCAAGATTTCACAGCACGAGCCTCAACATCATACCAGCCACCCTGCGAGCTCTTGGAAACAGATTTGGCGTTTGAATACCCCCAAGAATCAAAATTTTCAAGTGGAGCTTATGCCAAAATGCAATTCCTACCGGAGATAATTTATTCAAGCGAAATATCATACCTGCACCCACTTGCCCTTTTTGTTCTCGAGGTGCCAAAACAGTAGAACACCTATTCTTGCTCTATTCTTGGACTGCTTCTATCTAGACTGCTCCTACTCTACAAATCAAAATTTTGAGGCTAGGGTTAGCAAGAATCAAAGATTGGTTACAAACGTACAGTACCCACTCAGTTGACCCACCTTCTCTCGACTTGGTGGCTTGTGTTCTTTGGTCAATTTGGAAGGCGAGGAATAATTTTGCATTTCGACAACAAATCTCAAATCTAGCAACCTTGGTGGAATCGACGCACATAATGCTCAGTAATTTTGAAAGATGGAATGGAAAAGAGAGGAAGCCCCAGTCGAAGAACGAAGAATTACCTCGACACAGGATTCCACCGAGAAACCGAACCTTGAAAGTGAATGTTGATGGGTCGTTCGTCAAAGGAACAAACGCCGGAGCTATAGCCGGAGTGATTCGTGACTCGTCGAGGACAATCGTTGATGGATTTGCTAAATCTGTAAGAGCAGCCTCTGCCCTTCAAGTTGAAATCCTTGCTGTTATTGAAGCTTTCTCTCTCCTTAAGACCAGAAGAAACGAAGTACTTGAAGTTCTGTCAAATTATTCAAAGTTGGTATATGCTGTTTCTAACTCTCTCGAAACTCTATGGGAAGTACAACCTTTAATTTCTGAGGCCCAGTAGACCATGGGCTCATTTCAACACTTAAAATTAGCCCATTACATATGTGAGGTAAATCGTGTTACGGATTGGGTAACCAAGGCCCAAAGACTAAATTATTTGCCCCGTAATTGGTTAGCTTATTCCCCTCAACTCCTTTTGGAGTTACTTTGTTTTTTTTCTTTCTTTTTTTTTGGTAAGAGAAGTGACTTTTTTTGGATGCTCCCATGGCGCGTACTTATGTTTGGACACTTTTATTAAATAAATTCGTATTCCGACCAAAAAAAAAAAAAAAAAAGGCCCAAATGCGTGTTTGGTCCAAAGAAATGGAGTCATATCGAAATAAAATTGGAAAATGGAATGGAAGTATAAAAGGGCATTGGTATTCCTATCGTTCGTTTGAATCCCACAATAGAATTGAGCAAGAAATAACATTTTTTTTACTGGCTCATGGTAAAAAAATGGGTTAATACCCTAAAAAACCCCAAACTGGTACACTTGTGACAAATTTACCCCAAACTATTTTTTTGACCACAAAAAACCCCAAACTGGTACACATGTGACAAATCTACCCTCCGTTAGCTTCCGTTCGATTTTGCTGTTAACTTTGCTGACGTGGCTGCTGACGTGGCAAGCCATGTGGAAATTCATAAGTTTAATACCCTTAAAAACCCCAAACTGGTATATTTATGACAAATTTACCCCAAACTGGTATATTTACGACAAATTTACCCCAAATTAATTTTTTCAATCATAAAAAACTAAAATTGGTACACGTGCGGCACATTTACCCTCTTTCAATTTTCCCAAATTTGATCGAGCTGTGATGTCCAATCAATTTTATTTTCCTGATTACTCTAACATTGCGTCCATATCATTAATACTTGATTTTTTTTTTCTTTTTATTGGAATCATTATTATAAAACTATTCAAAGACTACCAAATGTGCACTTCATTCTTGTGCCGAGAGGATGCCCATTAACTAGATTGCTTGCGCACATATACAAAAGAAGTGCTATTCATAATGAGCCATAAGCAATATACTTTTCATCAGAATAGGCATAGAGAGAGAGACCCTTTCAGCATACAACCCATATGCAATCAACCAAATTCATCATTAAAATGCAAATAACATCAACTACACAAAATGGAGAGTACGAAACTAAAGCCACAGATCAATATATCTTTGAAATAGCTTTACAAAATAGCCTTCACACTAGACTTGAACAAGCTTTACAAAGCAACCTTTACCCCAAACACGAACCAACCAACTAGCCAAAAAAGGCAAATCCACATCGGACGATAGAGGTCCAGAAGCATGTTCTATATCAAATACCATCCAAAAAAAAAAACAAAGCTTTACAAATTAAGCTTTATAGGGCAAGCTTTACAAAACAAGCTTTACAGGCCAAGCTTTACAAAACAAGCTTTACAAGATAAGCTTTACACCCAAAATCCAACTCTCCCTACAGGTTCATTGCCCTACTTCACTTTGAGATTGTTCAGTTTGAGGAGGTCCAGAAACTTGGCTTGAAAGATCCACCGTATGATTTGCACCACCTTGACGAATTTCTTGAACTATGTTACTCCCAGGCATCTGAAAATTGAGGGAAAAACATAATCTTATTATGCTAATCATACTGGATTAAAAAATGCTTAACAAAATAAAATCTTCACTCTCAAATATGAGTTTCCAGTGGCTTCAGATACGTAAAATCCATATCCTTGCAAAACCTATAAGAAGACAAACCATATTAACATTTTACTTTGGTATTATCAAAAACCATATGAAATCTACTTGTAGACTCCTCACCATTCTCTTCTCAGAATTGACAATATTTGATTGTCCTGTTATAGATCTAGTTGAGGTACTTTCACTTTGTTTGTTCGATGCCCCTCCTTCAATGGTTAGTTGCTTTGGATGCTTCCTTGGCCTACCTCTTTTGCCCTGTATAATAGACATATATAAGGTATTCTAAGGGAAAATGTATCACATTTATGTTTAAATTTCCTTACAGATAGTTTAATCTGGATAGATGCTGGAGGTTGGGGGCATGTTGTCTTGTTGTGTCCAGTACCATGACAATTGGAGCATTTCATGGTAATACCAGATTTTGATATTTTAATAGGATCGGTGTTGGTGACCTTGGCTTCCTCACTCTTTTTCTTTTCTCATCCTTTTTCTTCTCACCATTGGGTCTCTTCCCATCTTTCTTGGGCCTCCCTGGAAACTTTTTGAATGGCGGAGGCAATAAAGGCTCTTCACTAGTCGCTGGCCACATTTTCTTTCCATTCAAGGTGGGTAATGCAAATTGATAGCAACGCTCGTACATAGCTTTCTTGAAACAATCAGCTACATAATCATTTAAGTTACACTTCATGAAGTTGATGCACGAGATAGCATGGTTGCATGGTATCCCGATATATCCCACTGTCTACAAGTACATGTCTTCTTATTCAGATCAATCATAAAAGTATCATCATTCACTTCAACTTCAAATCTGGAAGCTGTAGATGGCTTTGGAATGCAAAACCTAGACTTCATCTTTTCCTCCTCAATCTTCAATCTGATTCTTGGACAAATCTCATCTCTTGAACCAACCATCAATTGGCTTTTCTCATACATTCTTACCATAAGTAATTTTCTTATGCCCTCTAACATATCAACAATGGGAAATTCCCTTTCTTTGCATATATATGCGTTGAACGTTTCGCTCAAGTTGTTCTTGATAGCATTGCAATTTTGTCCACACTTGATGAATGCCCTACAAAAGTGTTCTAGACCCTGTCTCATGAAGTCTTCATATGCATGAACAGATTCTTTCTTCATTTCTTTTATTGCCATATTGAAATCGGCCTTGTATGTAGAATATGCAGCTCTCCAAAAGCAATTCCTAAATGTTTCTCCCTTGTATAATTTTTTCCAGTTAGCATAAATGTGCCGAGCACAATTCCTATGCTATGCTCGTGGAGAGAGTTTAGAAATTGCATTGAGTAGGCCCTGTAACACGTTATTTAACATGCAAATAAGTTAGTCTACAAACAACAAATACTTTTATTAGCAAAGCTTGTGCGCAATCTTACCTTCTGTTGATCGCTCATGAAGGTCCAGCCAAGACCTTGTCCCACATTCAAGTCTTTCACTAGTAGCTCGAGGAACCAAGTCCAAGATTCTTCAGTCTCAACTTCAACAACAGCCCATGCAATTGGAAACATTTGGTTGTTTCCATCTCTACCAATAGCACAAAGTAACATCCCCCTAACTAAAGTCTTTGTAAAGCATCCATCCAATCCAATTACTCATCTACAGCATGCTAGAAAACCCTCTTTCAATTCTTTGAAGCACACATAGAATCTTTTGAACTTATTATATTGTCCAACTTCCAAGTCAAATGTGCTATTAGGACTACATCGAATCAACTCAGCCTTATAAGAGTGTAGCAACTTGTATTGCTCGACAAATGGACCTCTAATGATCTCAACAGCTCTAGTAATCGCTCTATAACAAATCCTCCTATTTAGTGTCAATGCCCACATCTCCATTGCATCCGCCTGCATTTGTGATGTTGTATACTTCAAGTTAGCTCTAATTTTAGGCAAAAACTGCTCCGCAAGCCATATATATGATGCATTCTTATTTCTCATGCTCCTAGGGCAAGTATGTTCTTTTCCAACGGTCTTTATGATGAAGGTCTTCTCACTCTGCATCCAACTAGCATAAACTCTCCATTCACAGCCACTCTCACACCTACCATCCATTTTTTTTGCTTCACTCTTCTTCCATCCAATGTTAAATCCATTTATGATTGCGTAAAGTTGCACAGCTTTCTTGAATTGAGCACGTGAGGCAAATCTCATTCCTACTTAAAATTGTATGTCTTTATGATCATATTTGGGGTCATATCTAATGGTTTTTGATCTTCTTTGGTCATAGACTTCTTCATCTCCATCAGAGTTGGGAGGGCTCAAATTCTCATCTCCTTCTTCTAGATTGGTGTCTCCATCATTTTCACCCCCATCCTCATTTTCAGGAATGTTAACGACAACTGTATTAGTAATAGCAGCAGTAGCATCAGCCTCTCTTCTTATTTGCCTAGCAATAAAGAAATCCTCGTTACCACCACCGAGAATGTAGTCATCATCACTTAAAGATAATGTACCAGGATCTTGCTCTGGTTCACTTTCTCTATAGCTATCACTCTCACTGTTATGACCACTAGTAAAAGAACTACTATCATCACCAAGAGTAGCTCCTTCAATATATACTTCAATAACACCAAAACTTGATCCTAGACCCACCAATTCTAACACTTGATCATCACCAACAATCTGCACAAGACCACTTTTCAAGGAATCCCCAGGAGTCGCGTACCACAACTTTTTAACTGAGTATCCTAAATGAAGAACAGCCTTAACAATTGCATTATAGTTCACCACCATCGACTTACAACGATGGAGATATTCTACATGGTAGCCTGTGTACTTTGTGTTGTCTCCAAACTCCATAACTCCACCTAGGTGAAGTGCAATTGTAAATTCGTTAAACATCTGCAAGGGAACAACAAACAAACCAATTAGTTTATAAAAACATCTCACAAATAACTAGCAAAGATGGGATGATCACTATTCCAAATAATATATGGGTACATATAAGTGTGTGCCCTTGTATAATTTCAATGACCAAAGAGTTCACAAAAGGAAAAAAAGCTTGTCATTGTATCGTGACTATCATATCAACTTCTTTAATATCAATTAATTGATTATGATGATCCTGAGGGATTACCTGGTTCGTGTACAGGGCAAAGCTCGGCTGTGCGAGTCGCCCTGGACTAGGAGGACTAGAGAAAAGCTGCCTTATATTCTATTCAGAGTATGATTGAGATACAGAATATAACTTGTTTCTGCTGCAAAATCGAACCTTGAAACCTTAATCAAAATTATCCACGTAGATATGTATATTATCCACGTACTAAAGTTGGCGTAATACTATAATATTCAAATGTACGTGCTCTTTAGGGACTAAGCATATTTATGAAATCTCATGAGACATGTAGAATCACACTCAAAGTACACCTGAAATCAGTGATAAACATAAGTGATTTTGGTTCTGGCTTTTCAACGAGCATGTGATGTACACGATGTAGAATAGAGAGCTCTTGTTTTCCTACCTTGATAACATGAAACCACTCAAGAGCAAATCTGCCACATTGGTCCTCAAATGACAGAACACCACAATTCCACTCACCAATCACAGGATAAACCAAAGGCACTCCTACTTAAAAACTCAAACTTTCCACGCCCGGGAGCAATTCACTCACTTTGAGAGTCTCCTTGGCCTGCGCCGACACCGCGACCCCGATGAGCGACCGGACGAACTCGTCGAACTTCGACCGGAGCCACGCCCTGTAAATCACCTCGGGAAAGAAGAGCGTTTGTCGAGAAAGATGAATTGAATTGATTTTGTTGTTAGGGTTTTTTTTTGTGTTATAACAAAGAGAGAAGAGAGAACGTGAGGTGCATGAAGAAGGCGTGAGAAATGATAATTTATTAGGGCTTTTTAATATATCTTTCTGTTTTTCCCTTTACTCTTACAAAGTTATTATTATTTTATTTTGAAAAAAATTAAGTTATTTCCACGTGAGCAACACGTCATCAAAGTTAACGGTAAAATCTAACCAAACTAACGGAGGGTAGATCTGTCATAGGTGTACAAGTTTGGGGTTTTTTGTGGTCAAAAAAATAGTTTTGGGTAAATTTGTCACAGATGTACCAGTTTGGGGTTTTTAGGTATTAACCCTAAAAAAATTAATGTAATGCAAATAAAAGAAAAATCGGTTCTCAGAATGTCATTGTTTACTTTACTAGATTTAGAATTTTCTTCTTGAAAAGCGAATTTCTAAGGACCAAGTGGCAAAAAATTACATTATTTGTTTGACCAGAGCAGAAATTAAATGGGCTAAAAAGTTTTGAAATGGATCCATATGAAACCAATTGATTTTTTTTTTTTTTTGGTCAGTGTATGAAACCAATTGATAAAAGAAGAATTATCTGCAGAAACGCTCGAAATGGGTTCAGCCCGAAAACGAGACACGGCCATAATTTACTTTTACGGTGGACAACAAGACGTCATAAGTTGGCCGAAGATGTCCTGAAAAAAAGGATATGATGTTCACTCCTTCAAAGATTCGTCGTACGTCTCAAATAATTTCTATAGATTTGGATAGATCGAGTTCTCTCCAAGTTAATATTGCAAATCTCGAGTTCGATTTCTCAGGTCCTTTTTTTATCCCAACCCGAGTTGTCACTTTATCGGGTGTAATGGATATCAACAAAAGCATCGCGTCAGTTGCATGCTCAAGACTTTTGTCGTCAAATTGCAATAAAGCACACTTCACTTCCTACTCTAATAGCATGAACGTTAATAATAAACGAATCAACACAGAAAACAGAAAGCGATGTTGCAAATAGAAGCGCATTGGTGATCGAGGAGTTTTTCGGATCATATATAATCTTCAACATAGATGATTCCATACCACTGACCAGGGTAATCTAGTAGTAAAGAAGTGTCATTGTCCTCCACAAGATTACATATTCAAGTATGATTTGGGCATTCAATATCTCATCTAGGAAGACTTTCTAATTTTTCCCATATCCATCGAACTACGTTAGCCGGATATAGCGATTTTCAACACAACTCATTTACACTATACGAAAGTAAGCGTATTTGTGTTAGTTTAGACAAGTTTGTTTTATTAACAGATCAAACCCATTTATATGCGAATAATAAACGTGCCACGTTTTGATTGCCCCTTAATGATATGTTTAGACCTACTGATTTAATTATCCAAGCTAATACTTTGTTTGTGAAAACACGACAGGTTTGGGTAATGATTAGCTGCCTCTATGCACGCACAAGCACATTTTTCATTCGTTTGTACATAACATCTCATATCGCAAGCATGTAGCATCATGCAATCCACTTAAGGTTTTTGTAGTAAATTAAGTAATTTGGCCTCAAATCAAATATTTTGTGAATGGTATGAGACCCAAATAATAACAGTTAGAGAGGACAGCTGCACTGATCATCTATCTTCATCTTTTCACCGATAAAAGGAAGGTAAAAATGATTCTCCTACTTCGAACCAAAATCTTCATCGATGAGTTTTGTCTGTACAACTTTTGAAAAGCAAATATCTAAGGACCGAGTGGCAAAATCACATTATTTGTTTGGCCAGGGCAGAAATCAAATGTGTTAATTTTTTTTTTTAATAGATCCAAAAATGAAACCAATTGATAAAAGAAGAATCAACCGCATACTCACCGTAAAAAATGGGTTCATGAAACTTAAGTAACACCGATCTCGATATATGATATCCGACACAACATGATACGCTAACCCATCATTTCTAAAAAAATAGAGAACTCTAACATAAATCAATTTAATTTAATTCAAATTCACAAATAAATAAATAACAATAAAAAGAGTCTAGAATGAATTTATACTAAAAATCTTGAGTCACGGAAAGTGAGAGTTAAAAGATAAGATTAGATTAGATTTTTCTTCTCTCTTTTATTATTATTATCTTTTATTAATTTATATATTTACATTTTGACCCTTCATTTATTGAAATTTTTTAAAATTGATCCCATGCATGTCGGAATCACGTGTTAGACGTGTTGGATTTTCTTACAACTAGTGACTACGTGTGTCGGATATGTGTCCGAATGTCGAATATGATACAAAGACTCCCAAAAATTATAGAGACTCCCGGAAATTATCAATGCTTTCCGGCATGAAACACGACCGTACTCACTTTTTACTGTTGTTGCGACCTAATTTTTAGCGAATCACCTAAAACTAGGTTAATAGATTACTAAGTCCGAAGACTTGACACGGACCCTCCCAAGTCCTACCAATCGCGACTTGATACTAATTAACCCATTTAAACATGCAATTATATTTCAAATTGGAGCTGCCACTAACTAATTAGGGTTGATTAGAAACCCAAATAAAGTATGGGAGAATACTTTACTTTTTGCAAACCAGAGATTTAATAGGTCCGGGGACATGGTTACGCTAGGTTAATCTAACGCCTTTTCGGTACCTTTTATTTTTTAATTTCAAAATATTTTGCAGGCATTATTGATTAATTTTAACCTAAGATACTAACATGTATATTGTGGTCATGCGGGTGCACAATCAATGAAATAACATTCAATAAATTAAAATGCTAAATTATAAGAAATTATAAACTACAACCTTATTAATGTCTATTCTCTAAAAAAAACTTCTCAAAATGTTAATAAAAATGCATGCCCTAAACATGATTTTCTAAATGACATGACACCTAATTTTTATTATTATGTAATCTTAATCTAAACTTAGTATGCATGAATTTTACCTTAATGATATATGAAATGCAATTCATATGGCTTAATTTGAACTATATGTATGCAATCTAATTTATATAGTCCTAAATATGCATGCGTTTCATGATATGGGATGAATGACATAACAACTCTATATGCATGTTCTTTTTGTGATTTTTTTTTTTTTAATGATGTAACCCTAATAAATTAGACTTTATATATATGCAACCTATATTAAAAATAATGATATGAAATGGGATTAATTATAAACTAACCTATTAATTAACCAAGTAAATGACCTTTGTGTTTTATTTTATTTTTTTATTTTTTTAAATGACCTAATAATTTTTATTAAAAAAAATAACGTAATGATGCAATGCTAATTTTTTTTTGTTTTTTATATTTTCTTAAAAAAAAAACTACATGATGAGAATGTTAAAACATTAACCTATGACCCACTAATTAAAACGCAACATGTAACGTGCACATTATGAAATCTATATAACCTAAATAACATTTTTTTAGTTTTTTTTTAGTTTTTTTTATTAAGAAAATTAACCTAATTCTACATGAATCTTAAAAAAACTAAAATGCGTTGCTTAAAATGTGAAATGTGTATAGACCTAAATACCTAATATGATGCATGACATGTGGTGAGCAAATAACACGCCAAATAAAAAAAAAATCCATCCATGG